>CM077091.1:5380605-6129614 GCA_039513925.1 Platanthera zijinensis | reverse complement strand
ATAAACGTAGGTAACACGGTGATCGGCCGAACCTTTTTACTGAAAATATCTTGTGAAAAGCGATCCAACAATTATGGGGGAGGTATTGTATAAAAAAATTATTACCCATTAGTAAGAATTTTTAAAATATATGAAATCTTTGGAAAGAACAAATTCTAAACGATACCTAAGAAAAGCTCGGGGGTACTCCTCCAGCATGGCCTGCTCTCGCTCCCATGAGAGCTCCTCGCAGCCACAATGGTCCAATGGACCTTTACGAGTCGGACCTCCTTGTTCACAGTTGCCTAACCTCCGAATCTTCTATCCGTCAGGACGTACTCGCGTCCTCAAGTCTTCCTCTACCGGCACCGCCGCCGTTCAATCACCACGCTGGCCTCTAACAAGGCTTTCCTCAAGACGAGATGTGAAAAATGTCATGCAAACTGCTTAGCTCCGTGGACAACGCCAACCGATACGCTGCCTCTCCCACTCGCTCGATGACCTTGAATGGTCCCAAAAATCTCGGACTCAGCTTCTTGAGTCGGCGAACTCGTGAAACGCCTTTGAATGGCTTGATCTTGAGATAAACCCAATCGCCCACAGCGAACTCCACATGCCTGTGACGAGTATTGAAATACTTTGACTGCCGATCTTGAGCTACCTTCATGCGCTCCTGGATGTTCGCACTAGCTCACTTGCGTCTGCTACCACCTCTTTCCCCAAAAGCTTGGTGTCTCCCGCCTCTGTCCAAGACATTGGTGTTCGACACCGCCTCCCATACAGAGCTTCGTATGGTGCCATCTTAATACTTGCTTGGTAACTATTGTTATAAGCAACTCCACCATGAAGAGGTGATCCTCCACTTCTTGCCGAAGTCGAGAGTACACATCCTTAGCATATCCTCCATAGTACGGTTCGTTCTCTCAGTTTGCCCATCGGTCTGAGGATGAAAGGCCGTACTGAATCTGAGTTTTGTGCCCAAGCTCTTCTGCACCAACCGCCAATCCTTCGACGTGAAACGCCCATCCCGTCGCTGACTATACTCTTCGGAATCCCATGAAGTCGCACAATATTGCGGACGTACAACTCCACCAACATTTCCACACCGTCCTCCTTCCGTTTTGGATGAAATGTGCCACTTTGGTCAAGCGGTCTACAATCACCCAAATGACATCATTGCCTTGCTGCGATTTAGGCAACCCATGCACAAAATTCATGGAGATGTCCTCAAATTTCCATTCGGGGATTGAAAGAGGCTTCAAGAACCCGCCCGGCTTCTGACACTCGGCCTTCACTAAGGCACAAGTTTGGCACCGACTCACACACAAAGCTACATCCCGCTTCATCCCAGGCCACCAATAGGACTTCTTTCAAATCCAAGTACATCTTTGTACCACCCGGGTGAACGGAGTACTTAGTGAAGTGGGCCTCATACATCACTCCTCGCGGAGCTTGCCGAACTGCGGTACGCAAATCCTTTCGCCCTCCTCAGAACCCCATCAACCATCTCCCAGGCGCTACCCTCGCCCTTAAGAGCTTCCTCCACGAAGGGTTGGAACTCCTCATCCACACGGGTCGCTTCCCGAATACGATCGCATAAGTCATTCTGCATCTCAATCCAGTTTAGCCGAGCCACGCTAGACTCGCCTCTTGCCACACATTCCAAACCAAGGGACTCCCAGTCCCGCCTTAACCGCTCATCATGAGCTTCAATCCAATTTCCTTGCCCCGAGTATTTCCTACTCAAAGCATCCGCCACCACATTGGCTTTTCCTGGTGTGTACTGAATCGCCACCTCGTAGTCCCCAAGGAACTCGACCCAACTGCGCTGCCGCATATTTAGGTCCTTCTGATCCAGGAGATACTTCAGGCTCTTGTGGTCCGTGAAGATCTCCACCTTCGCACCATAAACGTAGTGCCTCCACAGCTTCAAAGCAAAAATTACCGCCGCCAATTCCAGATCATGGACGGGGTAATTTCTCTCATGAGGCTTCAGCTGCCTTGACCCAAAAGCTATCACACTGCCATGCTGCACCAACACGCACCCTAAACCGCATCCGGATGCGTCGCTGAAAATCTGAAATCCTTCGGTCCCCTTTGGTAGACTTAGGATCGGTGCCATCATCAGCCTCTCCTTCAGGGTTTCAAACGCCTGACTGCACTCTTGAGTCCACACGAACTTTTAATCCTTGCGAGTTAGCGAAGTGAGGGGTAGAGCTATCCGCGAAAAGTTTTCCACAAACCTTCGGTAGTACCCGACTAGTCCAAGAAAGCTCCGGACTTCCGCCACAGTCCTCAAAACTGGCCAATCTCTGATGGCTTCCACTTTCGTTGGATCTACCTACCGCCACCCCATCCCCACTAATCACATGGCCTAAAAACGCCACCTTCTCCAACCAAAACCCGCACTTGGAGAACTTCGCATAGAGCTGGTTCTCTCTCAATACTTGCAACACTGTCCTCAAGTGCACCTCGTGCTCCGCTTCCGACTTGGAATACACCAAAATGTCATCGATAAAAACGACGACGAACCTGTCCAAGTATTCGCGAAACACTCGGTTCATCAAGTCCATGAACACGGACGGCGCGTTCGTCAACCCGAACGGCATCACCGAGAACTCAAAATGACCATATCTCGTACCAAACGCTGTCTTGGGTATGTCTTCGTCACGAATCCGCAACTGATAATATCCGGACTTCAAGTCCAACTTGGAGTACATCACCGACCCCACCAACTGGTCGAAGAGATTGTCTATCCGAGGAATCAGATACTTATTCTTGATTGTCAATTTGTTCAACTCTCGGTAGTCTATGTACAAACGCATACTACCATCCTTTTTCTTTACGAATAACACCGGCGCACTCCACGGTGAAGAGCTGGGTCTGATATACCCTTGTTCCAAAAGCTCCTGCAACTGAACCTTGAGCTCGGCCAACTCCTTTGGTGCCATCCTAAAGGGTGGACGTGACACCGGTCTAGCCTCGGGCACTAACTCGATGGAGAAATCAATCTCCCGCCGAGGAGGTGCTCCCGGTAGCTCCTCGGGAAAAACATCTCCAAACTCCGCCACCACGGGCACTTTCCCAAGAGACAGCCTGGAAAGGCTAACCTCCAACAACGCTACTAGAGCTACACCTCCCTGGTTAACAGCTCGCACTAGTTGAAGTGCCGAAACTAGGGAACAGGCCACTCCATGCAGGCCCTCAAACTTGACTTCCGCTTGCCCCACGCCCCTCAGGGTTACCACCTTGGACAAGCAGTCGATACTGGCACGCTGCTCCGCTAGCCAGTCCATCCCCAAGATCACATCGAACTCGAACAATGGCAAGATCGCCGCTACCAACACGAAGTCGACCCCCTCAAGACTCCAACAAATCCGGCCTCTAGCCCTGGTAGTCATAGATGACCCATTGGGCATGCGCACCTTCAACTCTGAGTCCGTTGAGAAGGACTCAACTCCAATCCTCCGGATGAAACTTTCCGCAAGGAAGGAGTGCGACGCTCCCGTATCGAAAAGTACCCTAGCGGGGTACCCTGATACCACTACAAAGCCTACATACATGCAACAAACATAAAAAGGCTTGAAAGGAAGAAATCTAAGGTGCAGGTCGAATTCTCGTACCTGTCACCACATCGGGTTGACGGATTGCTTCCTGCTGCCCAAGGTTGTAGGCCCTTGGCTGCACTGGTTGAAACCGGAAGCACTCGACTCCGCCATCTTCCCTTTCTCTGCGGCACTAGGGCCGGAGCGCACAGTCTGCTCCTGCCTGGCTCTTGCTCAGCGCCCCATTGGGTACAAAATCTTGCTATGTGGCCTGGCTTGCCACAACTGTAACACGTCTGCGGTCCCTTAGAGCGTGACCCTCCGGACGTCCAATTACTTTTCTCGCCCGACTTAAACGGGGAAGGCTTCTTCTTCCATCGGCTCCCTTCCGCCTTTCCATGGGACTGAGCCGACTTCTTCTCTTCCCCCTGCTTGGGTGTGAAACCCTTTCGACGCTGGGATCGCTCCATATCGCTCTCCAAAATTCGGGCCGCCTCCACCAATTCGTTGAAGCCCGCACGCTTCATCGATATGAGGGGTTGTCTTAGATTCTCCCTTAATCCATGGTAGAAGAGATTGTCCCTCTCTTCATCGTCCACCATGGTCGTCTCCGCATAACGACCCAATCGAGTAAATTCCTGAACATACTCATCCACTGTCTTGTCTCGCTGCACAAGATGTAGAAATTGCCTCTGGAGGGCTAACCTTGTTGATGCGGGAATGTACTTCTTCAGAAAGGCATTCCCAAACTCCTCGATGGATGGTGTGCATCCTAGAAACTGCCGGCCACTATGGCTCACCCACCATAACTTGGCATCTCCTTCTAGCATGAAGGCTGCGAACTCTGCCTTTTTCTCATATGGCGCCTCTACCGCCCTCAGAAGCTCCTGAATCCTAGCCCACCAATCCTCTGCATCTGTGGGCGTGCCGATTCCCTTGAAGGTTGGAGGGTGGAAACTCAGAAAGTACTTCATTTGCCGGTCCCCATGCCCGACAACCACTCTCTCAGCCTGCGGCTCCGCCCGCCTGGCCTCCTCAACCTGCACGGTCGCTGCCGTGACCGGGGTAACAGGAGTTGCTACCTGAGCAACGGGAGCTGCTACCTGTGCTGTCGCTGCAGCTTGGGCCGCCACCATCGCTTCTGCAAGCATGCGGCAGAAGTCGGCCGGTGTGACCCCCATCCCTAGCGGACCTTGCACGGTCCCACTACTTGCCGAGAGCTCTTCTCTTGGCCTCGAGGTCCCAGCCTCGTTGCTTGCACTCTAAACACAAGCAAGAAAACGCAAATCAGTCTCTAATTGCAAGACTCGAACACAAGGACACTCATGGTCCCGCGATACTCCTATGTGGATAACTTCTTATACGCGACTCGACTTATACTTTCGACCGCGAAACTTCTCATTGGAACGCAAACCTCCCTCTGATACCAAATTGTAACACCTCCCCTGTAAAGACCATATAATATGGGTCCGGCCGGGGCCCCACAACATACGGACGCCACAGCTTTAGTATTATAAGATGATATGAACACTACCCAATCACAAAACTCCAGACAAACACAGCGGAAACATAAAACTAAAAGACAGAAGTTATCCACTAACAATAGAGTATCGAAATGGCCTTAAGGCCTTACACAATATAAGTCCAAAAAAATATAAAAGTGCCAAGCACTCCTAGGCTACCTCGGCATGCAAGCCAGACATGATCAAACAACATCAGCAAAACAAGGAAAAGAATTAGCCAAAAACAGCAACACTTCATGAGGCTTAGGGCTTTTCGCCCGGCGCGCTAGCTCCTGCATGCGATCCTTGCCCTGTAAGGATTTGAAGTAACGTGGGTCAGCAAAGGCTGACCTCTTACTGTATAACAAACACATCTCCTCCCGGCCGTCCCTAACGGACCCCGGGGTACCACTCCACCTGCAAGTTAACACTTCGTATACCAAAAGAGCATATATATTAAAGCGGTAAAACAGGTTGGATGTCTCCTGCATACATGTTCCTTTTTTTGTACAAAACATAAGCACATGAATGCAACCCGGGTTTCACCCAAGGCACCCTAGCTCGTATGCATCTAGCACACATCAAACATTGTACGTCCGTTTCCCCATTGGCTTAAACCGCCAACAAAAGGGAAACACCATGTCCCCAACGGCACACAGGCTGGCACACGGAACCTTGCAATGGCCCCACCCGCACATGGGTCTTAAACCCCGGCTTGCCCGCATATTCTGACTTCGCACGTCAGGGTTCCGTCTCACACTGACCGATTCTAAGAAGCCTTGCTGGACCCCACCCGCTCATGGCCACATTGCCCGGCTTGCCCTCCGCTCGGCATTCTCGTCAGTCTCACACAAGGGCTAGTCTCGCCGGGACACTTTCCCACATGACTTGCGCATCACGGGATAGCCAGCCGACCACGGAGACCTAGCCGCACCTTTGCACAGCACAAAACGAGTTTCCCCACCCCAATTACCATTCGTACCGCATCTTTCCCGCGCTCCAAGGAAACCATCTACCGCACAAAGCGGAGCTAACCTTGTCCTTCTGACTGCGAGTACTCACTCAAACAAAAGGGGAAAAACACATACATACAACGCGTATTAGCCGCTGATAGTTTTACTTTCAAGACAACCTAAAAACACCTAGAGGGGGTGAATAGGTTCTAATTACTTATTTATACTTTTAGGTAGAATTTAATCACAGAATTAAAACATCCAGCACAGCAATCACAGAAATTTAAACATCACAGATTGCACAATGTTTATAGTGGTCCCCAAGGTTTGGGTACATCCACTTTCCCCCTTCACCTATCTAGCAGTATGCTAGATTCGGCCAAACTTCCACTATTCTCAGATCCTCAGATCCTACAGCTCAGAACCTGGTTAGGTTCCTACAACTCAGGCACAACAGCCCTACCTCAGCCTAGCCACAAGGCCTACAACTAAGAGAAGAACTTCTCCTACACTCAGGCAAACAGCCCTACCACTCAGAGATCAACTCTCCTACACTCAGCCTTTATATCACAGGCTTACAACTCAGATCTGTGTAAAACAGATCCTACCGAAATTTAGAAAAGAAGTTTTAATGTCTTGCCTTTGTTGAGAGAGAAGAGGACAAGACAATTCTTGATCAGCTGATGAAATCAACTGAATCTGAGCTTTCTTCAAAGCTTCTTGAATCTGAACTTAGCTGAGTTGATTTCCAAACAGCTTCTTGAGAAACCACTGAAGGCTTCCTTCTTCTTCTTCAAAATGGTGGATCCCTCTCTATCCAATACCTTTGATGATACTTCTGAATTCTTGTTACTCTTCTTAGATCGATCCTGAGATCGTCATCTTAGATCTTCTGATGAAGATCTTCTTAGAGTATTACTCCTTCTTGATTTGATTTCTCAATTTGATTGCCAAAGTTCAATCTTAATTTCTTCCCTCTGAATCTGTCTATTTATAGACCTTCTTAATGGTAACCGGCTGATTCAGTTTATAACTGTCTTCTGACAAGTCTGACAACATCAGTTAACTGGCTGCAACCCACAGCTGTCAAGTCTTCAAACAGATCCTGTGCCTTAGTCTTGGTCAGCAATGTGTTGAGACAGACTGTCAGGAAGTGTCAAGACCAACTGTCTATATGTGTCGACACAAGTAACTTTGGTGTCGACACAACCTTTGATGATGTCGACAAGTTTGCCTTTAAGTCAACACAGCTTCTTCAGAACTTTATTTTGAGAATGAGTCGACACAGAGAATTTATGTCGACTCAACACTTCATCTTTCTTCAGAAAATAACTTGGTCTTGACTTTGCAGTGTGTCGACACAAGTCCTGTGTGTCGACACAGTTATTGTAGATTCAGAACTCAGTATGTGTCGAAACAGCCTTCAGGTGTCGACACATCAATTGTCGACTCTGCCAACATGTGTCGACTCTGTCTCATTGTGTCGACTATCTCCTTCTGTGTCGAGGTCGACTATCTTTTAGTTAGTCGACACTGCTTCCCAGTGTCGACACAAATGTGGTCGACTATCTTCCTGTGAGTCGACACTGCTTCCCATGTCGACACAAATGTGGTCGACTATCTTTCTCTGTGTCGACACAGCTTCCTTCAAGTGTCGACACAAATATTCTGAAGTGTCAACACTGTTTCTTCAGGTGTCGACACATGGACTTAGAATATTTTTCTGTATTCTTAACACTTCACCTGCACATGTCAACTTAAAACAACATCAAATACACCTTGATGTATATCATTGAGCTAAGTTGGGCTTCTTCAAATCAGGTACACATTTTCCAATGTACCCAACAATCTCCCCCTATTTGGAGAAGTCATAACCCTTGTAGCCAATGATATACACCATTTATAAAAAGTATAATATGATGATATATGACATAACAGGAATACTTAATATAAATAAAATATGAACAATCCATCACAGAGTGAACATTATATGATTCCAAATAAAATTTTGTTTATAACTTGATAATGTTTGATTACAGAGTTTTACATTGAATGATTAAATCAAAACATTACAAAACACATTTGAAAGAACTTAAACTAAGACTGATCAGGCTCTCTTATGACAATCCCTTTGCCAGATTGGATTTGAGCCTTCACAGGAGCTTCAGCATCTTCAGCTGGCTTCTTGCCTTTATGATCAGCCTTCTTCTTTGCTTCTTCCTTGAGCTTTGCCTTTCAAAGTAATGAAAGGGCTTTGGAAAGTACTTGCTCGCTCGCTCCTGAGCATCTGGTGGTAGCCTACCCAGCTTGGCTTTTCTTCTGAACTGTACTATTGCCTCCTGCCTAGCTTCATGCTTTTGCCATTCTATTTCATTATACCACTTTCCTCTTTCATGAACTTGGTCTTTCACAGCCTCCATGCAGTGAGTATAATATTTCTTGAAGTAGGGCTCCACTACTCAAAATCTGGCTTAAGTTCAGCCTGCTCTCTAAATCTCTTCTTGGATAGTAAAGCATCTTGCTGTTTTTTCAAATTGGCCTCAGGCTTATCCACTTTCTCAATAACAACCCTGTTAACCTCCTTTGGAGGGCTATACATATCTTGAACTTGCTGATCAATCATATCAAAATCTGGGAGAGGTAAATGACTTTGGCAACCTCAGGTTGATTACCTTCAAGTAGACCTGTTTGTATTCCTGACTCAGCCACCATAGCATCATCACACAAAGGTGGATATCCTAATGTGGCTCGAATACTATTTGTCACCCATTTGGTGTGCTCTGAGCCAGCATGAACCAACAACCTCTCCCCCTTTATGGCTTCTCTGGTAATATGATCTCTTAGATCTTCCTTCTGAAATCTGATCTGTCCATCCAGATAATTCACACCCTCTTTAAAAAATGTTTTAACTTTTGAAGCTTGTCAGACATGTCCTTTTGAGAGGTAGTGATAGCAGTTTTAAACTGATTCAATAGCATCTTGAAGTTTCTTATCAAATTCTCCCATCTCCTTTGCTCTAGCTTCAGTCAGCCCTGGAGTAGTCTTTTTCAATTCATCAATAATTTCTTGATGAGATTCAGTTAATTGTCATTCATCCTCAGCTGATTCTCCAAAACATAACTTTGCTTTAAAACAATATCATCCACTTTAGGGATGATGGACTGCTGTTTTTAGCCAAATACACCACAGCATTACCTCCCTTATGGAAGCAATCTGTCATCTCCTTCTTATGCATATTGACTTCAAATCGAATTGACTTTATATTCTGAGCCAAGTCAAATTGAAGGGACTTATTGCTCTCATCAACATATTTTTCAACAGCCACTCTATGGTCATCTAACTTAACTTGCAAATCAACCATAAACTTGTTATAATTAAATTCAGAATGAGATGGTGGAGTTGTAATCTGTAGAGCCTGCTTATAACCTTTGCTCCTTCTCTTGAAGACAACAAGTTTTCTCTTCTTAGCCATTCTGGCTTCTTCAGTCTCAGATTCAGATGAACTATCAACTTGAACTCTTTCTTGAGGAGGAGGAGGAATATCTATCTCAGTGCCATGTTGTTCAGCTTCAACATGCACAGACTCCCCCTCAACCATTTGCTCCTTCTCAAGTTCTATCTCCATTGCAAGGGCCTTTTCAATATCTTGCCCCTCTTCTACTCTATCAGTAGCAATATCAACATTTGAAAATAACTCATCTAGAGTATATTCCTTCTGAGCTTGAACATAAGATGTATCAATTAGATCTTCTATATTCAGATCTCTGGAGATATCAATTTGTACTGCCTCTTGCACTAGGTCTGACATCTTCTCCCCCTGTACTTGTTCAGTATTGGTAATGTCCTGGGCAGGTGAGTACACTTGCTCCCCCTGCAACTGTACAGAAATTGAAATATTAGAAATGTCTTTTATAAGAAAATACACCAGCTCCCCCTGCAACTGTACCTGGTCAGGAGTAGATTCATTCTAGGCAGGAGAATGAGCTTGCTCCCCCTATATCTGTGCATGTATAGTGTCTTGCTGGGCTGGAGTAGATGCAGGGTGATCTTCAACCTGCTTCCTCTCTTGTTCTTCTTGAAGCTGCTCAGTATCTTGAGCATGAGAAGAGGATTTCACTGGGGTGTCCTGCCTGCTCTCATCAGGCACACCCTTAGACAGCACCCTATCCCACCTAGAGAACAATCTCATGTTCATCTTTCTCATGTGATTGATTTTTGTTCCTGGCAGGTGTTGCATTACCTCAGGGATCACTCCATTCAGATATAAACTCATAATTCTAGCCAGATTTGGCTTCTTGATTCCTTCCTTGATCTTTTCAAAGATTACAGCTGACCAATCAGTTGGAATTGTAAACACAATTCTGGTCTTGAGGCTGAACATATAGGCTGAAATCCTATCATGTCCCCCTGGTTTGTACAGAATCACTTTGCCAACTACTTCAGACAGAAATTTCCCTTGCTGATTCATCCCTTTCCTGTTGAAAGCAGCTCCAATCTTCAGAGTTGGATCCAATCCGCACCATTGGATAGCCTCCCTTAACTTAGAAGCAGGGACTTCTTCTTCATTCTCAATTATTGGTAAATGTAGAATCTTCCTTAGACTTCTTGGGGTAATCTTCACTGGCGACCCATGAACAGTGGACTTGATCTTGAGAATATCTGAACCTATCGATGCAGAGTTAAAGAATTCATGCACCTCCTTCTTCCATATCTTAGAAGGTTCAGATACTAAAAACTCTAATCCAGATTCGGAAATAAGAGTGATAACTCGCTGAACATCTGTCGGTGCTTCGGCAAAGGCATTCCTGACCAACTCATAACCTTCATTGACGTTGTCTTCAATCTTCGGCGCCATTGTTCAGGTGAGAAAGCTTGAGAGAAGAGAGAGAGAGAGAGAAAGTTGACACAGGGTTTCAGTCTCGAAAACCTTGTAAGCGTGTCGACTGAATAAGTTCTTGACCTATTTATACCTTCTATTTAAAGAAGATCAAAAGGCGGGCAAAAACAGTCTATATGTGTCGACACAGATGGAATGTGTCGACACAAACTTCTATTGTCTCGACAACAAATCTGTCAACTATGTGTCGACACCAATTGTGGATATGTCGACACCTGAGAGATATAGTATAGTATCAGAAAATCTGTGTCGACGCTTAGGATAAGTGTCGACACAAAATTTGTAAGTGTCGACATTACTATTCTGGTGAAGTCGACACTACATTCCTGGATAAGTCGACAATTTAATTCTTAAGTGTCGACACATATTCTCTGTATCGACACAATATTTCTGACTTGTCGACATTACTTCACTGAGTCGACACATTATCACTGAATGTGTCGACACTATTTTACTTAGCCAATTTCTGTTTTTGTCAACACCACTTGAGACCATTTGATAATCTAATATGTTACTTGTAAGTTTGTTGATAATCTAATCAATGGTCAGCATGCCTAATTCAATTTTAAATTTATTGAATTTTGTTTTATCTAGAGGCTTAGTGAATACATCTGCTATTTGATAATCTGTTTTAACAAATTCCAATGTGATGTCTTCTCTTTCTACATGTTCTCTAAGAAAATGGTCTTTAATTTCTATATGCTTAGTTCTACTATGAGAAACAGGATTATTAGCAATAGAGATTGCACTCTTAGAATCACACAAAAGAGGTGTTCTACTTACTTGAATACCATAATCTTTAAGCTGATGCTGTATCCACAATAGTTGTGCACAGCAGCTGCCAGCAGCAACATATTCTGACTCAGCTGTAGATATAGCCACACTGGTCTGCTTCTTACTACTCCAAGATATCAATCTTCCTCCCAAGAATTGACAAGTACCTGTTGTACTCTTCCTATCCTCTCTACAGCCTGCAAAGTCTGCATCTGAATAACCTGTTAGTAGAAAATCTCTATTCCTAGGGTACCAAAGGCCTAGATTAGGTGTGCCCTTAAGATATCTCAGAATCCTTTTGACTGCAGTATAATGAGACTCTTTAGGGCAGGCTTGGTACCTAGCACAGACACATGTAGCATACATAATATCTGGTCTACTAGCTGTGAGATATAGTAGAGAACCAACTATTCCTCTATACAAAGTCTCATCAACAGGTTTACCAGCATCATCTTTGCATATAGGCATACTTGTTCCCATAGGAGTTCTCATGATGGAGGATGACTCCATACCATACTTCTTAATTAATTCTTTGGTAAACTTTGACTGGGATATGGACAAGCCATCATCAGTCTGTCTTACTTGGAGTCCCAAGAAGAACTTCAGTTCCCCCATACTGCTCATCTCAAACTTCCCTTACATAAGTTTGGCAAACTTTTTACAAAGGTTGTTTTCAGTAGATCCAAAGATTATGTCATCAACATAGATCTGAACTAAGATGATCTTGCCTTTGGATTCCCTAAGGAATAGAGTTTTGTCTATTTTTCCTCTTGAGAATTTATTCTCAATAAGGAAAGTAGACAGGGTTTCATACCAGGCCCTTGGGGCTTGCTTTAACCCATACAAAGCTTTTCTAAGCTTATATACATAATCAGGTTTAAGAGGATCTACAAAACCTGATGGCTGCTCTACATATACTTCTTCTTTAAGATCACCATTCAGAAATGCTGACTTCATATCCATCTGGTATACTTTGAAGTCTTGATAGACTGCATAAGCAAGGAACATTCTGATTGCCTCCAGCCTTGCTACTGGGGCAAAGGTTTGATCAAAGTCAATCCCTTCTTCCTGCCTGTATCCTTTAGCAACCAATCTTGCTTTATTTTTCACTATTACTCCATTCTCATCCAACTTGTTCCTGTAGATCCATTTTGTCCCAACTATATTGTGGCCTCTTGGTTTAGGAACAAGCTCCCAGACATTGCACCTTCTGAATTGATTCAGCTCCTCTTGCATAGCATCAGTCCAATGCAGGTCTTGGATGGCTTCTTCAAACTTCTTAGGCTCCATTTATGACAGGAAACTTGAATGCAGAACTGTGCTTTGACTTCTGCTTCTAGTCTGCACTCCCTGTCTTGGATCACCTATTATCTGATCAGTTGGATGGTCTCTTAAATGTCTTGTAGCTGGAGGAAGATTCCCTTCTGGTTGAACATCTC
Organism: Platanthera zijinensis; assembly: GCA_039513925.1. Lineage (NCBI taxonomy): Eukaryota > Viridiplantae > Streptophyta > Magnoliopsida > Asparagales > Orchidaceae > Platanthera > Platanthera zijinensis. The sequence goes on along the minus strand of CM077091.1, from coordinate 6,116,525 downwards.
CAGCTCCTTCATTAAGCTGAACCTCTTGGTTTTCTTCATCTTCTATTGAGTCTTGTACTCCCCCTGGACAATAGCCTTCATTTTCCAATACTCCATCTTCCCTTGAAGCTTCAGCAATGGAGAGCTTGTCCATTCTTTTGCTTATACCTGTTGAGTCATTTGATCTACAAGACAACTCACAGTTGATTAATCTTGTTTCATCAAACACAACATGCACAGATTCTTCAACAACTTGAGTGGTCAAGTTGAAGATTCTATAGGCCTTACTATTTGTGTTGTACCCAACAAATATCCCATCCTGGGATTTGGCAGCAAACTTAGTCAAATATGACTTACCATTGTTAAGTATATAGCATTTGCAACCAAAGATTCTGAAGTAGGATAGATTTGGTTTTTTACCTTTCATAATCTCATAGGGAGTCTTTTTGTGGCTCTTGGTGATAGAAGCCCTATTGATCACATGACAAGCAGTGTTTACTGCCTCAGCCCAGAAATATTCTGGTAGAGAGGTGTCACTCAATAGAGTTCTACCAGCTTCAATTAATGTTCTATTCTTTCTTTCAGCAATTCCATTTTGCTGAGGTGTTCTTGGTGAGGAGAACTCTTGGAAAATCCCAAAGTCTTCACATAACTTTGTCATGCTTCCAGATTGAAACTCAGTACCATGGTCACTTCTGATTTTGACCACTGTACTATTCAGTTCATTCTGAATTTGCTTTACAAAATTAAGTAAGACACTTGGGGTTTCAGATTTCTGTCTCAGAAAGAACACCCATGTAAATCTAGAATAGTCATCTACAACCACAAAAGTGTAGACCTTCCTACCTAGACTATGAACTGGCATAGGACCAAAAAGATTCATATACAAGAGGTATAAGCACCTCACAGAATCCTTGTTTTCAAGGCTTTGAAAGGAGGATTTTGTCTGCTTGCCCTTTTGACAAGCTGAGCAAATCCCTTCCTTCATACACTTAACTTGAGGACCATTCCTCACTAATTCTTTGATAAAGAGTTGGCCAATTGTCTTGTAGTTAAGATGAGCCAATCTCTTGTGCCACTTAACACAATGAGAAGCATTGTCATCAGCTACAAGACAGATGGGAGAAGCCTTATTCTCACATACAAAATTAAGACAATATACATTTCTCTTCCTATACCCAGTCAAAATGATCTCTTGATCACTTGACCATTTGATATGACATCCATCCTTAACAAATGAAATGTCATATCCTAAATCACTCAGCTGGCTTATGCTTATTAGATTATGTTTCAAACCTTTTACATAAGCCACTTGGGTGATAATAATTAGGTTAGAAGAAATGTTACCAAACCCTTTGATGACTCCTTTTTCAAATCCACCAAAGATCACTTTAGGTCCATCTTTGACAGATGAATACTCCTTCAACAGCCCCTTTGTTCCAGTCATGTGCCTGGAACAACCACTATCCAAGTACCATATAGGGGCATGGCTACTTGGATACACCTTATTAGGACCAGACTGATTCTGGCATATGTCCTCTTTTGATCCTGCCATCAGTCCCATGCACTGATGATCCTCTTGTTCATTGATGGAGTCTAGCAACTGCAGAAACTCCTCTTCTTCAGATACAGCATATAGTTCAATATATGCTTCTGCTTCAGATTCTGACTCTGAAGTTGACTGATCTGTTAGGCTCTTATCCTTCTTTGCAACAAAGGATTTCTTCTTCTTGCCCTTTTGATGAGTCTTCTTCTTGTCTGAAGACTCCTTTCTCTTATCAGGACAGTCAGCCACTACATGTCCAGGCCTATTGCAACAATAGCAGACAATCTTTGAAGTACTGGCTTTGCTGGGCTTTGATCTGCTCTTTTCTTTCCTTGATGACTTTTTCTTCTGATAATAGTCATCAACTTGCTGTGAAGTGGAGGGCTTAGACTTCCACTGCTTCTTCTTCAAGAACCTTTGGAATTGCCTTGTGAATGCAGCAAAGTCTGCATCTGAATCACAGCTTTCTGAATCATGATTATCTGAATTTTCTGAACTAACTTCTGCAATTTCCTTAGGAGGGGATGGTGATATCCTCCTATTCTTTCTGATGGATTCTGCATTGAATGCCAGTCTTTTCTCTATGCTCTCCTCTTGAATTCTTTTCCTCCTCCTTCCTCACCATAAGTTGCATTTCATAGGACAGCAGCTTTCCAAACAAGGTGGGAGGAGAGATCTCTGCCAATTTAGCCACTTCTCTTATGACACAGATCTTTGTGTCCCAATCCTTTGTCAAGGATCTTAAGAATTTGTCATTCAGTTCATAGGTACTGAAGACTCTTCCATAGGACATTAACTCATTCACAATTCTATAGAATTTCTTATAGCATTCAGTTATGCTATCAGTTTTTTCTTGTCTAAAACTTTCATATTCCTGGTTGAGCATAGACTTCCTATCCTGTCTTACTTCTTCAGATCCCTCCATGTAGACAATCAAGGTGTCCCACATTTCTTTAGAGGTCTTGCAGTGAATCAGATTCTGAAATGTAGAATCATGTATGACACTCACAATAATATTCTGAGCTCTCTTATCCATGGTTGCCAAAATGACTTCATCCTTGGTCATTTCAGAATAACTCTTTGGAGTTTGAATATTAGCATCAAGAACTGATACCTTCATTGGAATGAAGGGTCCTTCCTGAACTATGATGTATATTCTTGGGTCAGATGCTTCCATGAATAATCTGACTCTTTCTTTCCAAATTCCAAAGATTTCCTTCCTGCAGATGGGTAACTTCATTGACCCTAACTCCTTGTGATTTTCTCCAGAACCCATCTTCTTGAATCTTGATTCTGCCTTTCAGATCTACCTCAGACTGTTAAGTCCTTTTTGAGGAACCTCCCTCTGATACCACTTGATTGTTTTACTTTCAAGATAACCTAAAACACCTAGAGGGGGGGTGAATAGGTTCTAATTACTTGTTTATACTTTTAGGCAGAATTCAATCACAGAATTAAAACATCCAGCACAGCAATCACAGAAATTTAAACATCACAGATTGCACAATGTTTTATAGTGGTTCCCCAAGGTTTGGGTACATCCACTTTCCCCCTTCACCTATCTAGCAGTATGCTAGATTCGGCCAAACTTCCACTATTCTCAGATCCTCAGATCCTACAGCTCAGAACCTGGTTAGGTTCCTACAACTCAGGCACAATAGCCCTACCTCAGCCTAGCCACAAGGCCTACAACTCAGAGAAGAACCTTCTCCTACACTCAGGCAAACAGCCCTACCACTCAGAGATCAACTCTCCTACACTCAGCCTTTATATCACAGGCTTACAACTCAGATCTGTGTAAAACAGATCCTACAGAAATTTAGAAAAGAAGTTTTAATGTCTTGCCTTTGTTGAGAGAGAAGAGGACAAGACAATTCTTGATCAGCTGATGAAATCAACTGAATCTGAGCTTTCTTCAAAGCTTCTTGAATCTGAACTTAGTTGAGTTGATTTCCAAACAGCTTCTTGAGAAACCACTGAAGGCTTCCTTCTTCTTCTTCAAAATGGGTGGATCCCTCTCTATCCAACACCTTTGATGATACTTCTGAATTCTTGTTAGAACTCTTCTTAGATCGATCCTGAGATCGTCTTCTTAGATCTTCTGATGAAGATCTTCTTTAGAGTATTACTCCTTCTTGATTTGATTTCTCAATTTGATTGCCAAAGTTCAATCTTAATTTCTTCCCTCTGAATCTGTCTATTTATAGACCTTCTTAATGGTAACCGGCTGATTCGGTTTATAACTGTCTTCTGACAAGTCTGACAACATCAGTTAACTGGCTGCAACCCACAGCTGTCAAGTCTTCAAACAGATCCTGTGCCTTAGTCTTGGTCAGCAATGTGTTAAGACAGACTGTCAGGAAGTGTCGAGACCAACTGTCTATATGTGTCGACACAAGTAACTTTGGTGTCGACACAACCTTTGATGATGTCGACAAGTTTGCCTTTAAGTCGACACAGCTTCTTCAGAACTTTATTTTGAGAATGAGTCGACACAGAGAATTTATGTCGACTCAACACTTCATCTTTCTTCAGAAAATAACTTGGTCTTGACTTTGCAGTGTGTCGACACAAGTCCTGTGTGTCGACACAGTTGTTGTAGATTCAGAACTCAGTATGTGTCGACACAGCCTTCAGGTGTCGACACATCAATTGTCGACTCTGCCAACATGTGTCGACTCTGTCTCATTGTGTCGACTATCTCCTTCTGTGTCGAGGTCGACTATCTTTTAGTTAGTCGATACTGCTTCCCAGTGTCGACACAAATGTGATCGACTATCTTCCTGTGAGTCGACACTGCTTCCCAGTGTCGACACAAATGTGGTCGACTATCTTTCTCTGTGTCGACACAGCTTCCTTCAAGTGTCGACACAAATATTCTGAAGTGTCAACACTGTTTCTTCAGGTGTCGACACATGGACTTAGAATATTTTTCTGCATTCTTTAACACTTCTTCACCTGCACATGTCAACTTAAAACAACATCAAATACACCTTGATGTATATCATTGAGCTAAGTTGGGCTTCTTCAAATCAGGTACACATTTTCCAATGTACCCAACAGCCGCAACGGATTTTCTACCGAAGCTCGCTATGCAACATCACCGGGTCGGACTATCGGTCGCGACCACGGCTTCACCCACAATGCCTAATCCGCTAACGGAGCGGATCTCTAATGCAAGCATGCCGGGATGAACACAATCAACCCGGAGGTTCCTTTTGAACCAAGGCTACACGAATCCCTCTCATTTGAGAGATCCGGTGCTCAAAACACGAAAGGAAGGGGATGCTATTCATGCATCCTAAATCCTAAAAACCGAGAGGAGAAGTGTCGTTACCTTCCGTCCCCTCTTCCTAGCCATGGAGAAGATTTGCTCGGTTGGAAACCACCGCAATGCTCCCACCTTCGCGGATCTAAACTCCGCTCGCGAAACGGACCTCCGAAGCTTCGCCGGCGGCCGGATCTTGGCCTTCTTCCTCCTCCTTGCTCTCCCTTCTCTCTAGAATCAAGAGAGATAAAGCCCAAAGGAAAATGAGGGTTTCAAACCCTATTCCCGAGCATAATCCCTCAGATCCAGCCCCCAACCGTCGGATCTCAAACCAAAGAAACGAACGGCCACGATTTAGCCTAAAAATTCACAAAACTGGGCCGAACACGGGTTGCAACACGGCCGTGTGCCTGGCCGTGTTACCCATTCGCCGTCTCGATCGATTCGAAAACCAGCACACGGCTCCTGACACGGCCTTCGACACGGCCGTGTCTCGCTCCACACGGCCGTGTCGTGACCCGTGTCACGGCACCCGTTTTCAACATTTTCAGTCAGAGAAGTACACGGCCTCTGACACGGCCCTTGACACGCCCGTGTCACCTGGGACACGACCGTGTCCGGACCCGTGTCATGCCCCGTGTGCAATACCTTAGAAAAGTTTCGAAACGACCCGATGTTACACGGCCTGGGACACGGCCGTGTGCCTGGCCGTGTTCCATACCCGACTATCGTCGACCTTAACATGGTCGACCACACGGCCAGCTCGATACGGCCGACACGGCCTCTGACACGGCCGTGTCGGGACCCGTGTCACCTGCTCCAAAAAAACTGTCTTGGCCAAAAGTGATCCCCGTCGCTCCTACAACATTTTGGGGCGTTACATGCCAGAATGCTAGACTTTGGCCGATCTGGTTCCTGTTGCCCACTACTCGTTAGATATGGGGTTGTGCAAATGATTTAAGAACCGACATCAAGTTGGTGGTCCTTTATCCACTGCCAACCTAGCCAAAACCCTACATCCAGAACACCGATAATACTCAAGGCTTAGCATCGGATTTCCATGACGATGCAAAGGGAAGAAAACCAAAAGTTACTAAGGTATACGTGTTGGGTACTTAGGAAAATGTGTACCTGATTTGAAGAAGCCTCACTTAGCTCAATGATATACATCAACGTGTATTTGATGTTATTTTGAGTTTATATGTACAAGTTAAGAATATGCTGAAATGCATAAAAAAAAGTTTCCAAGCCCATGTGTCGACACTTAAGAAATCTTGTGTCGACACTTGGAAAAGCAGTGTCGACACCAGAAGCAACTGTGTCGACACACAGAAGTTTTAGTCGACATCAACTGTGTCGACACCTGGAGGCAGTGTCGACACACAGAATTCTTAGACTATATCAACTGTGTCGACACACAGGACTTGTGTCGACACACAACAGAGTTTCAACAAAATTGATTGTTGTGAAGTGAAGAAGTGACTGTGTCGACACAAAGAAGCAGTGTCGACACATTCTACAGATGCAGTGTCAAGAAGCAGCGTCGACACCAAAGGAGCTGTGTCAACATCACCAAAGCTTGTGTCGACACTTAATTTACTTGTGTCGACACATAATGAAGATCAGTCTCGACATTTTGCTGACAAAGACAAAGGTTCAAGAAATGACTGAAGACTTGACAGCTGTGAATTCCAACAAGTTTGCTGAAGCTATCAGAACTGTCAGAAGTTCGTTAGAAACCGGATCAGCCGGTTACCATGGATGAAGTCTATATAAAGACGGATTTTGTCAAATCAAAAGTACAAAAAACAACTAATGAAGTATTGATCATTGATCAAGAAAGAGCACGTCACACAGAAGAAGATTTTCGTGAGAAGATCTAAGGAGACAGTCTGAAGTGGCAATCTACTCAGAATTTGTCTAAGGAGAATTCAAACAAAAATTCAAAAGAAACTTCAGAAGATTTGGAGAGTGAGAGAGAGCTCCAGTTGTTTGAAGTAAAGAAGGAGACATTTACAAGTCTCTTAAGAAGCAGATCCTTAACAAATCTGCTAAGAAGAATTCAAATCTATTTCTGAAATCTAAGAAGGAAGCTGCCAGCTAGTCAACTTCAAAGAAGATCAACCCTACTGAGTTTAAATTCAAGAAGCTTTGAAGAAAGCTAAGAACAGGTTGATCTCAACAATCAGTTTTATCAAGAGCTGATCAATAAACCTTTTATCCCTTCTCTCTCAACAAGGGTAAGAGTCAATCTATAAGATTTTTCAAATTCTATAGGATCTTTCAAGATCGAGTAGTAAGCCTATAATATAAAGGCTGAGTGTAGGAGATATAGATCTCTGAGTTGTAGGCCTTGTGACAAGGCTGAGGTAGGGCTGTTAGCCTGAGCTGTAGGAGTGTGGATACATTCTGAGTTGTAGGCCTTATGACAAGGCTGAGGTAGGGCTGTTAGCCTGAGCTGTAGGAGTGTGGATACATTCTGAGTTGTAGGAACCTTTCAGGGTTCTGAGCTGTAAGATCTGTGGATATGAGAAGAAGGAAGAAGTTAGGCCGAATCTAGCACATTGTTGGATAGACGAAGGGGGAAAGTGGATGTACCCAGACCTTGGGGAACCACTATAAACCAGTGTGCAATCTGTGATGTGTGTGTGATTGTGAATTCTGTGCTGTGGTTGCTGTGATAGCTGTAGAATAGTTAGATTCTCTTTAAAGAACTGAATTCTTATTCTGCCTTAAGTAAAAAAGGAAAGAACCTATTCACCCCCCTCTAGGTGTTTGGGTTATCTTGAAATTGATTCTATCAAGTGGTATCAGAGGGAGGTAAATCAAAGAAGGACTTAACAGTCTGAGTTAGATCCATAAGGCAGATTCAAGATCAAGAAAATGGGTTCAGAAGAAAATCATAAGGAACTAGGTTCAATGAAATTACCCATATGCCGGAAAGAGATATTTGGAATATGGAAAGAAAGGATCAGGCTTTTTATGGAGGCTTTTGATCCAAGGATCAACATTACAGTAATGGAAGGTCCTTATATTCCAATGAAGTTGTCAGTTCTAGATGCAAATCAAAGAATTCCCAAGGATTTTTCAGAGATGACTAAGGAAGAGATCATCCTGGCAACTTTGGATAAAAGAGCCCAGAATATCATAGTAAGTGTCATAGATGATTCAACCTTTCAAAATTTGATTCACTACAAGACCTCCAAGAAAACGTGGGACACTTTGATAGTTTATATGGAGGGTTCTGAAGAAGTCAGACAAGATAGAAAATCTATGCTGAACCAGGAATATGAGAGTTTCAGACAAGGAAAGTCAGATGGTATAACTGAGTGTTATAAAAATTTCTATAGAATAGTAAATGAGTTGATGTCCTATAGAAGGATCTTCAGTACATATGAACTGAATGATAAATTCCTAAGATCCTTGACAAAGAATTGGGACACTAAGATTTGTGCTATTAGGGAAGTGGCTAAACTTGCAGATATCTCTCCTCCAACTTTGTTTGGAAAATTGCTGTCATATGAGATGCAGCTGATGGCTAGGAAAGAGGAAGAGAAAAGTGCAAAAGGGGAGCATAGAGAAAAGTCTGTGGCCTTCAAGGTGAAAGCCACTAGTAAGAATAGGAGGATGTCTCCATCACCTCCTAAGATAGTTGCTGAAATTACTTGAGATAATTCAGACAACCAAAGTTTAGACAGTAGTGACTCAGATAAAGACTTTGCTGCCTTCACAAGGCAGTTTCAGAGATTCCTAAAGAAGAAACAGTGGAAGTCTAGGCCCTCCACATCTCAGCCTGTGGATGACTATTATCAAAAGATGAAGTCATCTAGGAAGGATAGGAGCAGGTCTAAGCCTAGCAAATCTACAACATCAAAGATAGTTTGCTACTGTTGTAATAGGCCTGGACATGTTGTGGTTGAGTGTCCAGAAAAAAGAAAGGAGTCTGTTGATAAAAGGAAGACTCAACAAAATAGCAAGAAGGAGAAATCCTTTGTTGCTAAGAAGGAGAAGAGCTTGACAGACCAATCATCTTCAGAGTCTGAATCTGAAGCTGAGGCATACATTGGTCTATATGCAGCAGATGAAGAAGATGAGTTTATGCAAGTGCTGAACTCTATCAATGAACAAGAAGACCATCAGTGCATGGGACTGATGGCTGTGTTAGAAGAAGACAAGTGTCAGGATCAACCTAGTCCTAGTAAGGTATAATATTTTTCTAGAAATTCAGATTGTAGTACTAGTTCAGAGTCAGCTACATCTGCATCAAGTGATGTGTATGAGTCTGAGTCTGAAGGTGATATTCATCAGCTGATAGATGAATATGGGGACTTATTACAGGCACTAAAGAAAAGCAAAAACTTGGACAAAACTCAGGCTAACGAAATTGCAGATCTTAAGATGGCTGCATCTGATTTAGTGAAAGAGTTGGATCAAAAAGTGAATGAGATTGCCAAACTAAAAACTATAACTGTTATTCAGATAGGCACAATCACATACAAAAATGATCTAATTAAAAGTCTGGAAGCCAGACTTCAAAAAGAAAAAGATTTAGTGGCTAGTTATTCCAAGCCAAAATCAGTTTTACCCTTAATAGATGAGTTTGTGGCTCAAAAGGGTAAGGCTGGAATAGTCTTTAAAGGTGACACTAAGGCTGTCCAATTTAAGAGAAAGGGCAAAGCCTCAGTCCAGCCACTGAACTCTAAAGTCCATGTAGTTTTTAGAAAGGTACAAGTACCTTCTAACAAGTATGACCTTGAGAATACTCATGGTCATAGTAAGACTAAAGTTCTGAATGACAAGGGTGTTTATGTCAATAAGGCAGCTCATGTCCATAAACCCCATGTTCTTAAGAAAACAGTGGGTGTAGCTGCAGCAGTACCAACACAAAACAAAAGATTTGCTATCAACCAGACTGCCAAGAATGTATCTAAAAATAGATACAATAAGTATGAATGCTGGTGCTGTGGCAAGATAGGCCATTATGCCTTAGATTACTGGCACAACATTAGTGTCAGGAAGAACAACAGTCTACCTGTTAGAAGAGCAGCAGGTAGATTTGTTAAGTTTGAAGCTAACTTGAACCAAGGACCCAAGACTGACTTGGGCTCTAAGGTTAGGTAATTCTTTATTGCAGGTGAGTCCAAGTTACCATGCCCCTATATGGTACTTGGATAGTGGATGTTCTAAGCACATGAGTGGAACAAGGGGGTTGTTGAAGGAGTACTTACCTATCATAAATGAGTCTAAAGTAATCTTTGGTGGTTCTGAAAAAGGAATCATCAAAGGATTTGGTAACATTTCTAATAACCAGATTACTATCACTCAAGTGGCCTATGTGAAGGGTTTGAAACACAACCTTATAAGCATAAGTGAGCTGAGTGATTTAGGATATGACATTTCATTTATTAAAAATGGATCTCATATCAAAAGGTCAAGTGATCAAAAGGTCATATTGACAGGATATAGAAAAAGAAATATGTACTGTCTTAACTTTGAGTTTGAGAACAAAGTTTCTCCTAATTGTCTTGTAGCTGATGAGAGAGCCTCTCATTGTGTTAAATGGAACAAGAGGTTGGTCCATCTTAACTACAAAATAATTGGCCAACTCTTTAGCAAAGAGTTAGTAAGGAATGGTCCTAAAGTTAAGTGTATAAAGGATGAGATATGCTCAGCTTGTCAAAAAGGCAAGCAGACAAAATCCTCCTTTCATAGCCTTGAAAATAAGGATTCAGTGAGGTGTATATACCTCTTGCATATGGATCTATTTGGTCATATACCAGTTCATAGTCTAGGTAGGAAGGTCTACACTTTTGTGGTGGTAGATGACTATTCTAGATATTCCTGGGTATTCTTTCTGAGACAAAAATCAGAAACCCCAAGTATTTTATATTATTTTGTCAAGCAAATTCAAAATGAACTTGACAGTATAGTGGTCAAAATTAGAAGTGACCATGACACTGAATTTCAATCTGAGAGTATGACAAGACTGTGTGAAGAATTTGGGATTTTTCAAGAATTCACCTCACCTAGAACACCACAGCAAAATAGTATTGCTGAAAGGAAGAATAGAACACTAATTGAGGCTGGTAGAACTCTATTGAGTGACACTTCTCTTCCAGAATATTTCTGGGCTGAGGCAGTAAATACTGCATGTCATGTGATCAATAGGGCTTCTATCACCAAAATCCACAAAAAGACTCCCTATGAGATCATGAAGGGTAGAAAACCAAACTTATCCTATTTTAGGATCTTTGGTTGCAAGTGCTATGTCCTTAACAATGGCAAGTCTTATCTAACTAAGTTTCCTGCCAAATCCCAAGATGGGATATTTGTTGGGTACAACAACAATAGTAAGGCGTATAGGGTCTACAACTTGATTACTCAAGTTGTAGAAGAGTCTGTACATGTTGTCTTTGATGAAACAAGACTAATTAACAGTGAGTTGCCTTGTAGCTCATGCAGTTCTACAGGTATAAATGAGAGAATGGACAAGCTTACCATTATAGAAGAGTCAACTGCAGAGCAGGAAGTGGAAAATGGTGGCTACTGTCCAGGGGGAGTACAGGACTCTCTAGATGCTGATGAAAACCAAGAGGTACAGCATATTGAAGAGACTGGAGGTATCCAACTTGAAGATAGTCTACCTCCAAATGTTAGACACTTAAAGGATCATCCAGCAAATCAGATAATTGGTGATCCAAGACATGGAGTGCAAACCAGAAGCAGGAACTTGAACACAGTTCTTTGCTCAAGTTTCCTATCTCAACTGGAGCCAAAGAGATTTGAAGAAGCTATTCTAGACCCACATTGGATTGATGCCATGCAAGAGGAGCTGAATCTGTTCAGAAGGTGCAAGGTCTGGGAGTTAGTTCCTAAACCAAAAGACCACAACATCATTGGAACAAAGTGGATCTTTAGGAACAAACTGGATGAGAGTGGGATCATTGTGAAGAACAAAGCAAAACTTGTTGCAAAAGGATACAGGCAGGAATAAGGTATTGACTTTGATCAAACCTTTACCCCAGTAGCAAGACTGGAAGCAATTAGGATGTTCCTTGCCTATGCAGCATATCAAGGCTTCAAGGTATTCTAAATGAATGTAAAATAAGCATTCCTAAATGGAAATCTAAAAGAAGAAGTCTATGTAGAGCAAACCTCAGGTTTTGTTGATTCTCTCAAACCTGATTATGTTTATAGACTTAGGAAAGCTTTGTATGGGTTAAAGCAAGCCCCAAGGGCTTGATATGAAACTTTGTCTACTTTCCTTATTGAGAACAAATTCTCAAGGGGGAAAATAGACAAAACTTTATTCCTAAGGGAGTCCAAAGGAAAGATAATCTTAGTCCAGATTTATGTTGATTACATAATATTTGGGTCTATAGAAAATAACCTTTGCAAGAAGTTTGCTAAACTTATGCAAGGAAAGTTTGAGATGAGCAGTATGGGAGAACTTAAGTTCTTCTTGGGACTTAAAGTAAGACAGACTAATGATGGCTTGTCCATATCCCAGTCTAAGTTTACCAAGGAATTAATTAAGAAGTATGGTATGGAATCATCCTCCACCATGAGAACTCCTATGGGAACAAGTATGCATATATGCAAAGATGATGCAGGTAAGCCTGTAGATGAGTCTTTGTATAGAGGAATACTTTGCTCTCTTCTATATCTGACTGCTAGTAGACCAGACATTATGTATGCAACATGTGTCTGTGCTAGGTACCAATCATGCCCTAAAGAATCTCATTACACTGCAGTAAAAAGAATTTTGAGATATCTAAAGGGCACACCTAATCTAGGCCTTTGGTACCCTAGGAATGAAGATTTTCTACTGACAGTCTATTCAGATGCAGACTTTGCAGGTTACAAAGAAGATAGAAAAAGCACGACAAGCACCTGTCAATTTCTAGGAGGAAGATTGGTGTCTTGGAGCAGTAAGAAGTAGACTAGTATAGCAATTTCCATAGCTGAGTCTGAATATGTGGCAGCAGGAAGTTACTGTGCACAGCTGTTGTGGATTCAGCACCAGCTAGAAGACTATGTTCAGGTAAGTAGAACACCTTTATTTTGTGATTCTACTAGTGCTATTTCTATTACTAATAATCTCATTTCACATAGTAGGACTAAGCATATAGAAATTAGATACCATTTTCTTAGAGAATTGTGCGAATAAAAATATAGAAACCGGAAAGTGGAGAATGCAATTTTTATTATCCAAAAAAGTAAGTATTACAAAGGTATAGCCTCTCTTATATAGAATGGAGGAGATGGGAGAGAATACAAATACCCAATGTGGGACTAAATACACAAAAACATCATCTACAAAGCTAACCGCCAATCCGCCCAGGAGAACGCCTAACCGTGCGGTTAGTAGGCACTAACCGCCCGGTCACCACCAGAGAACACGCAGCCGACCACCGAGATCCCAGAGATTAGCCGGCAGACTGCCCGGCTACCAAACCGCCAGTCTTAGCCGCCTGTCCGCCAAGGTCTATACAGCAACACAGAGATTAGCCGGGCTGACCGCCCGGCTACCAAACCGCCAGTCCTAGCCGCCTGTCTGCCCAGGTCTATACAGCAACACTCCCCCTCAAGCTGGAGCATAGATGTCAATCATGCCTAGCTTGCTGCAAATGTGGAAGAAAGAGGCGGACACAGGTTTTGTGAATATATCTGCCAGCTCTTTCTCCGAGGTAACAAATGGAGTGCAAATCTGGTTCTTTAACACTTCTTCTCGAATGAAGTGACAATCAACCTCTATGTGCTTTGTTCGCTCATGGAAGACCGGATTTTTAGAAATGTAGATCGCAGCTTTGTTATCGCAGAACATGGGAAGTGGATAGTTGTAGACCTCTCCTAGATCCAGCATGAGAGCCCGCAACCATTTTAACTCACACGTGGTTGATGCCATGCTACGATATTCTGCTTCCGCACTAGACCTGGAGACTACTGACTGCTTCTTGCTCTTCCAGCTAACCAAGTTTCCTCCAACAAACGTGCAAAATCCGGAAGTCGACTTGCGATCCCCTTTGTCGTCCGCATAGCTAGCGTCGGAGTACGCTTCGACTCTTAGGTGACCGTTTTTCTGAAAGAGAAGACCTTTCCCAGGTGCGGACTTCACATACTCCAATATCCTTAGAGCGGATTGAAGATGACATTCCCTAGGCGACTGCATAAACTGGCTGACATTTCCCACTGCATAGGAGATGTCTGGTCTGGTCACCGTAAGGTAGATGAGTTTGCCAACAAGACGCCGATACCTCGTAGTATCCAATAGAGGTGGTGATTCGTCTGTCCATGTCTTGTCTTCTCCAGGAGCCATGGGACACCGGGCAGGTTTAGCACCCGTCAATCCTGCCTCTTTCAACAAATCAAGAGCATACTTCCGTTGGGAGAGAACCAAGGAACACGGTTTCCGAGAGATTTCAATTCCCAAGAAGTATTTTGGAGAACCCATATCCTTCGTGACTAGGTGTTGGCGGAGATGGACCTTCGTCAAGGCTACACCAGCTTGATCGTCGCCAGTAAGAAGAATATCGTCCACGTAAACAGCTAGCACAACCAGACCCGAAGATGTCTTGCGAATGAACAAGGAGTGATCAGCCGAACTCCTGGTGAAACCGATAGCCCCAACGATGCTACTGAACTTATCGAACCACGCCCTGGGACTTTGCTTTAGGCCATAGATGGCCTTCTTCAACCGGCATACTTGAGTCTCCCCCTGAGCAACATACCCTGGAGGTTGCCCCATGTAGACGTCCTCGTGAAGCTCACCATAGAGGAAGGCATTCTTGACGTCCAACTGCGAAATAGGCCAATCCCTGTTGACCGCCACCGATAAAAGGACCCGAATGGTGCTGAGGCGAGCAACTGGCGAGAACGTGTCAAAGTAATCAACACCATAGGTCTGAGTAAACCCTTTTGCAACAAGACGGGCTTTGTACCGGTCCACACTGCCATCAGGACGGAACTTGACGACAAACACCCAACGACAACCAACCACATTCGTGCCAAAAGGAGGAGGCACAAGGGTCCAAGTGCCCCGGTCAGAGAGAGTAGCAATCTCGTCATCCATGGCAGCCTTCCAGTGAGGAATATCAAGGGCTTCCTGGTAGGTGCGAGGTGTGGTAGTCGCGGAGATGGCTAGGGCGAAGTCCCTGCGAGAAGGTGTTAGCCGATTATAAGAAATAACAGCTGCCAGCGAGTGCTGGGTGCACGTCTGAACCCCTTTGCGAAGGGCAATGGGCAGCTCCAGGTCCTCGAGTTCCTCAGTCGCCGGTGCATCCGTGGCGGAGATAGCTGGCCCGGGAGAAGAGAGAGACGGCCGAGGGGATGAGGGAGAAGGATCATGATCAAGAGAAGGAGCGGCTGGTGGAGGTGGGGATGGAGGAAGCTCAAGAGGAGTGGATGTGGTGGAGAGAATGGGTGGAGAGGTCGAGTCGGTAGGAGGAAGAGGGAGGTTCGATCCATCGACCTGTGGGAGATCAGAAGAGAAGTAGGCGGCATTCTCAAAGAATGTCACATCCGCCGAGATGAACTGCTTGCGATGAACAGGGTCAAAGCAGCAGTAACCTTTTTGAGTTGTGGAGTAACCCAAAAAGATACACTTCGTAGCACGAGGGGACAATTTGTCACGAGTTGCGGCAGGGCTATGAACAAAGGCAGTGCACCCAAAAATGCGGAGTGGTAAGGGAAAGGGGTCCTTGGAGGGATAGAGGATGGAAAAAGGGGTTTTGCCTTTGAGAACGGTAGAGGGAATGCGATTGATGAGGTAGCAGGAGATGAGGACCGCGTAGCCCCAATAGCTACGAGGAACCTGCATCTGCATCATGAGAGTGCGAGCGACATCGAGGAGGTGACGGTTTTTACGTTCCGCCACCCCATTTTGCTGGGAGGTATAGACGCAGCTAGTTTGATGAATGATGCCATGTTGCGTACAGAAAGAAGCGAAATCACTACTCATATACTCTTTAGCATTATCAGAGCGAAAAATTTTGACAGAAGCATCAAATTGATTTTTAATCATATAATAAAATAACGTCCATACAGAAAAAAGTTCGGAGCGATCCTTTAATAGATACACCCACGTACATCGAGAATAATCATCAATAAAGATTACAAAATAGGAACTTCCACGCCCGATGGTGAGGGTAGGGGAAGGTCCCCAAACATCAGAGTGAATAAGGTCGAACGGCTTGGAAGAGCCACGACTTTTCTTAGGAGGAAAGGGGGAACGGTGATGCTTGCCCAGTTGACAGGCATCACAGTTGATAGGAGAGTCCTGCTGAGGTAGGTGAGGAAACAGTTGGTGGATGAGACGTGAGGGAGGATGCCCCAGGTGAAGGTGCCACTGAAGAAGATCTGTAGAAGTGGGAGAGAAGACGGTAAGAGCAGATACATCATCAAGGAAGTAGAGACCGCCCCTCTCAGTCCCAGTAGCAATCGTCCGCTTGGAGTCCGGGTCCTGAAACGAACAAGAAGAAGGAGTAAATGTTACCGAACACTGAAGTTGCTTGCAAAGAGAAGTAACCGACAATAAATTGCATGGAAACTTGGGCACATAAAGAGTATCCGCCAGGCGAAGGGACGGAGTAACTTGAACCATGCCCGTTCCATGCACCGGAGAGGGAGAACCATCCGCAACGAGAACAGGGGGCAACCGATCATGTGTTTCTAGGAGAGAAAAGCACTGAGGATTGCCCGTCATATGATTAGTGGCGCCAGAGTCGATTAGCCATTTACCTTGGGTAACCACGTGGGCACTACCTGAAGTCGTGGCCACGGAGGCAGATGGCTTGGAAGAAGTAGGAGTATCACCAGCGGGACGAAGATGCGGATGCTTTGTCCAGCAGCGGTCAACCAAGTGTCCTGGGCGGCCATCAGAATTGGTCATCCTGGAAGAGAGATCGCGCGGTTAAGAGGAGAGACCGGGCGAGCAAAGGAAGGAAGAGTTCGCAGCGGTCACAATTAGACCAGCGGCTAGCAATGCCACGACCAAGCTGCGAAGCACAAGAAGAGAAGCCGCACGGTTAACAAGGGAAACCGAGCGGGAAGAAGAAGAAGAAGCCGCGCGGATAGAGAGAGCGAGAAGACCGCGCGAACAAAAAGCAAACCGCGGCGGGCAGAGAGAAGAAGCTGCAATGGTCACGGTGTCAGCACACTAGTGGCAAGAAGGGCAGAGAGGCCGCCTAAACAAGGAAGAACTCGCGCGAACAGAGAGAAATCGCGCGGATAGGAAGAAAAAGATCTGCAGCGGTCACGATGGTAGACACCAGCGGCAAGAGAAGCCACAACCAAGCCGCAGAACCAAACAGAGGGAGAGAAGTCGGGCGGCTAGCAGACAGACCGCGCGAACAGAAGAGGAGGATAGAAGAATCCACGGGAGAAGAGAGCTCGCGCGAGCTGAAAAGACAGGCCGCGGCGAGTAGGCAGAGGTCGCACGGACAGAAGAAAACGCAATCAGGAGGACTAGATCGGGTCCCTCTGATACCATGTGCGAATAGAAATATAGAAACCGGAAAGTGGAGAATGCAATTTTTATTATCCAAAAAAGTAAGTATTATAAAGGTATAGCCTCCCTTATATAGAATGGAGGAGATGGGAGAGAATACAAATACCCAATGTGGGACTAAATACACAAAAACATCATCTACAAAGCTAACCGCCAATCTGCCCAGGAGACCGCCTAACCGTGCGGTTAGTAGGCACTAACCGCCCGGTCACCACCAGAGAACACGCAGCCGACCACCGAGATCCCAGAGATTAGCCGGCAGACCGCCCGGCTACCAAACCGCCAGTCTTAGCCGCCTGTCCGCCAAGGTCTATACAGCAACACAGAGATTAGCCGGGCTGACCGCCCGGCTACCAAACCGCCAGTCCTAGCCGCCTGTCCGCCCAGGTCTATACAGCAACAAGAATATGTAGAGAAAAATTAAGGATATCTCACTAGAATTTGTC
This sequence comes from Platanthera zijinensis, assembly GCA_039513925.1. Classification (NCBI taxonomy): domain Eukaryota; kingdom Viridiplantae; phylum Streptophyta; class Magnoliopsida; order Asparagales; family Orchidaceae; genus Platanthera; species Platanthera zijinensis. The sequence goes on along the minus strand of CM077091.1, from coordinate 6,098,778 downwards.
AAAACAGATTATCAAATTGCAGATGTGTTTACTAAGCCTCTAGATGAAACTAAATTCAATAAATTTAAAATTGAATTAGGAATGTTGAACATAGATTAGTTTAACAAAATTGGCTAAGTAAAATAGTGTCGACACATCCAGAGTAGTGGTGTCGACACATCCAGAAATTGTGTCGACATTTACAATAAGAGTCGACACAGAATTTCTGATTGAACTACTAAGTATGTCAACTGTCGACACATCATCAATTGGTGTCGAGACATAGAAGTCACCACCGTTGTCGAGACATTAAAAGTATGTGTCGACACATTTCAACAGTGTGAACACATTTAGACAGTTTTTGCCCGCCTTTTGACCTTCTTTGTTTAGAAGGGTATAAATAGGTCAAGAACAAACTCTGTCGACACACTCTCCAGGTTTTCGAGACCAAAACCTTGTGTCGACAAACTCTCTCCTCTCAATCCAAGCTTTCTCACCATCCCAATGGCGCCAAAGGTAGAAGATAACATCAACGAAGGATATGAGTTGGTTCGCCACGCCTTTGATGATGTAGAATCTGAGATTAAAGGGGTAATTACCCTAATTGCTGAAAATGGTTTGGAGTTTTTGGTATCCGAACCAACCAAGATATGGAAGAAAGAGATACTTGAGTTTTATGGTGCAGCTACAGTAGATTCAACTGGCCTTAAGATTAAATCAACGGTTCATGGCGCTAGAGTCAAATTGACCTTGAAGAGTTTGAGGAAAATTCTTAATCTTCCAAGGACTCAGGATGAAGAAGAAGTACCCGTATCTAAGACATGCGAAGCACTACAATTGTGTGGATTGGATCCCATCTTGAAGATTGGACCTGCTATAAACAGGAAAGGGATGAATCAGCAAGGGAAATTCCTCTCTGAAGTGGTTGATAAGGTAATTCTATGTAAGCCAGGGGGACATGATAGGATTTCAGCCTATATGTTCAGCCTAATGACAAGGATTATTTTTAGACTAAACACAGATTGGTCTATAGTAATTTTTGAGAAGATTAAGGAAGGCATAAAGAAGCCTAATTTGGCTAGACTGATGAGTTTATACTTGGCTGGAGCAATTCCAGAAGTAATGCACCAGATTCCTGGTTCTAAAATCAACCATATGAGAAAAATGGACATCAGGATTATCTCCAAATGGGATAGGGTTCTAACAAAGGACATACCTGATATAGAAAGACAAGAAGCTGCTGAGAAATCACCTGCACAGGACATTACTGATAATGCACAGGTGCAGGGGGAGCCTGATAATACACAGGCACAGGACATTACTGATAATACACAAGCACAGGACATTACAAATAATGCACAAGTGCAGGGGGAAGAGACAACACACTTGGCAAGTGAAATGACTTCAAAAACAATTCTTGAGAGACCTCATGTCAACATTCCAGCACAAGATGTTATTATGGAGGATACATCTGTAGTTGCTGATACTCCTGAGAAAGAAGTACCACCAGTCCACACTCAACAGGAGTTTACTCTTGAAGAGTTGTTTCCTGATATTGAGGGAGCAACAAATAAGGGGGAGAAAATAAGGATTGAGGGGGAGCAGATTAGGACTAAAAAGGAGCTCCCTCCTAGTCGTAAGGAAAGAGTAGACATTGCCAGTACATCTGCTTTAGAAGATGAAGAAATCACAAGTGCCAAAAAGAGAAAACTGATGGTTTTCAAGAGAAGGAGCCAAAGCTACAAGAAAGCATTGCAAACTGCTGATCCACAACCTGCCCCAGAGGCTGATTACAGCTCATTATTGGTGGCCTTGCAAGTGAAATTAGATGAGCAGAGAGTGGCTCTAGAGAAATATGTGGATGAAAGCCATAAGTAACTTCAATTTGATATGGCTCAGGATATCAAATCCATCAGTTTTGAAGTGAATCTACATAAGAAAGAGATGACATATTGCTTCCATAAAGGGGGCAATGCTGTAATATTTCTGGCTAAGTAGCAAGCAGTAGTAAAGGCTCAAGTGGATGACATTGCTATTAAACAAGGCTATGTCCTTGAGAATAAGATTAGGATGAATGACAATCTGACTGAATCTCACAATGAGATAGTAACTAAAATAAAGAATACAGTCACTGCAATGATTGAAGCAAGGGCTAAAGAGAAAGAGGAGTTTGATAAGAAGCTACAGGCTGCCTTAGACTCATTTCAAACAGCCATTACTACTTCTCAGAATTTAATCTCTGATAAGCTTCTCAAGTTAAAATCATTTTATAAAGATGATGTTAATTTTCTTGATGGACAAGTGAGATTTCAGAAAGATGACTTACGAGACCATATTGAAAGAGAAGTAATAAAGGGGGAGAGAGTGTTAGTCAAAGCAGGCTCAGATAATGCCAAATGGATATCCAATAGCATCAGAGCCACTCTGGGACATCCACCCCTTTGTAATGATGATAATGTTGCTGAGTCAGGTGTGCAACCTGCTTATCTTTAAGGTGATCAACCTGAAGTTGCTCAGGTCATCTACCCTCTAGCAGATTTTGATATGATTCAACAACAGGTTCAGTCAATGTACAGTCTTCCACAGGAAGTTTATAATGTTATTATTGAGAAAGTAGAAATGCCAGAAGCTGCCTTGAAAGCTCAGCAGGAAGCTCAACTATCAAAGAAAAGGTTCAGAGAACAGGCTGAGTTAAAGCCTGATTTTGAGCAGTGGAGCCCCACTTCCAGGAATATCATTTTGACTGCCTAGAAAGCTGTGAAAGAACAGATCCATGAAAGGGGTTAATGGTATACTGAATAAGAATGGCAGAAATATGAAGCAAGGCAATAAGCCATTCTACAATATAGAAGAAAGGCTAAAATTGGGAAGCTACCTCCTAATGCTCAGGAGCCTAACAAATACTTCCCTAAGCCTTTTCATTATTTTGAAAGGCAGAGAATTAGGGCTGAAGCACAGAAGAAGGCATAGTTGAAAGGAAAGAAGCTCATTGATGATGCAGAACCTACTGTGTAGGCTCAAATTAAGCTAGGAAAAGGCATAGTCATCAGGGAGCCTGATCAGCCTTAGTATAGATTTACTAGATTTTACAAGAACAATGTAATCTTTAGTATTAAAGAAATCTATGTAAACAATTGTTAAGAAACTTTTTGATAGTATAAACAAAATAATGTTTCATGTTCATTAAGTTTGCATCATTATTCTGTAATGTCATTTTGGTATATGTTTTGTTTATAAGTTACCCTATCATATAATGCTTATATACATCATAATGTTTGTTTATTATAAGTGGTGTATATAATTGACTAAAGAGTTATGACTTCTCCAAATAGGGGGAGATTGTTGGGTACATAGGAAAATGTGTACCTAATTTGAAGAAGCCTCACTCAGCTCAATGATATACATCAAGGTGTATTTGATGTTATTTTGAGTTTATATGTGCAGGTTAAGAATATGCTGAAATGCAGAAAAAAAAGTTTCCAAGTCCATGTGTCGACACTTAAGAAAGTCTGTGTCGACACTTGGAAAAGCAGTGTCGACACAAGAAGCAACTGTGTCGACACACAGAAGTTTTAGTCAACATCAACTGTGTCGACACCTGGAGGCAGTGTCGATACACATAATTCTTAGACTATATCAACTGTGTCGACACACAGGACTTGTGTCGACACACAACAGAGTTTCAACAAAGTTGATTGCTGTGAAGTGAAGAAGTGACTGTGTCGACACAAAGAAGCAGTGTTGACACATTCTATAAATTCAGTGTCAAGAAGCAGTGTCGACACCAAAGGAGATGTGTCGACATCACCAAAGCTTATGCTGACACTTCATCTACTTATGTCGACACACAATGAAGATCAGTCTCGACACTTTGCTGACAAAGACAAAGGTTCAAGAAATGACTGAAGACTTGATAGCTGTGAATTCCAAAGAGTTTTCTGAAGCTATCAGAACTGCCAGAAGTTCGTTAGAAACCGGATCAGCCGGTTACCATGGATGAAGTATATATAAAGACGGATTCTGTCAAATCAAAAGTACAAAGAACAACTAATGAAGTATTGATCATTGATCAAGAAAGAGAACGTCACACAGAAGAAGATTTTCGTGAGAAGATTTAAGAAGACAGTCTGAAGTGGCAATCTACTCAGAATTTGTCTAAGGAGAATTCAAACAAGAATTCAGAAGAAACTTCAGAAGATTTGGAGAGTGAGAGAGAGCTCTAGTTGTTTGAAGTAAAGAAGGAGAAATTTACAAGTCTCTTTAGAAGCAGATCCTGAACAAATCTGCTAAGAAGAATTCATATCTATTTCTAAAATCTAAGAAGGAAGCTGTCAGCCAGTCAACTTCAAAGAAGATCAACCCTACTGAGTTCAGATTCAAGAAGCTTTGAAGAAAGCTAAGAACAGGTTGATCTCAACAATCAGTTTTATCAAGAGCTGATCAAGAAACCTTTTATCCCTTCTCTCTCAACAAGGGTAAGAGTCAATCTATAAGATTTTTCAAATTTTGTAGGATCTTTCAAGATCTTAGTTGTAAGCCTATAATATAAAGGCTGAGTGTAGGAGATATAGATCCCTCAGTTGTAGGCCTTGTGACAAGGCTGAGGTAGGGCTGTTAGCCTGAGCTGTAAGAGTGTGGATATATTCTGAGTTGTAGGAACCTTTCAGGGTTCTGAGCTGTAAGATCTGTGGATCTGAGAAGAAGGAAGAAGTTAGGCCGAATCTAACACACTGCTGGATAGGCGAAGGGGGAAAGTGGATGTACCCAGACCTTGAGGAACCACTATAAACCAGTGTGCAATCTGTGATGTGTGTGTGATTGTGAATTCTGTGTTGTGGTTGCTGTGATAGCTGTAGAATAGTTATATTCTCTTTAAAGAACTGAATTCTTATTCTGCCTTAGGTAAAAAAGGAAAGAACCTATTCACCCCCCCTCTAGGTGTTTGGGTTATCTTGAAATCGATTCTATCAATACGCGATGAATATGACTTGACGAACTCAAAGTCACTCGACGGATACATTAAAATTACACGATACTAACTCTGAAATCACTCGATGCCAAGACTATAGCCACTCGATGCCTCTCTTCTTCACTCAATGACAAGACTGAGTTCACTCAATGCACTCGACGCCAAAGCAGATTCACTCAACGCACTCGATGCCTAGCTGAGTTCACTCAACGCACTCGACGCCAAAGGCAGATTCACTTAATGCACTTGATGTCAAGACGGAGTTCACTCAATGCACTCGACGCCATGACAGATTCACTCAATGCTGGACTTAACTCAATGAATTTTACTTCACTCGACGCCTAGCTGAGTTCACTCAATTCCTGGACTTAATTGAACGAATTTTACTTCACTCTACTCCTAGCTGAGTTCACTCAACGCCTGGACTTAACTGAACAAATTTTACTTCACTCGACGCCTAGCTGAGTTCACTTAACGCACTCGATGCCAAGACTGAGTCCACTCGATGCCAAGGCAGCTACACTCAAAGCACTCGATGCCAAGACTGAGTCCACTCAACGCACTCGACGCTAAGACAACTACACTCAAAGCACTCGATGCCAAGACTTAGTTCTATTCCTGCCAGAAACTTTCTCATCTAAATAGAAGTTATTGGACTTAGGAATCTTTGACAACAGTTAACCTAGACCATGAATAAGTTCCAAAAAATAAGAGAAAGGGAGGGGTAGACAAGGAAGGATCCCAAACACGGGTAAAAGAACCCCACAACAACTCAACAAGAAGAAAAGGCAATTTACTACTATTTGAATGTGGTAAAACTAGTAGTAGATAGAATATGTGACATGGAAGTATAAAATCTAACAGCAGGATCGACAAAAAATGTTGGGTATTGTATCTACAATAACCTAGATTTGTATGAAGTCACCCTTGAACTAAAGTCACCAAACACAGGACTATACAATGTAATCCCTCATTGTGTGATCCATGGTGTTGACTCATGTGTAGCCTCTCTATTGGAACACACTTCATTCTCAGATACTAAAGTTATAGGAGAAAGAATAGTTGATGAAGTTCCTTAAAGAAAGAAAATTTTCAGAAAGTCAAAAATTTTCGAAGTCCATTACTCGAGTAGGACATCTTGTACTTGAGTAGTATTGGAATGATTTCTCGAGTCACATATTCTAAAATTTAGTTTTCTGCTCTCGACGAGATCTACAACTTTCCTGTTGACACTTTTTGATTTGAAGCCATTCTAAACCTCTATTTTCGTTTTCTGCGCACCCGCTCGTAAATAGTCTGTTTTTAGATAAAACTTTTTATAAATACACACACACACACATATATATATACTCTTATACTTAGTTTAATTAGAAAAAAAAAACTGCATCTTCTCCAAAATTCTGAACTGAACCAGAGTGGCGTAGGCGGGAGAGAGGAAGCCGTTCGTGAATCTTCTAGTGGCCGCCGACGGTGCTCCGGTGCTCGAAATCTTGAACAAATCGTAGATCTGGAAAGCTCTCGTCGAGAGCTACGCCCTCGTGGTAAAACCTTTCCCGTTCCTTGAGTTTTCTCGTTAGAGTTTTTCGGACCTAACCTCTATTTCAGCCATTTTTGTTCAGATTTCGACTCCTCCCGTCTTCCTTTGCCCCGATCTACGACGGGGAGTGGTTCGGAAAACTTTTCTGGTAAAACCAAGGCAAGTGGTGGTTTGCCCTCGTTTTTTTCTTGTTCGATTTGATGGTAACTGTTAAGTTTGTTCTTTAAGTTTTGTTTTCAGCACTTTTTTCTTCCCATGTTATTTCTATGTTTAATCCTTCCTTGATGATCGTTTAAAATTATAGGATCTTGTCATGATAAATTCGATATTGACGGGGTACGTTTAATCATTCTTGAAATATTTTAGCGATGGCTTTAATCGCCTTATCTATCGTTGTTGAACTTATTAGAGTTTGTCTAGAATTATAAATCGTTCCTAAAGGTTGATCAACCACGTCTTTAATCTAGAAATGTCTAGTAGAATCCGACGTGCCAAGTCTCAAGATATATGTGATGGTTTTTTGTGGGTTTTCTTGATTGCGGGAGTTAGTGGACGAAACCACCTCCGCAATGTTTATTTCCTTTATTAGTATCTTGTAGAAGTCTACCAGGTTTTTGGGCGTCTGCAGTGTATGGTGGAGAGTATGAGACTCCCCCGCAGTTAGACGGATATTATATTCGTGAGGGTGTGTCCAGTTGAGTGACCACCTCGCCCGTGTTTTTGGGTAGAGTCAACCACATGTGTCTAATAAAGGTTATGTATTTCTTCCTTATGATTTACTCATGTTTGTCACCTTATAGCCTTGTGAATATGGTGTATTTATGATGTACGTGACGATTCACGTAAGTGTTCTTTTCCTGTTTGATGTTTTACTTTTGTACTTTACTTCAGTACTGTTGGTCTTTGGTTGGTACCCCTTCTGACCTTTATTTATTTTGGCTTATCTTTTTGCCACTATTTATACCTTCTTGCCGAGGTGTTCTGTCTTTGGAATGTCTCAGGTTCAGAGCAGTAGCAGATAGCCGTGTTGGTTTTGGAGTTCCTGGGTAGCTGTCTTGGTTGTGGGTTTTCCTCGCCGTAGCGAGGTAGTTTGTTGTTTATTTTGTTTTACTGGTTCAGACATACTTTACTGTATGTGGATTTGTGTTAGTTTGTTGATGCCCACAGAATTATTATTTTTTGATACTTGCTAGTTGCTTAGTTTTCTTTCTATGGATGTGGATTACTTACTCTCTAGGTTGATTTATGCTAGGAATGCATGTTAGGTATTTTCAAGTATAAAATCTACTATTATTACTTCATACATTTACATATTTTAAAACTCTAACTTGTTATAGTTAGCGACTGTAAAATCTATCTTTACTACTATTATAAATTTAGGGTCTTGCATATCATGAGTTGTCCTTGGGGACGTTTACACTCATGTAGGATGTTCAATCTCATGAATGAAGTATTTTTTTCCCGCAGCATATAAACTATTTTCTTTCGTAGACTAGTTGATCCACTAAGCTGAGGGATACGACTAACTTCTTAATTTAAACTGGATTTCAATCTAAATAACCTAAAGATCTTTATTTATGTATTAAGTAGGAGTTTTGCCTGAGTGCCCGTAGTTATCCCCTACTGGCGTGGCATCATGACACGCATTTTCCCTTACTTTGATATACTATTTAATGCAGTGAAAATGCAGGTTGTGATAGTTTTCTCTTCTCTCAAGGCAGTTCAAGAAGTTCTTGAACAAGAAGAAACAGTGGAGAGGCAAAGATGCCTCGTTCAGAAGATTACGTCATGATGGTGATCATCACAAGAAAGGCTCAAGTAGCCAAGACAGGTATTACTCTAAACCGAACAAACATATTTCTTCTGACATTGTTTGTTATTGTTGCAATAAGCCAGGACACGTCATAGCTGATTGTCCTCACAAGAAGAAGGAGGGTGGAAGAAGAGAGGAGAAGAAGTCTTCTTATAATAAGAAGAAAACTGAAAGAAGCCTGCTAACCAAGAAGGCCAAGACCCTCAGTGACACAGACTCATCTGAGTCTAGTGATGATGAGGAAGCCTACTTTGGGCTCATGGCACATACAAATGAAGAAGAAGAACCCCAGTTCACTGGGAAGGTAAACTATCATACCCCTCTTACGGAATCAGATGCTTCTGATCATGATCTTGAGGACTGTTTGTCTGATGATGAATTTGAACTCATGAATCAATACAAAGAGTTGATTAAGGCTTACAACAAATGTCGAAGAGTCACAATAACTCAAGCTAAGGAGATTAAATCTCTTAAGGCTGAGGAGAGCACACTGATGGAGGAAGTCATGATGATGGACTCACTCAGGAAGGAGTTCTATGATGCGATGGAAGAATATAATAAAGCTCTCAAGCACCTGAACCTGAAGGAGAAAATCATTTAAAAGTTGGAAGAATAACTCGCAGCTGAAAAGAAACTTGTTGAAAGTTTCTCCAAGCCCAAGATAGTCCTTCCACTTATGGCTGACTTCTGTGCTCAGGGTAAAGGAGCTGGCTTAGGCCATGAGGCTGCCCCTAGTAAATCTTCTAGGAGAAATAAAGCTCAAAGGAGAAATAAGGCTGCCAAAAGGCTCTAGCCAAGAAGAAGGGAAAAGCCCCTCAAGACCAAACTTCGTTTAAAAAGGTTATCCTTCCAACAAATGAGTTTGATCTTGATTCATCCTACGGTCACTTTGTCAGGTCTACTTATGTAGAGCCCAAGTCTCGGTACCAAGGATGGACTCATCCCCGAAACTTTGGTGAGAGTGTCTTCAAGGCACCTTATGAGGAGATCACTCTTCAGAACTACGACCCTTATAGTCATGGTCATAATATCAAGAAAGCTCCAAAAGATAAACCCGTTTTGGAAAAGCCCCCTAAGGAGAAGAAGTCATGTGAGTGCCATAGCCATGAAGCTTCTACCTTAAAGTCTGTTGCCCCTGCTAGAACACACTCTCAAAAGGTCAAGCATGAGAGCTTTAAGCAAAGATACAACAGGTTTGACAGTTGGTGTTGTGGCAAAATTGGTCACTTTGCCATAGATTGTCGGTTTAACCCCAGATATTATGAAACTCCTCAAGTTAATAATGTGAGAAAGACCACTCATAATGTTAACACACGTAGAGGGAGTATGCTAACTAGAAACCAAGGACCCAAACAAGTTTGGATTCCTAAGGCAACTTGATTCTACTTTTGCAGGAATGTCTAAAGGCCACCAAAAATCCTATATGGTATTTAGACAGTGGATGCTCTCGGCATATGACTGGGACTAGAAGCCTACTTCAGAATTATTCTCTAGTCATGAACGGGCCAAAGGTCATATTTGGAGGTTCTGACAGAGGGATTACAAAAGGCTACAGAATGATTACAAATGGTAGTGTATCCTTCTCAGATGTGGCTTATGTTGAAGGATTGGAACACAATCTTATAAGCATAAGCCAGCTCTACGACAAAGGATGCATAGTAGAATTTCATGCAGACAAGTGTTTGATAAAATCGGTTGATAACTTAGAGACGATTCTATCAGACACTCGTAGTAGGAATATATTTTGTTTAAATTTTATTTGCATAGACTCTTCTACGCCAGTGTGCTTTTTGGCAAAAGATAGTGCGTCACTTGATGACCAATAACACAAGAGATTAACACATATAAATTATAAAACTATTAATAAATTATTTTCCCTTAATTTAGTATGTGATGCACCCAACGTTAAGTGCATTAAATATAGACCTTGTCACGCATGTGTAAAAGACAAGAAAACAAGGGCTACTTTTAAAAGCATTATTGGTAAAGATTCTAATATGTGTTTACACCTACTTCATATGGACTTATTTGGTCCACTATAAATTAGAAGTTTGGGAGGTAAGGATTATACAGTGGTTATTGTTGATGATTACTCTCGCTTTGCGTGGGTGTTCTTTATAAAACACAAGTCAGATACCTTTGATATCTGTACTAATTTTGTCAGACTAGTTCAGAATGAATACAGCTGCTCCGTTGTCAAAATCAGAAGTGACAATGGAACAGAGTTTAAGTCTGGGGCCATGAAAAAATTCTGTGAAAGTCTTGGTATCTTTCATGAGTTTTCCTCTCCTCGTACTCCTCAATAGAACGGAGTTGCTGAGAGAAGGAATAGAACACTCATAGAGGCTTGCAGAACCATGTTGAGTGATGCCTCACTACCGAAATATTTCTGGGCTGAAGCCGTCAACACTGCATACCACGTGCAAAATCGAGCACTCATAAACAAGAACCATGATAAGACACCTTACGAACTACTAAAGGGCAGGAAATCGACTATTTCATATTTTAAAATCTTTGGTAGTAAATGCTTCGTACTTAACAATGGAAAGTATCACATGACTAAATTTAGTGAAAAGAGTTTTGAAGGTATTTTTGTAGGTTATAGTAGCCATAGTAAGACATATGATTTTTAATAAGAAAACCCTGGTTGTAGAAGAATCTTTCAATGTTGTATTTGATGAGATGAGCTTGCTGCAAGGCAGTTCTTCTAGTGTGTTTATTGAAGATGCAGGTTCAAGACTAAAGGAATTAAGTTTGGATGAGTCGACTAAATAAAAAGCTCAAAAGTTCATCAAGATCGCCACTCCAACCCCAATTGGAGAGGATGATTACCATGATGAAGAGGTAATTCAAGCAGATGAAGTCACTACAGTGATAGAGGAAGCTCAAGATGCAAGAACCCTAGAGCTCAGACACTTGAAGGATCACCCAATTGATCAAATTATAGGAGATCTCGGGGATGGTGTCAAAACTCGTAGAGGTACAACTAATGAAAATCTATATTTAAGTTTCCTCTCGCAGGTTAAACCAAAGATGTTTGAAGAAATAAACTCAAACACATCTTGGATAATGGAAATGGAAGAAGAACTGAATCAATTCAAGCGTAGCCAAGTCTGGAAGCTTGTTCCAAAACCCAAAGGTAAGAACATTATCGGAACAAAGTGGGTCTACCGCAATAAGATGGACGAAGATGGAATAATTATAAGAACAAGGCCAGACTCATCGCCAAGGGATACAGATAAGAAGAAGGAATCGACTTTGATCAGATGTATGTTCCAGTGACAAGGGTGGAGGAAATCAAGTTATTCCTAGCATATGCAGCACTTAATGGCTTCACTGTCTATCAGATGGACGTGAAGTCGGCCTTCCTTAATGGTGACATAAAGGAAGAAGTGTATGTAGAACAACCTCCAGGTTTTGTTGATTCTAACCATCCTGAGCACGTTTATCTTTTATTTAAATCTTTATATGGTTTGAAACAATCTCCTCGAGCTTGGTATGAGATGCTGTCTAGCTTTCTTCTTGTGAACAAGTTCACAAGAGGTAATATAGATGAGACATTATTTCTTAGGAAAATAAAAGGCAAGATTTTGCTAGTGCAAATCTATGTCGATGACATCATATTTGGCTCTACTGATGACAACCTTTACAAAAAATTTTCCAAACTTATGCAAGAGAAGTTTGAAATGAGCAGTATGGGAGAGCTGAAGTATTTCTTAGGACTTCAGGTGAAACAATCTGCAGATGTAATTTTCATCTCTCAGACGAAATTCACCAAGGAGTTAATTAAGAAATTCAGAATGGAGAATGCAATCTCTATGAGTACTACAATGGGTTCAGCTATGTCTCTGGATAAGGATGAGAAAGGTAAACCTTTTGATGAAACCAAGTACAGAAGCATAATTGGATCCTTGCTCTATCTTACTGCTAGTAGACCGGACATAATGTTTTCAACATGTGTGTGTGCTAGATTGCAAGTGAACTGTTAGGAATCTCACTACACTGCTGCAAAGCAGATTTTGAGATACCTTAAAGGTACACCAAATCTTGGCTTTTAGTACCCAAGAAGTAATGATTGCAAACTAATAGGTTTTTCAGATGCAGATTTTGTAGGAAGCAAAGATGACAGGAAAAGCACTTTGGAAACTTGTCAATTCCTAGGAAGAAGGCTTATCTCCTGGAGCAGCAAGAAGCAGAATTGTGTCATAATTTCAACAGTCGAGTTAGAGTATATCTCTGTAGGCAGTTGTTGTGCACAACTGCTATGGATAAAGAACCAATTTGAAGACTACAATATGAAGTTCAAGAACATTCCAATGTTTTGCGAATCCTCCAGTGCAATTACAATCGCCAACAACCAAGTCTCTCACAGTAGGACAAAGCACATAGAGCTGAGGTACCACTTTATCAGGGAGCATATGGAGCATGGAGACATCAATCTATAGTATGTTCCAACTGACAAGCAGGTTGCAAACATTTTCACGAATCCACTGGAAGAGTCCAAGTTCTCGTTCTTCAAAACAGAACTTGGCATGCTTAACAAAGAAGAATGAATAAAAAGGTCTCACAACAGAGTTAAAGGATCGGGCTATACTTCAAAATTTCAAGAAAAATTTTCTCTGGACTTCATTTCTCAAGAAGAAATTTACTACTCGAGTACTACAGATTACTACTCGAGAAACAAGGTTGACTCCCGAGAAATAATTCTTGAGTACCAAATTGATTCTCGAGAACCTCAAGTCTACTTCTCGAGAACTTCAGAACTACTTCTCGAAAAAGTACTTCACTGCTCGAGAACTATGACTTCTTGTCTCGAGAAATGGCCTACCTCTCGAGAAGTCTGATGCAGATTTTCATTTTCAAGTACAAATTTTTGATATTCGCACCCAGACTCTACTACCGCCATATTTTCAGGTATGTCATTATTATTATTTCCTTAATCATCATAAATTAAGAATTATATAAATAGATAACATCCAAAAAATCCAATTACCCGAATCTCAAACCCTTTCTCGAGAAAATCAAAATCTCTTCGTCTTCTCTATCACCGACGCTCTCTTGCCGCCGCTTCAGTGGTTCTCTCAAAAGGAAAGATTTCAGTTCATCTCTCTCGATCAATGTCCCCTCTGTCGAAGATTGGAATCGGCAGTGAACTCGTTTCTACTGGAATTGCCGAACTGTCAGATGATTTTCACAACCTTCTAGTGTTATTGGAAGCCGCCGGACTCTCATTCATTTTGGAACACTCGTGCAAAGTTTTACTTCCAAATGTTGAAGAATTTTTCTAGAATGCCAGAGTTAAGAGAAATAGAAGGATTCTGAAATCCAAAGTTCGTGGAATCAAGGTTAAGCTAACTACTCCTATTGTCTCTAAGCTTCTTCGGCTGCCAGTCATTGATGAAGAAGATGACCTAACTGAGGAATATTACGATCGGGCCTGCGGATTTTGTGGCGTCTCAGTTGGTGTAAGCACCATTCGCCGCCCTGATCTCAATCTAGAGAGCAAATTACTTGTGGATATACTTGGAAAAGTTCTTCTGTGCAGAACAAGTTCTATCTGTTTCATTACAAATGACTTCTTTGATATGACAACATTAGTGATTTACAGGAAGAAATTTCAATGGGGCATGATGATTTTTGATAAAATCAAGGGCAGCATAAAAGCACCAAACTATGGCAGAATTGTCTCTCTTCTACTTCATGAACTCAGGCCAGAAGTATTTGATCTTTCTAAAGGCACTACTCTGCATCACATGAAGAAAGTCTCAATTTCCTTCATTCAAAGATGGGAGCTCAAGCTTCAAAACCCTGCTCAAGCTGCAAAAGCCCATGATTTTCAAGAGGATGAGGATAGGACCCCATCTTCCCCTTTACATCAAATGGCTGGCACTTCAGGTGCAGCTGCTGAGGGGAAGCCTGCTCCTACAGTCCCAGAGGCAAGTCATTTTGATCTTCCTCCAGATGTCACTCCATCTGCTGTTGCTGAGAACACTTCTACCCAACCAGAGGACTTAGGTCTTATAGATGTTGATCTGCCTGATGAAGAAATTCTTACAGATGCTCAAGTTGAAGAACAAGTCAAATCTACAGAAGATGATATCACCAGAATGATTGAGGAACTCACTTCCAAAGAACCTCTTTCCCCTCTACTTGTAGAGAAATCTCCTTAGCCAGAACCATCTCCATCAGACCATCATTCTGAACCAGGATCCCCTCACCCTCTGTCTCCTGCTATAGATGTGCTTGAAGCAGAGCCAGTTTTAATTTCTGATGAAAAAGAAGCAACTCCTGAACAAGTTGAATCACCCCTCAAAAGCCTAAACTTCTCCCTTCCTACTATTCTTGGTGAGGAAGGAGATGTCATGATTCATACCACAAGAGGCCCGAGCTCAGTGGTTATTGAAGAAATTATTCCATGTATAGCTCCATTAGTAACTCCTCCTCCACCTCCTCAAGTTGAAGCACATTCTGCTGATACCCTTTTGGGTAAGATAGAGTTAATGCTAGCACAAAAAAGAACTTATTTTGAAGACTCTCTGAAAGCTATAACTGTAAAATGACTGCTCTCGAGCAAGAAATGAGCAGAGGATTTGCTGAGAATCAACACAACACTGATGAACTGAAACACCTGTTCCAAATAGGTGAGAAAGCTCTAGACCACACCATTACCAGCATTGGTAGGTGATAGATCAATCAGTAACTTTGGTAAACAATCAAATTCAATTGGAAAAGAAGGCTCAAGAACATAATTTCAAAACATGTGAAGAAGTTGGCAAATTCAAAGAGGATGTTATAGCCACCCTATCCATAGAAGTAGAAAGGGGGAGAGTTTAGTCAAGGAATATCTAGAAAAATCTGATAATAACATGAAGACTCTTTGGGAAAAAAAATTGAAAGATATGAATGCAACAGTACATGCCCACATTCATGAGGTAAAACTTCACACATATGATACAACAGTTTGGATGCACAACAAAATTTTCCCTTATTTTCAAATAGATCCAAATGCTACTCCTCCTCCTCATCTCAACCTTATTGCTCAACAACCTTCTGCCCCAATGCCAACATTCTCTCTTAGACCAGAAGGTTCTGATTCTCCTCCTCCAGAAAGCTATGCTCAAGTATGGGAATCTGAACAGACTGATGTGCCTTCTCAAGCACCTCCTGATGTGCAAATCCCTAAAAGAAGAAAGTATGGTGATGGAGTCTCTGCTAGTAGGTCCACTCCTAATCCTGAGGCTGAAAGGAGGAAAGCCCAAGCGTTTGCTGAGGTTTGGAGTCCTAGTTCCAAGTTAATCATATTGGATACCCTAAAACTTGTTGTGGATTTCAGAGAAAGCAAGGACAATTACTATTCTCACTCTAAATGAGAGAAGTATGAGAAGTCTATGACTTTGAGAAGGCTTCATGACAGAAAGTACAATCGTGAAGACCCCTCTGCTCCTCCCAGGACAACAAAATACTTTCCAAAGCTTTTCATGTATTATCAAAGACAAGAAGAATTGTACCAGAAACAACAACAACAAAGCAAGAAACAATAGAAGAAGATCTAAAGTTTTTCTCTATGAGATTTTGTGGACTGGGTTTTTTTTGGAAAAAATCTATAAATATAAATCTTTTAATTTTGATGATCTGATTTTTCATTGCTTAGCATTTTTTTCATTATTATTTTGTTTACTAGTCATTTTGTTTTGTTTATCTTGATATAATTCACCTTAGTGTAGAGAGTTCTGACTTCTACAAATAGAGAGAGATTGTTGGGTATTGTATTCACAATAACTTAGATTTGTATGAAGTCACCCTTGAACTAAGATGAATTAAGTTTTTATTTGATGCTCTTTTCAAGTTGAGTGCTTGCAGGTTATAATTGTCAAGTGCGTACCAATGTCAGTCTACAAGAGTCACCAAATACATGACTATACAATGTAATCCCTCATTGTGTGATCCATGGTGTTGACTCATGTGTAGCCTCACTATTGGGACACACTTCATTCTCAGGTACTAAAGTTATAGGAGAAAGAATAGTTGCTGAAATTCCTTAAAGAAAGAAAATTTTCAGAAAGTCAAAAATTTTCAAAGTCCATTACTCGAGTAGGACATCTTGTACTTGACTAGTATTGGAAAGATTTCTCGAGTCTGCTAAGTATAGTTTTTCAGTAGCAGAAACTATTCTCGAGAAGGCTTTGTCTAATACTCGAGAAAGCCATGGAGTACTCGAGTACTACTTACCTCCTTCTCGAGTTTGCTCAAAAATCATTTCAGAAATTTTCTAAGTGTTGTACTCGAGTAACCTAAGCTATTACTCGAGAAGGCCAAGCCTTGTCTCGAGAAAGCAGAAGACCAGTACTCGAGTAAGAAGAAGTTAAGTTTCGAGAAGTCTACATGTTCTCGAGAAGTCAAGTTAGTTCTCGAGAAGACTTTATCTAGTTCTCGAGAAGTAAAGTTAGCTCTCGAGAAGTCTTTGTCTAGTTCTCGAGTAATAGAAGTCTTTTCTCGAGAAGCCAGAAATCATTTCCCGTATTTTCCTTAAGGACTTGTTCTCGAGAACCATACTACTCTTCTCGAGTAACCTTTTCTTCACTCGAGAAATGCAGATGTTTTTCTGAAATTTTCTCTAAGTCCAGACAGAAATGATTTAAAATTTAACCTCAATTATTATTGGTCCACGTGTGCATTCATTTATGATTATGACTGTTAGGCTTATCCTATAAAAGGTCTTATCAAAACGACTAACCCTAATACACGAAATCAAGAATTCTGAATCGTACTATTCATTCTAAATCGAGAAAGCTGCCGCACTTCATCGTCATTCTTGTCGTTACTCTTCTCCGATCCAAGTGATTTAGAACAAGAAGTGATCAACAGATCAAGGCGTTCAACTTCTACAGATCTCTATCTTGATCGTGTTGATCTCAAGCTTTTCAGATCCAGAGATTTCGGCATAGTCTTCCTCGATCTATTTCTGACAGAGTTTCAACTTTCAAGAAGGAAGAAATCTGAAGTTCTCAGATCTGAAGTGAAGTTTATTTTATTGTTGTTGTAAAATCTATTTCAACTCTTGTAGGAGATTTTGTCTCCGAGTTTTGTAGGAAGTTTTTCTTCCGAGTGTAGATCCCGTTTTTAGGATCGAGTGGTAGGGGCATTGCTTCAAGTTGTAGGATTGGTTTTCAATCCAAGTTAATAGTGATGTAGTCGAGTCTAGCGTGTTGCTAGATCGGTGAGGTGGAGAGTGGACGTACCAAAAGTTGGGGAACCGCTATAAATCTTGTGTTCTCTGTGGCTTGTTTGTTTATTTTCTACGCTCCGCTCTTACAAGTTTTTATTCCGCAAAAAGACGCAGACCTCACCTATTCACCTCCCTCTAGGTGATTTAGGTAGACAACTAAAAACATCAAAAAAAATCAGAGAATGATATATAAGGGATTTGCAAGAGGCTAGACAAGGGAGCAAACCACCGCTTGCCTTAAACTTCCTTATCTCAACCTTTCGAACACTCCATAGCACAGATCGGCCAAAAAGAAAGTGCGGCAACGAAATCTGGAGAGATTTGGACAAAACGAAAGTTTAGGGTCACACACCCCAATTCCAAAAGTCCAAGAAACTAAAAAACCTACTACCAACGCGTAGATCTCGGCGAGAGTTTTTCGGATCTACCCTCCGTCGATGTTTTTGAGCACCAGCACTCCTAAAGGCGGCGACTGAAGGCCTCGCGATATCAGTCACTTCCTCTCTTCTGCGCTTTCGGTCCGACGGCTTGGGAAAGAAGATATGGAATAGGGTTTTCGGTTATAAGTATTTATACATATAATATAATATTATTAATAATTAAACGTCCAAACGACCAAAAACTCGAATCAACTCGAATTTCTATGAAATTTGCACCGAGGCTAAATACCAATGCTACAAAACCAACGACAAAGTCGAAATTAAGATTCGACAAACCAAACTCGGGTTAAAATTTCCCGAAGTTACTACCAACATCAACCTACTAAAATCCACCGAGTCAAAACCTCGGATTCCGATGAGCAAAAATCACGCTCCAACAACAACGTCCGTTAACTACGCATCAACGTAACGCCTTAACATAATTATTACGTCACTACAAAAATTTAAAAATAAACATCCAAAAATTAGGGGCGTTACAACTATGGCTCCGTTTGGGGGGATTTGTTTTCATCGATCAAGTGGTTACGATCACTTGAACCGGATCATAATTAAGGTCTGGTTGATGCGGTCGTAACCGCTTGACCGGTGAAAATAAGTCCCCTAAAATGAAGCCTATGTTTTGGAATATAGGAAAAAGGGCCCATGAGAGGTTGAGTATAATCATCCTCCTTAAAGAATAAGATATGGATGCAAGGCACGACCGCTCTTGCATGAAAGATGGTGTCCTTAAAAAATACAGTCCTTGCATGAACATATATAGCCCTATAAACTGAGCCTACGAACAGTAACTTTTTTTCTTTTCTTATAAAACCAAGAGAAGAATGGATAAATGCATGTATGCTAGTGTAAATGGAAAACTCAAAAGAAATTAGAAAATCTTATGAATGACCAGTGAAGCTCCATCTCTACTCTAGGGAAGAGAAAAGAGCAAGAAGTGCAAGATAGCTCTAATGAAAGAAGAGATTGTTGAAATTGTTGACGTGAGAAATGGTAGGAGTCAGGCGGACTGAATGGGCAGTCCGCATAGACAGCAGTGACCGTGTAGACTAGGCAGATAGCTTTGGCGGATAGCCTAGTCAGACAGCCGGCTTCAGCTGTAGTTCTTCTTTGGCGGTCGTGACCAGCAAGCACTCTGGAGGAGTAACATGGCGGATAGGTTTGTTTATCCGTGGGTAGTGGCGGACTCCTATGAAGGTCGCCAAGTTCGGCAAGATCTCTGGATCGCAAGAAGGCAGACGGATATCACGGACTGGGGTGGCTTTCCATGAGGTCGTTGTTGCCTTCTCGAGCGAGGATGTTCAGAGATCGCTGGTGCGGGTGTTGAAACCAAAAACTTAGTCTCTCATGGAGTTCGGGGTCCCAAGAAAGGGGTGACCTCACACCTACTACACTCAGGAGAACGTCACAGGCCAAAGACTCAAGAAGCTAGGAATAGACCCTCGACTCTATCGTGGAGGTCCCACCTTACACCCGAAAGACCTTTGAGGTCTCCCCCTCCTTAGCCAATTCTTAAGCTAGGTGCCTTGGAGGAAGAAAGCAAAGAGATTTAAGTGGCTAAGAAGCAATGCTCTCCAAGGCACCCTCAAGGGTCTATTTATAATTTTTTGGGAATGGCCTACCAATAATCAAATCCTGCTGCCCTAAAATTACTGAAATGCCCCTAAATTGGTCTGCCAACAGCCAAATCTCATTGTTCTAAACAACTAAATGCAGTCCACCAGGGGCGGCCCCTCTAACCGGGCGAGCAGGCGACAAGGCGAGCTGAGGCCAGGAGAGTAGGCAGCTAGGCGAGACGGCGACAGCCTGAGCGAGACGGCAACCTGGGGAGCGGCTAGGAGAGACAGCGACGGCCTGGGAGAGTGCGCGACAAGGCGAGTGCGCCGACTAGGCGAGACGGAGGCCTGGGCGAGCTGGCGGCCTACCGAGCTAGCGGCCTGGGGAGCGGATAGGCGAGACGACGACAAGGAGAGCTGAGGCCGGGCGAGTAGGCGGCTATGGGAGACTGAAAGACTTAATTCAAGAGCCTAAACACCTAGAGGGGGGTGAATAGGTTCTAATTTTTCCTCTTTCTCAGATCCAAAGATCCTACAACTCAGAACCAAAATGGTTTCTACACCTCAGACTTTTGCAAGTCCTACCTCAGATCCTTCCCAGAATCCTACCTCAGGCCTCAGCCCTACCTCAACCCTTATCTCAAGGCTTACAACTCAGACTTCACAAGTCCTACCACTCAGGCTCATAGCCCTACCTCAGCCTTTATAATTATATGCTTACAGCTCAGATCTACAACAGATCCTACAAGAAATTGTGTAATAAAAGAGATACAAAAGATATCACCAGATAAATCCCCCTATTGATGTTCTTCTTGATCAGTTCTTGATCTTCAGTTCCAACCATACTTAGCTATTTCAAAGCTTCTTGATAGAACAAAATAAGGTTGGACTGTTCTTGATGTAGAAGTTGATCCACTGTCATCTCCTTCCTTAAATTCAGAATGAGATCTGAATCCTCTCTGCAGACTGTTTTGGAACTGCCTTCTTAAAGGGTTTCCCCTTTTCTTGTTGTGAATTTTCTCTCTCTTAGTTGATGGATTTTCTGGCCTTCACTGTGTTGTTCTTCTACTTCTTATTTTGTATTACTGTTTTTTCATTTTGTAACAGATCTGACTCTTATATAGAGTTTCCCTATGATTACCGACTGATCCGGTTTGTAACAACCTTCTGACAGTTCTGACAGAGGTGTCAGACCGGTTGGTTATGACAGTTATCGAGTCATCAGTCAAGTTAGTTGATTCTCCAAAGACTTTCCAACTCAGCACATTTCACTCAGCAAACTGCTTCGCATGTGTCGACACATATAGGCTAAGTGTCAACACAAGTCTTAATGATGTCGACACAACTCTTCATGTGTCGACACAGTCATTCTTCTGCTTCTCGACACTTCTTCTATTGTATGTGTCGACACAAGTCCAGTGTGTCGACACAAGTATTTATGTCTCTACATATCTGTTTCAGACAGATGGCGTTGAGTGTGTGTCTAGCTGTTACTGTAAGATAGCGTTGAGTGTGTGTCTAGTTGTCGACACACACCTTCTTCAGGTGTCGACACAATTCCTGAGTGTCGACACATGCCTTTCTTCTGGTGTCGACAAAACTTCTGGGTGTCGACACAGACTCTGCTTTAGGTGTTGACACAATTCCTGCCTTAGGTGTCGACACAATTCTGGGTGTCGACACAACTATTTTTTAGGTGTTGACACAATGCCTGGGTGTCAACACAGCATTGTTTCTAGTGTCGACACTTGTACTTAGAATATTTTCTTCCACTTCTTAAACCTGCACAAGGAAACTTAAACATACATCAAATACATATTGATGTATATCATTGACTGGGATGAATCTTCTCCAAATCTGGTACATACTTCTAGTGTACCCAACAATCTCCCCCTATTTGGAGAAGTCATAACCCTTAGTCAAAGATATACACCAGTCAAGATAAAACATATAAGACATAGATGTACATTCATTCCAGTGCAAGTAAACATTCAAACAATGTAAACAATCTAAAATAAACAGTAAAACTTATTTTATTAAGCAGAAAATATTTGTTTTACATGTTTTCTCTTAGAGCAAAAATCAAAAAGTTACATTGTTTCTTATCATAATCCTATTTATCCTAAGATTTGCTAGGCTCCCTTATTATAATGCCTTGACTATACTTTATCTTTACCTTCACAGCTGGTTCTGTATCTTCAACAGGCTTCTTACCTTTAAGATCCTTTTTCTTTAGTTCTTCAGCTTTTATTCTTTTCCTTTCAAAGTAGTGAAAGGGCTTAGGAAAATACTTGCTGGGCTCTATAGCATTTGCAGGTAGCTTCCCAGCTTTTGCACTCCTCTTGTGCTGAAGAATGGCTTCCTATCTAGCTTGATATTTATTCAACTCCTGCTCTGAGTACCACTTACCCATATCATGGGTCTTGTCCTTAACAGCCTTCCATGTAGTCAGAATGATGTTCCTTGATGTAGGGCTCCATTGCTCAAAGTCCGGCTTTAACTCAGCATGTTCTCTAAATCTCTTCTTAGATAGCAATTCTTCCCTTTGAGCTTCTTTGGCAGCCTCTGACATTTTAACTTTCTCAATAACCACCTTATGTGCCTCTTGTGGAGGGATGTACATTTTTTTGCACTTGTTCATGAACCATCTCAAAATTAGCAGGAGGATATATAACCTGAGCAACTTCTGGCTGATCTCCTTCAATATATGCAGGTTGTATTCAAGATTCAGCCATATTATCATCATCACATAAAGGAGGGAAGCCAAGAGTAGCTCTGATGGTATTGGAAACCCATTTGGCATGCTCAGAACTAGCTTGGACTAACACTCTCTCCCCCTTTTGGACTTCTCTTTCAACATGATCTCTGAGATCATCCTTGTGAAATCTGACTTGAACTTCCAGATGATCAATCCCTTCTCTATAGTAGACCCCAAATTAATGAATTTTAGTGGTGATAGCTGTTTGGGTAGCCTCTATCGCCGTTTTGACAGTAACTAGATCAGTCTGAATTAGTTTTGTAACTTCTGTTTTGACAGCAATAGATAGTGCTTCAATCTTTGTGAGAATTTCATTATGAGAATCCGTGAGATTCTCATATGTTCTAAATTGATTTTCTAAGATATAGGCATGTTTCTCTGCCATATCAGCTGCTTTAGTTTTCAGTTCCTGCTGCTGAGTGGCAAGATACACAACTGCATGGCCTCCTTTCTCAAAGCAGTCTGTCATTTCTTTCTTGTGCAAACTCACTTCAAATCTGATTGACTTGATGTCCTGAGCTAGCTGGTATTGCAGCTCTTTATGAGTTTCATCCACATACTTTTCAAAGTTGTCCTTTGTTCATCTAGTTTTAGTTGCAATTGGACCATTAAGGAATTAAAGTCCATACTTGGAGTTGGAGGTGGTGTGGCTGTTTGTAAGGCCCTCTTATTGCCATAGCTTCTCTTCTTCATTATAGCAAGTTTCCTTTTCTTAGCCAAGTTGGCTTCTTTATCATCAGAAGATGAACTTTCTATGTCAACAGTCTCTTTGTTTACAGTATTCTTTAGCAATTCCTCCCCCTCAGTCTCTGGTAGTTCTTTGTCCTGTGGTTGTTGCTCCCCCTCAGTCCTTACTGCTGGTGAGTCAGGGAACAACTCCTCCAAGGTTACCTCCTGCAACATTTGAACAGGAGGAATAAGATTAGTTGGTAAAATACATGGTTCTCCCTGGACTTCCATGTCCTTGTCCAGTGCCCTTTCTAGGAAGGAGAAACTTACTTGCCCAATCTGAGCAGTATCCTTCATATGCACCTCAGGTGCCTCTTCCTCTACATGCAGTAGTGCTTCCTTATTTATATCAAAGACTATATCCATCACAGTATCAACTGCTAATTCACTGTCTAGTGTAGCAACACCATTTACTCCCCCTTGACCAGGCAGATCAGTAAGTATAGTGTCTTGTACTGCTGGTGCAGGGTCTTCTCCCCCAGGAGTAGAGATTCTTTATTGCTCTGGGAGCATACTACTGTCCACTTGTCCTTGTGCATCTTGCTGTTGTTGTCTGTCTTCATCAGAACAGAAGACCACTTCTTCTTCTGAATCACTAGATGATTCTTCCTGTGGAACAACTTTCTTCTTCTTCTGTATTGTTTTGGTCTGTTTTTGAGGAGTAGTAACCTCCTTAGTCAACACCCTATCTCATCTTGACAGAATCCTGGTGTCCATTCTTCTCATATGATTGATTTTTGTACCAGGAAGGTGGCTCATTACTTCTGGTATTACAGATGATAGGCATAGACTCAGAATTCACCCCAGGTTCGGTTTCTTGATACCCTCATGTAACTTGTCAAATACTATGGTTGTCCAATCAGTCTTAAACTTGAAAATGATCCTGGTCATCAGGTGGAATATGGTGGCTGAGATTCTGTCATGTCCACCTGTTTTACACAGTATGACCTTCCCTACAATCTCAGAAAGGAACTTCCCTTGTGAATTCATCCCTTTTCGGTTGATAGATGATCCTATCTTAGTATTTGGGTTTAACCCACACCATTTTAAGGCCTTCTTGATCATAGATGGCTGTACGTCATCTTCTTCCTTAACCTTTGGGAGTTGGAGTGCTTTTCAGATTGTTTTCAAGGTAATTTTCACTCGGGTATCTTGAACAGTAACTTTCATCTTCTTCCCGTCTACGTCTGTAGTTGTAGAAGAATAAAATTCCAGAACTTCTTTCTTCCATATCTTTGTTGGTTCAAAGACCAAGAATTCCAAACCGATGTCTGAAATTAGGGAAATTACTCCCTGAAACTCCGGTGATGCTGTCGTGAACCAACCACAGACCAGCTCTTATCCTTCATTCACCTTGTCTTCTGGATGAGGCACCATTATCGGATGAGAGAGATGGAGGTGAAAAGGAAAGATGATTCTCGTCGACAGAGGGTGCAGAGCCAGGAAATCAGAAAGCGTAGTCGACCAGATTTTGGCTTCACTTATTTATAGTCTAAGTGTAAAGGGGAGTTCAAAATATGCGCCTTAGCACTAGGACTACTCGATAAAATCTTTTATGTGTCGATAGAATAGGTCTAGGTCTCGACAATACTGAGGTTTAGTCGACACATGTATGTGTCGACATATATGTCGACATGTCTCGACACATAGTGTCAACTTTGATTTTTGTGTGTTGACACAAAAAAAATAAGCTAACTGATAGTCTCGATATAGTTGTGTCGACACCAACTCCTTATGTGTCGACACAAAAGTCCTCTAGTTATATGGTCTCGATATAGTTGTGTCGACACCTATTCTTCAGTCGACACAAATATTATTTCTATGTCGACACATCCTTTTTCTTTGTCAGCACAACATACTGAGAGTGTCGACACAAGGTCTGCTTGTGTCGACACAAACTTGGTAATTAGCCAAATTTCCTATGAAAACTTGAGCTTACATGTTCTACTAAAGATAGCTTGTGGTAACCTAATCTAGATTCAACACACCTAATGCAATTTTAAAATAATTGAATTTAGTTTTATCCAGAGGTTTTGTAAAAATATCAGCAATTTGATTATTTGTATTCACAAACTCTAGACTAATATTTTCTTTTTCTACATGTTCTTTGATGAAATGGAATTTAATTTCTATATGCTTTGTTCTACTGTGTGATACAGGATTCTTAGCAATAGAAATAACACTAGTAGAATCACATAACAGTGGAATTCTACTTACCTTGATGTCATAATCTTCTAGTTGGTGCTTTATCCACAATAGTTGTGCACATCAGCTTCCTGCAGCTACATATTCTGACTCAACTGTTGATATAGCTACACTGGTCTGCTTCTTGCTGCACCAAGGCACCAGTCTTCCTCCTAGAAATTGACAGGTTCCTGTAGTACTTTTCCTGTCTTCTTTGCATCCTGCAAAATCTGCATCTAAGAAACCAGTTAGTGTGAAATCTCTATTCTTAGGGTACCAAAGACCTAGATTAGGTGTGCCCTTGAGATATATCAAAATCTTTTTAACTGCAGTATAATGAGATTCCTTAGGGAATGCTTGGTACCTAGTACAGACACATGTTGCATACATGATATCAGGTCTACTAGCAGTCAAGTAGAGTAGGGAGCCAATTATCCCTCTATACAACGACTCATCAACAGGTTTACCTGCCTCATCTTTGCATATAAGCATACTTATTCCCATTGGAGTTTTCATGGTGGAAGCTGAGTCCATTCCATACTTTTTAATCAACTCCTTAGTGAACTTAGACTGAGATATGGATAGTCCATTATCATTCTATCTGACTTGAAGTCCCAAAAAGAACTTCAGTTCACCCATACTTCTCATTTCAAACTTCCCTTGCATAAGTTTGGCAAACTTCCTGCAAAGGTTGTTTTCAGTAGATCCAAAGATAATGTCATCAATATATATCTGGACTAAGATTATCTTGCCTTTGGATTCCCTATAGAATAGAGTTTTATCTATCTTTCCCCTTGAGAATTTATTCTCAATAAGGAAAGCAGACAAGGTTTCATACCAAGCCCTGGGGGCTTGTTTCAAACCATATATGGCTTTCCTAAGCCTATATACATAATTAGGACAGTGAGGATCTACAAAACCTGAGGGTTGTTCAACATAGACTTCCTCTTTCAAGTCACCATTTAGAAATGTTGACTTCACATCCATTCTAAATACCTTGAACCCTTGATAGGCTATATAGGCCAGGAACATCCTTATAGCCTCAAGTATTGCTACTGGGGAAAAGGTTTGATCAAAGTATATTCCTTCTTCTTGTCTGTAGCCTTTTGCTACCAGTCTGGCCTTGTTCTTGATGATTGTTCCATTTTCATCAAGTTTATTTCTGTAGATCCACTTGTTTCCTATGATATTGTGATCCTTAGGTTTAGGAACCAGTTCCCAGACTTTGCATCTCCTAAATTGATTCAGCTCTTCTTGCATTGCATCAACTAAGTTAGCATCTAGCATTGCTTCTTCAAACTTTTTTGGGTTCTATTTGAGATAAAAAAGCTAGAACACAAAACTGTGTTCATGCTCTTGCTCCTTGTTAGAACACCTTGACTTGCATCTCCAATTATCTGGTGAGCTGGATGATCCTTTAGATGTCTTCTTGCTGGAGGAAACCTGTCTACCTCATGACCTTCATTTTCCTCCACATGATGCTCCTCATTCTCTTCTGCTTCCAAAGTGTTTTGTTCTCCCCCTGGACAACATGCATCATCCATCCTAGCAGGAGCTTCATCATTGATGGTCATCTTGTCCAACCTATCTGTTAGACCTATAGAACTAACTGAAATACTAGACAATTCATTGTTAATCAATCTATACTCATCAAAAACAACATGAACTGACTCTTCTACAACTTAGGTAGTCAAGTTGTAGATCCTGTATGCCCTATTATTGTTGTTGTACCCAACAAATATCCCTTCTAGGGATTTGGCAGCAAACTTTGTTTGGTAGTGCTTACCATTCACTAGGACATATCACTTACTACCAAAGATTCTGAAATAAGAAATGTTTGATTTTCTGCCTTTCAAAATATGATAGGGAGTCAACTTAAGTTTCTTATTGATGGATGCTCTATTGAGAATATGACAAGCAGTATTCACTGCCTCAGCCCAGAAATATTCAGGGAGAGTAGTGTCACTGAGTAGAGTTCTACCAGCCTCAATGAGAGTTCTATTCTTTCTTTCAGCAATTCCATTTTGCTGAGGTGTTCTAGGTGAGGAGAACTCCTGATGAATCCCAAGTTTTTCACAGAATTTTGTCATACATTCAGACTGAAATTCAGTTCCATGGTCACTTCTAATTTTGACCACAGAATTGTTAAATTCATTCTGAACTTGTCTAACAAAAGTCTGGAAAATACTAGGGGTTTCAGATTTCTGCTTTAAGAAGAACACCCATGTGTATCTAGAATAGTCATCCACAATAATTAATGTGTATGCTTTCCTACCAAGACTTTGAACTGACATAGGACCAAACAAATCCAAATACAAGAGATATAAACATCTCAATGAATCTTTGGTATCTAGTGCTGGAAAAGAGGACTTGGTCTGTTTTCCCTTTTGGCAAGCTGAACACACTCCCTCTTTCATGCACTTGACATGAGGACCATTCCTCACCAACCCCATGTTGAACAGCAGTCCTATGGACTTATAGTTCAGATGAGCCAGCCTCTTGTGCCATTTGACACATAGTGAGGCTGTCTCATTTGCAACTAAGCAAATAGGTGAGTTATTTAACTCACAATCTAGGTTAAGACAATAAACATTTCCTTTCTTAGTGCCAGTCAAAATGATCTCTTGATCACTTGACCTTTTAATTTGGCACTCCCATTTGTGAAAGGAGATGACATAACCTAGATCACTAAGCTGACTTATGCTTATCAGGTTGTGTTTTAGACCCTTCACATAAGCCACTTTAGTGATAGTAATTAAGTCACTAGAGATGTTACCAAATCCTTTGATGACTCCTTTTTCTGATCCACCAAAGATGACTTTGGGACCATTCTCTATGGGTACAAAGTACCTCAACATTCTTCTTGTTCCAGTAATATGTCTGGAACAGCCACTATCCAAGTACCATATAGGGGTATGGTCACTTAGAATCACCTGCAATAAATAAAGGATTACTTATCCTTAGAACCCAAGTTATTTTTGGGTCCTAGGTTCTTGTTAGTCTTAGAAACCACAGGTTTAACTACAGATTTTTTGATAGGTAAATTACTCTTGGTTTTAACACTTGTGTTAAACCAATAGTCCAAGGCAAAGTGGAATATCTTTCCACAACACCAACACTCAAATCTGTTATACCTTTTCTTAGGTACAGACTTCACAGTCATGTTGCCAATAGTCTTTTTGAATGTGGGTGCTAGAGCAACAAACCCCATGAATCTGATGGGCTTGCCTATAGAGTGGCCTCTTGGCATTTGCACACTTGCCAAGGTGAACTCCATAATCACAGTGACCATGAGTAGTTTCATGATCATACCTGTTTGTAGGATTCATCACCTTCCTAAAGAAGATAGGGGGTTTTGCAGCTAGAGGCTGAACTGGGGCCTTACCTTTTCTTTGTGAATTGGTAGCCCTAGTTCTTACCTTAAAACCTAGACCAGTCTTCCCTTTTTGTGAGATGAAATTGTCTATTAAGGGTAAGAAATATTTTGGTTTGGAGAATTTAGCCACTAGCTCTCTTTCTTGCTGAAGTTTTGCCTCCAGTTTCTTGATATGATTCTCCTTGAAAGAGATTGTGCCCATCTGAATAACAGTAATGTTTTTCAGTTTGGCAACCTCATTCAATTTTAGATTCAACAGCTTTGCTGAATCTGCTGCAGCCAACTTAAGAGACTCAATCTCCTTGGTCTGCTCTTTGACAAGAAGTTTGCTTCTCTTTAGAGCTTGCAACAATCCACCATACTCATCAATAAGTTTGTGTACATCCCCTTCAGACTCAGAACCATCCACATCTCTTGATGTTGATTCTTTTGATTCTGATCCAGTAAAATAATTAGATGTTGTAGGAGAGTTATATACCTTACTAGGACCATCTTGATCCAGGCACTGATCATTTTCTGTTAGGGCCATCAGCCCTCTGCAACAGTATTCTTCGACTCAATTTATGGAGTCCAGCATTTGTAGAAATTTTATCTCCTTAGAATCCTCTTCAGTTGAGAATAACCCAACATATGATTCAGCCTCTTCTTCTTCTCCTGATTCAGATAATGAAGAATCTGTCCAGCTTTTCTGCTTTTGGGCAACAAAAGATTTTTTTTTCTTGCCCTTCATTTGTTGCTTCTTCTTATCTTTTGATTCAGCCCTCTTGTCTGGACAGTCTGCTATGACATGTCCTTGCCTGTTGCAACAATAGCACACAATCTTAGAATTAAATTGTTTACTAGGTTTAGAAGCATACCTGTCTTCCTTAGGAGTTTTCTTTTTATTGTAGTACTCATCCTTTGAAAAGGATGAAGAAGGTCGGGTTCTCCACTTCTTCTTCTTCATGAATCTTTGGAACTGCCTTGTGAAGGCTGCAAAGTCCTCATCTGAGGTGTGGTTGTCTGATGAAGTGTTGTAGGGAATCCCTTCTTCTGCCTCAGCACTCCTTCTGGGAGGAGAAGAAGATTTTCTCTTGCCCTTTCTTGTGCATTCAGCTTTGAAGGCAACTGACTTTTCCTTGTATTCAGATCTGCTGCTCTTCTCTTCCTCCTTCCTAGCTGTAAGCTGCATTTCATATGAAAACAGCTTCCCAAACAGTGTGGGAGGAGGTTTGTCTGCCAGCTTAGCCACTTCTCTGATGACACAAATCTTGGTATCCCAATCCTTTGTCAGAGATCTCAGAAATTTGTCATTCAGTTCATAAGTGTTGAAGACTCTTTCATAAGTCATCAACTCATTTATAATCCTGAAGAATTTCTTATAGAATTCAACTATGCTGTCATTCTTGGCTTGCCTAAAGCTTTCATACTCCTGATTCAGCATAGATTTTCTGTCTTATCTGACTTCTTTTGTTCCCTCCATGTAGACAATAAGAGTGTCCCACATTTCTTTGGAGGTTTTGCAATGCACTAGATTCTGAAAGGTGGCATCATTTATGACACTTACAATGATATTCTGTGCCCTTTTATCTAGAGTTGTCAAGATGATTTCATCCTTTGTCATTTCTGAATAACTCTTAGGAGTCTTTATATTTGCATCCAGTGCAGATACCTTCATTGGAATGAAGGGTCCTTCCTATACTGTGATGTAAATTCTTGGATCAGAAGCTTCCAGAAACAATCTGACCCTCTCCTTCTATATGCCAAAACATTCCTTCTTGTAGATAGGCAGTTTCATTGATCCAAACTCTTTTTGGTTCTCACTTGAACCCATTCTTGAATTCTGAAAATTGCCTAGGAGATTTACTCAGACTGTTAAGTCAATCCTTCAGGAACCTCCCTATGATACCACTTAAAAGACTTAATTCAAGAGCCTAAACACCTAGAGGGGGGGGGGGGTGAATAGGTTCTAATTTTTCCTTTAATATTTTAGGCAATTAAACAGATCTTGCTTGACACAAACAAAATAAAACACATCACAAAACATTCACAACACAGAAAACACCAGATTTATAGTGGTTCCCCAAGATATGGGTACGTCCACTTTCCCCATTCGCCTATCCAGTAGAGTACTGGATTCAGCCTAACTTCTTTCCTCTTTCTCAGATCCAAAGATCCTATAACTCAGAACCAAAATGGTTCCTACACCTCAGACTTTTGCAAGTCCTACCTCAGATCCTTCCCAGAATACTACCTCAGGCCTAAGCCCTACGTCAACCCTTATCTCTAGGCTTACAACTCAGACTTCACAAGTCCTACCACTCAGGCTCACAGCCCTACCTCAGCCTTTATAATTATAGGCTTACAGCTCAGATCTACAACAGGTCCTACAAGAAATTGTGTAATAAAAGAGATACAAAAGATATCACCAGATAGATCCCCCTATTGATGTTCTTCTTGATCAGTTCTTGATCTTCAGTTCCAACCAGACTTAGCTGTTTCAAAGCTTCTTGATAGAACAAAATAAGGTTAGACTGTTCTTGATGTAGAAGTTGATCCACTGTCAGCTCCTTTCTTGAATTCAGAATGAGATCTGAATCCTCTCTGCAGACTGTTCTGGAACTGCCTTCTTAAAGGGTTTCCCCTTTTCTTGTAGTGAATTTTCTCTCTTAGTAGATGGATTTTCTGGCCTTCATTGTGTTGTTCTTCTACTTCTTATGTTGTATTACTGTTTTTTCATTTTGTCACAGATCTGACTCTTATATAGAGTTTCCCTATGATTACCGGCTGATCCGGTTTGTAACAACCTTCTGATAGATCTGACAGAGGTGTCAAACCGATTGGTTATGACAGCTGTCGAGTCATCAGTCAAGTAAGTCGATTCTCCAAAGACTTTCCAACTCAGCACATTTCACTCAGCAAACTGCTTCACATGTGTCGACACATATAGACTAAGTGTCGACACAAGTCTTCATGATGTCGACACAACTCTTCATGTGTCGACACAGTCATTCTTCTGCTTCTCGACACTTCTTCTGTTGTATGTGTTGACACAAGTCCAGTGTGTCGACACAAGTCTTTATGTCTCGACATATCTATTTCAGACAGATGGAGTTGAGTGTGTGTCTAGCTATTGTTGTAAGACGGCGTTGAGTGTGTGTCTAGCTGTGGACACACACCTTCTTCAGGTGTCGACACAATTCCTGAGTGTCGACACATGCCTTTCTTCTGGTGTCGACAAAACTCCTGGGTGTCGACACAGACTCTGCTTTAGGGGTGTCAAACACAATTCCTTCCTTAGGTGTCGACACATTTCTGGGTGTCGACACAACTATTTTTTAGGTGTCGACACAATGCCTG
The DNA here is from genome assembly GCA_039513925.1 of Platanthera zijinensis. NCBI lineage: Eukaryota > Viridiplantae > Streptophyta > Magnoliopsida > Asparagales > Orchidaceae > Platanthera > Platanthera zijinensis. Next base: position 6,066,875 of record CM077091.1, on the reverse strand, counting down.
GCTGTCGACACAGCTTTGCTTCTAGTGTCGACACTTGTACTTAGAATATTTTTCTTCCACTTCTTAAACCTGCACAAGGAAACTTAAACCTACATCAAATACATATTGATGTATATCATTGACTAGGATGAAATGGAAATCTTCTCCAAATCTGGTACATACTTCTAGTGTACCCAACAGAGACGGCGGTGGCTTGGGTGAGATGGCGGCTTGGGGAGCGGATAGGCGAGACCTGCGTCAGTCTGGGGCGAGTGTGCGGTAAGGCGAGTGCGGCGACTAGGCAAGACGGCAGCCTGGGCGAGCTGACAGCATGGGGAGAGGCTAGGCGAGACGGCGGCGGCCTGGGCGGCGAGTGCGCGGCAAGGCGAGTGCGGAGACAGGCGAGAGCGGCGGTACCTGGACGAGCTGGCGGCTTGGCGAGCTGGCGGCCTGGGGAGAGGGCGGCTAGGTGTCGAGACGACGCGGCCTGGGCGAGTGCGCGGCAAGGCGAGTACGATCGACTAGGCGAGACGACGCGGCCTGGGCGGCCTGACGGCCTGACGAGCTGGCGGCTGACGGCCTGACGAGCTGGCGGCCTGGGCGAGGGCGGATAGGTGGCGAGACGTCGTTGACCTGGGCGAGTGCGTGACAAGGCGAGTGCGGCGACTAAGCGACGACGGCCTGTCGAGCTGGCAGCCTGGGACGAGCAAGGCGAGCTCGAGGCTGGGTGCCCCCTCGGGGGGGGGGGGAGAAAAATATTTTATCCCCCTACTAGTATAAAACACATATTCATACTAAATAAGTCTCCAAGAGTGCAAAACTCTCAAAAAAGCATAAAACCTCACAACAAGCCTTGCGCATGCCTAGGGGACCCTACTCTGTGAATACGGGGTTATAGACAATCCCCGCTCTTTTCGAGGTTGGCACAAGCTCGGAATAAAACATCCAACCCTACGTATTCGCTGAGTGTAATTCTCTTGCGCGGTCGAAAAGATACAACCTCCTTGAGTCGAGTTCATACAACCTCTATGGGGGGTCAACCTGCCCTGCCAGCTAATGAGAGTCTGGGTGGCGAGATCCTCCACGGGGTGAGAAACACTTGGCCTCCCCGAGGGGTTAACCTGTCATGCTAGCTAATGGGATCCTGGGTGACGAGACGGCCTCGGGGTAAAAAACACTTGGCCTCCCTGAGGGTTCAACCTGTCATGTCAGTTAATGGGAGCCTGGGTGACGAGATGGCCTTGGGATAAAAAACACTCGGCCTCCCCGGGGGGTCAACCTTTTATGCAAGCTAATGGGATCCTGGGTGACGAGACGGCCTCGGGGCAAAAAGAACTTGCCTCCACGATAGGTACTTCGGCCCTGCCAGCTAGTGAGAGCCTAGACAGCTGGACCGTCTCAGAGTAAAGAGAACTGGGCATCTACGAGAGGTACTCCGACCCTTCCAGCTAGTTAGAGCCTGGACAGCGGGGCGGTCTCGGAGCAAAGAGAGCAAGGCGTCCACGAGAGGTACTCTGGCCCTACCAACTAGTGAGAGCCTGGACAGCGGGACCGTCTCGTAGTAAAGAGAACAAGGCGTCCATGAGAGGGACTCCGGCCATGCCAGCTAGTTAGAGCCTGGACAGGGGGACCGTCTCAGAGCAAAGAGAACTGAGCATCCACGAGAGGTACTCCGGCCCTACCAGCTAGTGAGAGCCTGGATAGCGGGACCGTCTCGAAGTAAAGAGAACAAGGCGTCCATGAGAGGTACTCTGGCCCTGCCAGCTAGTGAGAGCCTGGACAGCGGGACCGTCTCGGAGCAAAGAACACAAGGCATCCACGAGAGGTACTCTGGCCCTGCCAGCTAGTGAGAGCCATGACAGCGGGACCGTGATAGTTTTACTTTCAAGACAACCTAAACACCTAGAGGGGGGGGGGGGTGAATAGGTTCTAATTGCTTGTTCAAATTTTTAGGCAGAAATCAATTACAAAAATTAAAACATTCAGCACAGCATTCACAGACATTTAATCATCACAGATTGCACAATGTTTTATAGTGGTTCCCCAAGGTCTGGGTACATCCACTTTCCCCCTTCACCTATCTAGCAGTATGCTAGATTCGGCCAAACTTCCACTATTCTCAGATCCTCAGATCCTACAGCTCAGAACCTGGATAGGTTCCTACAACTCAGGCACAACAGCCCTACCTCAGCCTTGCCACAAGGCTTATAACTCAGAGAAGAACCTTCTCCTACACTCAGGCAAACAGCCCTACCACTCAGAGATCAACTCTCCTACACTCAGCCTTTATATCACAGGCTTACAACTCAGATCTGTGTAAAACAGATCCTACAGAAATTTAGAAAAGAAGTTTTAATGTCTTGCCTTTGTTGAGAGAGAGAAGAGGACAAGACAATTCTTGATCAGCTGATGAAATCAACTGAATCTGAGCTTTCTTCAAAGCTTCTTGAATCTGAACTTAGCTGAGTTGATTTCCAAACAGCTTCTTGAGAAACCACTGATGGCTTTCCCTTCTTCTTCAAAATGGGTGGATCCCTCTCTATCCAACACCTTTGATGATACTTCTGAATTCTTGTTAGAACTCTTCTTAGATCGATCCTGAGATCGTCTTCTTAGATCTTCTGATGAAGATCTTTTTTAGTGTACTACACCTTCTTGATTTGATTTCTCAATTTGATTGCCAAAGTTCAATCTTCTCATGTATATTTTCTTCTCACTGAATCTGTCTATATATAGATCTTCTTAATGGTAACCGGCTGATCCGGTTTATAACTGTCTTCTGACAAGTCTGACAACATCAGTTAACTGGCTGCAACCCACAGCTGTCAAGTCTTCAAACATCCTGTGCCTTAGTCTTGGTCAGCAATGTGTTGAGACAGACTGTCAGGAAGTGTCGAGACCAACTGTCTGTATGTGTCGACACAAGTAACTTTGGTGTCGACACAGCCTTTGATGATGTCGACAAGTTTGCCTTTAAGTCGACACAGCTTCTTCAGAGAATAACTTGGTCTTGACTTTGCAGTGTGTCGACACAAGTCCTGTGTGTCGACACAGTTTTTGTAGATTCAGAACTCAGTATGTGTTGACTTAGTCTTCTGGTGTCGACACAAGTATTGTCGACTTCTGCCAATGTGTGTCGACTCTGTCTCATTGTGTCGACACAGCCTCCCAGTGTCGACACAAATGTGGTCGAATATCTTCCTGTGAGTCGACACTGCTTCCCAGTGTCGACACAAATGTGGTCGACTATCTTCCTGTGAGTCGACACTGCTTCCCAGTGTCGACACAAATGTGGTCGACTATCTTCCTGTGAGTTGACACTGCTTCCCAGTGTCGACGCAAATGTGGTCGACTATCTTCCTGTGAGTCGACATGCTTCCCAGTGTCGACACAAATGTGGTCGACTATCTTCCTCTGTGTCGACACAGCTTCCTTCAAGTGTCGACACAAATATTCTGAAGTGTTGACTGTTTCTTCAGGTGTCGACACATGGACTTAGAATTTTTTTTCTGCATTCTTTAACACTTCTTCACCTGCACATGTCAACTTAAAACAACATCAAATACACCTTGATGTATATCATTGAGCTAAGTTGGGCTTCTTCAAATCAGGTACACATTTTCCAATGTACCCAACAATCTCCCCCTATTTGGAAAAGTCATAACCCTTATAGCCAATGATATACACCATTTATAAAAAGTATAATATGATGATATATGACATAACAGGAATACTTAATATAAACAAAATATGAACAATCCATAAGAGTGAACATTATAGATTCCAAACAAAATATGAACAAACCATCACAGAGTGAACATTATATGATTCCAAACAAAATATGAACAAACCATCACAGAGTGAACATTATATGATTCCAAACAAAATATTGTTTATAACTTGATAATGTTTGATTACAGAGTTTTACATTGAATGATTTTTAATCAAAACATTACAAAATACTTTTGAAAGAACTTAAAATTAAGACTGATCAGGCTCTCTGAACAATCCCTTTGCCAGATTGGATTTGAGCCTTCACAGGAGCTTCAACATCTTCAGCTGGCTTCTTGCTTTTTTGATCAGCCTTCTTCTTTGCTTCTTCCTTGAGCCTTTGCCTTTCAAAGTAATGAAAGGGGCTTTGGAAAGTACTTGCTCGGCTCCTGAGCATCTGGTGGCAGCCTACCCAGCTTGGCTTTTCTTCTGAACTGTACTATTGCCTCCGCCTAGCTTCATGCTTTTTCCATTCTATTTCATTATACCACATTCCTCCTTTCATGAACTTGGTCTTTCACAGCCTTCCATGCAGTGAGTATAATATTTCTTGAAGTAGGGCTCCCACTGCTCAAAATCTGGCTTAAGTTCAGCCTGCTCTCTAAATCTCTTCTTAGTTAGTAGAGCATCTTGCTGTTCTTTCAAAGTGGCCTCAGGCTTATTCCACTTTCTCAATAACAACCCTGTTAACCTCCTTTGGAGATATACATTTCTTGAACTTGCTGATCAATCATATCAAAATCTGGAGGAGGTAAATGACTTGGGCAACCTCAGGTTGATTGCCTTCAAGTAGACCTGTTTGTATTCCTGACTCAGCCACCATAGCATCATCACACAAAGGTGGATATCCCAATGTGGCTCGAATACTATTGGTCACCCATTTGGTGTGCTCTGAGCCTGCATGAACTAACAACCTCTCCCCCTTTATGCTTCTCTGGTAATATGATCTCTTAGATCTTCCTTCTGAAATCTGATCTGTCCATCCAGATAATTCACACCCTCTTTAAAAAAATGGTTTTAACTTTTGAAGCTTGTCAGATATGTCCTTTTGAGAGGTAGTGATAGCAGTTTTAACAGATTCAATAGCAGCTTGAAATGTTCTTATCAAATTCTTCCATCTCCTTTGCTCTAGCTGCAGGCAGGCCCTGGAGTAGTCTTTTTCAATTCAGCAATAATCTCTGATGAGATTCAGTTAAATTGTCATTCATCCTACATAGCTGATTATCCAAAACATAGCTTTGCTTTAAAGCAATATCATCCACTTTAGGGATGATGGTCTGCTGTTGTTTTGCCAAATACACCACAGCATTACCTCCCTTATGGAAGCAATCTGTCACCTCCTTCTTATGCATATTGACTTCAAATCGAATTGACTTTATATCCTGAGCCAAGTCAAATTGAAGGGCCTTATTGCTCTCATCAACATATTTTTCAACTGCCACTCTATGGTCATCTAACTTAACTTGCAAATCAACCATAAACTTGTTATAATTAAATTCAGAATGGGATGGTTGAGTTGTAGTCTGTAGAGCCTGCTTATAACCTTTATTCCTTCTCTTGAAGACTACAAGTTTTTCTTCTTAGCCATTCTGGCTTCTTCAGTCTCAGATTCAGATGAACTATCAACTTGAACTCTTTCTTGAGGAGGAGGAGAATATCTGTCTCAGTGCCATGTTGTTCAGTCAACATGCACAGACTCCCCCTCAACCATTTGCTCCTTCTCTATTTCTATCTCCATTCAAGGGCCTTTTCAATCTCTTGCCCCTCTTCCACTCTATCAGTAGCCATATCAACATTAGGAAATAACTCATCTAGATTATATTCCTTCTGAGCTTGAACATAAGATGTATCAATTAGATCTTCTATATTCAGATTTTTGGAGATATCAATTTGGACTTCCTCTTGCACTGGGTCAGATATCTTCCCCCCTGTACTTGTTCAGTATTGGTAATGACCTGGGCAGGTGAGTACACTTGCTCCCCCTGCACCTGTGCAGAAATAGAAGTATTAGAAATGTCTTTAGTAAGAAAATACACCAGCTCCCCCTGCAACTGTACCTGTTAGGAGTAGATTCAATCTGGGCAGGAGAATGAGCTTGCTCCCCCTGCATCTGTGCAGGTATAGTGTCTTGCTGGGCTGGAGAAGACACAGGGTGATCTTCATCCTGCTTCCTCTCTTGTTCTTCTTGAAGCTGCTCAGTATCTTGAGCATGAGAAGAGGATTTCACTGGGGTGTCCTGCCTGCTCTCATCAGGCACATCTTAGACAGCACCCTATCCCACCTAGAAAGCAATCTCATGTCCATCTTCTCATGTGATTGATCTTTGTTCCTGGCAGATGTTGCATTACCTCAGGGATCACTCCATTCAGATATAAACTCATAATTCTAGCCAGATTTGGCTTCTTTATTCCTTCCTTGATCTTTTCAAAGATTACAGCTGACCAATCAGTTAGGAATTGTAAACACAATTCTGGTCATGAGGCTGAACATAGAGGCTGAAATCCTATCATGTCCCCCTGGTTTGCACAGAATCACCTTGCCAACTACTTCAGATAGAAATTTCCCTTGCTGATTCATCCCTTTCCTGTTGAAAGCAGCTCCAATCTTCAGAGTGAGATCCAATCTGCACCATTGGATAGCCTCCCTTAACTTAGAAGCAGGGACTTCTTCTTCATTCTCAATTATTGGTAAATGTAGAATCTTCCTTAGACTTCTTGGGGTAATCTTTACTGTTGACCCATGCACAGTGGACTTTATCTTAAGAACATCTGAACCTTTTGATGCAGAGTTAAAGAATTCATGCACCTCCTTCTTCCATATCTTGGAAGGTTCAGAAACTATGAACTCTAATCCGGATTCGGAAATAAGAGATACTCGTTGAACATCTGTTGGGGCTTCGAAAAGGCATTCCTTACTAACTCATAACCTTCATTGACGTTGTCTTCAATCTTCGGCGCCATTGTTCAGGTGAGAAAGCTTGAGAGAAGAGAGAGAGAGAGAGAGAGAAAGTTGACACAGGGTTTCAGTCTCGAAAACCTTGTAAGCGTGTCGACTGAATAAGTTTTTGACCTATTTATACCTTCTATTGAAAGAAGATCAAAAGGCGGGCAAAAACAGTCTATATGTGTCGACACAGATGGAATGTGTCGACACAAACTTCTATTGTCTCGACAACAAATCTGTCTACTATGTGTCGACACCAAATGTGGATATGTCGACACCTGAGAGATATAGTAGAGTATCAGAAAATCTGTGTCGACTCTTAGGATAAGTGTCGACACAAAATTTGTAAGTGTCGACATCACTATTCTGGTGAAATCGACACTACATTCCTGGATAAGTCGACAATTAATTCTTAAGTGTCGACACATATTCTCTGTGTCGACACAATATTTCTGACTTGTCGACATTACTTCACTGAGTCGACACATTATCACTGAATGTGTCGACAATATTTTACTTAGCCAATTTCTGTTTCTGTCTACACCACTTAAGACCATTTGATAATGTAATATGTTATTTGTAAGTTTGTTGATAATCTAATCAATGGTCAGCATGCCTAATTCAATTTTAAATTTATTGAATTTTGTTTCATCCGGAGGCTTAGTGAATACATCTGCTATTTGATAATCTGTTTTAACAAATTCCAATGTGATGTCTTCTCTTTCTCTACATGTTCTCTAAGAAAATGGTATTTAATTTCTATATGCTTAGTTCTACTATGAGAAACAGGATTATTAGCAATAGAAATGCACTCTTAGAATCACACAAAAGAGGTGTTCTACTTACTTGAATACCATAATCTTTAAGCTGATGCTGTATCCACAATAGTTGTGCACAGCAGCTTCCAGCAGCAACATATTCTGACTCAGCTGTAGATATAACCACACTGGTCTGCTTCTTACTACTCCAAGATATCAATCTTCCTCCCAAAAATTTGACAAGTACCTGTTGTACTCTTCCTATCCTCTCTACAAGCCTGCAAAGTCTGCATCTGAATAACCTGTTAGTAGAAAATCTCTATTCCTAGGGTACCAAAGGCCTAGATTAGGTGTGCCCTTAAGATATCTCAGAATCCTTTTGACTGCAGTATAATGAGACTCTTTAGGGCAGGCTTGGTACCTAGCACAGACACATGTAGCATACATAATATCTGGTCTACTAGCATGAGATATAGTAGAGAACCAACTATTCCTCTATACAAAGTCTCATCAACAGGTTTACCTGCATCATCTTTGCATATAGGCATACTTGTCCCCATAGGAGTTCTTATGATGGAGGATGACTCCATACCATACTTTTTGATTAATTCTTTAGTAAACTTTGACTGGGATATGGACAAGCCATCATCAGTCTGTCTTTCTTGGAGTCCCAAGAAGAACTTCAGTTCCCCCATACTGCTCATCTCAAACTTCCCTTGCATAAGTTTGACAAACTTTTTACAAAGGTTGTTTTCAGTAGATCCAAAGATTATATCATCAACATAGATCTGGACTAAGATGATCTTGCCTTTGGATTCCCTAAGGAATAGAGTTTTGTCAATTTTTCCTCTTGAGAATTTATTCTCAATAAGGAAAGTAGACAGGGTTTCATACCAAGCCCTTGGGGCTTGCTTTAACCCATACAAAGCTTTTCTAAGCTTATAAACATAATCAGGTTTAAGAGGATCTACAAAACCTGATGGCTGCTCTACATATACTTCTTCTTTAAGATCACCATTCAGAAATGCTGACTTCACATCCATCTGGTATACCTTGAAGTCTTGATAGGCTGCATAGGCAAGGAACATTCTGATTGCCTCCAGCCTTGCTACTGGAGCAAAGGTTTGATCAAAGTCAATCCCTTCTTCCTGCCTGTATCCTTTAGCAACCAATCTTGCTTTATTTTTCACTATTACTCCATTCTCATCCAACTTGTTCCTGTAGATCCATTTTGTCCCAATTATATTGTGGCCTCTTGGTTTAGGAACAAGCTCCCAGACATTGCACCTTCTGAATTGATTCAGCTCCTCTTGCATAGCATCAGTCCAGTGCAGGTCTTGGATGGCTTCTTCAAACTTCTTAGGCTCCATTTGTGACAGGAAACTTGAATGCAGAACTGTGCTTTGACTTCTGCTTCTAGTCTGCACTCCCTGTCTTGGATCACCTATTATCTGATCAGTTGGATGGTCTCTTAAATGTCTTGTAGCTGGAGGAAGATTCCTTCTGGTTGAACATCTCCAGCTCCTTCATTATGCTGAACCTCTTGGTTTCTTCATCTTCTATTGTGTCTTGTACTCCCCCTGGATAATATCCTTCATTTTCCAATACTCCATCTTCTCTTGAAGCTTCAGCAATGGAGAGCTTGTCCATTCCTTTGCTTATACCTGTTGAGTCATTTGATTTACAAGACAACTCACAGTTGATTAATCTTGTTTCATCAAACACAACATGCACAGATTCTTCAACAACTTGAGTAGTCAAGTTGAAGATTCTATAGGCCTTACTATTTGTGCTGTACCCAACAAATATCCCATCTTGGGATTTGGCAGCAAACTTAGTCAAATATGACTTACCATTGTTAAGTATATAGCACTTGCAACCAAAGATTCTGAAGTAGGATAGATTTGGTTTTCTACCTTTCATAATCTCATAGGGAGTCTTTTTGTGGCTCTTGGTGATAGAAGCCCTATTGATCACATGACAAGCAGTGTTTACTGCCTCAGCCCAGAAATATTCTGGTAGAGAGGTGTCACTCAATAGAGTTCTACCAGCTTCAATTAATGTTCTATTCTTTCTTTCAGCAATTCCATTTTGCTGAGGTGTTCTTGGTGAGGAGAACTCTTGGAAAATCCCAAAGTCTTCACATAACTTTGTCATGCTTTCAGATTGAAACTCAGTACCATGGTCACTTCTGATTTTGACCACTGTACTATTTAGTTCATTCTGAATTTGCTTTACAAAATTAAGTAAGACACTTGGGGTTTCAGATTTCTGTCTCAGAAAGAACACCCATGTAAATCTAGAATAGTCATCTACAACCACAAAAGTGTAGACCTTCCTACCTAGACTATGAACTGGCATAGGACCAAAAAGATCCATATGCAAGAGGTATAAGCACCTCACAGAATCCTTGTTTTCAAGGCTTTGAAAGGAGGATTTTGTCTGCTTGCCCTTTTGACAAGCTGAGCATATCCCTTCCTTCATACACTTAACTTGAGGACCATTCCTCACTAACTCTTTGATAAAGAGTTGGCCAATTGTCTTGTAGTTAAGATGAGCCAATCTTTTATGCCACTTAACACAATGAGAAGCATTGTCATCAGCTACAAGACAGATGGGAGAAACTTTATTCTCACATACAAAATTAAGACAATATACATTTCTCTTCCTATACCCAGTCAAAATGATCTCTTGATCACTTGACCTTTTGATATGACATCCATCCTTAACAAATGAAATGTCATATCCTAAATCACTCAGCTGGCTTATGCTTATTAGATTATGTTTCAAACCTTTTACATAAGCCACTTGGGTGATAGTAATTAGGTTAGAAGAAATGTTATCAAACCCTTTGATGACTCCTTTTTCAGATCCACCAAAGATCACTTTAGGTCCATCTTTGACAGATGAATACTCCTTCAGCAGCCCCTTTGTTCCAGTCATGTGCCTGGAACAACCACTATCCAAGTACCATATAGGGGCATGGTTACTTGGATTCACTTGCAACACAGATTTACTTACCCTTAGAACCCAAGCAAGTCTTGGGTCCTTGGTTCAAGTTAGCATTAACAAAGCTACCATTATTTCTTCTAACAGGTAGACTATTGTTCTTTCTAACACTTGTGTTATACCAGCAGTCTAGTGCAAAATGGCCTCTCTTGCCACAGTACCAACATTCAAACCTATTGTATCTAGTTCTAGATACATCCTTGACAAAAGAATTTCTGTCCATTGCTGGTGCTGCAGCAGCTTCACCCACTGATTTTTTATAACCATTGGGTTTATGAACATAGGTAGGCCTGTTGGCATTTACACCCTTGTTTTTCAGAACATTAGACTTAATATGACCATGAATATTTTCATGATCATATAGGTTAGAAGGCACTTCCACCTTTCTAAACTTAATAGGGACTGAAAAGTTCAGTGGCTTGACAGGAGCTTTGCCTTTCCTCTTGAATTGGCCAGCCCTGGAGTTACCGTTGAATCCTAATCCTGTCTTACCCTTTTGATTCACAAATTCATCAATCAAGGGTAAGACAGACTTTGGCTTAGAGTAACTAGCCACTAAATCTTTTTCAATTCTTAGTCTGGCCTCCAGACTCTTCACTTGATCATTGGTATAATTAATTGTGCCCATCTAAATAATAGTTATATTCTTCAGCTTGGTAATTTCATTTAACTTTTGATCAATTACTTTCTCTAACTCAGTTGCAGCTGCCCTTAGTTCAGCAATTTCATGAGCCTGAGATTTAACCAGGTTCTTGCTTTTCTTAAGGGCCTGCAACAAGTCCCCATACTTATCTATCAATTGATAGACATCTCCTTCAGATTCAGATGCATCTACATCACTTGATGCAGATGTAGCTGATTCTGTACTTGTACTACAAACAGATTTCATAGAAGGACATTGTACCTTATTAGGACCAGACTGATTCTGGCATATGTCCTCTTCTGATCCTGCCATTAGTCCAATGCACTGATGATCCTCTTGATCATAGATGGAGTCTAGCAACTGCAGAAACTCCTCTTCTTCAGATACAGCATATAGTCCAATATATGCTTCTGCTTCAGATTCTGACTCTGAAGTTGACTGATCTGTTAGGCTCTTATCCTTCTTTGCAACAAAGGATTTCTCCTTCTTGCCCTTTTTATGAGTCTTATTCTTGTCTGAAGACTCCTTTCTCTTATCAGGACAGTCAGCCACTACATGTCCAAGTCTATTGCAACAATAGCAGACAATCTTTGAAGTAGTAGCCTTGCTGGGCTTTGATCTGCTCTTTTCTGTCCTTGATGACTTTTTCTTCTGATAATAGTCATCAACTTGCTGTGAAGTAGAGGGCTTAGACTTCCACTGTTTCTTCTTCAAGAACCTCTGGAATTGCCTTGTGAATGCAGCAAAGTCTGCATCTGAATCACAGCTTTCTGAACCCTGATTATCTGAATTTTCTGAACTGACTTCTGCAATTTCCTTAGGATGGGATGGTGATACCCTCCTATTCTTTCTGATGGATTCTGCATTGAATGCCACAGTCTTTTCTCTATGCTCTCCTCTTGAATTCTTTTCCTCCTCCTTCCTTACCAAAAGTTGCATTTCATAGGATAATAGCTTTCCAAACAAGGTGGGAGGAGAGATCTCTGCCAATTTAGCCACTTCTCTTATGACACAGATCTTTGTGTCCCAATCCTTTGTTAAGGATCTCAAGAATTTGTCATTCAGTTCATAAGTACTGAAGACTCTTCCATAGGACATTAGCTCATTCACAATTCTATAGAATTTCTTATAGCACTCAGTTATGCTATCATATTTTCCTTGTCTAAAACTTTCATATTCCTGATTGAGCATAGATTTCCTGTCCTGTCTTACTTCTTCTGATCCCTCCATGTAGACAATCAGTGTGTCCCACATTTCTTTGGATGTCTTGCAGTGAATCAAATTCTGAAATGTTGAATCATCTATGGCACTTACAATAATGTTCTGTGCTCTTTTATCCATGGTTGCCAAAATGATTTCATCCTTGGTCATTTCAGAATAACTCTTTGGAGTTTGAATATTAGCATCAAGAACTGATACCTTCATTGGAATGAAGGGTCCTTCCTGAACTGTGATGTATATTCTTGGGTCAGATGCCTCCATAAACAACCTGACTCTTTCTTTCCAAATTCCAAAGATTTCCTTCTTGCATATGGGTAATTTCATAGACCCTAGCTCCTTATGATTCTCTCCAGAACCCATCTTCTTGAATCTTGATTCTGCCTTTCAGATCTACCTCAGACTGTTAAGTCCTTTTTGAGGAACCTCCCTCTGATACCACTTGATAGTTTTACTTTCAAGACAACCTAAACACCTAGAGGGAGGGGGGGTGAATAGGTTCTAATTGCTTGTTCAAATTTTTAGGCAGAATTCAATTACAAAAATTAAAACATTCAGCACAGCATTCACAGACATTTAATCATCACAGATTGCACAATGTTTTATAGTGGTTCCCCAAGGTCTGGGTACATCCACTTTCCCCCTTCACCTATCTAGCAGTATGCTAGATTCGGCCAAACTTCCACTATTCTCAGATCCTCAGATCCTACAGCTCAGAACCTGGATAGGTTCCTACAACTCAGGCACAATAGCCCTACCTCAGCCTTGCCACAAGGCTTATAACTCAGAGAAGAACCTTCTCCTACACTCAGGCAAACAGCCCTACCACTCAGAGATCAACTCTCCTACACTCAGCCTTTATATCACAGGCTTACAACTCAGATCTGTGTAAAACAGATCCTACAGAAATTTAGAAAAGAAGTTTTAATGTCTTGCCTTTGTTGAGAGAGAAGAGGACAAGACAATTCTTGATCAGCTGATGAAATCAACTGAATCTGAGCTTTCTTCAAAGCTTCTTGAATCTGAACTTAGCTGAGTTGATTTCCAAACAGCTTCTTGAGAAACCACTGATGGCTTCCTTCTTCTTCTTCAAAATGGGTGGATCCCTCTCTATCCAACACCTTTGATGATACTTCTGAATTCTTGTTAGAACTCTTCTTAGATCGATCCTGAGATCGTCTTCTTAGATCTTCTGATGAAGATCTTCTTTAGTGTACTACACCTTCTTGATTTGATTTCTCAATTTGATTGCCAAAGTTCAATCTTCTCATGTATATTTTCTTCTCACTGAATCTGTCTATATATAGATCTTCTTAATGGTAACCGGCTGATCCGGTTTATAACTGTCTTCTGACAAGTCTGACAACATCAGTTAACTGGCTGCAACCCACAGCTGTCAAGTCTTCAAACAGATCCTGTGCCTTAGTCTTGGTCAGCAATGTGTTGAGACAGACTGTCAGGAAGTGTCGAGACCAACTGTCTGTATGTGTCGACACAAGTAACTTTGGTGTCGACACAGCCTTTGATGATGTCGACAAGTTTGCCTTTAAGTCGACACAGCTTCTTCAGAGAATAACTTGGTCTTGACTTTGCAGTGTGTCGACACAAGTCCTGTGTGTCGACACAGTTTTTGTAGATTCAGAACTCAGTATGTGTTGACTTAGTCTTCTGGTGTCGACACAAGTATTGTCGACTTCTGCCAATGTGTGTCGACTCTGTCTCATTGTGTCGACACAGCCTCCCAGTGTCGACACAAATGTGGTCGACTATCTTCCTGTGAGTCGACACTGCTTCCCAGTGTCGACACAAATGTGGTCGACTATCTTCCTGTGAGTCGACACTGCTTCCCAGTATCGACACAAATGTGGTAAACTATCTTCCTGTGAGTTGACACTGCTTCCCAGTGTCGACGCAAATGTGGTCGACTATCTTCCTGTGAGTCGACACTGCTTCCCAGTGTCGACACAAATGTGGTCGACTATCTTCCTCTGTGTCGACACAGCTTCCTTCAAGTGTCGACACAAATATTCTGAAGTGTCGACACTGTTTCTTCAGGTGTCGACACATGGACTTAGAATATTTTTCTGCATTCTTTAACACTTCTTCACCTGCACATGTCAACTTAAAACAACATCAAATACACCTTGATGTATATCATGAGCTAAGTTGGGCTTCTTCAAATCAGGTACACATTTTCCAATGTACCCAACAGACCGTCTTGGAAATAAGAGAACTGGGCATCCATGAGAGGTACTCCGGCCCTGCCAGCTAGTGAGAGCCTGGACAGCGGGACCGTCTCAGAGCAAAGAGAATAAGGCATCCACAAGAAGTTCTCCGGCCCTGCCAGTTAGTGAGAGCCTGGACAGCAGGACCGTCTCAGAGCAAAGAGAACTGGGCATCCACGAGAGGTACTCCGGCATTGCTAGCTAGTGAGAGCCTAGACAACGGGACCGTCTCGAAGTAAAGAGAACCTGGCATCCATGAGAGGTACTCTGACCGTGCCAGCTAGTGAGAGCCTGGATAGTGGGACTGTCTCGAAGCAAAGAGAACTGGGCACCCACGAGAGGTACTCTGTCCCTACCAGCTAGTGAGAGCCTGGACAGTGGGACCGTCTCGGAGCAAAGAGAACCTGGCGTCCATGAGAGGTACTCCGGCCCTGCTAGCTAGTGAGAGCCTGGACAGTGGGACCGTCTCGGAGCAAAGAGAACATAACCTCCCCTCGAGGTACATTCGACCCATCCAGCATGTGGGAGCCTGGAATGAGGAGATCCTCTTGGGGGTTGGGAACTGGGCATGTCACATAAGATTTATCAATTCCAACATCCTCAAACAGGGGGAAAAAGATGGGTTACATGACCCCCCCCCCCCCCGACTCAGCTGGTTGGGGCAGAACTCACTACAACATAAGAAAAATACAGAACTCCACCGAGGCGAGGCTTCTTCAGGGGGCCTGGGCATGATGGCCTTCATCCTCCTCCTTCTCCCCTGGGGGTGGGACCTGGGCTTGACCCCCACTCCACCGTTGATCGTTCATATGGCCCCTCGAGTTCCCATATCAACCCGGTCCTCACATATGTCTTCTCCCCCCACTCTGGGTAGGACTTCTTCAATCCGCATCGACGGCTGCTGCTGGGCTGGGGATCTGGCTTCCCTCACTTCCAGGAACTCGGGGCAGGTAGCCGTGGCGTGACCCTCCAACTGGTGGAAGTCACAGTACAACAATGCTCCTCCTCCCCTCCTTCGGCGGGCTCAGCGGTCTCTCCCGTTGCCTCTTCCTCCTTCGTCTATTGCCAAGGCTTGTTGTGGTGGGGGTAGGAGCTGTCTTGCGGCTTGCCTCTGGAAGTTGAACCTCCCTTGGCCCCCGTGAAAGTTCCCCCCACCCTAGATGAGAGCTCTTCCTGGACCCTGGGCAGGTCCTCCCTGCTGCCTCCAACCTGGCTCTGACCTTCCTATCCCTGGAACCCCTGAGCTCTCTGCTCCTCTCTCCGTCTTACCTCCTGATGCCTCGAGCTGCCTTGCTCCTTCGGATCCGCCTCGGTTAGCCTTGCCAACTTCTTAACAAATGCTGGGTTGGCCGCCTCCATGACTATCTTATCTGCCGCCCTTTCCATCAGCTCCTCGAAGGAAAGGGGGGCCTTTCGGGTCAGGCTCATCTTGAAGAACCCCTCGCGCAACCCCACCGTGAACGACATCTGGAGGGCATACCCCGGCATCTCCTGTATGTCCAGGATCTCCTCTTGGAACCTGTCAACGTAAAGGGAAAGCGACTCCTCGGCCCTTTGTCTTATCAGGAAGATGAACTCAAGATTCTTCTTCCTCTTCTTGGAGGTGGAGAAGTAAAGATGAAAGCCCCGACTTAAGTTCTCGAACCCGTAGATGGACCTCGTTGGGAGTTGATGAAACAAGTCCCTTGCCTTGTCCTTCAACGTGATTGCGAAGAGGCGACACTTGAAGGCATCCGTCATCGGCCTAATGGAGATGACATCCTCGAACCACTGCAGGTGCTGGATGGGGTCATCCTTCCCGGTATAGTAGGCCATGTCAGGCTCTCTGAAACCCTCGGGAACGGAAGCCGAGATGATTAGCTCGCTGAATGGTGACCGCCTCATTGGTGGTCTCGCGAGTTCTACTCGCGCGACCTGGTCGCCTGGGAGGCGAGCACTCGCCGGGCTGGGGAACAGCTCCCAGCCGGGGAGGTCTCGCTCGACCCCCTCTCCCATTCTTTCCTTCCCAGGCCTTCTCCCCAGTGCACTTCCTTCTCCCCCCGTGGGGTCATCTCGCCTAGGTCCCTGGGAGGCAGCTCGCCGAGACCACTCAGAGCTACCTCGCCGAGATCCCTGGGCGCCAGTCCCTGGGGGGTGGGAGTTGAACTGTCAGCCCGAGGGGTGATACCTCGCAGCATCTCCATGATGCCTTGGATGGACGCCATGAACTTCTCTCTTCCTACGAAGGGTGATGGGTTGGGGAGCTCGCCGAGATCATCACTACCTCCTTGATCTCCAGCCATGACACTCTCCCAAGATTTTCTGTGCTGGTCACTCTCCACGCTCACCGCACCAAAATGTTGAAACTAAAAACTTGGTCTCTCGTTGAGTTCGGGGTCCCAAGAAAGGGGTGACCTCACACCTACTACACTCAGGAGAATGTCACAGGCCAATGACTCAAGAAGCTAAGAAAAAACCCTTGGCTCTAGCGTGGAGGTCCCACCTTACACTCGAAAGACCTTTGAGGTCTCCCCCTCCCTAGCCAATGCTTGAGTTAGGTGCCTTGGAGGAAGAAAGCAGAGGGATTTAAGTGGCTAAGAAGCAATACTCTCCAAGGCACCCTCAAATGTCTATTTATAGTTTTTTGGGAATGACCTGCCAATAACCAAATCTTGCTGCCCTAAAATTACTGAAATGCTCCTAAATTGGTCTGCCAACAGCCAAATCTCACTGTTCTAAACAACTAAATACAGTTCACCAGGGGTAGCCCCTCAAGCCAGGCGAGCAGGCGACAAGGCGAGCTGAGGCCGAGCGAGTAGGCGGCTAGGTGAGACGGCGACCGCCTGAGCGAGACGGCGACCCGGGGAGCGGCTAGGAGAGACAGCGGCGGCATGGGAGAGTGCGCGGCAAGGCGAGTGCGGCGACTAGGCGAGACGGAGGCCTGGGCGAGTTAGCGGCCTGGGGAGCGGCTAGGCGAGACGACGGCAGCCTGGGAGAGTGCGCGGTAAGGAGAGTGCGACGACTAGGCGAGATGGCGGCGGCCTGGGCGAGCTGGAGGCCTGGGGCGAGGGCAGCTAGGTGGCCAGACAGCGGTGGCCTGGTCGAGTGCGCGGCAAGACGAGTGCGGTTACTAGGCGAGACGGCGGCCTGGCGAGCTGGCGGCCTGGGACGAGCTGGGCGAGCTCGAGGCTGGGTGACCCCCCGAGGGGGCCGGGGGAGAAAAATATTGTATCCCCTACTAGTATAAAACACAGATTAACACTAAATTCGCCTCCAAGAGTGCAAAACCCTCAAAAAAGCTTAAAACTGCATAACAAGCCTTGCGCCTGCCGGGGGGACCATACTCTCCGAATACGGGGTTGTACAGCGGGCTTGGTCATTTTGAAAAGTCCCGACTGCAGGTGTGACAGACTCAATCTTGAGTTCGTCGAGTCCGACAGGTTTGGTGTTGCAGACTCTTCTGAAGCTCGCCGGTGTCCGGCATGTATCTGTTCTTGCGGTCTGGATGTTAGATTGTGGAGTTGGCACAGTTGCACGGACAGGTTGTCTGGAGGTCGCGCAGACTGATGGAGCAGTCCGCATGGTGGCGCACTGGAGTTGTTCAGTAGGGCGCGATCTTGGTATCAGGTGATGCGAGTTCTCGGAGATCGCGCGGGTTGATGGACTTGGTATGGGGGACAAAGTCCAGCTAGTTGTACGTCTAGCTCGCCTGATTTGCGGACTGCTCTGGTATTCGCCGAGTTTGGCAGTATTGGTTCGACGGATTTTGTCCAAGTCACGGGTTGCGGGATGCGCGGACTTGTAGCAGCGTCTGTAGGGTTGGCGGACGGGTCGTCTAACCGTCCTTGTCGATGGTGCGACCTGGCGAATAGGTGTTGGTGTCCGCGCTATGTAGATACAATGTGTTAGCCAACAGGATTGATGGGCGGTTATCTTATCGATGTAGGTGGTGACGGCACTACTCCTCATATCTATAAATAGAATCCCTCGACTCGTCATAAATAAGCAGTAAACAGTAAGAACGAGCCCGCGCTTGATTTTGCGGTTACAGTTGTCTAACCGCTGCGACTAAGGAATTTGGTTCTGTGCAGGCTGTGCGGGTAACACCAGGCGGCTAGGCGGCTAGTGGAAGTTTGTTGTTGAACAGTTCACGGATACAATCAGCGATTAGCAGCTAGTCGCGGTCTCAGTGACTTGATCTCTTCCTCAGAGTTGCAGATTAGCAGAACTGTTTGTCCGGTCTATAACCGGGTTCTGTTCGGGCCCCTTCAGCATTCAATAACAGCAGTCCGCGCAGTTAGCCGCGGATAGGCGGCTTCGGCGGTCTCGGCGGACTCAGCTGGCGGTTAGGCGGTTTGTTTGGTTACAGATCTCTGTTCGCGCGGATTACTTTTGTGGCAGTTTTTTTGTTTCCCTTGTTACATTGTAAATCATGTCTTGCAATGTATGTCTCGCCCTTTAAAAGAATTTAATTTCAATTGGAATCTCTTATGCTGCTGTCTTTTACTTGTCTTCGGTTATGATTGAGTGTTCCTGCGACCTCGATTTAAACTTCCCACATAAATTTTTACGGAGATTTCTTCTAATCTCTAATCAAGTATTTACATGAACATTCAAGTAAATATCTCAAGCTTTCTTAGAGATTCAACGTTCAGATATATTTTATTAGTTCTAAGAGTTTTCTTATAAAAACACAAGCTTTCGATGAGAGTAGTGGATTTTCACTAAGGCAGAAGAGTGGAGTAACCTCCATAGTTTTTTTCTCATCTCCTATAGCTTTTTAGTGTTTTATTTCCCTGTTTATTATACTTTATCCTTTCTTATAAATATGCAATGCATAAAGCACACGAAACTCTCGCGCGCTGGTACGCATAAGGAATTGAAGGAGTTGGTGCTACTTCAGCGCGGAGATTGCGGAATAAATGGTGTGGTGAATTTATAGATCTCATTTGATTCGTCACATCGTCGTTCGAAGTAGAGAATAGAATGGAGGATGAGCGCATTGCCAATGGGCGTGTTTAACTTCTCAGCCGACGAGGCTGATGCTATTGCCAATGGAGGAGCTAAAGGAGTTGTGCAAATAAATGAGGAACAAGACCAACCAGAGTGCCGGAAAGCTTCTTCATATATAACTCCGGTGACTGTTGAGGTTGTTGTTATCGCCGGCGACTTCGTCCCAGATGTCGGCCGAAAACAATGAGAGGAGCGATCGGCAGCTCAAGATCGTTTTGCACTACTAGGACAATATTGCTTGGGAGATATTATGGTTTGCACATAAAATTTTTTAACATTGAAAACACATTTTTTTATTTTCTTTTTTTTAATTTATAGATAGCCATTTTTGATGTGCTCTTGAAAAATTATGATAGCCACGCTAATACATGTTATGAGGAAAGCTAAGTGCAAAGACTATAGTTGCAGAGTAAATATAAGATAAAAGCATTATCATTATGAGTGATTGGTCCTAATACTTTGGTGCGAATAACACATATATTTTTGTTCGTGCGGGAGTGAATGTAGTCGTATGATTTGTAATTTTAACGGTGTAGATCATTTCCTAAAATATATGCCCGTATTTCTTAAATATGACCGGTGGTGAAACTAGGATTATTGTGTAATTCCGACACTAATTAAAAGATAATTAAAATGATATTTTTTTATTAAAAAAAACAAAATGAATGAATGCTTATACATTGATCTTATAAATTATGTCCTCAGACTCAGAGATTATCAGTGTCCCACTTATTTTTGGAAATAAACTAATCAGGTCACACACGTTTGAAATCGCGAGTCACAAATCACACCCCATTTGGGAGGGAGTTTAGGAGGTCAATTTGATGTTTGCACATGTAAATGTTAAAGGACAAACATTAATAATGGACCTACCATTCTGTATATAATGTTTTTTTCTCAAAAAATTGAACCCGGGTATGCCTCTACATAGATCCGCCTCAGAATACGATCATATTGAAAAGTGATCGTACTACAATCCAAAAAAAATCTACACCCTTAAAATCACATCATATAACTATATTTATTGCCGCACAAAAAATAAATGTTGTCATAGGCACCAAATTATTTTCCTATTAGAATAAATTGTAGGTGCGTTATTATGCAAGTATAATATTTAAAGCATATCTGATCGTATATTTCAATGTCAATTTTTCAACACGATTTTTGAAGGTGATTGTTATCCGCACTGCAGTTTTGGTTATTCGCAAATATTTTTTTTCTAATTTTCGCGCCTTTTGGAAATACGTCTTGTACATGCATTTTCAGGAAAAGTGTTCAACATCAAAGTTGTAGATTTCATCGAGATCTACAACTTTCGTGTTGAATACTTTTCCTGAAAATGCATGTACAAGACGTACTTTGGAAATACACTCAGATTTCGCGCCTTTTAGAAATACGTCTTGTACATGCATTTTCAGGAAAAGTGTTCAACACGAAAGTTGTAGATCTCGATGAGATCTACAACTTTGGTGTTGAACACTTTTCGTAAAAATGCATGTACAAGACGTATTTCTAAAAGGCGCGAAAAATTGGGAAAAAAAAAGTACGGATAACCAAAACTGTAGTGCGGATAACACTCACCTTTTTGAAATGCAATCATACAGCTGCATTGTATCTCTCATCACAAACACACCTAAATAGCTCTTATCCAATAAATAGTGACAACTCACAAGGGGACAAAGCACTCCCCATCCAGATCACAAATCACAACCACACAAATCCTGCACCAAAAATTCGCAATTACGCGCAGAATTAAATATGTGACGGCATTCATCATCATCATCAATATTGTACGTCAGATTCAATAATACTACTCTATTATTGCATTAATTGTCAGAAGCTACAAACACGATTTGTGGTTTATAATTTATTTATTTTTGCAGATTTACATTTTTTTGACTGAATAATAACTTTAATAATTTCACAAATGATAATGACCATAACTTAGGAAATAAATATAAGAATTTCCCGCCCTGACCGCGCGGACAAACACCCCATTAAATGAGAGAACAGTTGACTAATTTCTCGGAGATTTCTCTAGAGGTGGATCAATAGAAACTAAAATTTATTTAAATCTAACTATACAATTCACAGAATTTGTATTTACACAGACTATTAACCAGAATTACAACAGATAGTTATAATCACAACAAAAACAAAAACTAAATCACAGAATAAAACACAATCACAAACGATACAAGAAATATAGTGGAACCCAGGTTACCTTTACATCTGTCTAGTTGTCATGGCTTATCCATCATATACACACAATTCAAAAGTTAATCTATCATTGAAAGTAGTAATAACAATATATGATGATTTGTTATAATATCCTTGAGGATTGAAGATTAATGGCTTATCTATCCAACAACTTTTAACATTATGACATTCTCTTAAACAATCAGTACATTCATTCATATTCATGTGAATGATAATCTTTTTAATTACATTGAAATGAAGTAGATTTTTTACTATACCTGCGTTGACCATATTTCGACGCATGTGCTAAGTTGCGTTGATATTTAGTCGAAGCATATTTCCTATTGGATAGATTTTTGAAGTTCAAAGATTTCTTTTTTGTAAATCTTTCATTATTTCTAGGTAAAATTACCTTACTAAAATCATTATTTTTTGTTCTGATAATAAATTTACCAATCTTATTTTTATCTAAAGCTATTAAATTATTATTATATGTTGGACTACTAAGAATTTTATTAGTGTTTGTTGCTTCAATTATCAATTCTAAGTGAGTACCTTTTTTGTAGAATTTTTAGTTATGAGTTTGTAATATTGATTTCTTTTTGTCAAGAAGTTTTCCAAAGCTTTACCTTTTTTAAATTTACTGATGTTTTTCAATTTTCTATAGTTAATCTAGTTCATTGTTTTTTCTAATTTTCCTTTTCCAACTTTAAGCTTTTAGTTTTTATAATAATGATTACTGTTTTTTAGTTCATTTAATTCTTCTATTGACAGTGATTCAGAGGCCGGTGGAGTAAGAGTGTTGTTGGGAAAACTTGCTTGAGTTGTTTCAGTATCTTGCGGATTATCAGCATTATTTTTTACATCTTTTTGGATCCAGATTTGGTTCCGCTGGATTTTTGGCTTTGGCTTCTTGATGTGGATGCAGGACCATCCATCAAAACCAGCTTTTGGATCAAAGGGGATTTGTCCATCTATCTCTAGGGGGGGCGTGGGACAGGGATCTCAGTGCATAGGGAAGGGATTGTTAGGTTTTTGCCTCCATTAACTCCCTAACATCGTACCAAACCTCCGGACGCGCAAAGAAATTTTTAAGGGCGAATTTCTGCAATTTTCAAATTTTGGCAGAAAAGTTGCAACCTCGAAAAAGTAGGTTGCAACCTCGCGAGTTCTGACTTTTATTCAGAATTCTGAACCAGATTTTTTTATTTTGGTTTAATCTTTAAATATATATATATGCGGTTCTTTCCCCTGTTTCTTGTGCTCAACCCTAGCCGTCTCCTCCCCTGTACCCCCCTTTCTCATTGGCCTCTCTCTCTCTCGTTGCCTCTCCCTGAAGGAGGACCGCCGCTGCTCTGACTGCCGCCGCCGCTGCTCTGACCGCCGCCGCCGCTGCTCTGACCGCCGCCGCCGCTGCTTTGAAGAGCCGCCGCCGCTACTTTGGAGAGCCGCCGCCGCCGCTGTTTTGGAGGAGAGCGCCACCGCTGTGCCGGGTTTTGAAAGGGGGTGCTGCTTGCTGCAGTTTTTTTTGGAGGAGACGCCGTCGTCGTAGAGACGCCGTCGGAGTTTGGGTTGCAGCCGTGCTTGGCCGTGAGGAACTTCCTCTTTCTTCGGCCGTTTTGCCGCAAGGTATCCGGGAGTCACTTTTTTAATCTCATTTTGTATAGGGGTAATTTAACCCCATTTGTAACACTATGTATTTTGTGTTGAATGAGATTGTGACTGCCATTTCCGCCCGTGGACATACCCATTCAGCGGGAACCACGTTATTTCTGGTGTTCTTTTTGTGCCTTTGTGTTTACTAATATTATTACTTGTGCCAACATCAGGTATTCTGCACTTCAGCACCGCTTCGAATCCCAACAAGTGGTATCAGAGGGAGGTTGCGGGCTGACACTTTTGTTTAAAGGACGAGTTGTTTCCGATCTCGAGTGTACACTTGGGTGCGGTAGTTTACGACCGTTGGTCCGCTGGCTATCCCCTTAGTTGTGCATTGCTGAGGTTGCCAAATCAAGTTTTGTGTTCCGTGCAGTTTCTGCGTTCCGTTCTCGATGGCTTCGTCTATTCCTGGTGCTGTGGCCAAGTTTGATGGGAAACAAAACTTTGGTCTATGGCAGGT
Organism: Platanthera zijinensis; assembly: GCA_039513925.1. Taxonomy (NCBI): domain Eukaryota; kingdom Viridiplantae; phylum Streptophyta; class Magnoliopsida; order Asparagales; family Orchidaceae; genus Platanthera; species Platanthera zijinensis. Next base: position 6,043,019 of record CM077091.1, on the reverse strand, counting down.
CAAAGTTCGTACACTTCTTATAAAAGAAGGCTTACACCGTGCCCTATTGGGCAAGACCAGTAAGGATGCTGAGGTTTCTGATCGTATGTGGGAGGACATGGATCTCAAAGCTTTGTCCACCATACAGCTTTGCTTACATGATGACGTGCTATATGGAGTTCTTTCAGAGACGACTGCCTCTGGCATTTGGGCAAAGTTGGAGAGTACCTATGTGACAAAGTCTCTCCCCAACCAGATCTACCTCAAGCAGCAGTTGTACAAGTTTAGCATGAAGGAGGGATCCTCTATTCATGACCACCTAAACAGTTTCAACAGACTGTTATCTGAGTGTCTCAGCATGGATATTCAGGTGGATGAAGAGGACAAAGCAGTGATCCTTTTGAACTCTCTTCCAAAGCTTTATGAGAGCATGGTTACTACCCTTACCTACAGTAAGGACGTCTTGGACTTGGAAGAGGTGACTGCGGCCCTACTCTCAGATGACATCCGGAAGCGGTCTTCAGGTTCTCATGTTACTGAAGACTCCGTTCTATACTCTCGGGGTCATTCTGGTTCTGATAGAGGGGGCAAGTCTAAGTCAAAGGGCATCTTAGATTTATACTGCAAATACTGCAAGAAGAAGGGTCACGTGATCAAGGACTGTTGGAAGCTTCAGAACAAAGAAAAAGGGAAGAGCACTGGTGATGAAAAGGGGAAGTCTGACATATCCCCGTGCTTTGAGGATGTGGGGGATAACCTCATCTAGGTCATCCTTCTCTCTGCTCTTCTACTTTCCGCTTATATGTTCGTGTTTCCTGTTCCGTTTGTTCCCTATGTTGCTTGCTTTCCTTTCCCCTCATTATGTTCATGTTATTCATGTTATCTTTCTTATAACCTGTCTTTGGGTTATTTATTCCGTCATTACTCCATTGTATGAATGCTTTTGTTTCACCCTAGTACCCAAGCTCTTTCATTGTTACTCCTTCGTCACATGAGCTTAGTGTGTGTGTCTAATCAACATTTCCTGATTAGCTCGTATAGGGGTTCTCTTTATCCATGTTGAGATTAGTTGTGCCTGCATTCAATTATTGATGTGTTTGCATTTATCCTTTTTCTCCCCGCGCACATCATTTCTGGAGTCTGTGATATTTCTTTTGCTTTGGGAGACCACCGCTGGAGGTGGAGCAGTTAGACCTTTGCTTCGGGTGGAGCATTTCTGGAGTAGTCACGTCAGTCCAGTTTGTGTACTACTCAGATTGAAGGAGTTCACTTTATCTGCCCTTGGCGGGAGCAGATTCAGTTGATGCGATTTGCATCGTTCTTGGTGGCAACTTGGTTAGTTGGAGTTATCTCGGCAGGTGGAGTTTGTTAGGTTTTTGCCTCCATTAACTCCCCAACATCGTACCAAACCTCCGGGCGCGCAAGGAAATTTTTAAGGGCGAATTTCTGAAATTTTCAAATTTTGGCAGAAAAGTTACAATCTCGAAAAAGCAGGTTGCAACCTCGCGAGTTCTGACTTTTATTCAGAATTCTGAACCAGATTTTTTATTTTGGTTTAATTATTAAATATATATATATGCGATTATTTCCCCTGTTTCTTGCGCTCAACCCTAGCCGTCTCCTCCCCTGTACCCCCCTTTCTCATTGGCCTCTCTCTCTCTCTCTCGTTGCCTCTCGCTGAAGGAGGATCGCCGCCGCCGCTGCTCTGACCGCTGCCGCCGCTGCTCTGACCGCCACCGCCGCTGCTTTGAAGAGCCGCCGCCGCTGCTTTGGAGAGCCGTCGCCGCCGCTGTTTTGGAGGAGAGCGCCACCGCTGTGCCGGGTTTTGAAAGGGGGTGCTGCTTGCTGCAGTTTTTTTTGGAGGAGACGCCGTCGTCGTAGAGATGCCGTCGGAGTTTGGGTTGCCGCCGTGCTTGGCCGTGAGGAACTTCCTCTTTCTTCGTCCGTTTTGCCGCAAGGTATCCGGGAGTCACTTTTTTTATCTCATTTTGTATAGGGGTAATTTAACCCCATTTGTAACACTGTGTATTTTGTGTTGAATGAGATTGTGACTGCCATTTCCGCCCGTGGACGTACCCATTCAGCGGGAACCACACTATTTCTGGTGTTCTTTTTGTGCCTTTGTGTTTTCTATTATTATTACTTGTACCAGCATCAGGTATTCTGCACTTCAGCACCGCTTCGAATCCTAATAGGGATGCCCTCATAAATATTTTTTGGGAAGAAATTTCATGTAGTCTTGCTAAACAGCCAAATACCTCCCTATAGTGGTTTTGCTAGATTTCTCTTTACACAAACTCTAGCAAAAATAGTTCTTGTCAAAGATTTTGTTTTCATGTAGTCTTGCTAAACAGCCAAATACCTCCCTATAGTGGTTTTGCTTGATTTCCCTTTACACAAACTCTAGCAAAAATAGTTCTTGTCATAGATTTTGTGAAAGCATCAATATATAACGGCTCGCCTGCGATAGTTGCAATATGGCGTAGAATCTTCTCTCCCCAATATTGCAGTGTCAAACCCGACAAACAAATCTAGGTTGGGACACACGTTTGCAGATTCCTAGAAGGAATGAAATTTTCATACCAGTGGTCAAGGCCCACGACAAATCCTGCCACATGACATGGACCACCCATCCAGACCCGATCTTTACTTTCCCTATTGGCGAAGAAGAGTATGAAACAACCAAAGACAAGATCATTTACACGAAAACCTTTGTATGAGCTCCATTTATCCTGCAATTGATTCTCTTTTCAGATTCAGGAATCAAGATGATGATCGACTAATTCAAGGAAGAGCTCCAATTGTAGATGATAATCTTCCTATCCTTCCTGTCGAAATCAATCTTCCAAAACTTCGATTTGATGTAAGTGTAATGATCGTTGGAATTATTATTGTTGTCTTTCATTTTTAATCTCCACCTCTCTCTCTCTCTCTCTCTCTCTATATATATATATATATATATATATATATATATATATATTGTTAGGTATTGTTTTCACAATAATCCTGATTTGAAGAAGTTCCCCTTTAGATTAAAATGATCTGAGTTGTATTTGACATTGCTTTCAAGTTATGTGCTTGCATGACTTAATTGCTAAGTACACACCAATGTTAGATTACAATGAGACATGTAACACAGGACTATGCAATGTAATACCTCATTGTGTAGAACATGGTGTTGACTTATGTGTAATCTCTCTATTGGGGTGTACTTTTGTTGGGTACATTGGAAATAATGTACTTGATTTGAAGAAGCCCTTTCAACTCAATGATATACATAAGTATGTATTTGATGTATGTTTCAGTTCAAGCATGTAGGTTAGTCTATGTCATATTGATTGGATAGGTGGTCCAAGTGACATTGACAGATGGACTCAAAGAAGCTGACTAGAAAGACAGGAAATTTCCTAAGTCCACAGGTGCTGAGTGAAGCAAGCTCACTCAACGCCAAATATCAAGGCAGATGCTGAAGAAAATTGACTAAGTTCACAGACGTTGAGTGAAGCCAGTTTACTCAACGCCATATAGCTAATAGTGCTAAGTGAAGTCAGGACAGTCAAAGCCCAGCAAGTTGCAGCGTAGAGAAATGACTAAGTACAAAAGTGTCAACACACTTCACAACTATGTCGACACCTTTGTAGGAGAAGTGTCGAGATCAAAAAGATACAAGAGAGCAGTGTCGAGACAATTCAGTTATCTCGACACCTTGAAGATCATGGCAACAGTGTCGAGAAAAATCAGATATCTCGACACCTTAAAACTCAAGACAGTAGTGTCGAGACAATATAACTGTCTCGGCACAATGAAGAACTGAAGTATAAACTTAAAGATGTCGACACTCGTCAGACTGTTGTGTCGAGAAAATTCAACTATTTCGACACAGTGAAGATTTAAAGTAGATGTCGACACCCAGCAGATAGTTGTGTTGAGACAAGTCAACTGTCTCGACACCTTCAAGTTCAAACTAGAAATTCTATCAAGTACAGATGTGTCGAGACTGCTAAGATGTCTCGACACCTTGCAGTTTACAGTAAGAACACTAAGTATTATTGTGTCGAGACACTTGAGACTTCTCGACACTTATGATCCTGAAGTTGTATAAGGTCAACACAGTTGAGTGTCAAGTCAAGTCAGAAGTGTCATGCCAGCGACAATGACTTGATATCTCCTCAGAATTGGTTTGAAGAAAAACTTGAAGTATGATGGAATATGATGATGTCATCAATCAGAAGCCAGCAACCCACGAAGGCTATAAATAGAGGGGTCGTCTACACAGAAATCAAGGAATCACACAATTAATCAATTCACTCATTCTGATTTCTGCTAAGTTAGAGAAGGGCGAAAAATCCAAGAAGAAGGAACACGCAGGTCTTCCAAAAAGTCTTCTAATCCTTTCAACAAGTTGATCAGAAGATTAAGGTGGATCTATTCTACAAGTTCTTCAAGGAAATCAAGCCAATCATCATCAAGAACATTACAAACCCAGTGAAAAATCATTTCAGCCAGTCTGCTCATTAAGAACTAATCCTATGTTGCTTAATTAAAGAATCTAAATTCTCAGATAAGTCAGATCACATAATTGCTGTTTTCTGAGATTAATTTCTTTCTTATTTTCCTCTTAATTTTGTAAGATCCCTTTGAGATCTGAGTGGGTAAGAGATATATTCTCTGACTTGTAAGCATGATTTATAAAGGCTGAGGTAGGGTTCTTGAGGGACCTAAGGTAGGTGATTTGTGTGGGATCACTGAGGTGTAAGACTTTTATAGTCTGAGGTAGGGTTTTTGAGGGGCCTGAGGTAGGAGATTGGGTGGATCTCTGAGGTAGGACATGTGGGTCTGAGGTGTAGGTTTCTGGAAAGAAACTAAGTTTGTAAGATCTGTTGATTTGAGTTGAAGAGGAGGAGATATAACCTTATCTAACACATTGCTAGTGAGGAAGAAGAGGGAAAGTGGATGTACCCTAGATAGAGGAACCACTATAAAATCTCTGTGTTCTGTGGATTGCTTGTGCTGTATTCTTGTGAATGTTTATTTTCAAGTATTTGCTTAACATCTAGTATAAGTGACAAAGAAATTTAAAATACACCTATTCACCCCCCTCTAGGTGATTAACTACCCATAGATTTATCTTTCAAGTGGTATCAGAGGGAGGTTATTCAAAGAAAGACATAACAGTCAGAAAAAGATCCTAAGGGTGGTTGATACATATTAGATCTCATGGATTCAGAATCTCATAAAGAACTCAGTTCTATGAAGCTTCCTATATATACAAAGGATAATTTTACTATTTGGAAGCAGAGGGTGAGATTGTTTATGGAGATATCAGATCCAAGAATCTTTATCACTGTACAAAAAGGACCATATATTCCCATAAAAGTATCTGTCTTAGATGCAAATGTGCAAACCCCTAAGATTCTGTCTGAGATGACAAAGTATGAGGTGGTTCTTGCCACCATAGATAAAAGAGCACAAAACATAATTGTCAGTTCAATTGATAATTAAACCTTTCAGAACTTAGTACACTATAAAACATCCAAGGAGATGTGGGACACTCTAATAGTCTATATGAAAGGCACAGAAGAAGTCAGAGATGACAAAATGTCTCTACTCAACCAGCAGTATGGGGCATTCAGGCAAGGGAAGACTGATTCTATAGAACTTTGTTATGAAAAGTTCTTTAGAATAGTCAATAAGTTAAAGAATTATGGCACACAATTCTCAAACTATGAGTTGAATGACAAGTTTCTGAGATCCTTAAATAAAGAATGAGACATAAGGATTTGTGCTATAAGAGAAATGAGCAATCTGAAGAACATGTTACACCAGGATTTGTATGGGAAGCTGTTGTCATATGAGCTTCAGTTAAATTCTAGAAAAGCTGAAGATGAATCTGTCAGAAGTTCAAATCAGACTAGATCTGTGGCTTTCAAAGCAGACACATCAAAGAAGGCTAGAAGAGAAATTCCATCATCACCAAGAAGGGATGAAGATACAGTTAATACTGGGACTAGTTCTTCATCAAAAGAATTGTCAGATGGTGAATTGACATTATTCACTAGGCAATTCAAGAAGATGATGAAAATAAGGAAGCAATGGAATAAGAAGACATCATCTGGACCAATTTCCAGCAAAAATAAAGACAAACACAGAAACAACTCTGTGGTCAGGTATGATTCAAACCAGAACAAATAAGTTAAGACTGACATTATTTATTATTGATGTAATAGGCCTGGACATGTCATTGCTGACTGTTCAGTAAAGAGAAAGGAAAACAAGAAGTCCAAGGAGAAGAAGTTCTACAAAGATTAGAAGTCAGAAAAGTATCTGATAGCAAAGAAGGCAAAGACTTTATCTAATAGTGATTCAGATTCAACTGAATCAGATGAAGAACATGCTCACATTAGATTGTTCTCCTGTGAAGAGGAATTCATCAAAGATGCCATATACAATTGCAATAACTCCATAACTTCATCACTCCATTGTGACTCTGAAGATGATATGGAGGTTAACTTGATGGCACTGTTTGATAATTCAGAAACAGAAATTGTTGAATGTCAGGATACTCAGGTAACCTTTGACAATTCTATTTGTTCTACAACTTTTTTTCATAAGACTAAGAATGAGTCAGACTCATGTAACTCAAATTTTGATTCACATAAGTCCAACTCTGAGACTGAACTGCAACAGCTCATAATTAAGTTTGGAAAACTACTAGAGGCTCTTGTAAAGAGCAAAAAGCTTATCAAAGAACAAGCCATTAAGATTGTATCACTAAGAGGTCTTGAGAACCATCATGAGATGGCTACTCAGCAGATTGGTCTTCAAAGTTCAAAGTTAGCTAAGCTAACTAATATCATTGATGATCAAATCATGTTGCTCAAACAAAGAGATGCAAGTATGCAACTATTCAGGAGTTAGAACTCAAACTCCAGAATGAGAAAAGACTTGTTTAACAGTTCTCTAAACCTAAGAGTGTGCTCCCCAAAATAGATACTTTCTCAGGAACTCTTGGAAGTGGTCTTAGTTATATAAAACCTAGGAGAAGGAGAGTAAGAAAGCTGACAGGACAAAAGGGTTCAGTGTTGCCACAGCCTGTGTCTTAGACCAAAGGAAAATAAATCCAGAAGTCTAGACCAGGAGTACCTAGCACATCTGTGAATATGAAAGCTATTCCTAATGTGTTTCCTCCAAGGAGGTATGCTGTGACAGTAAGGCAAAACAAATAACTTGCTCACAGTCAAAATGCAACTATAAAAGCTGTGGAATCCTATCCTAAGGAATGTCAGTATAAAGTTCATATTATGCCTCCAAAGAGGAGATACAAAAGATATGAGTGCTGGTATTGTGGAAAGATTGGAAACTTTGCCCTAGACTGCTGGTTCAATCATACAGTGTCTCATGGACAGAAAGTGTTCCCGGTGAAGAAATTCTCAGGTGGTCTCAATGGATCCCCACTAACAAGCACCTAGGACCCAAGACAATTTGGGTTCCTAAGGATAAATAAATCTTTATTTTGCAGGTATGTCCAAGCACTAGAGATATGCCCATCTGGTACTTGGATAGTGGATGTTCCATACACATGACTGGAACAAAGAGCAATTTGAGGGAGTTTATTCTAGTAAAGGATGGACCAAAGGTGATCTTTGGTGGAGCTGACAAAGGGATTACCAGAGGTTATGATAATATTTCAAATGTCTTAGTCACTTTCATAAAAATATCTTATGTGGAAGGGTTGCAACACAACTTTATAAGCATAAGCCAACTTTGTGATCTTGGCAATGACATTTCATTCCACAAGGATGCGTGACACATAAAGAAGTCAAGTGACCAAGATGTCATCTTGATAGGCACTAAGAGTGGGAATGTGTATTGTTTAAATTTTCTTTGTCTAAATTCAGACTCTCCCATATGCCTAGTTGCAAATGAGAAAGTCTCACACTGTGTCAAATGGCACAAGTGGCTAGCTTATTTGAATTATAAGACCATAGGCAAGCTATTCAATAAAGAGCTAGTTAGGAATGGTCCTAACATTAAATGCACTAAGGAGAACATTTGGTTTGCATGCCAAAAAGGCAAGCAGACCAAAGCTTCCTTCAAAAGCATTGAAGTCAAAGACTCTGTGAGGTGTTTATACCTCTTGCATATGGACTTGTTTGGTCTTATGCCAGTTCATAATCTAGGTAGGAAAATCTACAACTTTGTGGTTGTTGATGACTATTCCAGATTTACTTGATTTTTCTTTTTAAGGAAAAAGTCTGAAACTCCTGATGTCTTCAAGAAATTTATCAAACAAATACAGAATGAATTGAACAGTTTTGTGGTCAGAATCAGAAGTGATCATGGAACTGAGTTTCAATCTGAATGCATGATAAAGTTTTGTGAAGAATTTGGGATTCAACAAGAGTTTTCCTCTCCAAGAACACCCAACAAAATGGGATTGCTGAGAGAAAGAACAGGACTCTCATTGAAGCTGGAGGAACCATACTGAGTGATTCTTCTCTCCTAGAATATTTCTGGGCTGAAGTTATTAACACATCTTATCATGTTCTTAATAGAGCTTCAATCAACAAATGCCTAAATAAGACTCCTTATGAGCAGTTTCTTTTTCTCATTAACAAAACATCCCCTTTTTCTTTGCTCTTCCGGAACCGGTACAAAAATATTTGCGCAATGCTCAGGGATGATGGGCCGGGGAGGAAGGGCAAGGGAAGGTCTCAAGGAATTTTTGATTGCCGCGATTCTAATGAAGGGCAGAAAATCATACTTGACCTACTTCAGAATCTTTAGATGTAGGTGTTTTGTCCTTAATAATGGGAAAACATACTTAACTAAGTCTCACTATACAATAGTCAAAAGAATATTGAAATATCTAAAGGGCACACCTAATCTTGGCCTATGGTACCCCAGGAATAGTGATTTTGAACTAACAAGATTTTCAGATGCAGATTATGTAGGTTGTAAAGAAGACAGGAAAAATACTTCAGGTTCATGTCAGTTCTTTGGAAGAAGGCTAGTGTCATGAAACAACAAAAAACAAATAAGTGTAGCAATATCCACTACTGAATCTGAGTACATTTCAGCTGGAAGTTGTTGTGCACAATTGCTTTGGACTCAACATCAATTACAAGACTACAACATTCAGCTAAGTAAAACTCCATTATATTGTGATTCTACTAGTGCCATTCAATTGCAAATAATCCTGTGTAACATAGTAGAACTAAACATATTGAGATAAGATATCACTTTATTAGGGAGCATATAGAAAATGAAGACATTAATCTAGAATTTGTTTCTACAAATAAACAAATTGCTGATATTTTCACTAAGCCCCTAGATGAAGAGAAATTTAATTTCTTTAAGTTTGAACTTGACATGTTAAATCTGTAATAATTAATGCATACATAAAGACTAATGAAAATAAGATAAAAATATTAATCAGTAATTAAGTTTACTTAATTAAATATCAAGTAAAAACATCTAAGTATCAAGTTTCTATAATTCAGGAGACAAAACATTGGCTAAGTCAAAAGTTATGTCAGGACACGAGAAAATGTGTCGAGACTGTATACTGCAATGTGTCTATACACCAAAGTAAGTGTCGAGACACCAAAGTAAGTGTCGAGATATCAAATGGTGTCAAGACCCTAAGGTATATGTCGAGAGACATTATCCTTGTGTCGACACATCTCGACAGATAATTTTTCCAGTGTCGACTTTAGGACTTTTCCTAAAAATTTGGAACAGTCTAAATGGAGCGCGTCTTTTTGACTTCAGGAAAGCTTAGACTATAAATAGGGTGTGAGAGTAGAAGTCGACTATGATTTCTTGATATTGTGAACTGTTGATTTCTGAGTGTCGAGCCCTAGAAATCAGATCAGTCGACACTCATCAACCATTTCTCTCCACTCTCATGGCACCCAAGTGTGACGATAACATCTTCGAAGGTTATGAACTTGTCTGAAATGGATTCAACTCGGCGTCTGAAGAAATTAAGAATGTAATAACCCTAATCACTGAAGTAGGATTGGAATATCTACTTTCATAACCTTCAAATGTCTGGAAATGAGAAGTTCTAGAATTCTGTTCCAATTCTCATCTTGACTCAAACTCAGAAAAGATTAAGTCCAAAGTGAATGGAATAAAAGTTAAAATCACAACCAGAAGACTGGCCAAGATATTTCACTTGCCAAGGATTGATCAAGAAGATGGCCTAGATTCTGCCAAGACTGCAGAAGCTTTGGAGTGGTGTGGATTGGCCCTAACCACAAAGCTTGGAAGCACCCTGGTCAGGAAGGGAATGAATACTCAAGACAAATTTCTGTCAGAGATTATAGGAAAAGTACTGCTATGCAAAACAAGAGCACATGACAGAATCTCTGCTCAAACAAGAATTATCTTCCAGGTCAAGACTAAATTGAGCAAAATTATCTTTGACAAAATAGCAGAGAGCATCAAGAAGCCCAATATGGGCAGGATAATCAGTCTCTATTTGGTACAAGCACTTCCTGAAATTCTGAATCTCAAGATTAGATCAAAGATCAATCATATGAGGAAAATAGACTTGAGAATCCTAGCAAGATGAGATAGAGTATTAACAAAAGATATACTAGTACTAGAGAAGAAGAAAGAGAATAAGAAGAAAGTAGTGGTTGCGGAAGAAGAATTTTCCAGTGACTCTGAAGAACAAGGAAGCTCCAGCATAGAAAAACATGATGATGCAACACCAAAAAAATCTCCAAGGACCTCTCCTAATACTAGAGATCAGATGCAGGGGGAGACAAGACCAGAGAAGGATCATATTGAGGGGGAGAACCCCAATGATCTTCCAGACTTATAAAATGTTCTTGCACAAGATGTGCAAATGTCTGATAAAGAGAATGAGAATGTAGTCTCTAAGGAGACTGAAGAAGAATTTTCTATGGATTAAGAAGCTGATATCCAGAGGAAGTTACAGGATTCACTCCCAAATGATCATTATTCTGATGCTTCAGCACAACTAGAGGATAAAACCATGGAGGAACTAACCTTGGTGAAGTAGGTATAAGGATTGAGTGGGAGATAACAGATCTGACCCCAAACACTGAAGAAGCTAAAGAGCCTACTTCAGTTGAAGTTGTCAGTTCTTCAGATTCTGATGAGGAGGAAGCCTCTCAGCTCAAGAAAAGGAAAATTGAGGAACTCAGGAAAAGGAGTAGGAGCTATAAGAAAATAGTTCAATCTGGAACAACACCTGCTCCTCCTCTGGATTTCAGCTCCCTATTGATTCAAATGCAAATAATGTTAGATCAACAAATAAGACAACTGTAAAAATATGAAGATGAAAGTACTAAGGAGTTGTAGTTCCAGTTGGCAAAAGACATCAAATCCATTAGATTTGAAGTTGTTAGAATCGAACTAAAATAAGCCGGAAACGGTTTAAACTGAAACTTTATTATCAGAAAAAGGTATCTATTACAAAGGTATTCCCTCACTTATATAGAATGGAGGAGATATGAGAGAATACAAATAAGAGATGTGAGACTAAAAAATTACAGGACTAGGCGGACTATACAGAATAAACCGCACAAGACGCGCAGTTAGACAGAAGGGCTAACCGCACGACTACTACTAGAGAGAAAGAGAGATCGCTAGTGGAGACAGCTAGACTGTCCTGTCTCCAAGCCGGCTGAGACAAACAGCTAGACCGCTCGGCTACCAGACAGCAGCAACACATCAACCAACCTGCTGAAGGGAAACCGCCAGACCGCCAGATCTTCAACCCGCCAAGACAGACCGCCAGACCGCCCAGTCACCAACTTCAACACTCCACCTCAAGCTGGAGCATATATATCGATCATGCCCAGCTTGTCACAAATATGAAGAAACGAGGCAGAAACTGGCTTGGTGAAGATGTCAGCCAGCTCTTTATCAGAAGTGACAAAGGGAGTGCAAATTTGTTCCTTTAAGATCTCTTCACGAATGAAATGACAGTCGACCTCAATGTGCTTGGTTCTTTCATGGAAGATCGGATTTTTGGAGATGTATATAGCAGCCTTGTTATCACAGAACATAGGTAGAGGATGGTTGTAAACCTCTCCTAAATCTAGCATGAGAGCCCGTAGCCATTTTAACTCACAAGTGGTCGATGCCATACTGCGATACTCAGCTTTTGCACTGGACCTGGAGACAACAAACTGCTTCTTGCTCGTCTAGCTCACCAGATTTCCCCCAACAAAGGTGCAAAAACCCGAGGTTGACTTGCGATCCCCTTTGTCATCAGCATAACTTGCATCTGAGTATGCTTCAACCCTTAGATGACCATTCTTCTAAAAAAGTAATCCTTTCCCAGGCACTTCTTTGACATACTCCAAGATCCACAAGGCGGACTGTAGATGGCACTCCCTAGGTGCTTGCATAAATTGACTCATCTTGCCCACAACATAGGAAATGTCAGGCCTAATCACTGTGAGATATATGAGCATACCAACCAGACACCTGTACCGCAAACTATCTGAAAGAGGAGGCGAATCATATGTCCAGGTTTTGTCTTCTCCAGTTGCCATGGGGCATCTGACAGGTTTTGCTCAAGTTAATCCTGCCTCTTTTAAAAGATCAAGGGCATATTTACGCTGGGAGAGAACTAATGAGTCGGGCTTCCGAGAGATTTCGATCCCCAGAAAGTACTTTGGAGAGCCCATATCTTTCGTGACCAGATGTTGATGAAGATGTTGCTTTGTCAAGGCTACCCCTTCCTGGTCATCGACAGTAAGAAGAATATCATCGACGTACACAGCAAGAATAACCAGCCCTGAGGGGGTTTTGCAAATAAATAGAGAGTGATCGGCAGAGCTTCGCACAAAACCAACTGCCGCTACGATGCCACTGAACTTGTCAAACCAAGCTCAAGGGCTCTGCTTGAGGCCATAGATAGCCTTCTTCAGCCGGCATACTCGTGTCTCTCCCTGAGCAACATACCCAGGAGGTTGCTCCATGAAGATGGCCTCCTGAAGATCACTATAAAAGAAGGCATTCTTGACATCTAGCTGGGAAATCGGCCAATCCCTATTTACCGCCACAGAGAGAAGGACCCGAATAGTGCTGAGACGAGCCACGGGGGAGAAGGTGTCAAATTAATCAACCCCATAGGTCTGAGTAAAGCCCTTAGCAACAAGACGAGCCTTATAACGATCTACAGTGCCGTTTGGGCCAAATTTGACCACAAAGACCCAGCGACAGCCAACAAGATCAATACCGAAGGGAGGAGGAACAAGAGTCCAGGTACGCCGCTCAGTTAGGGTCTCCATTTCCTCATCCATGGCCATCTTCCAATGAGGAATAGCAAGGGCCTCCTGGTAGGAGCGGGGTGTGGCAGTGGCAGAGATAGCCAGTGCAAAAGCCCTGCGAGAAGGGGTAAGACGATCATAAGAAACAATATCAGCAAGGGGGTGTAGGGTACACGTCCGCACCCCTTTGTGAAGAGCTATAGGAAGATCCAGGTCAGCGGGTCCCTCGACATCCAAAGCATCGGTGGCAGAGAGAGCTGGCCCGGGAGTAGAGAGTGACGGCGGTGGAGATGAGGGAGATAGAGGCGGAGTGAGAGGAGTGGACGGAGACGGTGTAGGGGTGGAGATCGCAGTAGGAGATGAGAGAACGAAGGGAAAAATAGGAGAATCAGAAGCTGGGAGAAGAGGAAAGGAGTCAGCCGAGAAGTATGAGGTATTCTCGAAGAAGGTGACGTCAGCAGAGATGAACTGCTTACGAAGGACGGGATCAAAAAAATAATAGCCTTTCTGAGTGGTGGAGTACCCCAGAAAGACACATTTGGTGGAGCGAGGGGAGAGCTTATCACGGGTGGCAGAAGGGGCATGCACAAAGGCAGTGCATCCAAAGATTTGGAGAGGGAGAGGAAACGGTTCCTTGCCCGGATATAGAATGGAGAATGGGGTTTTTCCGTGTAGAACCATGGAGGGAATGCGATTGATAAGGTAGCAGGCAAGGAGAACAGCATAGCCCCAATAGGAGCGAGGAACATGCATCTGGGTCATCAAGGTGCGAGCAACATCGAGGAGGTGACAATTTTTGCATTCTGCCACACCATTTTGTTGTAAAGTATAGACACAACTAGTTTGATGAATAATCCCATTTTGCATGCAGAAGGTAGAAAAGTCATGACTGATATATTCTTTGGCATTATCAGATCGAAAAACTTTAATAGAAACATTAAACTGAGTTTTGATCATGAGATAGAAGGACGTCCATACAGAGAATAATTCGGAGCAATCTTTTAACAGATACACTCACGTACAGCGAGAGAAATCATAAATGAACGTGACAAAATATGAACTATCCCGACCAACGGTAAGAGTAGGAGAAGGACCCCAAACATCGGAGTGGATGAGATCAAACGGACGGGTAGATCCACAAACGTGTTTTGGAGGAAAAGAGGAGCGGTGATGCTTGCCAAGCTGACAGGCCTCACAGTTGAGCGGAGGACTTTATGGAGGAAGTTGGGGCAGATGTTGATGAAGAAGACGTGGAGGAGCATGACCAAGGCAGAGATGCCATTGGAGAAGATCTGTGGAGGTGGAGGAGAAGGTGGAGAAAGAGGAAATGTTGTCCAAGAAGTATAGGCCGCCACTCTCAGTCCCAGTAGCAATCATCCGTTGGGAGTCCGGATCCTGAAAAGAGCAAGAAGTAGAAGTAAATGTGACGGAACATCGTAATTGCTTGCACAGAGAGGTAACATATAATAAGTTGCACGTGAACGTGGGCACGTAGAGAGTATCCGCCAAGCGAAGAGATGGAGTGACATGAACTATCCCCGTCCCATGGACCGATGATGAAGAGCCGTCAGTGAGAATAACCGGGGGCAATCGATCATGTGTTTCTAGGAGAGAAAAACACTGGAGATTGCCGGTCATATGATTAGTAGCACCGGTGTCGATCAGCCATTTTCCTTGAGTAACAACGTGGGCACTACCAGAAGACGTGACCACCGAGGCGAATGTCTTTGAGGAGTATATGAAAGCCATGAAGCAAGGAACCAAAAAACTGCAGTAGTCACGGTGACAGCACACCAGCGGCAAGAAGGGCCACGACCAAGGTGCAGAGCAATGCAAAGGGGAAGAAGAGGGAAGCACAAGCCGCGCGACTAAATCGGAGGTCGCGACGACTAACAAGCAGGAGAGGATAAAGGAAGAGCCGCACAGAGGAGATCAGGCCGCTGCGACTTAGAGACAGGTCGCGGGAACTAAGAGAAAGAGAGCGGCTAAGGAAGAAGGGCAAAGATGCCGCCAAAACAAGGAAGAACCCGCGCGAACAGAGATAAATCGCAGCGGTTAGAAAAAAGAGAGCTGCAGCGGTCACGATGACAACACACCAGCGGCCAGAAAAGCCACGACCAAGCCGCAGAAACAAGCAGAGGGAAAGAAGTCGAGCGGCTAGAAAACAGCCCGCGCGAACAGAAGAAGGAGACACCACGCGAACAGAGAGAAGTCCGCTGGGAGGCAAAAATGACGAACAAAGCAAAAAGGTCGCGGCAACAGGCCCGGGCGACTAGAGAAGAGGAGCCGCTAGAACGGATGGCGCGGCGACTAAGCACAGGTCGCGGCGAGAAGAAGGAGAAACAAAGAGGTCGCGCACACAAAGGGCAACGACAAGGAGAGAAAGAAGCCGTGCGAACAGGGCACAGACCGGAGGAAACAAGCCGCGAGAACAGGTCGCGAGAAGAAGAAGCAAGCCGCGCGGACAGGTCGCGCGGTCAGAGAGGGCGCACAGAATCAGGCGGAGAAAATCGAGCCCTCTAATACCATGTTAGAATCGAACTAAAATAAGCCGGAAACGGTTTAAACTAAAAATTAATTATACGAAAAAGGTATTTATTACAAAGGTATGCCCTCCCTTATATAGAATGGAGGAGATATGAGAGAATACAAATAAGAGATGTGGGATTAAAAAATTACAGGACTAGGCGGACTATACAGAATAAACCGCACAAGTCGCGCGGTTAGACAGAAGGGCTAACCGCACGGCTACTACCAGAGAGAAAGAGAGATCGCTAGTGGAGACCGCTAGACCGCCCAGTCTCCAAGCCGGCTGAGACAAATAGCTAGACCGCTCGGCTACCAGACAGCAACATCACATCAACCAACCTGCTGAAGGGAAACCGCCAGACCGCCCGGTCTTCAACCTGCCAAGATAGACCGCCAGACCGCCCGGTCACCAACTTCAACAGAAGTGAATCTGCTTAAGAAGGATATGACTGACTTCTTCCAAAGAGGAGCAAATGTTGTTGTCTACCTTGCTCAATAACAGAAGGAGTCAAAAGAGACTCAAAAAGATATATCTGATAAACAAGGTTATGTACTTGAAAACCAGACAAGAATGAATAGCAACATGATATCAATGCATGATATTTCACTAGTAAAGCTAGCTGAGCAAACTATAGTTCTGGAGACAAATATAGGCTCTACCTCCAAAGATGTTGAATCTCAGCTATCTATACGTATAAACTCTTTGGCTAAGGCAGTCAAGTCTTCTAGCAAAGAACTAGATGACCACTTGCTCAAAGTAAAGAATCATTTGTCCTCAGGGGTTAATCATCTTCTAGACCAAGAAAGATTTCATAAGGATGACTTAAGAGATCATATTGAGAGAGAAGTCATAAAGGGGGAGAGAGTAATGATAAAGTCAAGCTCTGATCATGCTATTTGGAACTCCAATAGCATCAGAGATACTCTAGGCTTTCCTCCCATAAATTATGATGAAGATCATACAGCTGAGTCTTGCTGGCAACCAACTCAGTTTGAGGCTATTCACACTATAGTACAGTCTATGTACAGTCCTCCACCACAGAATCAGAATGTAGTATGTGAGGAGGTGGAGATGGCTGCTCTTGCCTTGCTCAAAGAAAAAGAAGCTCAATTATCTAAGAAAATATTTAGGGAGCAGGCTGAAGCAAAGCTAGATTTTGAGCAGTGGAGTTTAACTTCCAGATCTATTATACTCTCTGTATGGAAAGTAGTTAACAGTAATATAGACGATAGGGGAGAATGGTACTCAAAACAAGAACTTCATTTTCAAGTGCATAGAAATCAAGGAAAAGAAGGTTGCGGAGTTCAGGAATAATCAGAAATTTTCCTAAGTAAAATTCGTCGAGTATACACGTGAAGTCTAGTGTCATTCGTCGAGACATCACGTGAACACTCATGGAATTTGTCGAGTTTACTCGGGAAATTTCTGATAGTTTCTCAAGTCTTCTTCAAAAACGGCTAAGTTAAATTCATCGAGTATACACGTGAAGTCTCATGTCATTCGTCGAGATGTCACGTGAATACTCGTGGAATTCGTCGAATATACTCGAGTAGTCCAGTGACTGTTAATAGAAAATTTTCTTCTGGTCCCATTTTCGACAAAGTAAAATTCGTTGAATGATCTCATGTAATTTGTTGAATGATCTCACGTAATTCATCGAATGCTCTCATCAAATTTGTCGAATGGTCTAGTATAATTCACCGAGTTCTTTTGTGTAATTTGTCGAATGCTCTCGTGTAATCTAAGTAATTCGTTAAGTGGTTTGGGTATGAAACGAGTCATCTCGACGAATGGACTTAATAATTTTTCTTATTCATTTTTTTTCGACGGGTTCTGTTTCAAAATGACGGCCATGCACAGTGCACGTGGAAGCTTGTTTTGGAAGGAGATTTCTAGCCATTGCAGATGGAATTCTATATAAATATCAAGGATTTCATTTTGACAAGAGCGGTCGCTAAGAATCAAAAATTTCTCTTGACCTAATCGTGAATGCGCGAACTTCTCTTCAAATATATTGTTCTCGGAAATGCAACCCGAAAACTTTGAATTTTACGATCAGCGATTCTTCTCAAAGATAAATTCAACAAGATCATTGCTTTCAGATTCTTCAAAGGTGTTCTTGATCTAGTCGAATTCTAAGTTTTCAGATCAAGGTTCTCAAGTTTTCAAGTCTTCTCCTTCAACCTTCATTTCAAGATCTGCTCTCTAAGGAGGAAGAAAATTGAATCCATTTAGATCTGAAGAAGAAGATTGTTTGCAATATAGAAAGTTGTAGAAAACTATTTTTCTTATTGTAGGAATTTTCTACTTCCGAATTTGTAGATCCTTGTTTATTGGATTGAGTTGTAGGAGAGGTTGTTCTCCGAGTTGTAGGAGGGTTGTCTTTGAGTTGTAGGAGTTGAGGCTCTGAGGTGTAAGATTGTGATAATCTGAGTTTTGGTGAAGTAGCTGAGTCTAGCCCGAAGTGCTAGATAGGCGAGGCGGGATAGTGGACATACCTATCTTGGGGAGCCACTATAAATCCTTGTGTCTGTGTTGTGCTTTTGTGTTTGTTATTATCAATTTTTTATTCCGCAAAAATATGCAGAACTCATCCCTCTAGGTTACTTTGGTAGACAACTAGATACTTTCAATTGGTATCAGAGGAAGGTTGTTCATTATAAGGTTAACACCTTGAATACGATCTCCATCTAATTATCAAAGCACAAGATTTTTTATTATGGACAGAAGCAAGGATATGTCCTCCATGAAGCTGTCTGTGTGTTCTAAGGAAAATTTCCCCGTATGGAAGGAAAGAGTCAGGTTCTTTATGGAAGCTGACGATCCCAGAATTTTTCAGATTGTTGAAGAAGGTCCTCATATGCCCATGATTGCTTCAACCATCAACCCAACACTGATAGTTCCTAAGAAGATGCTGGATCTAACTAAAGATGAGATTACTCTTGTCTATCTAGACAAGAAAGTAAAGAATATTATTGCAAGTGTTGTGGACGACTCAATGTTATAGAATCTAATCTACTGCAAGTCGGCCAAAGAAATATGAACCTCTCTGATTGTCCTCATGGAAGGCACAGAGGAGATTAGGGATGACCGGAAATCCCTCCTCAATTAGGAGTACGAAGCTTTCAAATAAGATAAAAGAGACTCCATAACCAACTACTACGCGAAGTTCTTCATGATTATCAACGGGCTAAGGAATTACGGTCGCAAGTTTACAAATGGTGAACTTAACGACAAATTCTTGAGATCCTCGATGAAAGAATGTGATAACAAGGTTTGCGCAATAAGGGAATTTGATAGACTTGCCGACACTGACCCTCAGAATTTGTTTGTGAAGCTGCTTTCCTATGAGCTTTAAATCAACACGAGGAAAGCTGAAGAAGGAAATATATCCTCAACCAGAGAAAGGTTAGTGGCCCTGAAGGATGAAGGGTCAAGGAGGACTAGAGTTGTGTCTCCTGCCAGAACACAAACCTCATATGATCAGGAAGAATCAGAGTCAAGCACCTTATGCTCTGAAATGTCAGATGGAGAGTTCTCTTTATTCTCGAAACAATCAAGAGGATGCTCAATAAGAGGAGGCAAATGAGAAATCAGTCCTCCTCATCTAATTATAGGAGATCACGTGGTAATGGTGATCACTATAAGAAAAGCTACAACAACAACGACATGTATAAATCAAAACCGAACAAACATATTTCAACTGGCGTCATGTGCTACTGTTATAATAATCTAGGGCATATGATCACTGACTGTCCTTATAAGAAGAGCATCATCGCAAAGAAGCCGAAGAATCTGAATAATAACGACTTAAATAAGTCAAGCTTAGATGAAGAAGCTTACTTTCGGCTAATGGTTCAGTCAGATGAGGATGAAGGCAACTCCCAGTACAATGGGAAGGTAAATTCTCACACACATCTCTCTAAGTCTTAAATCGCCTCGGAAGGCCATGATTACTATTCTTCTAAGGAGGAGTTAGACTTATTTGCTCAGTATAAGGTTCTGTTGGCAGGTTTTGACATATGTCATAAGGTAGTCAAAACTCAAGACAAGGAGATTAACTCTAACAAGGCAGTGGAATCTGATTTGAGAGAAGAAATTGAAAAATTGACTCCTCTCAGAGATGAAGTCCATTCCTTAAAAGACGAACTCTTGAACTTTACTGAACTAATAAGGGTGAAAGAGAAAGTCATTAAGGAACTGTAAGAAAAGTTGTTAGCCGAGAAGAAGCTTCTAGCAAGCTTCTCAAAGCCAAACACTGTCCTTCCTCTCATAGATGGATTTTTTGCTCCCAAGAAGTGTAGTGGAGTGAGACACAAATCCACTAAGGAGGGTAAAGGGAAGGCTTCTCAAAGTAACACTACGTTCAAGAAAGTTATCTTGTATATATTGTAATCATGAGCCTAATACCTACAAGTAAACTGCACCTGCAAGACCACCCGTTCAAAAGGTAAAGTAGGAGAACAAGAGAAGATACAACAAGTTTGACTGTTGGTGTTGCGGCAAGGTTGGTCACTTTGCTATAGTCACTTTAAGGCATCCTATAGTCACTTTGCTAGACCAACATATGCTGATCCTAAAAAAAACTACCAAGGATTGAGCTACCCTATGAATTTTAGAATGAGTGCAAAAAAGACACCTCATGAAGAAGCCATCCTAAAGGATTATGGTCCATTCGTTCATGGACCGAGTGCAAAGAAGACACCAAAGGTAAAGCCTGTTGTAGTTAAGAAACTTGAGACGAAGAAGTCTTGTGTGTGTTGTAAAATCCCCCACAATTCTAGGACCCCTAAAGTTAGGGTTATGGGCTTGAGTGGTGCATGAGACCCTAGTGTGACCCTATCTCAGCTTGAACTGAAGAAAAACTACTACGTGCACCCCAAATATGCGCAAGTCAACCTAGGCCAATTCATACTCACATGAACTCACCACCTCAAGATAAGGTCACTAACACTTCCCTAACCCTAAGAGAGAGACAACTGAGCAATGAACTCAAGGCTAGGTCAATCAAATAGGTCAAATTGACCAAAATCAACTTTAGGTCAATATAGGTCAAACCTTCACCTAAGAGGTCCAATTAGCCCTAAAACCTAAAACTGACCTTGCCCCTAGTCTTGGGACATCAAAGGAGACTTAGGTGACCCAAAAGCTCCATCATGGGGTCACCAAGTTGACCAATTTGATCAAAGTCACACTTGGCCTTATTTAGGTTAAATCACACTATTTGGCAGAATTGACCCGATTGGGGCATCACAATGATCCAACCAACATTGGGTGGTGTCAAGGGACTCAAGACACATCCCTTGGAGCAGTCAAACCATCAAGTTGACCAAAGTCAACCCCAAGGTCAACCATGGTCAAATTAACCCCTAAAGGCTAAATGGGAGCCCAAGCCAATTCAAGTGGGCTAATGCCTTGCCTAAGGCCCATCCTATAGCCCATGAGATTTTTTAGATTAAATAATCTGAATTAGGTGAGTTTAATGGGGGATTTAATGAGGTAATTAGGGTAAGTTTCATTTGGAAGGGATAAATAATGGAGGGAGGCTAAGTGGCACACCTTTCTTCCTCCCCAACCCCTCCTTTCATCTCCCCTAATGAAGAGGAGGAGTTTTCCAGCAATTATAGGTCAGCCACTATCAAGGAGGCCATAAATGGCCATGACCGAAACCCCCTATTCTTAGATCTCCTATATAGAGGCCCCTAAAGCTCAATTCAATCCTTTCATCACCTTCAGAAGGCCTAAAGTAGTTGAAATCGACTCTTACATCAAAGCTTTCGGTGGAGAATCGAGATCGAGAGAGGTTCGCCGGAAAATGCCAAAATCTATGGCCACCCGCCGGAGTAGCCGCATCCAAGCCCGAAATCAGGCATGCTTCTCCCCCTCTCCCCTTGTGCTAGCATCTTAGATCATTAGGGATTAAAATCGGGCTCAAAGGAGTCAGTTTCCATTTTGAAATTCCATGAAAATATGGTTTTGGCCTTCCTCTCGGATCACTCAAAACCTCCCCTCCGGCGGCAGAGCCGCCGCCCGACGATAGCCCCCACCTCAACCGAGGTGGTGGTTGTGGTAGTCGGTCGGGGAGGGGGCTGGATCGCCAACAAATAGACTTGGAAATGGCTTCAGGTCGGGCTGATCTCGGCCTTAGGCTGGAGGTTGAAGACTAAGGCACCGTTTGGGGGGACTTATTTTCACCGGTCAAGCGGTCATGACCGCATGAACCGGGACTTAATTAAGATCTGATTCATGCAGTCATGACCGCTTGACCGGTGAAAATAAGTCCCCCCAAACGGAGCCTAAATCACACCTGTTGAAATGTTTGAGATATTAATTTATTATATATAATATATTATATTTATCCCCTTAATGCATACTTTTTGAACCAGAAAAATGAGGTCCTTAGAGGCTGAACCATGAAAAGTGCCCAACATGAAAAAAGTATCCCTGTGAGTCTATTTTAATTAGAAATTAAAATCAGGTCATTTGGGGGCAATGTAGCTCCCTGTCCGGCAATTCTTGTGGGATTGGTCTTTAGGGCAGGGCAGTCACTATTTCCTTAATAAATTTTAATTAGCTAAGCGGATTGACTTGAAATTTGGGGAAGGTAAGAATATACCATAGATACACCTACAGTCCAAAAATAGAAATTTTTGAACAAATGTTTCCTATAATTTTTGGAAAAATGTGGTTTTTTATAAAAGTGAAAAATTTTAGTGAAAAATAATTATATAGACCCCAAATTTGGTAGGAGTCTCCATAGGGAAACATAAAGCCCTGCTAAAAATTTCAAGCCATTTGGAGCTCTTCAAGGGGGTGTAATTCCAATGCATGAGGCTATCGCTTTGATATGTGGTGTACATTTAGCCGAAATGTGTATCTTGTGAATTTAGCAAGATTGGCTTGGCCAAATCCAGTGAAATTTTATACATGAACTTATTTAGTGAAAGTACCTCCTCATGAAGTTTTAGAACATTTGAAGTTGATTTGCTTAACAAATGAATTAATTAGTATTTTTGTTATGCATGTGTATTAATGAAATTAGGGTGACTAAAATAGATGAAAAAAATTATAAAACCTTGCCAATAACAATGATTTAGTATGATACATACTGGATAAATTAATTAGAATTTTTGAAAGTCAGAATCTTAGGGTTAGAGTTATAATTACCATTTTTGCCCGTTCTATATTATTGAGATAATTATGCTCAAATTGAGTTATAAAATGATATATTTCCGGAATAAATAATTATTTACCATTTATAACCTCCAGTAACTTTTCTGGAATTATTTGATGAATATTGATAGTACTTCATGTGTAACATGACCTAGTGGATTCAGATTTTATAATTAGAAATTAAATATCAAATATTTATGTAATGTTATGAAATTTGGTCCAGTCCTTTTATTTATCATTTTGACCTTGTGGAAATTATTTGGTAATGATTGGACCCTTAGAGGTGATACTTCATATTCAAATCCACTAGTGACTTATATTTTAGTAAAATTCAATTATGGTCAATTTAATTTAGAAAATTGTGAAACTTTGGAACTTCATCATAACCGAGTATTCATACCCCTGTAATTAATCGTATGTCATTTGGATAAAAAATTGGTAGTTACAACCCTTACACTCATATAAATCATTTGGGCTGCATATAGTAAAGTCTTGGGGGCGATGGTTAGGTGCGGTACAAATTGGTTCTAGTCAGGTTGAGGTATTTTTAGGATCTTGATGTTATGTTGGTTGAAGTTCTAAGGGATTTACCCAGAGGTGGTGTGAGTTAGTGTACATGGAACCTAAGGGGTATAGTTAAGTTTGGGATCAACGAAAGATCATCATTCCCCTATATGAAGCATAAATCATCATAGAATTTCTAAGAGTAACTATATAAGAGGGTTTGATTAAGGGTAGAATAAAATTACTAAGTGCCTTGAGAAAGGGAATGATGGGGTTCAACCCATCATAGTGCCTAGTACTGCTATGAGCCCTTCACAAGGTAGACCTCGAGAAGTCCAAGGTTAACCATAAATCGCTAAGTAATCCGGAAGTTAGGCAAGAGTAGTCTGATAGGATTATAGAATATTATATTGATCTCACCCAAGTGTGGGTTGGAGTGATACAGGACGGGTTAGTCCAGTGAGATGGGGGCTCGAGAGGGTATTGTTATACCTAATTTGTGTTTATGTAGTGGGTCACTCAGTACTGGTCCAGTCGGCACACCGACGTGAGTACGATGACTCTGGTGCAGAGTGTAGGCCTTTGGGGAGACCAGTAGGATGTTTATACTGAGGTCTGGAGGACTATGTCACCTAAGAGCACACCCGACCACAGAAGACTGGCAGTCGCCAGCAAGAGTATGCAGGGGCTCCACTATTGTGTTCTTAGTGTTGAGGCGTACGTGAGGTCTAGGACTGATAGTGTGCCTTCCTGCCTAGGAGTAGAGACACCCGCTCCACTACCACCATGAGCAATGATGGTTGATACCAGAGAGGTTAGTCACCTCCAAAAAAGTGGGGATGCATGAAAGGTCTATGCACAGAGTCATGTGTGTGAGTTACATAATAAACATTGCATTGTATAACATAATATAGCATACACACTTAAAGATCCTCATCATATAAATTAGTATGAGCTCTTTTATATGATGAGCTACAATTTCATAAATCTTAACTTATACATCTGTATGTACATTCATATAAGTTAAGGTACGCTTCTGTGATGGTAGTGTAGTTGTTTTACTTTACTAGTTTTACCTAGCTCCTCTTACTGTACTTTCATACTGTGATGGTTGTTGCTTTTATTTACTTTTAATATTTCTCATACTGATATAGAACACTAGAGAATTATCTATATATACCACTATCACCTGCATATACATTCTGCTATTATTGGTTCTCTACTTTCTTCCTCCCGCGTAGTGCTTAGGAGTCGATGGGGTGAGATGGGGATGAAGCAACTGAGTCTAGTTTCACTGACGGTCATTGGACCATATCATTTTATTGAAACGCGGAGACGCCACTGCAGTTCAACCAAGCACAGCCATAGATTGAGACACTAGGATCTGAGGAGCCGGAGCCGCACACTACTACTAATACCCGTCATCAGGTTGATGATCATATGGTTTAACTTCTGTATTGTTAGTTGAGAGAGAGTGATATTTATGATGACAATGTACTGGGCATAAACCATATTTGAAAGACTTATTTCAAGAGCCTAGACTCCTAGAGGGTGGGGGTGAATAGGTTCTAATTTTCTTTTATAATTCAGGCAATTAACTAGTATTAACACAGCACAGAAAATACAATCTACAGTACAGAAATCACAGCACAGCAAACAACAGATTTATTATGGTTCCCTAAGGTATGGGTACATCCACTTTCCCCCTTTGCCTATCCAGTAGAGAACTGGATTCAGCCCAAAATCAGGCATGCTTCTCCCCCTCTCCCCTTGTGCTAGCATCTTAGATCATTAGGGATTAAAATCGGGCTCAAAGGAGTCAGTTTCCATTTTGAAATTCCATGAAAATATGGTTTTGGCCTTCCTCTCGGATCACTCAAAACCTCCCCTCCGGCGGCAGAGCCGCCGCCCGACGATAGCCCCCACCTCAACCGAGGTGGTGGTTGTGGTAGTCGGTCGGGGAGGGGGCTGGATCGCCAACAAATAGACTTGGAAATGGCTTCAGGTCGGGCTGATCTCGGCCTTAGGCTGGAGGTTGAAGACTAAGGCACCGTTTGGGGGGACTTATTTTCACCGGTCAAGCGGTCATGACCGCATGAACCGGGACTTAATTAAGATCTGATTCATGCAGTCATGACCGCTTGACCGGTGAAAATAAGTCCCCCCAAACGGAGCCTAAATCACACCTGTTGAAATGTTTGAGATATTAATTTATTATATATAATATATTATATTTATCCCCTTAATGCATACTTTTTGAACCAGAAAAATGAGGTCCTTAGAGGCTGAACCATGAAAAGTGCCCAACATGAAAAAAGTATCCCTGTGAGTCTATTTTAATTAGAAATTAAAATCAGGTCATTTGGGGGCAATGTAGCTCCCTGTCCGGCAATTCTTGTGGGATTGGTCTTTAGGGCAGGGCAGTCACTATTTCCTTAATAAATTTTAATTAGCTAAGCGGATTGACTTGAAATTTGGGGAAGGTAAGAATATACCATAGATACACCTACAGTCCAAAAATAGAAATTTTTGAACAAATGTTTCCTATAATTTTTGGAAAAATGTGGTTTTTTATAAAAGTGAAAAATTTTAGTGAAAAATAATTATATAGACCCCAAATTTGGTAGGAGTCTCCATAGGGAAACATAAAGCCCTGCTAAAAATTTCAAGCCATTTGGAGCTCTTCAAGGGGGTGTAATTCCAATGCATGAGGCTATCGCTTTGATATGTGGTGTACATTTAGCCGAAATGTGTATCTTGTGAATTTAGCAAGATTGGCTTGGCCAAATCCAGTGAAATTTTATACATGAACTTATTTAGTGAAAGTACCTCCTCATGAAGTTTTAGAACATTTGAAGTTGATTTGCTTAACAAATGAATTAATTAGTATTTTTGTTATGCATGTGTATTAATGAAATTAGGGTGACTAAAATAGATGAAAAAAATTATAAAACCTTGCCAATAACAATGATTTAGTATGATACATACTGGATAAATTAATTAGAATTTTTGAAAGTCAGAATCTTAGGGTTAGAGTTATAATTACCATTTTTGCCCGTTCTATATTATTGAGATAATTATGCTCAAATTGAGTTATAAAATGATATATTTCCGGAATAAATAATTATTTACCATTTATAACCTCCAGTAACTTTTCTGGAATTATTTGATGAATATTGATAGTACTTCATGTGTAACATGACCTAGTGGATTCAGATTTTATAATTAGAAATTAAATATCAAATATTTATGTAATGTTATGAAATTTGGTCCAGTCCTTTTATTTATCATTTTGACCTTGTGGAAATTATTTGGTAATGATTGGACCCTTAGAGGTGATACTTCATATTCAAATCCACTAGTGACTTATATTTTAGTAAAATTCAATTATGGTCAATTTAATTTAGAAAATTGTGAAACTTTGGAACTTCATCATAACCGAGTATTCATACCCCTGTAATTAATCGTATGTCATTTGGATAAAAAATTGGTAGTTACAACCCTTACACTCATATAAATCATTTGGGCTGCATATAGTAAAGTCTTGGGGGCGATGGTTAGGTGCGGTACAAATTGGTTCTAGTCAGGTTGAGGTATTTTTAGGATCTTGATGTTATGTTGGTTGAAGTTCTAAGGGATTTACCCAGAGGTGGTGTGAGTTAGTGTACATGGAACCTAAGGGGTATAGTTAAGTTTGGGATCAACGAAAGATCATCATTCCCCTATATGAAGCATAAATCATCATAGAATTTCTAAGAGTAACTATATAAGAGGGTTTGATTAAGGGTAGAATAAAATTACTAAGTGCCTTGAGAAAGGGAATGATGGGGTTCAACCCATCATAGTGCCTAGTACTGCTATGAGCCCTTCACAAGGTAGACCTCGAGAAGTCCAAGGTTAACCATAAATCGCTAAGTAATCCGGAAGTTAGGCAAGAGTAGTCTGATAGGATTATAGAATATTATATTGATCTCACCCAAGTGTGGGTTGGAGTGATACAGGACGGGTTAGTCCAGTGAGATGGGGGCTCGAGAGGGTATTGTTATACCTAATTTGTGTTTATGTAGTGGGTCACTCAGTACTGGTCCAGTCGGCACACCGACGTGAGTACGATGACTCTGGTGCAGAGTGTAGGCCTTTGGGGAGACCAGTAGGATGTTTATACTGAGGTCTGGAGGACTATGTCACCTAAGAGCACACCCGACCACAGAAGACTGGCAGTCGCCAGCAAGAGTATGCAGGGGCTCCACTATTGTGTTCTTAGTGTTGAGGCGTACGTGAGGTCTAGGACTGATAGTGTGCCTTCCTGCCTAGGAGTAGAGACACCCGCTCCACTACCACCATGAGCAATGATGGTTGATACCAGAGAGGTTAGTCACCTCCAAAAAAGTGGGGATGCATGAAAGGTCTATGCACAGAGTCATGTGTGTGAGTTACATAATAAACATTGCATTGTATAACATAATATAGCATACACACTTAAAGATCCTCATCATATAAATTAGTATGAGCTCTTTTATATGATGAGCTACAATTTCATAAATCTTAACTTATACATCTGTATGTACATTCATATAAGTTAAGGTACGCTTCTGTGATGGTAGTGTAGTTGTTTTACTTTACTAGTTTTACCTAGCTCCTCTTACTGTACTTTCATACTGTGATGGTTGTTGCTTTTATTTACTTTTAATATTTCTCATACTGATATAGAACACTAGAGAATTATCTATATATACCACTATCACCTGCATATACATTCTGCTATTATTGGTTCTCTACTTTCTTCCTCCCGCGTAGTGCTTAGGAGTCGATGGGGTGAGATGGGGATGAAGCAACTGAGTCTAGTTTCACTGACGGTCATTGGACCATATCATTTTATTGAAACGCGGAGACGCCACTGCAGTTCAACCAAGCACAGCCATAGATTGAGACACTAGGATCTGAGGAGCCGGAGCCGCACACTACTACTAATACCCGTCATCAGGTTGATGATCATATGGTTTAACTTCTGTATTGTTAGTTGAGAGAGAGTGATATTTATGATGACAATGTACTGGGCATAAACCATATTTGAAAGACTTATTTCAAGAGCCTAGACTCCTAGAGGGTGGGGGTGAATAGGTTCTAATTTTCTTTTATAATTCAGGCAATTAACTAGTATTAACACAGCACAGAAAATACAATCTACAGTACAGAAATCACAGCACAGCAAACAACAGATTTATTATGGTTCCCTAAGGTATGGGTACATCCACTTTCCCCCTTTGCCTATCCAGTAGAGAACTGGATTCAGCCCAACTTCCTTCCACTAGCTCAGATCCACAGATCTTATAACTCAGAACCAGATTGGTTCCTACAGCTCAAACTTATACAAGTCTTACCTCAGATTCTTCCCAAGAATCCTACCTCAGGCCTCAGCCCTACCTCAAGCCTCAGCCCTACCTCAGCCTTTATCACTAGGCTTATAACTCAGACTATCACAAGTCCTACACCTTAGGCCCTCAGCCCTACCTCAACCTTCATAATTATAGGCTTACAACTCAGATCTTACAAAAGATCCTACAAGAAATTAATTGTTTAAGAGATACAAAGATATCACCAGATAGATCTCTCTATAGGTGTGAGCTTCTTGATCAGTTCTTGAATAAACTGAACCTTCAGATTCAACCATACTTAGCTGTTTCAAAGCTTCTTGATAGAACAAAATAAGGTTGAACTCTTCTTGATGTAGAAGTTGATCTCCTGTCAGCTCCTTCCTTGAATTCAGAATAAGATCTGAATCTTCTCTTGCAGACTGCTCTGGATCTGCCTTCTTAAGGGTTTCCCCTTTTCTTATTGTCAGATTCTCTTTCCTGAAATAGCTTGATTACTTCCTATCACGGCCCGCATTTTCTCCAAATTAAAGAATTATCAGAGTCTGAGAAAAACACGCGTCGTGATACCACGTCGAGCAGGGGATAACTGCTAACGCTCAGGCGGAACACTATCTACTTTATTTTATAAAAATTCATAAGTTAAATTATTAGAAATTTAGTTATATTTTTAAGGTCGTATCCCTCGGCTCTGTGGATCATCTAGTCCACACTTCAAAATTATATTTATACGTAGCGAAAAAATACTTTATTCATATTTATGCATCCTAAGAAAGATCGCATAAGTGTCCCCAGGGGACATCTTATACTATGCAAGACCCTAGATTTAATTTATATATATATATAAGAATGAGAGGACCTAGCGCTACCAACTCAACCAAAAGACCGGTCTGATAGAAGACGGCGCAACTATTCTTTATATCAACGGTCCTCGGGCGGATCCACGGGGCTGCCAGTTAGGCCCGCAGGGAACACATCCTTCTGCTTTGAATAGTACCGCAGCACCGGGGCGATTCCGAACCGCAGTTCCAACAATCCCCCCGGAAACGACCCCTGGATTTCGAACCCGCGACCCCCTCTGACACCAATTGAGAGGACCTAGCTCTACCAACTCGACCAAAAGACCGGTCTGATAGAAGACGATGCAACTATTCTTTATATCAACGGTCCTCGGGCGGATCCACGGGGCAGCTAGTTAGGCCCGCGGGGAACACGTCCTTCTGCTTCGAATAGTACCGCAACAACGGGGCGATTCTGAACCGCAGTTCCAACAATCCCCCCTCAGAAACGACCCCGGGGTTTCGAACCCGTGACCCCCTCTGATACCAATTGAGAGGACCTAGCGCTACCAACTCGACCAAAAGACCGGTCTGATAGAAGACGGCGTAACTATTCTTTATATCAACGGTCCTCGGGCGGATCCACGGGGCATCCAGTTAGGCCCACAGGGAACGCGTCCTTCTGCTTCGAATAGTACCGCAGCACCGGGGCGATTCCGAACCGCAGTTCCAACAAAGAAGAATGATCTTTTTACGTTGCCTTGAAAGTAGTGTATGAGTTTTTTAAAACATGCAGATCATGAGTTACATATACTAATAGTGTTTTTTTGGGTTTAAAAGTAACTAGCATCCTAACATAAATCATCCCAAGAGCAAGTTTAATATATCCAAAGCAGTAAAACTAACAGTGTAAGCAAGTGCAAAGTATCTAAAAGAGAAACCACCAGTGGGCGTCAACATCTGACACAAACCCACTGGTGAGTAGGTATGTCTATACTACAAGTCTAAAGAAAACTACCTCCCAAGCAAGAGGAACAGAGAACCACAGTAGCAGCTGAAATGCTAGAAAATCTCCAAGAGCAAACTAGCCGCATAGTTGGCTAAATACCTGTACCTGAGGAATTCAGAAAAACGAACACCTCAGCAAAACAACTATCAAAAGGAAAAACAAGGGTACAATAGATTTATACAGGAATTAAAATCAGGTCAGAAGTAAGTGAAAGTGAAGTAAAACAGGTACAGGTAAAAGGGGGTAAGTAAGGCAGGTAAAACTTATACTCAACCAAGGTGAGTAGAAATGGAGTACACCAAGAGCACGAATGAAGTCGAGCTTCAAGGATCTATGCAAAAAGGTTTAGCACAATAATAAAACCCTAACATAGAGCTAGAGCGGAAAGAGTCACCTAGTATTGGAGACGGATAAAAATCAGTAACCAGGGCCTAGACTGGTGGCCACATGTCCAACAAAGACTATCAGGCCTGAATATCTTTAAGGGCTGTGGTGGTGGCACCGGTCCAACTCAACCAAACAGCTCATATTGTCTTAATAAGACAAGAAGAGAACAAGGGTGGCGGCATCGGTCCGTCTCACCCCAAAAATCACATCCTACTCCAATACTAAGTGACCGAGGAAAAACCCTTACTGATGGCTCCATGTACCACCAAGAAGGCCAAAGAACCCTAAACTCACTATAGCAACCCACCTAGGAACCCTAAGTACGATCCAACGAACTAAACATTACAATTGCCCTACATAGTGGTTTGACCAAAAGTAAATAGACATCAACTCGATACTAAATATAGTTGAGGAGATTGACCTTAGACACGCGCAAGTAGATTGATCTCAACCTAAACGTACAAAATTATATAGAGAACTCAACGTAAGCAATTAACTAAATATAAAAACCTACACACTCGCTTTGATACTAAAACTTGTACGCTTAACTCAATATAAACATATACCATTAACTTCCTAACGAATTAAACCGGTCTACCTAAGTCCTACAACGAACTAAGTTCTAACCAATGCCTCGAACTATACACGGTTCGGGTAGGACCCAAATCCCCCAAGAAAACATCACAATTAATAATTCCCTTTGCATACTCGATCCTAAACCTAACACAATGAAACCAAGGTAGGAAAACTAAGGAGGGATTAACATTGAGTTTTCGGGTAGGCTAGTTTAGGGAAGTAAAAGAAATCTGAAAGCAACACAATTCGAGGGTACAATATAAATCACTGTGGCAAGGGCGAAGGGCGCACTTGCCTCGGTTTACTTTTGCGAAAAGAAACGGCCAAGCACCCTCTTCCCACACCGCCGGCCGCAAGCAAGGCTCTAGCAAGAACCTGGACAACCACACAATCATATTATGCAAACGAGAAGAACAAATGGGCAGCACCTCCTTCCCCAACAACAACCTTAAGTGAGTATTTTCACCACAAAAATTCTGAACATAAAAATCTGGAAGAACACTCCATTAACATCCAAGAAAGACTGAAACCTAGCTACCGATCGGTGCACAAATTCATGGAGGAATCGCGTGAGGTTTACCTCGGAACGAAGATCGCGACTAGGGGAACTCGGATCCGGCCTCCAATCGAGTTTTCGAGCGGATTTGGGCGGTGAACGGGCGGTCGGAGCAGCAGCCGGGCGTCTGCCTTTTTCTTCCGCACGAAGGAACGACGCTCGGTTTTCTTTTCTTTTTGACTGGGCGGCTGAATGGGGGGGGGGAGGGAAACCTAACTTTATCCTATTATTTATATTTTTTAATATTTTAAGTTATAATATATAATTAAGTTATAACATATAATTAAGTTATAATATATAATTAAGTTATATTACATAACTTAATTATATGTATATTATAATGCCTAAATTCACCCTAACGCTCCGCACGCATGTACATGTGCATTTTCGCACCGGCACGCCCAAAACATGCGCTATGCCAAAAGTGCGTAAATATACATATGCGCTCACATAAAGTGACGACTCGCTAAGTAGTGACCGTCGAAATGACGCGAAAATTAACATTCTCGGGTTTCGACCAAACTCGCACCGCAGCTAAACACTCGGGCTACGAAAACAACGGCGAAGTCGAAAACGACCTCCGACGATCAAACACTCGCGCTAACCTCACCCGAAGCCAAAGCATAAGGATTCCCTAAGAGCTCAGCCGAGCCTCCAAAACAGACGCCGGCTAGCGGTGGAAACCATACAAACAGGCTAAAACCACTAGGAACACCTAACGAGGTACCCTAATAACGACACAAGCCGGAAATGCGCCAATGTAACGCCAAACGAGAATTTAAATAATTACCGGAAAAAAATCGGGGGCGTTACAGTAACTCCCCCTAAAAGAAAGTTTTGTCCCGAAACTTTACGCACACAACTTCTACTATAGAAGGAAAGTAACAAAAATAAAGTTACTAGAAAGAAAACATACCCAACAGATCAAGGGAACAAGTGAGGGTGAGCCTCCCTCATAGACGACTCTAGCTCCCAAGTCGCGCTTTCCAAATCTTGATTCTTCCATAGATCCTTCACCATCAGAATAGACTTTGTCCGCAGCACCCGATCCTGAGTATCCAAAATGCGGACCGGTACTTCAACATATGAGAGGTTAGGCTCCAACTGGGGCACAACATCCAAGACTTGCCCACTACTCCGCACACACTTCCGCAGCTGACTCACATGGAACACATTGTGCACACCTTGAAAGGTCGCTTGCAAATCCAATCTGTACGCTGTCACACCAATACGCTCCGCAATCCTTAATGGGCCCACGTACCTCGGATCCAGCTTATGGTTCTTGTCGAACCTCTATACTCCAACCATCGGGGACACCTTCAAGAATACCATATCCTTCACCGAAAATTCCAAGTCGGACCTACGCCGGTTGGCGTTCTTCTCATACCTCTCCTGAGCCATCCGAAGCTTCTCCCGAATAAGCTTCACGGCAACCTCCATTTCCTCGAGCGCAACAGGACCCAACAAAGGCCTCTCACCAGCCTCAGCCCAAAACAACAGTGTTCTGTAGCGCCTCCCATATAAGGCTTCAAAAGGAGCCATCTGTAGGCTCTCCTGATAACTGTTATTATATGCGAACTCAATCAGCCTCAAGCGCTCATCCCACGCTCCCCCTGGTCTAGAATATAACAACGGATCATATCTTCCATAATCTGGTTGACGCGCTCCGTCTGCCCGTGGGACTGCGGGTGGTATGCGGTAGAATATCTCAAGTCCGTGCCCAAACCCTCCTGCAAGCACTTACAGAAACGAGAAGTAAACCTGGAATCTCTATCGGATATGATGCTAACCGGAACCCCATGTAATCGGATGACTTCACTCAAATATAGCTCTGCTATCTTACTCATCGGATAATCAATCTTATACGGCACGAAGTGGGCACACTTCTTCAGTCTGTCCACTATCACCCAAACAGAGTCAAAACCTCGCGGAGATCTCGGTAAGCCCGTAATAAAGTCCATGGAGATACTTTCTCACTTCCAAGTCAGGATCTCCAAAGGAGTCAACTTGCCACCAGGCCTTCCATGGTCGGCCTTCACCCGCTTGCAAGTGTAACATTCAGAAACATACCGAGCTATATCCCCCTTCATACCTTACCACCAGGCGATCTGATTCAAATCACGATACATCTTTGTAGATCTTGGGTGGTAGGCAACACCGGATCCATGAGCCTCTTTGCATATCATAACCCTGATGTCCCCCACCGCAGGGATGCAAAACCTACTGTGGTAATTCAAAGTACCCGAATCGTTAATAGAAAAATCCGGCAACTCCCCTCTCTCAGCCCTGAGGTACAGGTGTAATAAATCCGGATCATCCTTCTGGTGCAACCTGGTGAGTGAAATCCAAGACAGCTCTGCCACTGCCAAACTTCTTTGCAAATCGCAGTATCCTACGGAGATGTCCATCAATAAAAACTCTTCCACTAAACGGTCTGCCGTGAGGTTGAAGATCTTCCCTGACTTGCGGCTCAGGGCGTCGTCCACCACATTGGCCTTTCCTGAATGGTACTGGATCTCCACATCGTAATCGGCCACAAAATCTAGCCACTGCCGCTGGAGCAGATTTAGCTCCTTCTATGTAAACACGTACTTCAGGCTCTTATGATCTGTGAAAATCTTGCACTGAGCCCCATAGAGTAGATGCCTCCACAGCTTCAACGCAAAAATCATTGCCGCAAACTCAAGGTCATGCGTAGGGTAATTTCGCTCATGAGTCTTCAACTGCCGTGACCCATATACAGTCACCTTCCCCTCTTGCATCAACACGCCTCCGAGTCCAACATACGAGGCATCCACATACCCATCATAGTCCTTGCCCTTCATAGGCAATATCAAAACCGGGGCAGTGCACAACCTGCCCTTCAGCTCCAGAAAAGCCTCCTCGCATTTCTCGCTCCAAATGAAGGCCACATTCTTCTGCGTCAGCTTAGTCAAGAGGGCTGCCAAGGTAGAAAAACCCTCCATGAATCTTCTATAATAGTCTGCCAACCCCAAGAAGCTCCTAATATCTTTGGGTGTGCTCGGCCTATGCCAACCCATCACTGTAGAAATCTTCACCGGGTCCACTGAAATGCCATCCTTGTTCACCACATGACCCAGGAAGGAAACCTGAGGCAACCAGAATTCACATTTACTCAGCTTGGCGTACAACTAATGATCTCTCAAGGAAGATAACACCAACTGCAAGTTCTGATCATGCTCCGCAGTATTCCGAGAATAAATCAGAACGTCGTCTATGAATACGACCACAAACTTGTCCAGAAAATCTTTGAACACCCGATTCATCATGTCCATGAATGCTGATGGCGCATTGGTCAACCCAAAAGACATAACCAGGAATTTGAAATGTCCATGCATCGATCGGAAAGCCGTCCGCAGAATGTCCGACTCCCGGATCCTGAGCTGATGATATCCTGATCGAAGGTACTTCTTGGAGAACATCGAGCTACCACGCAACTGATCGAATAAGCCGTCGATTCTGGGCAGACGATACCTGTTCTTGATGGTGACTTTGTTTAACTCTCGATAGTCGATGCAAAGGCGCATTGAACCATCTTTCTTCTTCACAAAGAGAACAGGAGCACCCTAGGGCGACGAGCTCTGCCTTATGAAACCCTTCTCCAATAACTCATCCAGCTGGGTACGCAGCTCCTCCAGCTCTCGCGGTGCCATCTGATATGGTGCCTTGGCAATGGGACGTGTACCGGGCTCCAAATCAATCACGAACTCCACATCTCTGTCTGGAGGAAGACCGAGAAGATCGCTAGAAAACACATCGGGAATCTCCCGCACAATAGGAATTTTATCCAATAGCGGCACACTACTAACAGTCCCCAGTACCGAGACTAAGCAAACAAAACAATCAGAATGAAAAACCTCTGAACACATACTGCAGAAATCGCCGGAGTGCCCTGGCGCGAATCACCGAAAATACTCCCAGGCTGACTGTTGTCCTTCCTGAAATCCAAGCGCTTACCCCTGCACTGGATCACCGCATTGTATCTGGACAACCAATCCATACCCAGGATGACGTCGAAATATTCCAAGTCTATAACCTTCAGATCTGTCTTGGACGGGAAATCCCCCAACATAATAGGACAATCCAGAATGCCCTGATCCGATATCACGGAATCACCCGAGGGGAATTTGATGCAAAATGCATCACCTACCCGATAAGGAACCCACTGGCACCGCTCTACAAAGGCCCTAGCAACAAAGGAGTGGGTAGCACCTGAGTCAAAGAGAACGCGCGCCCAGCGGTCCTTTACCTTAAAACTCCCTATATATATATATAAGAGAAAAATTGCACATTCATTTAAGAAAACAATAGCCAATCTAAGCTGCAATAGAAGTAAAAACGACTAGCAAGAAGGTTTACCTGAAATGACTTGCGTCGAAGTTTGAGCCTCCGTTGATGATATCACATTCAGCTTCCCTTTGCCCTTATCCACAGACTGAGGCGGTGGCAAAAGACTGAAGGGGAACTGGTCGGAGCACCGACTGGAGTTGCGGGCATCGGGCCTTGGTATGACCCTTCTGTCCGCACTGATAGCAGACCTTGTCCTTCAACCAGCAACGGGCAACATCATGCCCCTCTTTCTTGCACAGATTACACACCACATTCTGCCTGGGGGAACCCTGAATAGCATGCACATGCTCCTTCTGTGCTGCCGCCCTCTTGAAACATCGCTCAGCTGGATGGCCCGGCCAGCCACAAAAGCTACAGACCTCTTTGCTCCTCTTCCTCGAAGGAGCACCGAGCACATGGGGGCCCTTTGCTTCAACAACTTTCCTCTTCTCATTCCTCGCCTGCTGTCCTCTTTGCTTCGCGCTTTCGATGGCCTCTACCTTTAAAGCAGCCTCAACTGCCCCAGCATAACTCATCGCTCCATGAGCCACCGCTAACTGCTGAAATCGCTCCTCAGGCCACCGAGGAAACGCTTCGCTCTATCCTCCTCTGAGCTCACCAAACTAGGGGAAAAGTGATTGAGTTTGCTAAACTCAATCTCATACTCGCTGACTGTGAGCTGCCTCTGCTTCAGGTGCAGGAAGTCGTTCATCAGCCTGTCTCGCTCCACTGAAGGTAGAAACTTTTGCATCAAAATCTCCTTGAAGGAAGCCCAAGTGCATCCTCCTACCATTCACTCCTTCTCCCTCATCCACCAGCTCTTTGCTAACCCCTTCAGCTGATAGGCGGCCAGTATCACCTTCTGATCCTCAGACACTCCAGAATAATGAAACATCTCTTCTATGGAGATCAACCAGTCATCCAATACCATGAAGTCCGCCTTACCATCGTAGGTAGGGGGTCGCAGTCGCTGGAACTGAGTGATGAAAGCCATTTACGGGGGCACCACCACTAGAGGCACCAAAGGGGCTGGGGGTGCAGGAGGTGTTGGAACAGCTATACCCGCAGAAGGATCTTGCGCTCTCGGGGCTAGTCCTTCCACCACAGCTATCAAGGACTGGATCTGAGACTGAACGTCCACCATCTGCCTCGATAGAGCCTCATTGCTCTGCCTCAGACTCTCCACAACTGCACCACTTTGAGCACCATAAGACTTGCCCTCAAATTGGGGAGTCGACCTCGCCACTTTATGCTTAGGCGCCATACTAAAAAAAGAAAAAACAACAATCATCAGAACCTAGTTCAACCACTAGGACAAAACAAATAGGTACAGACAAACCTACATAAGCACTTTCTTTCGCTACTAACTTGTTCTGGGGTTTTATTATTTTTTTTATATATATAAAAAGAAGATGATGTCATGCTTAACCTGAGATGGTTTACCATCATCACACTAACTCTTGTGCCTAGATCGGGAATGCATGAATTTATATTCTTTTTGACTCAAAAATTATGTGTGTACACATGTCATCATGCAAGTCTTTAGCTTGGCACGTTGTGCTTATGCAATATTATGTTATGCATGCTTGTTCTATGCATTCTAAAAATGCCTTAATGCATGTTATGAGCGGCGTACGCATGAGAATATTATGCATCCTATAATACATAACATTCTTATGCAACAAAAAAGAAAATTCTCTAGTCGCATCCATGTGGTGAGGTTATGCACCCCATAAATACATAACCCTCACATGTTGCCTCCTATGGTGGATCCATATACGAACACATATTATGCATCCCATTCTACATAATATGCCCCGTATACTTCATGTTATGCTATAAGGGTAGTGTTCGTGCTTCAGCCCAGACGTGCTGATGATATGTCGGTGTGTGTATGATATGACTCTAAACACCTAATACTTACAGGGAAAGGTTGCCCGACAATTTGTCAAGCAACCTACCTCTGATACCAACTGTCACGGCCCGCATTTTCTCCAAATTAAAGAATTATCAGATTCTGATAAAAACATGCGTCGTGATGCCACGTCGAGCAGAGGATAACTGCTGATGCTTAGGCGAAACACTATCTACTTTATTTTATAAAAAATCATAAGTTAAATTAATAGAAATTTAGTTATATTTTTAAGGCTGTATCCCTCGGCTCCGTGGATCATCTAGTCCACACTTCTAAATTATATTTATACGTAGCGGAAAAATACTTATTCACATTTATGCATCCTAAGAGAGATCGCATAAGTGTCCCTAGGGGACATCTTATACTATGCAAGACCCTAGATTTAATTTATATATATATATATAAGAAGAATGATCTTTTTACATTGCTTTTAAAGTAGTGTATGAGTTTTGTAAAACATGCAGATCATGAGTTACATATACTAATAGTGTTTTTTTTGGGTTTAAAAGTAACTAGCATCCTAACATAAATCATCCCAAGAGCAAGTTTAATATATCCAAAGCAGTAAAACTAACAGTGTAAGCAAGTGCAAAGTATCTAAAAGAGAAACCACCAGTGGGCGTCAACATCTGACATGAACCCACTGGTGAGTAGGTATGTCTATACTACAAGTCTAAAGAAAACTACCTCCCAAGCAAGAGGAACAGAGAACCACAGTAGCAGCTGAAACGCTAGAAAATCTCTAGGAGCAAACTAGCCGCACAGTCGGCTAAATACCTGCACCTGAGGTATTCAAAAAAACGAACACCTCAGTAAAACAACTATCAAAAGGAAAAAACAAGGGTACAATAGATTTATACAGGAATTAAAATCAGGTCAGAAGTAAGTGAAAGTGAAGTAAAATAGGTACATGTAAAAGGGGGTAAGTAAGGCAGGTAAAACTAATACTCAACCAAGGTGAGTAGAAAGGGAGTGCACCAAGAGCACGAATGAAGCCGAGCTTCAAGGATCTCTGTAAAAAGGTTTAGCACAATAATAAAACCCTAACATAGAGCTAGAGCGGAAAGAGTCACCTAGTATTGGAGACGGATAAAAATCAGTAACCAGGGCTTAGACTGGTGGCCACATGTCCAACCAAAACTATTAGGCCTGAATATCTTCAAGGGCTGTGGTGGTGGCACCGGTCCAACTCAACAAAACAGCTCATATTGCCTTAATAAGACAAGAAGAGAACAAGGGTGGCGGCATCGGTCCGTCTCAC
Organism: Platanthera zijinensis; assembly: GCA_039513925.1. Taxonomy (NCBI): domain Eukaryota; kingdom Viridiplantae; phylum Streptophyta; class Magnoliopsida; order Asparagales; family Orchidaceae; genus Platanthera; species Platanthera zijinensis. The sequence continues at coordinate 6,003,366 of CM077091.1, read as the reverse complement.
CCCAAAAATCACATCCTACTCCAATACTAAGTGACCGAGGAAAAACCCTTACTGATGGCTCCATGTACCACCAAGAAGGTCAAAGAACCCTAAACTCACTAGAGCAACCCACCTAGGAACCCTAAGTACAATCCAACGAACTAAACATCGCAATTGCCCCACATTATGGTTTGACCTAAAGTAAATAGACATCAACTCGATACTAAATACAGTTGAGGAGATTGACCTTAGACACGCGCAAGTAGATTGATCTCAACCTAAACGTACATAATTATATAGAGAACTCAACGTAAGCAATTAACTAAATATCAAAACCTACACACTCGGTTTGATACTAAAACATGTACGCTTAACTCAGTATAAACATATACCATTAACTTCCTAACGAATCGAACCGGTCTACCTAAGTACTACAACGAACTAAGTTCTAACCAATGCCTCGAACTATACACGGTTCGGGTAGGACCGAAAGCCCCCAAGAAAACATCACAATTAATAATTCCCTTTGCATACTCGATCCTAAACCTAACACAATGAAACCAAGGTAGGAAAACTAAGGAGGGATTAACATTGAGTTTTCGGGTAGGCTAGTTTAGGGAAGTAAAAGAAATCTGAAAGCAACACAATTCGAGGGTACAATATAAATCACTGTGGCAAGGGCGAAGGGCGCACTTGCCTCGGTTTACTTTTGCGAAAAGAAACGGCCAAGCACCCTCTTCCTACACCGCCGGCTGCAAGCAAGGCTCTAGCAAGAACCTGGACAACCACACAATCATATTATGCAAACGAGAAGAACAAATGGGCAGCACCTCCTTCCCCAACAACAACCTTAAGTGAGTATTTTCACCACAAAAATTCTGAACATAAAAATCTGGAAGAACACTCCATTAACATCCAAGAAAGACTGAAACCTAGCTACCGATCGGTGCAAAAATTCATGGAGGAATCGCGTGAGGTTTACCTCGGAACGAAGATCACAACTAGGGGAACTCGGATCCGGCCTCAAATCGCGTTTTCGAGCGGATTTGGGCGGTGAACGGGCGTCGGTGCAGCAGCTGGGCGTCCGTCTTTTTCTTCCGTACGAAGGAACAGCGCTCGGTTTTTTTTTGACTGGGCGGCTGAACGGGGGGGGGGGGGGGGGGGAGGGAAACCTAACTTTATCCTATTATATATATATTTTAATATTTTCAGTTATAATATATAATTAAGTTATAACATATAATTAAGTTATAATATATAATTAAGTTATATTACATAACTTAATTATATGTATATTATAATGCCTAAATTCACCCTAACGCTCTGCACGCACGTACATGTGCATTTTCGCACCGGCACGCCCAAAACACGCGCTATGCCAAAAGTACGTAAATATACATATGCGCTCACATAAAGTGACGACTCGCTAACTAGCGACCGTCGAAACGACGCGAAAATTAACATTCTCGGGTTTCGACCAAACTCGCACCATAGCTAAACACTCGGGCTACGAAAACAACGGCGAAGTCGAAAACGACCTCCGACAATCAAACACTTGGGCTAACCTCACCCGAAGCCAAAGAACAAGGATTCCCTAAGAGCTCAGCCGGGCCTCCAAAACAGACGCCGGCTAGCGGGGGAAACCATACAAACAGGCTAAAACCACTAGGAACACCTAACGAGGTACCCTAACAACGGCACGAGCCGGAAATGCGCCAACGTAACGCAAACGAGAATTTAAATAATTATCCGAAAAAAAATCGGGGGCGTTACACTTCCTTAGTTCTTTTGTTGTTCTGGTTGTCAAGGATCAGTCCCTTATATAGAGTTTCCTCATGGTTACCGGCTGATCCGGTTTGTAACAACTTTCTGATAGTTCTGACAAAGGTGTCAGACCTGTTGGTTATGACAGTTGTCGAGTCACTAGTCATGACAACTAATTCATTAAAGACTTTACAATTCAGCATAACCACTCAGCAAACTTCTTCACATGTGTCGACACAAATAGACTAAGTGTCGACACAAGTCTTGATGATGTCAACATAACACTCCATGTGTTGACATAATCATTCTTCAGCTACTCGACACAGATTCTGTTTGTATGTGTCGACATAAGTCCTGTGTGTTCGACATAACTGCTCCTGGTCTTGACATAACTGATGCTGGCAGATGGCGTTGAGTGTATATCCAGCTATCGTTGAGTGTGTGTCGAGACATCATTGAGTGTGTGTCGACACAAGTCCTGTGTGTTGACACAAGTCTTCTGACTCAGTATAGCTTTTGTTATTAGATGGAGTTGAGTGTCATCTAGATGTCGTTGAGTGTGTGTCGATACAACTGCTTCTGGTCTTTACTTAGCTGTAGACAAATGGCGTTGAGTGTGTGTCGACACAAGTCCTATGTGTCGACACAAACCTTCTTTAGGTGTCGACACAATTCCTGAGTGTCGACATATGCCTTTCTTTTGGTGTCATCATAACCCCTAGGTATCGACACAACTTCTACTTTAGGTGTCGACACAATTCCTGCCTTAGGTGTCGACACAATTCTGGGTGTCTACACAGCTTCTTCTTCAGGTGTCGACACAATGCCTGGGTGTCGACATAGGCCTTGCTTCTAGTATCGACACAACTTCTGGGTGTCGACATAATTCTTCACAAGTGTCGACACTTGTACTTAGAAAAATTTCTTGCAAACCTTACACCTGCACAATGAAACTCAAACATCCATCATATACAAATTGATGTATATCATTGAGTAAGATGAGGCTTCTCCAAATCTTGTACATATTTACAGTGTACCCAACAATCTCCCCCTATTTGGAGAAGTCATAACCCTTAGTTAAAGATATACATCTCTCATAATAAAGCACATAAAAATAGATGTACATTCATTTTAGTGCAAGATAACATATAAATAATGTAAACAACTCAAAGCAATAGAGAAGCTGATTTTATTTATTAATCAGAAAATACTGGGTTTACATGTTTTTCCTTAGAACAAAAACAAAAAGTTACATTGTTCTACACATAAGCTTATCTATCCTATGATTGACTAGGCTCCTTAATTACAATGCCTTTACTAGACTTAATATTTTCCTGCACAATAGGTTCTGTATCCTCAGCAGGTTTCTTCCCTTTGAGATCCTTCTTCTTTAATTCTTCAGCCTTTATCCTTTGCCTTTCAAAATAGTGAAAAGGCTTGGGGAAGTACCTGCTAGGCTCTAGAGCATTAGCAGCTAACTTCCCAGCTTTTGCACTTCTTCTGTACTGAAGAATGACTTCTTGTCTGGCTTGATACTTATTCCATTCTTGCTCAGAATACCATTTGCCCCTATCATAGGTCTTATCCTTTACAACCTTCCAAGCAATCAAAATAATATTCTTGGAAGTAGGGCTCCATTGCTCAAAATCTTGCTTCAAATAAGCTTGTTCTCTGAACCTTTTCTTTGATAGATGTTCTTCCTTCTGAGCTTCCTTGGCAGCCTCTGACATATCTACTTTTTCAATAATCACATTTTGTGCCTTCTGTGGAGGGCTGTACATTTTTTGCACTTCTTGTTGAACCATGTCAAAGTCAGCAGAAGGGTAAAGAACCTGTGCCACTTCAGGCTGATCTCCTTCAATATAAGCAGGTTGCACTCCAGACTCAGCAACATTATCATCATCACACAAAGGAGGAAAGCCAAGTGTAGCTCTGATGGAATTAGAGATCCAATTTGCATGATCAGAGCTAGATTTGACTAACAATCTCTCCCCCTTTATGACTTCTCTAGTGATATGATCTCTAAGATCAGTCTTTTGAAATCTTATCTGATCAGCCAGATATTCTGTACCTTCTTGATAGTAAGCTTTGAACTTTGTTAGGTACTCAGAAATGGTCTTTTGAGAAGCTCCAATAGCTGTGTGGAAGTAGCTAGATCTTCTTGTAGTTGCTTTGATATTTCAGTTTTCAATTCTGTTGAAATACTTCCCCGTTTCTTGATGATTTCGTCATGGGAGTCTTTGAGGTTTTCATTGGACCTGAATTGATTTTCCAAAACATACCCTTGCTTTGTAGCAATGTCATCAACCTTAGTCTTTAGCAGCTGTTGTTGCTCAGCTAAATATACTACAACATTGCCTCCCTTATGGAAGCAATCTGTCATCTCTTTCTTGTGCAGATTGACTTCAAATATGATTGACTTTATGTCCTGAGCCAGCTGAAACTGCAGTTCCTTATTTGAATCATCCACATACTTCTCTAACGACTGCCTTTGTTCATCCAATTTTACTTGCATTTGGACCAGTAATAAACTGAAGTCCATGCTTGGAGCTGGTGATTGTGTGATTGTATGCAAGGCTTTATTGTAGCCTGAGCTCCTTTTCCTGATTTCAACCATTTTTATGCTTCCTCATCATCAGAGGGTTGTGATGAGCTTTCTATGTCTACTGTGTCTTTATGAGATGGGTCATTCAGTATCTCCCCCCCCCCTCAGTTCTTGGTAGGTCCTTTTCTACCTGGGATTGCTCCCCTTCAGTCCTTGCAGCAGGTAAATCAGGAAATATCTGTTCCATTATTACCTCATACTGTATCTGTACAGGAGGAACACGGTTAGTTTGGAAAACAAAAGGTTCTCCCTGGACATCCAGATTTTTGTCCAGGGCCTGTTCTATAAAGGAGATACTTACTTGCTCATTCTTAGATGTATATTTTATCTGCACATCTTGTGCTTCCTTCTCAGCAATTTCCAATATTTCTTTGTTGATATCTGATACAATATCCATTACTGTATCTGCTGCATACTCACTCTCTAGAGTAGCAGCATCAATTCCTTCCCCTTGAGCAGGTAGCTCAGAAAGTACAGTATCTTGTGCTGCTGATTCAGGATTTTCTCCCCCTAGAGTAGTGACTACCTGTTGCTCTAGGAGCACACTGCTCTCTACTTGATCTTGAACATCTTTTTGGGGCCTGTCTTCATCTGAACTGAAGACCACTTCCTCTTCAAAATCACTAGAAGATTCTGCTTGCTGAACAACTTCCTTCTTCTTCTTTTCTTTCTTTGTCTATTTTTGTGGAGTAGAAACCTCCTTGGTTAATACTCTATCCCATCTAGATAGAATTCTTACATCCATTCTCCTCATATGGTTGATCTTGGATCCTGGAAGTTGGCTCATTACATCTGGTATTGCTGAAGATAAACATAAGCTGAGGATCCTTCCCAGATTTGGTTTCTTTATTCCTTCTTGTATTTTGTCAAATATTACAGATGCCCAGTCTGTTTTTACTGTGAATATGACCCTTGTCATTAGATTGAACATGGAGACTAAAACTCTGTCATGTCCACCAGTCTTACACAGAATTACCTTGCCTATGATTTCAGACAGAAACTTTCCTTGTAAATTCATCCCTTTCCTGGTAATGGATGATACAACTTTGATATTAGGGCTTAGCCCGCACCAGCTTAAGGCATCTTTTGTCATTGATGAAACGATGTCATCATCCTTAACCTTAGGAAGTTGGAGTGATTTCCTAATCGTCTTCAGTGTAAGTTTCACTCGGGAATCTTGTACGGTGGCTTGGATCTTCTTCCTGTCTATGTCCACGGTGGCTGATGAATAAAATTCCATGACTTCCTTCTTCCAGATCTTAGTCGGTTCTGAGACCAAGAATTCAAAACCATTTTCTGAAATTAGGTTTATTACACCCTGGATTTCTGGAGACGCTGTCGTGAATCCACCACGAACTAGCTCATAGCCTTCGTTCACCTTGTCTTCCTTGATGGGCGCCATTGATGAAAGGGAGAGAGAGAAGAGAATATCGAAGTCGACACAAGGTCTAGGTCGAGAAATTTGAAAGCGTAGTCGACAAGATTTTGGCTTCACCTATTTATAGTCTAGGTGTAAAGGGGAGTTCAAAGTACGCTCCTTAGTAATAATACTAGGTCTCGACCACACTTATATGTGTCGATAGAAAAGATCTAGGTCTTGACACTACTTAGGTTTAGTCGACACGTCTATGTGTCGACATACTTATGTCAGTGTCTACATGGACTGGTCATGTCTCGACACAGAGTGTCGACTTTGATTTTTGTGTGTCGACAAAAAAATCATTAATCTTAAAGTCTTGACATAGTTGTGTCGGCACCCATACTTCTGTCGACACAGATGCTGTGTTTGTGTCGACACAGATACTGTGTCTGTGTCGACACATCCTTTTCCTTTGTCGACACAACATCCTGAGTATGTCAACACAATTTGTTTGTGTCGACACAAACATTGTACTTAGACAAATTTCTTGAGAAAAATTGTGCTTACATATTCTACTTAGGAATACTTGAGCTGACCTATTATCGGTTCAACATATCCTAATTCAATTTTAAAATGATTGAATTTAGTTTAATCCAGAGGTTTTGTAAAAATATCAGCAATCTGACTATTTGTGTTTACAAATTCTAGATTAATATCTTCCTTCTCCACATGTTCTCTTATAAAATGGAATTTAATTTCTATATGCTTGGTTCTACTGTGAGATACAGGGTTCTTAGCAATAGAAATAACACTTGTAGAATCACAAAATAGTGGAATTCTACTTACCTTGATGTCATAATCTTCAAGTTGGTGCTTTATCCATAATAATTGTGCACAGCAACTGCCTGCAGCTATATATTTAGACTCAGCTGTTGATATAGCTACACTGGTCTGCTTCTTGATGCACCATGACACCAGCCTTCCACCTAGGAATTGACAGGTTCCTGTAGTACTCTTCCTGTCTTCTTTGCATCCTGCAAAGTAAGCATCTGAGAAACCTGTTAGTATAAAATCTCTATTCTTAGGTTACCAAAGGCCTAGATTAGGTGTGCCCTTAAGATATCTCAAAATTCTTTTAACTGCAGTATAATGAGATTCCTTTGGGCAAGCTTGGTACCTAGCACAGACACATGTAGCATACATGATGTCAGGTCTACTAGCAGTCAAGTAGAGTAGGGAGCCAATTATCCCTCTATACAAAGACTCATCAATAAGTTTCCCTATCTCATCTTTGCCTATATGCATACTTGTTCCCATTGGAGTTTTCATGGTGGAGGCTGAGTCCATACCATATTTCTTAATTAACTCCTTTGTGAACTTAGACTGGGATATGGACAATCCATCATCAGTCTGTCTTACTTGAAGTCCCAAGAAGAACTTTAGCTCACCCATACTGCTCATCTCAAACTTCCCTTGCATAAGTTTGGCAAACTTTCTATAAAGGTTGTTTTCAGTAGATCCAAAGATAATGTCATCAACATATATCTGGACTAGGATTATCTTGCCTTTAGATTCCCTAAAGAATAGATTTTTGTCTATCTTTCCTCTAGAGAATTTATTCTCAATAAGAAAAGTAGACAAGGTTTCATACCAAGCCCTAGGGTTTGTTTCAACCATATAGAGCTTTTCTAAGCCTATATACATAATCAGGATAATGGGAATCTACAAAACCTGATGGTTGTTCAACATAGACTTCCTCTTTTGAGTCACCATTCAGAAATACTGACTTTACATCCATCTGATATACCTTGAACCCTTGATAGACAGCATAGGCCAAGAACATCCTTATAGCCTCTAGCCTTGCTACTGGGGCAAAGGTTTGATCAAAGTCAATCCCTTCCTCTTGCCTATAGCCTTTTGCTACCAACCTGGCTTTTTTCTTAATTATAGTGCCATTCTCATCAAGTTTGTTTCTGTAGATCCACTTGGTTCCTATAATGTTATGATCCTTTGGTTTAGGAACCAGTTCCCAGACTTTACACCTTCTGAATTGATTCAGCTCTTCTTGCATATCATCAATCCAGTTTATGTCTTGCATGGCTTCTTCAAACTTCCTGGGTTCTATCTGTGACAAGAAACTTGAACATAAAACTGTGTTCATGTTCTTGCTCCTTGTTAGAACACCTTGACTTGCATCACCAATGATTTAGTGAGCTGGATGATCCTTCAGGTGTCTTCTAGCTGGAGGAAACATGTCAACCTCATGGCCTTCTTTATTTTCCTCAACCTGATGCTCCTCATTATCTTCATCATCACGTGAGTCTTGTTCTCCCCCTGGACATCACTCATCTTTTTCTTCATCAATCCTAGTAGGAGCTTCATCATTGATGGTTAGCTTTTCCAACCTGTCTGTTAGACCTGTAGAACTAACTGAAGAACTAGATAATTCACTGTTAATCAATTTAGACTCATCAAATACAACATGAACTGATTCTTCTACAACTTGGATAGTCAAGTTATAGATCTTGTATGCCCTACTATTATTGTTGTACCCAATAAATATCCCTTCTAGGGATTTGGCAGCAAACTTAGTTTGGTAGTGCTTACCATTAACTAGGACATAACACTTGCTATCAAAGATTCTGAGGTAGGAAATGTTTGGCTTTCTGCCTTTCAAAATCTGATAGTGAGTCATCTTATGTTTCTTATTGATGGAGGCTCTATTGAGTACATGACATGCAGTATTTACTGCCTCTGCCTAGAAGTACTCAGGGAGAGTAGTGCCACTAAGTAGTGTCCTACTTGCCTCAATTAGAGTCCTATTCTTTCTTTCAGCAACACCATTTTGCTGAGGTGTTCTAGGTGAGGAGAACTCCTGATGGATCCCCAGTTCTTCACAGAACTTTATCATACATTCAGACTGAAATTCAGTTCCATGGTCACTTCTGATTTTGACCACTGAATTGTTAAATTCATTCTGAATTTGTCTAACAAAGGTCTGAAAAACTGTAGGAGTTTCAGATTTCTGCCTCAAGAAGAAAACCCATGTGAATCTAGAATAGTCATCCACAATAACAAAAGTGTATATTTTCCTACCAAGACTATGAATTGGCATAGGACCAAACAAATCCATATGCAAGAGATATAAACATCTCATTAAATCTTTGGTATCTAGTGCATGAAAAGAGGACTTAGTCTGTTTGCCCTTTTGGCAAGCTGAACGCACACCCTCTTTAATGCAATTGACTTGAGGATCATTCCTCACTAATCCCATGCTAAACAGCTGTCATATAGACTTGTAGTTTAGATGAGCCAGCCTCTTGTGCCATTTGACACATAGTGAAGCTTTCTCACCTACAACTAGGCAAATGGGTGAGTTATTAAACTCACAATCTAGGTTAAGACAATATACATTCTCTTTCCTAGTGTCAGTCAAAATGATCTCTTGATCACTTGACCTCCTTATTTGGCACTCCCCTTTAAGGAAAGAGATGACATAACCTAGATCACTAAGTTGACTTATGCTAATGCGGTTATGTTTTAGCCCCTTCACATAAGCCACTTTAGTGATGGTAATTAAATCACTAGAGATGTTACCAAATCCTTTGATGATTCCTTTTTCTGATCCACCAAAGATCACTTTGGGTCCATTCTCTATGAGTACATAGTCCCTCAACATTCTTCTTATTCCAGTCATGTGTCTGGAACATCCACTATCCATGTACCATATAGGGGTATGGCCACTTGGATTCACCTGCATCAAATAAAGAATCACTCATCCTTAGAACCCAAATTAGTTTTGGGTCCTAGGTTCTTATTAGTTTGAAAATTATCATGTTTACCTACAACTTTTTTGAAAAGTAAACTATTCTTGGTTTTAACACTTGTGTTAAACCAGCAATCCATAGCAAAGTGGCCCTACCTTGCCACAACACCAACACTCAAATCTGTTGTACCTTCTCTTAGGTACAGACTTCACAACCTTGTTGCCAGCAGTTCTTTTGAGTGTAGGTGTTGTAGCAGCAAACCCCAAGAATTCCTTTTGAACCTGATGGGCTTGCCTATAGAGTGGCCTACTAGCATTTGCACACTTGGCAATGTGATCTCCATACTCACATTGACCATGAGTAATTTCATGATCATACCTGTTTGTAGGTTGCATCACCTTCTTTAAGAAAATAGGGGGCTTAGAGGCCAGTGGCTGAACTCGGGACCTTACCTTTTCCATGTGAATTGGTGGCCCTTGTTCTTCCCTTAAAGCCTAGACCAGTCTTACCTTTTTGAGAAATTAAGTTGTCTATTAAAGGAAAGACTGATTTTGGCTTAGAGAATTTAGCCACTAACTCTTTTTCTTTTTGAAGTCTTGTCTCCAGATTCTTGATATGATTTTTCTTGAAAGAGATTGTGCCCATCTGAATGACAGTTATGTTCTTTAGTTTGGCAACCTCATTGAGTTTCAAATCAACCAGCTTGGCTGATTCTGATACAGCCTGCTTAAGAGATTCAATCTCCTTGGCCTGCTCCTTGACAAGAAGCTTGCTTCTCTTTAGAGCTTGCAACAACCCACCATACTCATCAATGAGTTGGTGTACATCCCCTTCAGACTCAAAACTATCCACATCTCTTGATACAGATGCTTCTGATTCTGATCCAGTAAAATAATCAGACGCTAAGGGAGAATTGTATACCTTGCTTGGACCAGGATGATCATGGCACTGATCATTTTCTGACAGAGCCATCAGCCTTATACAACAATGGTCTTCCACTCCATTTATGGAGTCCAGCATTTATAAGAATTCTAGTTCCCTAGAATCTTCTTCTTTTGAGAACAGCCCAACATATGCTTCTGCATCTTCTTCTTCTCCTAATCCTGAAGAAGAAGAGTCTGTCCAACTCTTCTGTTTCTGAGCAACAAAGGATTTCTCCTTCTTGCCCTTCAGTTGATGCTTCTTCTTGTCCTTAGATTCAGTCCTCTTGTCTGGACAGTCAGCTATGACATGTCCAGACCTATTGCAACAATAGCAAACAATCTTAGAATTAGTTTGTTTACTAGGTTTTGAAGCATACCTGTCCTCCTTGGGAGTCTTCTTTTTCTTGTAATACTCATCCTTGGAAAAGGATGATGATGGTCTGGATCTCCACTTATTCTTTTTCATGAACCTTTGGAACTGCCTTGTAAATGCAGCAAAGTCCTCATTGGAGGTGTGGCTGTCTGATGAGGTAGTATCAGGAATTCCTTCTTCTGCCTCAACACTCCTTCTGGGTGGAAAAGGAGATTTTCTCCTGCCCTTTCTTGTGCCTTCAGCCTTGAAGGCTACTGATTTGTCCGTGTACTAAGACCTGCTACTCTTCTCTTCCTCCTTCCTGGCAGTAAGTTGCATTTCATATGATAGCAGCTTTCCAAATAATTTGTGAGGAGGTGTATCAGCAAGCTTGGCCACCTCTCTGATGGCACAAATCTTTGTGTCCCAATCCTTTATTAGAGACCTGAGAAATTTATCATTCAGTTCATATGTGCTGAAGACTCTTCCATATGTCATCAACTCATTAACTATCCTGAAGAACTTTTTGTAGCATTCAGCTATGCTGTCAGTCTTGGCTTATCTAAAGCTCTCATATTCTTGATTCAGCATAGATTTCCTGTCCTCTCTAACTTCTTATGTCCCCTCCATGTAGACAATCAGGGTGTCCCACATTTCCTTGGAGGTTTTACAATGCACAAGATTCTGAAATGTGGCATCATCTATAGCACTTACAATAATATTTTGTGCTCTTTTGTCTAGTGTTGCCAAAATGATCTCATCCTTTATCATTTCAGAATAGTTCTTAGGGGTTCTAACATTTGCATCCAGAGTTGATACCTATATTAGAATGAAGGGTCCTTCTTGTACAGTAATGTAGATTCTTGGATCAGAAGCTTCCATAAACAATCTGACCCTTTCCTTCCAAATGCCAAAGCATTCTTTCTTGCAGATAGGCAGTTTCATAGATCCAAACTCCTTTTGATTCTCATTTAAACCCATTATTGAAATCTGTTTATTGCCTTGGATATTCACTCAGACTGTTAGGTCAATCTTTGAGTAACCTCCCTCTTATACCACTTGAAAGACTTTTTCAAGAGCCTAGACACCTAGAGGGGGGGTGAATAGGTTCTAATTTTCTTTTATAATTCAGGCAATTAACTAGTATTAACACAACACAAGAAATACAATCTACAGTACAAAAATCACAGCACAGCAAACAACAGATTTATAGTGGTTCCCCAAGGTATGGGTACATCCACTTTCCCCCTTCGCCTATCTAGTAGAGAACTGGATTCAGCCAAACTTCCTTCCACTAGCTCAGATCCACAGATCTTATAACTCAGAACCAGATTGGTTCCTACAGCTCAGACTTATACAAGTCTTACCTCAGATTCTTCCCAAGAATCCTACCTCAGGCCTCAGCCCTACCTCAGCCTTTATCACTAGGCTTACAACTCAGACTATCACAAGTCCTACACCTCAGTCCCTCAGCCCTACCTCAGCTTTTATAATTATAGGCTTATAACTCAGATCTTCTAAAAGATCCTACAAAAAATTAATTGTTCAAGAGATACAAAGATATCACCAGATAGATCTCTCTATAGGTGTGAGCTTCTTGATCAGTTCTTGAATAAACTGAACCTTCAGATTCAACCTGACTTAGCTGTTTCAAAGCTTCTTGATAGAACAAAATAAGGTTGAACTCTTCTTGATGTAGAAGTTGATCTCCTGTCATCTCCTTCCTTGAATTAAGAATAAGATCTGAATCTTCTCTTGCAGATTGCTCTAGATCTGCCTTCTTAAGGGTTTCCCCTTTTCTTGTTATCAGATTCTCTTTCCTAAAATAGCTTGATTACTTCCTTAGTTCTGTTATTGTTCTGGTTGTCAAGGATCACTCCCTTATATAGAGTTTCCTCATGGTTACCGGCTGATCCGGTTTGTAATAACCTTCTGACAGTTCTACAAAGGTGTCAGACCTGTTGGTTATGACAGTTGTCGAGTCACCAGCCATGACAGCTGATTCCTTAAAGACTTTACAACTCAGTATAACCACTCAGCAAACTGCTTCACATGTGTCGACACAAAAAGACTAAGTGTCGACACAAGTCTGATGATGTTGACATAACACTCCATGTGTTGACATAATCATTCTTCAGCTACTCGACACAGCTTCTGTTTGTATGTGTTGACACAAGTCCTGTGTGTCGACATAACTGCTCCTGGTCTTGACATAACTGATGCTGGCAGATGGCGTTGAGTGTATATCCAGCTATCGTTGAGTGTGTGTCGAGACATCATTGAGTGTGTGTCGACATAAGTCCTGCGTGTCGACACAAGCCTTCTGACTCAGTATAGTTGTTGCTGTTAGATGGCTTTGAGTGTCATCTAGATGTCGTTGAGTGTGTGTCGACACAAGTCCTGTATGTCGACACAACTACTTCTGGTCTTGACTTAGCTGTAGACAAATGACATTGAGTGTGTGTCGACACAAGTCCTGTGTGTCGACACAAACCTTCTTTAGGTGTCGACACAATTCCTGAGTGTCGACATATGCCTTTCTTCTGGTGTCGACATAACCCTTAGGTGTCGACACAACTTCTGCTTTAGATGTCGACACAATTCCTGCCTTAGGTGTCGACACAATTCTGGGTGTCGACACAACTTTTTCTTCAGGTGTTGACACAATGCCTGGGTATCGACACAGGCCTTGCTTCTAGTGCCGACACAACTTCTGGGTGTCGACACAACTCTTCACAAGTGTCGACACTTGTACTTAGAAAAATTTCTTGTAAACCTTACACCTGCACAATGAAACTCAAACATCCATCAAATACAAATTGATGTATATCATTGAGTAAGATGAGGCTTCTCCAAATCTGGTACATATTTTTCAGTGTACCCAACAATATTTCTTGTACTTTGAAAGTGAGGGGATAGATATGTCTTAACTCTAGAGGGGGGGGGGATAGAGTGTTTTAAGAACTTTGATTAGTTTTTATTGCGGAATTAAAAGAATTGATATTATTGTATATAAAGAGAAGTAAAAACAAAATTATCACTACACAGCAAAACAAGAAATAGAACAACTAGATGACACAAAGAAATTATAGTGGTTCCCCAAAACTGGGTACATCTACTCTTCTACCACCCTGGTAGGAATCCACTAACAGGTTTTTATTCAGGTGCCCTACCACCACAGGTTTTTGCTCAGGTGCCCTGTCACCGTAAGATCTATTTCAAGGGAGATCTCACAACCCTTTTGATCTTTTGATCAGATGCCCAAAAACCAACCAAAGTCTTTTGATAAGGAGACTTGACAACCAAGAGTAACTTTTGAAGGGAGTTATAAAAACCCTTTATACAGTGAGGTAGAGAAAAAATATATTGTCTTCTCTTTCTCAATAGCACTGAGAAGACTAGTGGATTGCTATGATGTCAAAGCTCCCCCTGAGATGAAGATTTGTTCAGAAGCTGGAAACTTTGTACAGGGTGTAGGCCTTCAACTTGGATTGTTTATCTTCAGGATCTTTTAGATAGATATTGATTGTTGTCTCTTGAAAAGTCCCGAGGCAGAAACTGAAGAAGACTGAGGATATGTGTAAGTTGTTCTTCTTCAATTTCCTATATACACAATAGCAAAAGTCTCTTCTCTATATCGTGTATCAGTAGTTGAGTCTTTTTGTCTGAAGAGAAAAAAGTCTTTTATATTCTGAGTAGATTTCAACCTTTGAATTTTTAATAATATTCTTGATTTACTGCTGAAATCCTGGGAGTTGAACGGCTAGAATTTGTCTTTAATATGTTTTTTCAACTGTCCCAGTAAATAAGCCAAGTAATTAACTCTATGAAGACCATAATTAATGCTACCATGAAACGGCTATATTCTTGAGAATATGAGCATTAATTATCAGAGAATTAGTGCCTTAGAATAATATAATTTGAAGTCATGCTGATAGAAAATATGACAAACTGATTTTGAAAAAAATTAGTCAAACTCAGGATAGATTTCATCGACCTGAACTCAATGTTCGTCGAGCTGAGAAATCTTCTTCGTCGAGCTGAGCTCAAAGATCATCGTTCTGGAAAATAACTATTAATACTGAGTTCCAAGTTCGTCGAGCTGAGATAGACTTTCGTCGACCAGAGAATCTGAGTAGAAGAAGAAGGATCATCGACCTGAGCTTGGATTTCGTCGAGCTCAGCTTAGAGTTGAAACTCTGAGTTCGTCGATCTTAGATCGACGATCGTCAAGCTGAGTTCGAAGAACTTTGAACTGATTTTCTGAACTCTTTAAAACTATATTTCTTCTAAGTTTGAGTCTCTGAAATCTTTTGAAGGCTGGATCAAAGTAGTCTAACTTAATCAGACTGACATTAACCTAGAACAAACAGATGACCCTAGGCTATACATGTTGGGTCAACAAACCTAATAGTGAACCTAGCCCAAATCCAAACTGTGATTCCAACAATCTCCCCTTATTTGGGTGAGGTCACTAAACCAAATAAAGAAAGCATGAAAAACACAAATCAATTTAAATATCTGACAAAATTTAAACTATTCAGCAGATATGATATAGCTAAGTTAATTACACATATAATTCACAGGTAAATAACAAAACAAAACAAAAAAGTTTAAGAACCATTAGAGGGAGGAACAGAAGATGATTTAGCAAAAGCAATTATCCTGGTTGGATCTTCAGCTTCCCTTTAAGTCATTTTCATGTCTTGAGCCCACTTTTGTATGGATCTGCATGTATGCATTAGGATCAAATAAGTTTTTGTTTACCTGAAACCTATTGAACTCCTCCTGTCTGTAAGAGGACATTGTTGTATATTTAGATATATCTTCTCCTTCTTCTCTGGCTTTATTGATTTGAGATAGACCAATAGTCTCCTTGAGTCTGGCCATCCTGTAAACGGATCAAGCTCAGGTTCATATGAGGGAGAAGGAGATCTCTCTGGATTGGAAATTTGTTCAGCACTCTGAGAAGTTTTCTGTGGAGGAATTCTGTACTCAATTGATTGTTATTGAAAGTTACTTGGACTAGATCTCTGTTGATGTTGGCTTTGATAATATGACCTTGGAGGTTTGCACTGGTTGTACTTCCCATCTGGTCTGGAGGACTGATAGGAAGCTGGCCTACGGGACTGAGAAACATTTCCTGAGGCACCTACAGCAAGAGGAGGAGGAGGAGGTCCTCTCTGGGTCTGCCATGGTGGAGAACTGTATCTTTTCTTTTTCTTCCTTTCCTTTAACTCATTCTTAGAGAATCTCATCCAGTATTGCATGTCTGGAGTGAGAGGAATGTTATTCAGAATGTAGTATGGAGTGTCAGCAGTAGGATTTGGCTTAGGAACAGCCTTGAGAGGAATCTTTTTCTTCTTAGATTTCCTCTTCTCGGAACTTAGATCATCTGAATCATCATCCTCATCATCATCAGATGTTTCAGCAGGATGAGAATATAGATCATAAATCTCTTTTAGTTGTTCATCATAAATGTGCTTCTTAGCCCGAGGCTCAGAAGATAAATTAGGGATTGGAATGATAGCTGCTGGAACTGTATCTGCTGAATTTTCTTGAGAATCATCCATGTCTGCAAACAGAATCTCATCCAAGTCTGGCATAGGAATTTCATCCCAAACAACTATAACAATAGAGTCAGTTGAAGGCCCAATGGATTCAAGAGCAGAAACTTGCTCAACAATTTCTGTAACCGCTGAGGGCTCTATAATCATAGGAACTGCAAAACTTGCCTTTAGTTTTTCCACAACTTCAGGACTTATTGGAGCAGTAAAACAAATAATAGCTTTAAATGATCTTGCTGAAGTACTGGTAAAGAATTTCTATATACTGTATCAAAAGAATGTAGTAAAGAAGTTAAATCAACTGTGGGATTTATGATAAAATCACCATCCGTGCTTATTTCTGGTACTGCCTTTGCATTTGTACAAACCATTTCAGAATCAACTACTGCTGTAATTGCTTCTGCTACTAGAGAAACTGTTGCTTGCTGCTGGAGCTGGAGCTTCTTCATGGAACATCTCCCCCTGCCTAGATTTTGAAGGTACTGAACCCAGGCCCCTGGAAGAAGTAGGGACAGATGAAGAAGGAGCAAGGTGTACAGCAAGAGAGGATATAGAGGCAGCAAGAGGTGTAATTTCCTTTACTATGAGTGGCCTGATGATTGGGGTGATAAGCTCTAAGATGTTGGTAATGGAGGGAAAATCCAATTATATAAACTCAAGTGGTGTTTGAGTAGATACAGATGGATGGATGGAGGAGGTAGATGGAATTAAGGAGGATGAGAAATGAAATCAGTCATAATTTCATCCTAAGGTGGAGATAATTGTTGTTGAGGAGAGTGAGGTGGAGATGGTGATGGTAAAAGATTAAAATTTGGGAATGACAGAATATTATGTTGTGGTATGTCATCAAGTTGAAGTGGTAAAGGAGATTGAGGAGGTGGAGATGGAGGTTTTGATGGTGAGGCAAGATGGATTTTAGAGGAAGTGGATAGATGTTGGAGGGGAGTTGATGAAGGAAATATTGAATGAGGTGGAGATGGAGGAGGTGCAGGAACTTCTACTTTAGGTGGGGGAGAGGTTGTTACTGCCCCAGTGTTCTTTGAAGCTCTGGAAGAGGAGGAAGCCCTGGATGGCTTAGGGATGGTCCTCTCCCATCTAACAAATAAGGAAGAAGTTAGCCTCTTGGAGGCATTGATGAACATGGTCTGAGAGACCAATAGTTAAGGAGCCTTGGCCTGGAGGAAGATTCCCCAAATCCTCCCAAAACAAACTTCCTTCCTGGAATTTTTCTTCTTGATCAACTCAAATAACAACACACCCCAATTTACTGATTTAATATTAACCAAGGCACACATCACCAAGAATTGGTGCCTGGTAATATAATCATGGGCAGTGTGCTTTCCTAGCAAAACTTTTCCAACAACATCAGCCAGAAATTTATATTCTACAAATAAATTTTTCTTCAACAACTTGTTAGGGTTTCCTTCAGAGTGACCCATTTTAATCAACATATCATCATACTCAGAACTATTTAGTTCTATGTCGTCTTCTCCATTAACCAATTCAAAAATTTCAGAGATTATAACAGGTGTTAGAGAAACCTGTTGACCTGTGATGGTGCCAATCATGGTTGTTGCATCTGGGGATGATGAGGTATACACCCATTCTCGTATCTCTGTTGCTAGTAGTTTGATCCTTGTATTCATCAGTTTCTTGAGTTGTTGATCATCAAAGAGTTTCAGAATATCCGTGAAGACCTGATCAGAATGGTTGAAGGAATCAAAGTCAATGTCGAATCTCGTGACATATTTCATGCTATAGAGAGTAGTCGCCGAAATCGCCATTGTTTTCCTGCAAAAATGAGAGAGAGATCAAGTGCAAGAGAGCTGAAAAGTGCGTGGGATTGAGTTCGATGAAAACCTAGATATAAAGTTTTCAGAATACGAAGCGGCAAACTTCGTCCTGCGAAAAGATAAGATCTTCAAACTCAGGTCGACGAAAAAATTTCATTGAGAAATGATATCGTCGATATCAGTTTGAAGAGGGGAAAAATGGTTTGTCGTTCTCAGGTCGACGAAAAATTTTCTAAAGCAAGATCGTCGATCTCCGTTCGACGAAAAAAAAATTTCACACAGAGATTTTGTCGGTCTCAAGTCAACGAAAACTCTCAAGAAGAGTTAACAGATCGTCGATCTTTGTTTGACGAAATGTGACCAATTCTTCGACCTTGGATAGAAATCAAATTAAGCCTTCCCCAGTAATCAAACCTAACTGATTTAAGAAGAACAAATGTTTCTTCTCATCCAATGGTTTTGGTGAAGATGTCTGCTCTTTGTAAATCAGTAGAGATAAAGACAAGGTTAATTTTCTTTTTGTCCACACAATCTCTAATGAAATGATGCATAATTTCTATATGCTTGGTCCTACTATGATGCACTGGATTTTGTGCAATGGAAATTGCACTGGTACTATCACAAAATATAGTTGAATTATTTAGATTGTAACCATAATCCAGGAGTTGATTTTGAATCCAAAATATTTGTGAACAACAACTGCCAGCTGCAACGTATTCATCTTCTGCAGTTGAAGTGGACATAGATGTTTGTTTATTACAAAACAAAGACACAAGCCTATCACTAAGAAACTGGCATGTTCCTGATGTGCTTTTCCTGTCAACTCTACATCCAGCAAAGTCAGCATCTGAGAATCCAATTAATTCAAATTCTGTCTCAGTTGGATAAAAGAGTCCTAGATTTGGGCAACCCTTTATATATCTCAAAATTCTTTTAAGTAAAATATGGTGAGATTCTTTAGGGTTACCTGGAACCTAGCATAAAGACATGTAACAAATATTATATCTGGCCTACTTGCTATGAGATACAATAAGGACCCAATAATAGCCTTATTTGTTTTCTAATCAACTGGCTTGCCATGTTCATTAGAATCAATCACAGCATTGGAAGCCATGGGTGTTTTCTTGGCTGAGGCATCAGTCATCCCAAATCTTTTAATTAGCTCCTTAGCATATTTGGATTGGGAGATGAAAATGCCATCAGGGGATTGCTTCACTTGGAGACCAAGGAAGTAAGAAAGCTCACCCATGCTACTCATTTCAAACTTAGATGCATCAGGTCAAAAAACTTTTTGCATAGTTTGGAATCAGTAGAGCCAAAAATGATGTCATCTACATATATTTGTACTAATAGTATGTTATTATTATGATGCCCAGTAAACAAAGTTCTATCTACACTGCCCATAGTGAACTTATGCTCTAAAAGAAAGCTAGCTAGGGTCTCATACCAAGCTCTTGGAGCTTGTTTTAAACAATAGAGAGCTTTATGTAATTTGAAAACAAAGAAGGGATGGGTTGGAGAAATAAAACCTGGTGGTTGTTCAACATATACTTCCTCTTTGAGTTCACCATTAAAGAAAGCACTCTTGACATTCATTTGGTAGACTTTGAACTTTTTGTAGGCTGCGTAGACAAGAAAAATTTTGATAGCTTCAAGTCTTGCAACAGGTGCAAAAGTTTGATCATAGTCAATTCCTTCTTCCTATCTGTATCCTTGTGCTACCAGCCTTACTTTGTTCCTTATGATAGCTCCTTGTGCATCCAATTTATTTCTGAATACCAATTTAGTTTCAATGACTTGGAAGTCTTTGGGTCTTGAAACTAAATCCCAAACTCTGCCTCTCTCAAACTGATTGAGCTCCTCTTGTATTGCAATAATCCAGTGGGGATCTTGCTTTGCATCTTTTATGGATTGGGGCTCAAGTTGAGATATAAAGCAAGCATGCATCAAATCTTGGTTGAGTTGATGCCTTGTTTGCACACCAACTGATATGTCTCCAATCACTTGAGATACAAGGTGATCTCTAAGTGTGACAAGATCAGTTGGAGGAGTTGGTTCAGCGACAACATTAGGAATTAATTCCTCTTGTTGAATTATGTTTGTTGTTGGTGGTTCAACAATCATTTCACTGAATTCTTCTTCACTGTCTACATCAACATGTGGAGAAGGATGTGATATAGCCTCATTGGTGAGGTTTAAATCATCCAATTTCTCATACAGTTGGGGTACCTGCAATAAATCTTTGGTAGAAGAATCCTTCTCCTTGTAATACATGTTAGCTTCATCAAATGTTATATGTACATATTCTTCCATTTTTAAGTTAGATTTTTTTAAAACCCTATAGGCCTTGCTGACTTAGGAATATCCAAGAAAAATTCCCACTATAGCTTTGGCTTCAAATTTTCTAAGATGTTTCTTGTTATTATTATGAATGTAACATCTACAATCAAAAATTATAAAGTAATATATTTTAGGTTGCTTTCCTTTAAGTAATTCATAGGGAGTCTTACCCTTAAGTTTATGTATTAAACTCCTGTTAAGGACATAATTTGCTATGCTTACAGCCTCTGCCCAAAAGGATAGGGGCAAGTAAGCATCTACAAGTAATGTTCCTGCAGCTTCAATGAGGGTTCTATTTTTCCTTTTTGCTACACCATTTTGTTGAGGAGTTTTAGGAGCAGAGAAGCAATGTTTGATACTCACAGAATTCTTACATAAGAAGAGACTCAAACTCAGTACCATGATCACTTCTGATCAATACAACTGTAGTAGAGTACTCAATCTTAATGCTCTTAAGAAAGTTTGTAAGAACTTTAAAGTTATCTGACTTGTTTCTCAAGAAGAACACCCAAGTGAACCTAGAGAAGTCATCTACAATAACTAAGGTATAAAATTTCCCTCCCAAGCTCTGTACAATAATAAGGTCCAAATATATCCATATGTAGCAAGTACAGAATCCTGGGTGAATCACTCTTATTAATAGATTTAAAACTATTTTTGGTTTGCTTGCCTAATTGACAAGTCCTGCAGAGGCTTTCCTTCTTATAGAGGCCAGAAGGCAATCCTCTAATAAGGTTATCCCTAGAGAGTTTAGCAATATTATTAAGATTAACATGTCCGAATCTTTTATGCCATAATTCATTATTATTACTAATTTGATTAAACATGCAAATTTCTGAACTAGCTGACTTAAAATTAACTTTATAGATGTTCCCTTGTCTAAGTCTAGTTAAAACAATTTTGTTATCTATAGAAGTAATAAAACAGGTAGATTGGTTAAAAGATACCTGATAACCTTCATCACATAACTAGCTTATGGATATCAGGTTATGTTTTAGACCACTCACATATGCTACCTTCCTGAAGGTGATAGCTCCAATGTTGACATTCTCATAGCCTTCTGTTTGGCCATAGTTGGAGTCTCCAAAAATCACCTTTGGTCCAAGCTTAGACTTATAGTTGGTTAAGTTTTCCTTGCTGCCTATCATGTGCTTTGAACATCAACTATCCAGGCACTACTGTTCCTCTATGGTAGGATAGTCTTTCACCTGCATAGAAACAAATTAGGTATTCATGACCCAGGTAACCTTGGGTCCTTGATTCTTTTCAAATTTAAAGCTAGAAATATAGGAACATGCAGGTTGACTCTTATATCCTAGAGGGTAAAATTTCCTAAGTGGAATTATCCACTGAGTAAATGGGTTAACAAATTTTCTTGGTTGATTACTGGTTCTGGAATAATTTAAGTTTCTGTTAAAATGAACTGGGATCGACAAATTTTGATAAGTTTGTCGATCTGCGTTCGAAGAATAGGGATGAGTTTGTCGAACTCCGCTCAGAAAATGAAGGTATTCATTTTCTGTGCCACATTATCGTCGATCGCAGCTCGAAGAACCAAATTGGTTTCGTTGATGGTAGTTCGAAATATAATTATAAGAAAAATTTGCGTTCAGAGTTCGTCGATCTGAATTCGACGGACTGTATGCATTTCGTCGATCTGAGTTCGACGAAATCTGTTGAGCATAGTTTTTATTATAGTTCTTATTTTTCTTTCTCTTTCTTTTGGGTTTCTGAATTATTTCAACTTATTCATCATTCTCATCTAGTTTTTCTTTTCCCTTTTCTGATATAAATTTTATGGGGGCTGAGAGAATAATTTTCTGAATAAAATGAGGTTGGCTTGATGAATCACCTAAGCCCAGTTTGCCATTTAGACTGACATTAACAGTGCTTGTGATGTTCATCAATTTGATGCTTCTCCCATTCAGGGATTCTTCAAATTGCTTAGCCTCACTTAATTTAGTTTTTAATGATATGATTTGTTCTGAGGCTATAACTAGTTCATCTTTTAGCTTTATATTTGCAGAAAATAGGTTATCATGTTCAGTTAATTTATATTTCCTTCTCAGATTTAATTAGGTCATTACATAAAACTTAAACTCAGTTTTAAAATGCTCTGAATTAAAATCAAATGAGGATATTACCTGATCCTCTTCTGATTCAGAATCTTCATTTTCTAAATCTTCAGCTTTTGAAGGATTGCCTGATGCATTGATAACCATTAAGCAAATTTCTTTTGCTTTAGCCTCTTCTTAATCTTCACTGGAGCTGGAAGATGAAGTTTCCTCTTCTGTCTCACTCCAAGTTTCTGTAATAAAGCCTTTTTCCTTCTTCTTATGCTTGCTAGAGGAGGGCTTGCTGTAATGCTTCTTGTATTCCTTCTCTTTTCTTTTATCCTTCTTTTGAGCCTTTGGACACTCAGGCAGAATGTGTCCAGGCTTCTTGCAACCAAAGCAAAAAATTTCCTTAGTAGGAGTCTTGTCATACCTTGTCTATCTTCTTGTCTGCATGATTTTCTCCTGAAATATTTTCTGGACATCTTGTAAAATCTTTTGGCCAGTAGGATTAGGAGGTCATCATTTGATGATGGAGCTTCTGATTCTTCAGATGCCTTGAAGGCAATGCTTTGCTCCTTCCTTCTTGAGGTAGAATACTTCTGTTCAGCTGCTTCTTTGGTCTTGACAAGCTGCTCATAGGACTTGAGCTTGCCTAGCAAAGACTCTGTAGAGATTTCATTTAGGATTTTGGCCTCCTTGATTAACCAGATCCTAGAATCCCATGTGCTGGGGAAGCACATAAGGATCTTGTCATTGATCTCAGTCAGGGATATGTCCTTGTCTAGTGTTTTTAGCTCATTGATGATAAAACTGAGTCTATTGTACATATCAGCCACTAACTCTGACTCTTCTTTCTTGAAGTTCTCATATTGGGAAATGAGATTTGATCTTCTATCTTTTCTCTCATCAGCTAATCCTGCTACCATTTTGCTTAGGGAATCCAAAATGGCTTTTGCTGATGTGCATTCAACAAACTTCTGTAAGATTTCATCTGACATTGTTTGTGCCAGAATGTTCATAGCCTTAGCATCATCAATTTTTTCTTTCTTCTGTCCATCAGTCCACTCAGGTGGTGGAACTGCACTTGAACTTGAAGTAGTACCCACTGGAAGTGGAGGACCTGTCAAAATGGAATTATAGATATCTTCATCAATTGAGTTCATATATAATCTAATCTTTGCCTTCCAAATTGCAAACTTATTAAGGTTGCATACTGGAGGTCTAGTGCTTGAATATTCCTTATTTTGTGCCATGATATAAAAGAGATACTAGAGGTATTAAGATCTATCAAAGGATCTTTAGATTCATGTATTAGCCCGTGAAACCAAATGAACACCCCTCTGATACCAATTGAAAGTGAGGGGATAGATCTGTCTTAACTCTAGAGGGGGGGGGGTTAAATAGAGTGTTTTAAGAACTTTGATTAGTTTTTATTGCGGAATTAAAATAAGTGATATTATTATATATAAAGAGAAGTAAAAAAATTATCACAGCACAACAAAACAAGAAATAGAACAACCAGACGACACAAATAAATTATAGTGGTTCCCCAAAACTGGGTACATCCACTCTTCTATCACCCTGGTAGGAATTCACAAACAGGTTTTTGTTCAGGTGCCCTACCACCACAAGTTTTTGCTCAGGTGCCCTGTCATCACAAGATCTATTTCAAGAAAGATCTCACAACCCTTTTGAGCTTTTGATCAGGTGCCCAAAAACCAACCTAAGTCTTTTAATAAGGAGACTTGACAACCAAGAGTAACTTTTAAAGGAGTTATAAAAACCCTTTATACAGTGAGGTAAAGAAAAAATATGTTGTCTTCTCTTTCTCAATAGCACTTAGAAGACTAGTGGATTGTTGTGATGTCAAAGCTCCCCATGAGATGAAGATTTGTTCAGGAAGCTGGAAGCTTTGCACATGGGTGTAGGCCTTCAACTTGGATTGTTGATCTTCAGGATCTTTTAGACAGATATTGATTGTTGTCTCTTGAAAAGTCCTGAGGTAGAAACTGAATAAGACTGAAGATGTGTGTAAGCTGTTCTTCTTCAATTTCCTGTATGCACAATAGCAAAAGTCTATTCTCTGTGTCGTGTATCAGTAGTTGAGTCTTTTTGTCTGAAGAGAAAAAAGTCTTTTATATTTTGAGTAGATTTCAGCCTTTGAATTTTGAATAATATCCTTGATTTACTGCTGAAATCCTGGGAGTTGAATTGCTGGAATTTGTCTTTAATATGTTTCCTCAACTGTCCCAATAAATAAACCAATTAATTAACTCTGTGAAGGTCATAATTAATGCTATCATGAAACGACTATATTCTTGAGAATATGAGCATTAATTATCAGAGAATTAGTGCCTTAGAATAATATAATTTGAAGTCATGTTGATAGAAAATATGACAAACTAATTTTAAAAAGAATTAGTCAAACTCAGGACAGATTTCGTCGACTTGAACTCCAAGTTCAACGAGCTGAGAAATCTTCTTCGTCGAGTTGAGCTCAGAGATCATCGTTCTAGAAAATAACTGTCAATACTGAGTTCCAAGTTCGTCGAGCTGAGATAGACTTTCGTCGACCAGAGAATCTGAGTAGAAGAAGAAGGATCGTCGACCTGAGCTCAGATTTCGTCGAGCTCAGCTCAGAGTTGAAACTCTGAGTTCATCGATCTGAGTTCGACGATCATCAAGCTGAGGTCGAAGAACTTTGAACTGATTTTATGAACTCTTTAAAACTGTATTTCTTTTAAGTCTGAGTCTCTAAAATCTTCTGAAGGCTGGATCAAAGTATTCTAACTTAATCAGACTAACTTTAACCTAGAACTAACAGATGACCCTAGGTTATACATGTTGGGTCAACAAACCTAATCGTGAACCTAGCCCAAATCCAAACTGGGGTTCCAACATACTCTTTCATTTATCTTTTGTGGTCCTTTTGTTCGGATATTTATATATCTGTGATATGATGTGTGGACTTGTTTACTTCCTCACTCGTTGGCTATGTGATTGATCATGCTTGCTGGCAGGGTTGCTGTCTTATGGTGGCAATTAACTCGTAGTTGGTGTCATTGTAAGACGACGGTCCGGGGCAGAAATCTCTCCTCATCTGTACCAATTTCGAGGGGGGGGGGAGATTTTACATGTGTTGTAATCACGAGGCTTCTACCTCCAAGTTAGCTGCTCCCATAAGACCACCCATTCATAAGGTAAAGTAGGAGAACAAGAGAAGATACAATAGGTTTGACGGTTGGTGTTGCGGCAAGGTTGGTCACTTTGCCATCGATTGTTGGTTTAACCATATGAATTCTAAGACTTCACAAGTTAACATTTAAAGAATGGCCACTCAAAATATTAACACCCCCAGTGGTGTCAAGCTAACCGGAACCAAGGATCCAAATCTATTTGGGTTCCTAAGGGAAATTAGTTTATAAATGCAGGTAAGTCCAAAGGCCAATAAAACGCCAATTCGGTATTTGGACAGTGGATGATCTCGACATATGACCGAGAAAAGAAGCCTACTTTAGAACTATACCCCAATTGACGACGGTCAAAAAGTTATTTTTGGCAGTTTAGACAGGGGAATCACAAAAGGCTACGATATGATTACTAACGGTATAGCCTCCTTCACAGACATGGTGTATGTTGAGGGATACAACACAATCTCATTAGCATAAGTCAATTATATGACAAAGGCTATATGATAGAGTTCTACAAGGATAAGTGTCTGATAATGTCGTCTGATAGCTCAGGAACTATTTTAACAGCCACTTGGAGTAGAAATATTTTCTGTTTGAATTTTCTTTGTTTACACTCTTCTACACCAGTGTGCTTTTTAACAGAAGATAGTGTGCCTCTCCGTGACCAATGACACAAGAGATTAGCACATATTAATTTCAAAATAATTAATTTATAATTTTCTCACAACTTAGTGCATGATGCCCCCACTATTAGGTGCATTAAAGAGAGACCTTGTCACTCATGCCAAATGGGAAAACAGACAAGGGCTACCTTTAAGAGTATCGTTGGCAAATATTCTACCAGATGCTTATTGTACAACCCCATATTTGGCGAGCGGGATCGACAGGAGCCGGCCGAGCCATCTGGGGTGGTTCGAATCTTAGGCAAAAAAGTAAGGGGGTGGCAAGTGCATTGGGGTTGCTCGGCTCGCCAAGAGTGGGGGTAAAGTAGGTGTGCGGCGAGTGGAGTAAGCGGGCTCGCACTCGCCCCTAGCACTCCGTAGTAATAGGAGAGTGGGGCAGGCCAGGCCCGCACTCGCCCCCGGCCATGTAGAGGCGACGAGTGTTAGCCCTATCAAATACTCGCTTCCCCAGGCGAGTGGAAGCTTTAAGGACCACTCGCCCAGTAATATGTTTTACCATTTCACCCCTGCTGGTCTACCAATATCCCCCTCAAACAGCGTAGTTACATTATTGGCAGACCAATTTGGGCTGCATATATCCGTTCAGAACACCAGAGTTATGTTGTTGGCAAACCATTTTCAGAAAACTATAAATAGACCTAAGGGGGTACCTCAGAAGGCAAGCTCTCCAGTTTTATTATTCCCTTGTCTTAAAGCGCTTTCTGAGGTGCCCTTAGCTCAACACTGGCTAAGGAGGGGAAGCGCTCTAAGATCTTTCGGGTGTGTGGTGGGACCTCAGTGCTGAAGCCTTGGGTCAATTTTGAGTTCTAAGTCTCCAGTCAGTCAAGCTTTCCATGAGGAGTAAGTGTGCGGTCACCCCTTTCCCAAGGGTCCAAACTCCACAGAAGCCGATTCTCGGTTTCATCATTTTTGGTACGGTGAGCGTGGAGTGTGACTAGCACAAAAAATCCAAGTGAGCTCAATGATTGGAGGCGAAGGGCAAGGATCTGACAAGGCCGACTCGCCACCTCCTCCTCCACTCTCCACCCTCAGGATGTTCGAGGACTTCAGGCAGGAAATATAGCGGAATCTCATCATGTTTGCACTTGGGGCTCGTGACGAGTGCTCAACACCCACTATCCCAGTCATCGCTGCCCTAGCTCTGAGCGAGAATGCCCCCATCAGGCAACCTGGGAAGGAAGTTGTGGTGGAAGGCGGCGAGTAAGAGCTCCCAGGATAAGCCCTGTTCCCCAGCTTGGCGAGTGTGGGTAGTATCAGTGAGGTGGAGGCGCGATATTGCATAGCTCGCTTGATAGAGGAGGGGAGTCCCTTCAGTGATCTGGTCTCATTCGCCCCAGTTCCATAGGGGTTCCGCGAGCCCGAGATGTCCTACTACACTAGAAGGGATGATCCGATTCAGCACATTTAGTGGTTCGAGGATGCAGTTTCTATCCGACAGATGTCAGATACTTTTAAGTGCCGACTCTTCGCCATAACACTCAAGGAGAAGGCGAGAGATTGGTTCCATAAGATTCCTGCCATCTCCATTTACTGCTTTGAAGACCTGTGTCGGGGGTTTTTATTGAGGTTCACAACTTCGAAGAAGAGGAAGAGGGCATCAGGGTTCTTGTTTCTCATCCAGCAGAGGGTGGATGCGATAGTGGGAAGCTATATGGATAGGTTTGAATAGGAGGTCCTCCAATTACAGGAGATGCCTAGACACACGCTCATGGTGGCCTTCACCCTAGGACTGCAGCAAGGTTTCTTTAGGATGGAGCTGAAGTGGGTGCCTCTGTTGTCTTTTGAGGAGTTGATGGAGAGGGCAGTGAGGGAAGTATAGGGAGAGGCCTCGAACCCGACATTTGCCAGAAAACTAGCCAGGTGGGCTACAAAGGAGGAGAGAGAGCCAGGAGGTGGTAAGGGCCAGGAGGCCAGGAGAGTAGAGCCCCTACCGTGGGAGCAGCAGCCGAGGTGGGCCTCTAGGAGCCAAATAACCGACTAGGCTGGAGGCAGCAAGACTAACATGATCAGGGCCAGAGGAGAGGTCTCTACGGAGCAGGCAATCGTCAAGGTGGTCAAGGCCCGTTCAACCCTCCAGGATGGAGGCAAGGCCAAAGGCCCCCTCTCCCCAAGTAGTATCTAGCTATGTCCATAGCCCTAAGGAGGAGGAGGAGAGGCCCCCAGAGGCGGAGTCAAGAAGGCTGGGCAGAGCTGCCCTATTGTGATTTCTAATAAGAGGAATGGCACATGATTGCTACCTGCCTAGAGTTCTTGGATATGAGGGGAGCCAGGGGCAGTCCCAGCAACAACAACAACACCGCTAGGAGGTGTAGATAGAGGAAGTCCTGCCCGGAGCAGAGGAGGATAAGTGCGAAGACTGGGCCGATGTGGGGTGCCAAGGAGGGATCATGGTGATCCATGGGGGAGTGGGAGTCGAGGCCGCCCACAAGGCGAGTCTCCACACCATGTACCGCAGGAGCATCACCTCTATATTCCTAACCCCACCCCCAGAAGCGAAGATTACCTTCTCTTGAAAGGACATGCCGGATCATGAGGATCTATTCTGCGATGCGCTGGTAGTTCAGGCTGCCATAAAGAATTTCACCATCTTCCGGATCCTCGTCGATAATGGAAGCTTTGTCAACGTGGTATTTAATGTTGGTGTTACCATTGTGATCTAGAAGTGATCAAGAATGTAGCCTCACTGCCAACTCAGTTTTAGCCTATAAGGGTCGCACATAAGATTGTGGAGAAATGGGGAGATTGGATTTGTATGATATAGCTCATATGATGAGTTGAAAAGACTAAGCGTAGTCAGGTTGAAAAGCGTCGAGTGCTTTGAGACTATTCAATGCCTTGAATGAGTTAAGGGTTAACACGTCAAATGATGGCATTGAGTTGTTGAGTATACTCAATGATTCGTCTAGTATCACACTTAAGCATTGAGTGTGTTCAGTGATTTGTCGAGTATCACACTTAAGCGTTGAGTGTGTTGAGCTTACTCAACGATTCGTTGAGTCAAGGTGTTGATTCAACGAATCTGGGTCTTAGGCGTTTGGTGCGTTGAGTCCACTCAATTTCTTTGTCGAGTCAAAGGTTGATTCAGCGTATATGTAACTTAGGCAATGAGTGCATTGAGTGCACTCAACGAATTTGTCGAGTCATATGATGAATCAGCGAGTTTGGCGCAGAAACCAATGAGAGCGTTTAGTCCACTTTCAACGCCTTCGCAGAGTCAAGCGTTGAGTCTACTAGGGATGGCGTTGAGTTCGTCGTGTATCTTATGGATACTCGATGATTCATCGAGTATAATATGATACTCGATGATTCGTCGTATATGCCACGGATACTCGACGATTCGTCGAGACAAGGGTTGTCTGGCCGAAATTCTTGATTCTAAGTCTTGGGTCTGCGGATAGCGACGGGAACTGTTCTGTTTATTCCTTGGGTATAAATAGGAAGTTTTAGGGTTTCTACAACACGCGATCATTATTCTGTCTAAGCACACGAGTCGTACTATGCAAAAGACCAATAAACATAAAAGCCTGATGGAATCCGCTCCGCCTTTGCCTTCACCGTTACCGATCCCGATCCCAGTGAGTGTCTTCGCAGCCTCTCCTTTAACATATCTAGAAGTCTGTGGAGATGCTGAGTGTCCTCTCCCGACCTAGTTCTTGTTCGACAAGTGGCTACGGGTTCTCCCGATCATGTGGATTTCCTGTAGATGCGTGGATATACTTTCTGCGCTCAAGACTCAAGCCGCTAAGTGGCCGGCTGAATTTTCTGGAGTATCTTGGTTTAGTATAGACTCAATTCCTCTAAGGTAATTTTATTTACATCAAGTTATACTTCTTGATTCATGAATATTGCCAGATCCGAAGTCTTTTAGCTTTTCTAATTCCTTTTCTTCCACTGCGCACAAGTGTTGTGATGTGTAGAAAAACCCAATAGTGGTATCAGAGGGAGGTTCGAGCAATACTCATTATTTCAGAAGTTGCTAAATCCATGACGTGTAGATTTGGAAATTTTAGAAGTGTTCTAAAATGCCTAAATCTATTGTTGGAACTCCACTAAGAAAGCATGTGATTTATTTGTTTCTACTCCTTAACAGTAACCGTCACTCTTGTGGTTTTGTGAAACCAAGTATGTGGTAGATTTTAAATCTCACACATAAAGTAACGAGCTTGTCT
This sequence comes from Platanthera zijinensis, assembly GCA_039513925.1. NCBI lineage: Eukaryota > Viridiplantae > Streptophyta > Magnoliopsida > Asparagales > Orchidaceae > Platanthera > Platanthera zijinensis. Next base: position 5,972,816 of record CM077091.1, on the reverse strand, counting down.
ACCATATAAGTGGAGTTTGTGTTGCTCATGTCCAGTGCATGTAAATCAGAAGATTAAAAAGGGTTCTAGATGTTCATATTTAGCCCAATTCATCAGGTGTTGATGATTTTATTGTGCACATCTGAGATGCATTTGGATTATGGATGTTGTTGTATTTTATTTTGTTTGATGTGCACACTGGTTAATTGTTAACCATGATTAAAGAGTTAATCAAATATCTAAAAATCCCTTAAGCAATATTAAGTATTCGGATGCCTTCCGATGGATGACACTCTTCCTGTCACGATCGATGAAGTGTGGGCTTGCTAAAGCCAGGTGCATTAATTTATCTTGGTAAGGGTGTGAGGGGATAATTGTGATATCCCACTGTCAACATCGGGTCAAGCTTAACTGGGTGATCTCAAAAGTTGAGTGCCTAGAGGCATGAGGTTGGCATGCAACATATGATGGATGTGAATAAGGAGTTATTCACCAGCCATACAAGAGTTGCATTGTGATGCAATTGGCAAGCGTTGTCTTCCTAAATAGCTGCATTGCGAGAGAAAAGCCAAAGCTGACACATAATGTTAATGAAATATGGATCTTGTCCACTAAGAGGGTTACCCGCTAAACTCTTCGAATTGATATTGAGGGTTATCAGTTTGATAAAAATAGTGGGAGTTATTTTGATTAAAGTCCAAATTGAAATTATAAAATGTATTTTGAAATATAGTACTGCTTTTACTTTGTTGTATCCTTATAGAATTTCCATGGCTAGTGGATCTCATTCCACCTTATCCCTTAGAGCCATCCTTGAGAAGGAAAAGCTGAGTGATACTAATTATTTGGACTGGTACAGGAGCTTGAGAATTATTCTCAGGCAAGAACGTAGGAATCGTACTCTGTTAGACATTGTACGGTCGATGATGAGTCATACAGATCTACTTATTTCCTTTTGGGGTTTTGCTCTAGAAAAAGCTACTTTAACACTAAATCGTGCTCCAATGAAAGCGGTTCTAAAGACACCATATGAGATATGGACTTGGAAGCATCCTAGTATGTCGTTATTTAAGGTTTGGGGCTGTGAGGATTACGTGAGACGTCAAATGCCTTATAAGCTGGAACCCAAATAAGATAAGTGTTATCTTGTGGGGTATCTTAAGGAAACTAAAGGGTACTATTTCTACCTACCATCTGAGGGCAAAGTGTTTATCGCAAGGACTGGTGTCTTTCTTGAGAAAGAGTTCTTAAGTAGAAAGACTGCTAGGGTAGAACTTGAAGAAGTTCAAGAACCATAAAATGTGAATGAATCGGAATTGGAACCTGAGCCAGGACTACAAGTTTGAAATTCTTTAATTCAAGGATAGCTAAATCACTTAGAGGGGGGGGTGAAAAGGTTATTTGTCTCTTTTTAAGTATTTTTGCTGCTTCCTTACTAAGTGATCTAGAGTTGTCCTTAGTACCTGTAATATAAAAGAAGAACAAACAACACAGCACAACACACAGATATTTATGGTGGTTCCCCAACTGGGTACATCCACTTTCCCTCCTACCTATCCAACTATCTTGTTGGACTAGGCACTTCTCCAAAACCTGCTCCAAAGAGCTTACACCTCAGATCCCTCAGGATCTCTAAGTCTCCTCCAAGACTTACTTCTCAGCAACAAAGGCCTATAACTCAGTGGTCAGCAGACACCTAACTCAGGCTGTTAAGCCTTACACTCAGGCTGGGAGGATAGCCCTACCTCAGATCCACTAGGGATCATACCTCAGAGCTCTGTAGTGCTCCTACAATCAGTGACCCTCAAACCAACTACCTCAGTCTTATCTCTAAGGCCTACAGCTCAGGCTTCTCAGCCCTTTAACTTCAGGCACAAGGTCCTACTCCTAGAGTACTGCAGCACTCCTACAGCTCAGTACCCAACAGGTACTACCTCAGTGCCCTTCCAGGCACCTATAGCTCAGTGACAAGCTTGTCACCTACCTCAGGCCAAAAGACCCTACACTCAGATCCACACTTGGATCCTACCTCAGAGAGCAACACTCTCCTACCTCAGTAAATTAAGCCCTACAGCTCAGATCCACACTTGGATCCTACCTCAGAGAGCAGCACTCTCCTACCTCAGGCAATTAAGCCCTATAGCTCAGATCCACACTTGGATCCTATAGGATGAATGGGCACATGTGAAATTTCACTAAGCCAATCTACCTGGACTGAGATAAACCTAGCCTAACCTTGACTCCAAGAAATATATTTCCCGAGTCTACTTATCTGGACTAAGTAAATACTTAGACCTAACTTCCTCTTCTCAGCACCAGGGATTTTATCCAGCTGGAGCTAGAGAAGTAACTGTAGCAAATCTTGCTGCAACCTGAGGTGGGAGAATCCCAACCCAACTCCTCTCTTCACAGTAACAAGGATGAATATCTCTTTGGTCTGTGCTGGAATTAACTTGCAGATCAGCTTCTCTGCCCCTTTCTGAACTGAGCCAACTTCTCAGCCCAATCTCCTTCTTCACAACTCATCAAGAGAATGTTCTTTAGGTTTGTTGGCTGAGCCAGTGAAGCATCTACATCAAGGATCGGCCTAAGCTACTACCTTTTTCTCAGAGACTCCTTCTGAGCTAACTTGCTGGTGTAGATGAAGATCACACCAGCTATCTTGCTGTTGAAGATGTTTTTCCAGCAGCTAACTTGCTCTCTGTCTTGTAGACTTGAGTTTCCTGTTCTTTTGCTCCACAACAATGACAGAGAAGAAGAACTACCTTTTTGCTTTATGCAAAAGCTATCTTTCTCTATAAATGCCCTTTTCTTTTATTGATTTTGTCCCAACAGCTCTTGAGCAGTGGGCCCCACATGATTAATATCCAGCATCAACTTTACTTTAACGTCAACTATCGTACAGTAGGTCTGCGACAACATTTTTCACTACTGTAGCCATCCCGACACTAATTTGTAATATGTTGACTTATTAACTTGTTGACGTCATCAGCTGTGGACTTAGCCAAAAATCAAACAACATTAACATAGGCGTTGAGTGAGTAAGCATCACTCAACGCCAAAACACTTGGACAGATTTACTGTCACTTGGCGTTGAATGAGTAACCTTCACTCAATGCCAAAATACTTAGAATATAAATCTGTTTCTAGGCATTGAGTGATTCAGCTTCACTCAATGCCAACTTGCTTTATCAGCTATATGTTGCTTGGCATTGAGTGAGTGAGCATCACTCAATGCCAAACTCCTTAGACAAAATTTTGTCTCCACTAGGCGTTGATAACGTTGAGTGAGTAACCTCCACTCAACGCTTTTTGCCTTGACCATATTTCTGCCTCTGCAACATCTTAGGCATTGAGAGCATTGAGTGAGTACTCCTCACTCAACGCTTTCTACCTTAGGCATTTTACTACTTAACTGTCTCAGCGCTTTCTTGTTTTTTGCTGAGACAAACACTTGTCTCAGTGGTTATGCTGAGACTAACAGTTGTCTCAGCGGTTATGCCGAGACTAACACTTGTCTCAGCGGTTTTTGCCTTAGACAAAATCCTGAACTTAGTTCGATGAATGCTGAACTGAGTTCGACGAATGGTGAACTGATCTCGACGAACTCTGAACTCAGTTTGACGAATTCTCAACTGAGCTCGACGAACTCATAATCTCAAGCTCTGAATTTAGCTCGATGAACTCTGAACTCAGTTCGACGAATTCAGAAATGAGCTCGACGAATTCTTTCTCAACTATCTCAGTAGTTATGCTGAGACATTCTTCTCAGCTGTCTCAACATTTTTGCCTTAGTCAAATTAGCTGACTTCCAACTTACTCTTTTTGTTCATCTCAGCGGTTATGCTAAGACATTCTTCTCAGCTGTATCAACTGTCTCGACATTTTTGCCTTATTCAAATTATCTGACTTCCAGCTTACTCTTTTTGTTCACCTGTCCAATCTAGGACAACCTGCATGCATGAACTTAAGCACACATCAAATACAACTATGATCTTAGTATTAATGGTGATGCCCCTTCAAATCCACTCTAGGGAACATTGTGGGCAATGGACCCAACAATCTCCCCCTATTTCAAGAAGGCAGAACACCCAACAATACTAAGAGGCATTATCATGATAGGCAGAATAATTTCATGCAGCTGTAGACATTTCTACACACCTGCTAGCTTATGGTATATTAATACAATGTGCTCTAATTAATTGTATTGACTTAATAATTTAAGTCAATGCATCCTCACACTAATTGAGCAATTGTTCAAGTAATATGAACTCTCTTTTATATCACTTAATATTTAAATGGAGCACCACTAGAAGCACTTACCTCAAAGTATGCACTGACACAATCATGACTCAATATGTGGTCAGTCATTGCATTTCTCATACTACTAGAAACTTTTCAAGTAATATGAACCTACTCAATATGACCTAGTCATGTCAAATATTGCTTCTATATCACCCTCTTATTTATTGCCACACATATCTCCCCCTTTCTGTCTTCTTCAATAGGCATATCTATTGAGGAAGTAGAAAATGTCATGGGAGAGGTTATCTCTTGATTCTAATCAAAGTCCTATGCTGATACTACTAAGGAAATCATCCTACTGATCAATCTACTTGATTAGGAGTCATACCTTCTGTGTTGATACATTGATACAACACAACACTACAGCATTTGAGCTTGCTGTGTAACGACTCCACCCGTTAAACAACATATAATAAAAGGTCCGGCCAAGGCCCCACACTATATACCACAAACAGGCGGTGAAGTTACAGGTTAATACCAAATCATAAACGCAACCTAACTCAAAGAATGCTAGCGGAAGCTTAAAGTTAACATTGAATTCAACCATTCGGAATGTCCACTATATATAAACTGCACATTTATATATATACCCCAAAGGAATGTACCAAATATATAAAGTTAGGGCCTTAAGGTCTTATAGTTCCTCTTTTCATAGTATGGATTACATACATCGGCGCGCAAGCCGACCATACATGAATAAAAGACAACACATTTCTCTTAGCCTTTAAGGGCTAGCAGCAGCAGTGAAAATAGCAGCAGTAGGGACTTCAGCCCTTCATTTACTGCTCGGCTCTCCAGCACCTGCACAGGGACAATCCACCCAGAAGGTGGTAAGCAAGGCAACGATCAGCATTCAGCTGACCAATTTTATAACAATTCTACCCCTTTCCCGGGGTAGTGGTATTCCTTCTATGTAGAGCATTGCATCAATAGATATAACATATCTTGTGATCTTACGCATAAACAATCCATCACAATCGTCAGCCACCCGACCCGACGATCTGTGCACTCAGGCACACTTTTGAGTACACCGGCGAACCGGGATCAACACCTTTGAGCATTTAGTCTTGATGACGTGCAGGCCTAAGACTCTCATTATGCTGCTAACGAAAGCCCAATGCCTTGGCACTCTCTTATATAGCCAAAATAACGCAGATACAGATCCACCACCCCCTGTTGCTCAAATCGCCTTGCCATCACCAAGCACATCATACTTGCGGCTACAATTAAAGGCGCGAGTCGGCTTCACCTTTCCTATTCGGCAAGAAGCCTTTTAAGAGCTTGCAGCTCACAATATCCATAATGTCCACCGAGGACTGGCTTCACAATCCAAAAGGGGAGTTAATGTCGACATCCTTCGCAGTCGCTTGGCGGGTTCAACAGAACTCTCTATCTGCCCCCAAACTCAACCCAAACGCTGCAGTTCATGCAGTGCCAGAAAAACTGGTCTTTCATAGCATACAACACAAGCATTATAAGGGCATTTTGCTAGATTTCCTCATTCCAGTACTTCCTGCTACTTCCCTTCACAGGCACAACCCATTGACTCCACAAACTACACGTTTATACACGGTGTATTCTCCGGTGCGCAATATGCAACATCACCAATCCAGACCAACCTGTCCAGATGGGCTTCGCATAGCATGTCTATCCCGTATTACACATTTTCGGGTCTAAATGCAGACTCAATTGGGGATAGCAACTATCAACCCACTGGGATCACTTATTAGTTCAACCTTTTGGTGGAGGATCCCATGCTCATGCATAAAGGAGGACTTCACTTGTCCAAGAAGAAAGATCATTACCCATGACGATCTCTTGGGAGCCATAGAAATCTTAGCTGGTGGAAAGGACCGCAGCGATCTTGCCTCCATAGATCTGGCCTAAGATCTCTAAGCAGAACTCTAACGCTCCCGCGGTGGCCAGATCTTCTCCTCTTCCTCCTCCTAGCTCTCCTCTTTCACTAAGCTCTTGAGAGAGATAATGGCTAAGTGAAGAATGATATCTTCACTCAATCCCGGAGATAAACCCAGCTGGGAATACCTGGGGCCATTGGATTAAGGATTAGGGAAATGAACGCCCACAAATTGGCTGAAAAGTCTAATTTTGTGTCTGACACGACCTGTGACATGCCCGTGTCATAGGCCGTGTACTGTAAGCGGTACACAAACCGACTCATCTAGAAAAGTACATGACCTGTGACATGCCCTATACGCCCATGTAACAAGTTGTGAGTCCTGACACGGCTTAAGACATGCCTGTGTCTAGCCCGTGTTCGACAGTCCGCAAAACCTTGAACACAACCCGAGAGGGACACGCCCTCTGACACGCCCGTGTGGTTGGGCGTGTGCTTCACTCAATGATTTTCGAGCTCATGGCGTTGAGTGTCGAGAGCATGGCGTTGAGTGCACACTGAGAAGGACACGGCTTGGGACATGCCTGTGTCCCAGGCCGTGTGCCTCACTCAACGCCTTCTCGAGACTAAACAACACTCAACGCCCTCTCGAGAAGCCCGAGCAGGACACGCCCTGGGACACACCTGTGTCCCAGGCCGTGTCTAAACCTGAATTCCAAACTTTGGAAATTTGGGATTTTGGGGTGTTATAACCCTCCCATCCTTAACAAAAATTTCATCCCGAAATTTGGGCACATCAAGGAAACCCAGCTATCAATAAAGATATACGATATATAACAAAATGTACGATCAACAAAAGACGCATGATTATACAGTTTAAACAAACAACTCCGGAAAATTAGCTCGCATGGTCTGCTCCCGCTCCCATGTTAGCTCATCACGGCCATAATTGTCCCACCGGACTTTGACCATCCCGATTGTCTTGTTCCATAACTGTTTCTCAGCTCTATCTTCGATCCGAATTGGCCGAACTTTCGTCGTTAGCCCATACTCGACTGGTACAAGATCATTCTCTATCACTTGAGCTGGCTCCTTGATGTCTTTTCTAAGAACTGAGATGTGAAACACATCATGCAAGCCACTCAGCTCTTCCGAAAGAGCTAGTCGATAGGCAACTTCCCCAACTCGCTCCACCACTTCAAACGGACTAAGATATCTCGGACTTAACTTTTTCAACCGCCAAATCCTGGACACGCCATTGAATGGTTTGATCTTCAAATATACCTAATCGCCCACCGCGAACTCCACGTTCCGGTGTTTGGAATTGTAATACTTTTCTTGTCGATTCTGGGCTATCAGTAGCCTCTCACGAATAGAGCGTATCATTGAAGTAGCTTCTTCGACATCCTTGCGCGAATATACCTTTGATTCACCTTCTTCCGCCCAAGCTAGCAGTGTACGACATTTCCGACCGTACAAAGCTTCATATAGAGCCATACCGATGCTCGCTTGGTAACTATTATTGTAGGCAAACTCCACCATATAGAGATGATCTTCCTATCTCTTACCAAAGCCCAGGGCGTACATTCGGAGCATATCTTCAATCGTCCTATTGGTGCGCTCAGTTTGGCCATCTGTTTGGGGATGAAAGGCCATACTGAATGCTAATTTTGTGCCCAATAACTGATGAATTATCCTCCAATCATTCGACGTAAATCGCTCATCACAATCACTGACGATGCTCCGGGAAACACCGTGCAACCGGACAATCTGCTCCACATAGATCTTTGCCAAGGTTTCCACTGAATCGTCCCTCTTATTCGGTAGGAAGTGAGCCACTTTTGTCAATCGGTCTACAATCACCTAGCTTAAATTATTCCCACGCTAAGATCGCTGCAACCCGTGCATGAAATCCATTGAGATATCATCAAACTTCCACGCTGAAATAGGTAACGACTTCAGAAAACCAACAGGCTTCTGACATTCCGCTTTAACTAACGCACAAGTGTGATACTAAGCCACATAATGAGCTATGTCTTTCTTTCGTCCTGACCACCAGAACAACTTCTTCATATACTTGTATATCTTTGTGCTCCTAGGGTGAATTGAGTACTTTGCACGTGAGCTTCATACCTCAACTCTTCTCTTATCTTACCCATACTTGGGACGCATAACTGGCCACCTTTCTGTAACAAGCCATCATCCCAGGAGAATTGGCCATCTGACCCATCCTTTGCATAGCATTGGAGACTTTCATCAAGCTCCGTTGCTCGCCGAACACTGTTCGCAAGGTCATATTATACCTCTGTCCAGTTCAAGCATGCTTCGGTTATGAAATTCTTGTCAACACAAGAAATCTCTAACGCTTCCAACTCCTGGATCAGATGCTCATCACGCATCTACAACCAACTTGCCCGTCCCGGAGTCCTACAACTCAACGCATCAGCAACCACATTTTCCTTCCCGAGAATATAGTGAATATCAAAGTTATAGTCCCCTAGGAGCTCCATCCACCTTCGTTGTCGCAAATCCAGATCCTTCTGATCTAACAAATACTCTAAGCTCTTATGATCTGTATAGATATTCACTTTAACACCATATAGATAGTGCCTCCACAACTTCGGCGCAAAGATCACTGCTGCCAACTCTAAGTCATGGACGAGATAATTCCGTTCGTGCACTTTCAACTGGCGTGAGACATAAGCAATCATGTTAGCAGAAGAATGCAGCCTACGCCGCTCCCTGAAGCATCACTATAGATCTCATAGTCGTCTGTATCGCATGGCGAGGTCAAAACAGGCGTCGTGGTCAAACGGCCCTTCAATCGCTCGTGCGCACTCCGGCGTCCAAACGAACTTCTGATCCTTTCTCATCAACGTGGTCAGAGGCAAAGCAATCCGTGAGAATTTTTCCAAAAACCGATTGTGGTAGCCTGTCAGTCCAAGGAAGCTCCTGACCTCGGCTACTGAATACATCACTGGCCACTCTCGTATGACACTTATCTTTGACGGATCCACTTATATGCCCTTTCCACTTACCACATGGCCCAGAAAAGTCACTGACGATAGCCAGAACTCACACTTTGAGAACTGGGCATAGAGCTTATTCCTCCGCAGGGTATGCAATACCAACCACAAATGGTTTGTATGGTCATCTTTCGACTGAGTGTACACTAAGATATCATCGATAAATACAATTACGAACAAATCCAAGTACTCTTGGAACGTTCGGTGCATGAGATCCATGAATACCGAAGGCGCATTACATAAGCCAAACGACATTACCGTGAACTCATAATGACCGTAGCGTGTCCTAAACGCTGTCTTGGGAATGTCACCTTCCCAAATCTGCAATTGGTAATATCCCGATTTCAAATCCAACTTGGAATAGACGCTTGATCCCACTAGCTGATCGAACAAGTCATCTATCCGTGGAATCAGATACTTGTTTTTCTCCATCAGCTTATTCAACTCACGATAGTTGATAGTTTAACTTTCAAGGCAGCCTAAACACCTAGAGGGGGGGTGAATAGGTTCTGCTTTACTTATAAAAACATCTAGGCAGAATTCAATTCAATAGCTAACACAATTTACACAGCAATCACAGAAAATAAAACATCACAGATTGCACAATGTTTTATAGTGGTTCCCCAAGGTTTGGGTACATCCACTTTCCCCCTTCACCTATCTAGCAGTATGCTAGATTCGGCCAAACTTCCACTTATCTCAGATCAACAGATCCTACAACTCAGAACCCAACTGGTTCCTACAACTCAGGCACAACTGCCCTACCTCAGCCTTGCCCCAAGGCCTACAACTCAGAGAATATCCTTCTCCTATACTCAGGCAAACTGCCCTACCACTCAGAGTTCAACACTCCTACACTCAGCCTTTATAACATAGGCTTACAACTCAGATCTGTGTAAACAAATCCTACAGAAATATAGAAAAGATTATTAATCTGTCTTGACAAAGTTGAGAGAGAAAAGGCTAAGACAATTCTTGATCAGCTGATGCAATCAACTGTATCTGAGACTTCTTCAAGGCTTCTTGAAAATGAACTTAGCTGAGTTGATTCCAAACAGCTTCTTGAGAATCCACTGGTGGTTTCTTTCTTCTTCTTCTAATTCAGGCTTGATCTCTCTCTATCCAGCACTTTGAAAGATTCTTCTGAATTCTGATTAGAACTCTTCTTAGATCTATCCTTAGATAGTCTTCTTAGATCTCCCGGAGAAGATCTTCTTAAGTGCCTAGCACTTTCTTGAAATGAATTGGATCGTAATCCTTCTCAACTTTTTGATTCTCAACAATGTTTTTCAACAGTTGCTTTCTCCTTCTGAATCCATCCATTTATAGACATTCTTCATGGTAACCGGCTGATCCGGTTTCTAACCGTTTTCTGACAAGTCTGACAGCTTCAGTTAACCGGTGGTAACCCACAGCTGTCAAGTCCTCAAACAAGTCCTGTGCCTTAGTCTTGAACCACAAGTTGTTGACACAGTCTGTCAGAAAGTGTCGAGACCATCTGTCTAACTGTGTCGACACAATTGACTTTGGTGTCGACACAGTCTTCAGTGATGTCGACTAAGTTGCCTTTGAGTCGACACAGCTTCTTCTGAAAATAACTTGGTCTTGACTCTTCAGTGTGTCGACACAAGTCCTGTGTGTCGACACAGTTGTTGTAGAATCATAACTTAGTAAGTGTCGACACAGTCTTCAGGTGTCGACAAATTCATTTCTTAAATCTGCTTTAATGTGTCGACTTAATCACAATGTGTCGACACATTCTGCTGGTGTCGACAAACTTGAGGTCGACTATTTTCTTCTGTGTCGACACATTCAGCTGATGTCGGCAATCTTGAGATCGACTATATTCTTCTGTGTCGACACATTCTCCCAATGTTGAGGTCGACGCTTTTCTTTTGTGCCGACACAAATTCCCAGAGTTGTGTCGACTCTTTTCTTCTGTGTCACACAAATTCCCAGTGATGTGTCGACTTACTTCTTCTGTGTCGACACTTTTTCCCAGTGTAGTTGTAGACTAACTGCTATGTGTCGACACTGCTTCCCAGTGTTGTGTCGACTCTTTTCTTCTGTGTGTCGACACTGCTTCCTTTGTGTCGACACTTGGACTTAGAATTTTTCTGCATACTTTATCAATTCTTCACCTGCACATGTCAACTTAAAACAACATCAAATACACCTTGATGTATATCATGGAGCTAGGTTGGGCTTCTTCAAATCAGGTACACATTTTCCAATGTACCCAACAATCTCCCCCTATTTGGAGAAGTCATAACCCCTATAGCCAATGATATACACCATTTATAAACAGTACTAAATGATGATTAATGACATAACAGGAATACTTAATATAAACAACACAAAAAAAAATTTACCACAGAATGCACATTATAATATGCCAAACAACATTTTTTTTATAACTGGGTAATGTTGGATTACAATGTTTTACATTTAATGATTACATCACAACATTACAAAACACTATAAAAGAACTTAAAACATAATCAGGATTGATCAGGCTCTCTAATTATAATCCCTTTGCCAGATTGAATTGTAGCTGTCACAGGAGCTTCTGATTCTTCAGCTATCTTCTTTCCTTTAAGATCAGCTTTCTTCTGAGCTTCTTCCTTGATCCTTTGCCTTTCAAAATAATGAAAAGGCTTAGGGAAGTATTTGCTTGGCTCCTTAGCATCTGATGGCAGTCTTCCCAGCTTGGCTTTCCTTCTGAATTGAACTATTGCTTCTTGTCTTGCCTCATACTTCTGCCATTCTATTTCATTGTACCACTTGCCTCTCTCATGAACTTTATCTTGTACAGCTTTCCATGCAGTGAGTATTATGTTCCTTGAAGTAGGACTCCACTGCTCATAATCAGGCTTCAGTACAGCCTGCTCTCTGAATTTCTTCTTTGCTACTAGAGCATCTTGCTGTTCTTTTAGAGTAGCCTCAGGCTTATCAACCTTTCCAAAGACAATATTAGTAACCTCCTTTGGAGGACTATACATTCCTTGAACCTTCTGATCAATCATGTCAAAATCTGGAGGGGGGTAAATGACTTGGGCAACCTCAGGTTGAGTGCCTTCAAGTAGATTTGATTGTATTCCTGATTCAGCGACCATAGCATCATCACACAATGGGGGATATCCCAAAGTGGCTCGAATGCTATTGGTCACCCATTTGGAGTGCTCTGAGCCTGCATGTATTAGCATCCTCTCCCCCTTTATGGCTTCTCTAGATACATGATCTCTTAGATCTTCCTTTTGAAATCGGATTTGGCCATCCAAATAATTTACACCGTCTTTAAAAAATGGTTTTAACTTGTTAAGCTTTTCAGATATTTCTTTTTGAGAGGTTGTGATGGCAGTCTTAACAGATGCAATGGCAGCTTGAAAATTCTTATCAAAATCTTCCCTTTCTTTGGCTCTATCTGCAGGCAGACCTGGAACAATCTTCTTTACCTTCTCAATGATCTCATTATGAGATTCAGTTAAATTATCATTCATTCTGATCTGATTTTCCAAAACATAACTTTGCTTCAAAGCAATGTCATCCACCTTTGTAGTGATAGCCTCCTGTTGTTTAGCTAGATAAACCACAGCATTGCCACCCTTGTGGAAGCAATCTGTCATTTCAGTTTTATGCAAGTTGACCTGAAACTGAATGGACTTGATATCCTGAGCTAAGTCAAACTGAAGTGACTTGCTATTCTCATCAACATACTTTTCCATAGCCAACCTTTGTTCATCCAATTTTACTTGTAGATCTATCATAAATTTGTTGTAATCAAAGGCTGGAGATACTTGTAGAGGTGTGGTCTGTAAAGCCTGCTTATAATTCTTGCTTCTTCTCTTGAAGACAACAAGTTTTCTTTTCTTTGCCACCCTGGCATCTTCAGTTTCTGTTTCAGATGAAGTATCTACATGAATTCTTTCTTGAGGATGATGAATTGTATCTGTTCCAGGGGTCTGTTGCTCAGCTTCAACATCTACTGGCTCACCCTCAACCTGTGGCTCAACTTCAGCTTCCTGCTCAATGTCCATACCTATGGACTTCTCAATATCTGGTCCACCTCCTACTTTATCAGCAGTAGTATCAATATCAGGGAATAACTCCTCCATAGTAAATTCCAGTTGAGCTGTAACTTCTGCAGCAGTTAAATCTTGAGACAAGTTTAACTGTGCTTCCTCTTGTACTTGCACTTCAGTACTTGTAGTATCTGGAGTAGGAGTGGACACTAGCTCCCCCTGAACCTGTGTAGTAATAAGAATATGAGCAATGTCTTTTATAGTAAAATACATTAGCTCCCCCTATACCTGAGCAGGAGTAGATACCTTTGGAGCAAGAGTGGAAACTGGCTCCCCCTGCATCTGTGCAGGTGTTGACACTTCCTGGACAACAGTTGTGTCTGGCTGATCTTCAACCTGTGTCCTCAGGGGATCTTCTTGTAATTGTTCAGATTCTTGATTCTGTGTAGGGGTTTTCACAGGGGTGTCTGGCCTGCTCTCTTCAGGCACATCCTTGGATAGTACCCTATCCCACCTTGAGAACAATCTCATATCCATTCTTCTCATATGATTAATCTTACTCCCTTGCAATTGCTGCAGCACTTCAGGAATCACTCCAGTGAGGTACAGGCTCATGATCCTAGCCATGTTAGGCTTCTTGATTCCTTCTTTGATCTTGTCAAAGATCACCCCTGACCAATCAGTAGGAATAGTAAAAACAATCCTGGTCATCAGGCTGAACATATAGGCAGAAATCCTATCATGTCCACCTGTCTTGCAGAGGATTACTTTCCCAACTACTTCTGACAAGAACTTCCCTTACTGATTTATACCCTTCCTGTTGAATGTAGCTCCAATCTTCAATCCTGAGTCCAGTCCACACCATTGAAGGGCTTCCCTTGTCTTAGATATAGGAACTTCCTCTTCATTCTCAACTACTTGCAATTGAAAGATCTTTCTTATACTTCTTTGATTAATCTTCACCTTAGTCCCTTGAACAGTGGACTTAATCTTGAGGCCAGTAGAGTGGACTGATGCAGAGATAAAGAACTCGTGCACCTCCTTCTTCCAGATTTTAGTAGGTTGTGAGATGAGAAATTCTAACCCTGACTCAGAGAGGAGGGTGATAACTCCTTGGACATCTGGCGGCGCCTCTGCAAAGGCCTGGCGCACCAACTCATACCCTTCATTGATGTTATCTTCAATCTTTGGCGCCATCGTTTTGTCGAGAAAGCTTGAGAGAAGAGAGAAAGATAGACTGTCGACACAGGGTTTTAGTCTCGAAAACCTTGGAAGCGTGTCGACAGAATGAGATTTTGACCTATTTATAGCCGCAGTTGAAAGAAGTTCAAAAGGCGCCAAAAACAGTCAAAATGTGTCGACACAGACGGAATGTGTCGACACAAACTTCTACCGTCTCGACATTACTTCAGCCTACTATGTGTCGACACCAATTTGTGGTTATGTCGACACCTTAGATAAACAGAAATTCTGTGTCGACTCTAAGGATAAGTGTCGACACATATTCTGTAAGTGTCGACACCATTTTCCTGGTTGAGTCGACATTATATTTCTGGTTAAGTCGACAATATAACTCTTAAGTGTCGACACATATTCTCTGTGTCGACACAATATTTCTGACTTGTCGACATAATTTCTCTGAGTCGACACATTACTACTGAATGTGTCGACACATTCTTACTTAGCCAATTTCTGTAACTTCAATGTGTCCTTTTTAACACTTGATTATGTTGTTGTTATTACCTTTACTTATTTATATACCACTTCAATTGCATTGTTAATGATTTTGTTAATACATTAATCAATGGTTAACATACCTAATTCAATTTTGAATTTATTGAATTTGGTTTCATCTAAAGGCTTAGTAAACACATCTGCTATTTGATAATCTGTTTTTACAAATTCCAATGAGATGTCTCCTCTTTCTACATGTTCTCTAAGAAAATGGTATTTGATTTCTATATGCTTAGTTCTACTATGAGAAACTGGGTTATTAGCAATAGAAATAGCACTCTTTGAATCACATAAAAGGGGTGTTCTACTTACCTGAATACCATAATCCTTAAGCTGATGCTGCATCCACAATAGCTGTGCACAGCAGCTTCCAGCAGCAACATACTCTGACTCAGCTGTGGAAATTGCCACACTGGTCTGCTTCTTACTACTCCAAGATATTAGTCTTCCCCCCAGGAATTGACAAGTACCTGTAGTACTCTTTCTATCCTCTCTACATCCTGCAAAATCTGCATCTGAATAGCCTGTTAGTAGAAAATCTCTATTCCTAGGGTACCAAAGACCTAGAGTAGGAGTGCCCTTTAGATATCTCAGAATCCTTTTGACTGCAGTATAATGAGATTCTTTAGGGCAGGCTTGGTACCTAGCACAGACACATGTAGCATACATAATGTCAGGTCTACTAGCAGTGAGATATAGTAGAGACCCAACTATTCCTCTATACAATGATTCATCAACAGGTTTACCTGCCTCATCTTTGCATATAGGCATACTTGTTCCCATAGGAGTTCTCATGGAGGAGGATGACTCCATACCATATTTCTTAATTAATTCTTTGGTGAACTTAGACTGGGATATGGACAATCCATCATCAGTCTGTCTTACTTGGAGTCCCAAGAAGAACTTAAGTTCTCCCATACTGCTCATCTCAAATTTCCCTTGCATAAGTTTGGCAAACTTTTTACAAAGGTTGTTTTCAGTAGATCCAAAGATTATGTCATCAACATAGATCTGGACTAAGATGATCTTTCCTTTGGATTCCCTAAGGAATAGAGTTTTGTCTATCTTTCCTCTTGAGAATTTATTCTCAATGAGGAAGGTAGACAGGGTTTCATACCAAGCCCTTGGAGCTTGTTTTAACCCATACAAAGCTTTCCTAAGCTTATACACAGAATCAGGTTTAAGAGGATCTACAAAACCTGATGGCTGCTCTACATATACTTCTTCTTTAAGATCACCATTCAGAAATGCTGACTTCACATCCATCTGGTATACTTTGAAGTCTTGGTAGGCTGCATAGGCAAGGAACATTCTGATTGCCTCCAGCCTTGCTACTGGAGCAAAGGTTTGATCAAAGTCAATCCCTTCTTCCTGCCTGTATCCTTTTGCAACCAATCTTGCTTTATTCTTTACTATTATTCCACTTTCATCTAGCTTGTTCCTATAGATCCACTTAGTGCCAATTATGTTGTGGCCTCTTGGTTTAGGAACAAGCTCCCAGACTTTGCACCTTCTGAATTGATTCAGCTCCTCTTGCATAGCATCAATCCAGTGCTGGTCTTGGATAGCTTCTTCAAACTTCTTAGGTTCCATTTGGGACATGAAACTAGAATGCAAAACTGTGCTTTGATTTCTGCTTCTAGTTTGAACTCCTTGTCTTGGATCACCAATTATCTGATCAGTAGGATGATCTCTTAGATATCTTATAGCTGGAGGTAGATTCCCTTCAGGTTGAGCATCTCCAGCTTCTTCATTCTGCTGTTCCTCTTGGTTTTCATCAACTTCCATTATCTCTTGTACTCCCCCTGGACAGCAGCCTTCATTTTCCAATGCTCCATCTTCCTTTGAAGCTTCAGCAATGGAGAGCTTGTCCATCTTCTTGCTTATACCTGTTGAGTCATTTGATCTACAAGACAACTCACAATTGATTAATCTTGTTTCATCAAATACAACATGCACTGATTCTTCAACAACTTGAGTAGTTAAGTTGAAGACTCTATAGGCCTTACTATTTGTGCTGTACCCAACAAATATCCCATCCTGGGATTTGGCAGCAAACTTAGTCAAATATGACTTGCCATTGTTAAGTATATAGCACTTGCAACCAAAAATCCTAAAATAGGATAGATTTGGTTTTCTGCCTTTCACAATCTCATAGGGAGTCTTTCTGTGGCTTTTGGTGATAGAAGCCCTATTGATGACATGACAAGCAGTGTTAACTGCCTCAGTCCCAAAAATATTCTGGGAGAGAGGTGTCACTCAATAGAGTTCTACCAGCTTCAATTAATGTTCTATTCTTTCTTTCAGCAATTCCATTTTGCTGAGGTGTTCTAGGTGAGGAGAACTCTTGGAAAATCCCAAAGTCTATACACAAGTTTGTTATGCTTTCAGATTGAAACTCAGTACCATGGTCACTTCTGATTTTGACCACTGTACTATTCAGTTCATTCTGAATTTGCTTTACAAAATTAAGTAATACACTTGGGGTTTCAGATTTTTGTCTCAGAAAGAACACCCGTGTAAATCTAGAATAGTCATCTACAATCACTAGAGTGTAGACCTTTCTACCTAGACTGTGAACTGGCATAGGACCAAAAAGATCCATATGCAAGAGGTATAAGCACCTCACAGAATGCTTGTTTTCAAGGCTTTGAAATGAGGTTTTTGTCTGCTTGCCCTTTTGACAAGCTGAGCATACCCCTTCCTTTATACACTTAACTTGAGGCCCATTCCTCACTAGTTCTTTACTAAAGAGTTGGCCAATTGTCTTGTAGTTTAGATGAGCCAATCTCTTGTGCCACTTAACACAATGAGAAGCATTGTCATCAGCTACAAGACAAATGGGGGAAGCCTTATTCTCACATTCAAAATTAAGGCAATACACATTTCTCTTCCTATACCCAGTCAATATGATCTCTTGATCACTTGACCTTTTGATATGACATCCATCCTTACCAAATGAAATGTCATATCCTAGATCACTCAGCTGGCTTATGCTTATTAGATTATGTTTCAAACCTTTTACATAGGCCACTTGGGTGATAGTAATTAGATTAGAAGAAATGTTACCAAACCCTTTGATGACTCCTTTTTCAGATCCACCAAAGATCACTTTATGTCCATCTTTGACAGATGAATACTCCTTCAGCAGCCCCTTTGTTCCAGTCATGTGCCTGGAACAACCACTATCCAAGTACCATATAGGGGCATGGTTACTTGGATTCACCTGCAATACAGAATTACTGACCCTTAGAACCCAAGTAAGTCTTGGGTCCTTGGTTCAGGTTAGCATTAATAAAGTTATCATAACCTCTTCTAACAGGTAGACTCTTATTCTTTATAACACTTGTGTTATACCAGCAGTCCAATGCAAAATGGCCCCTCTTGCCACAGCACCAACATTCAAACTTATTGTATCTAGATCTAGATACATCCTTGTCAGAAGAATTTCTGTTCATTGCTGGTGCTGTTGCAACTTCACCTACTGATTTCTTAAAACCATTGGGTTTATGACCATAGGTAGGCCTGCTTGCCTTAACACCCTTGTTCTTCAGAACATTTGTCTTAATATGACCTTGAATGTCTTCATGATCATATATGTTAGAAGGCACTTTCTCCTTACTAAACTTTATGGGGACTGAAAGGTTTAGTGGCTGAATAGGGGCTTTGCCTTTCCTCTTGAATCTGCCAGCTCTGGAGTTACCTTTAAATCCTAATCCAGCCTTACCCTTCTGAGTGACAAATTCATCTATCAAGGGTAAGACAGATTTTGGCTTAGAGTAACTAGCCACTAAATCCCTTTCAATTCTAAGTCTGGCCTCCAGACTCTTTACTTGATCATTAGTATAATTAATTGTGCCCATCTGAATAATAGTTATATTCTTCAGCTTGGCAATTTCATTTAATTTTTGATCAAGGGCTTTTTCTAACTCAGTTGTTGCTACCCTTAGTTCAGCAATTTCCTGAGCCTGTGTTTTAACCAGGTTCTTGCTTTTCTTAAGGGCCTGCAACAAGTCCCCATACTTGTCTATCAATTGATAGACATCTCCTTCAGATCCAGATGCATCTTCATCACTTGATGCAGATGTAGCTGATTCTTCATTTGTACTACAAACAGATGTACAGGAAGGACAGTTTACCTCATTAGGACCAGACTGATTCTGGCATATGTCCTCTTCTGATCTTGTCATCAAACCCATGCATTGATGTTCATTGATGGAGTCTAGCAACTGCATAAACTCTTCTTCCTCAGATGCAGCATATAGTCCAATATATGCTTCAGCTTTAGATCCTGATTCTGAAGTTGACTGGTCTGACAGACTTTTATCTTTCTTTGCTACAAAGGATTTCTCCTTCTTGCCTTTCTGATAAGTCTTCTTCTTTTCTGAAGATTCCTTCCTTTTGTCAGGACAATCAGCCACTACATGTCCAGGCCTATTGCAACAATAGCAGACAATCTTTGAAGTAGTGGCTTTGCTGGGCTTTGATCTACTTTTCTCTTTCCTTGATGACCTTCTCTTCTGATAATAGTCATCAACTTGCTGTGATGTGGAAGGCCTAGACTTCCATTGCTTCTTTTTCAAGAACCTTTGGAATTGCCTAGTGAATGCAGCAAAGTCTGCATCTGACTCACAGCTAACTGAACCCTTATCTGAATTTTCAGAACTATCTTCTTCAACTTCCTTAGGAGGAGATGGTGATTTCCTCCTATTCTTTCTGGTGGCTTCATCATTAAATGCCACAGTCTTTTCTCTATGCTCTCCTCTTGAGTTTCTTTCCTCCTCCTTCCTTACCATAAGTTGCATTTCATAGGATAGCAACTTTCCAAACAGGGTTGGAGGAGATATCTCAGCCAATTTAGCCACTTCTCTTATGGCACAGATCTTTGTATCCCAATCCTTTGATAAGGATCTTAAGAATTTGTCATTCAGTTCATAGGTACTGAAGACTCTTCCATAGGATATTAGCTCATTCACAATTCTATAGAATTTCTTATAGCACTCAGTTATGCTATCAGATTTTCCTTGTCTAAAGCTTTCATACTCCTGATTTAGCATAGACTTTCTATCCAGCCTTACTTCTTCAGATCCCTCCATGTAGACAATCAATGTGTCCCACATCTCCTTGGAGGTCTTGCAGTGAATCAGATTCTGAAATGTTGAATCATCTATGGCACTGACAATGATGTTCTGTGCCCTTTTATCCATGGTTGCCAAGATGATTTCATCCTTGGTCATTTCTGAATAAGTCTTTGGTATTTGGATATTTGCATCAAGAACAGATATCTTCATTGGAGTGAAGGGCCCTTCCTGTACTGAGATGTAAATCCTTGGGTCAGATGCTTCCATAAACAATCTGACTCTCTCTTTCCAGATCCCAAAGATTTCCTTCTTGCATATGGGTAATTTCATAGACCCTAGCTCCTTATGATTCTCTCCAGAACCCATCTTCTTGAATCTTGAATCTGCCTTTCAGATCTACCTCAGACTGTTAAGTCCTTTTTGAGGAACCTGGCTCTGATACCACTTGATAGTTTAACTTTCAAGGCAGCCTAAATACCTAGAGGGGGGGGGGGTGAATAGGTTCTGCTTTACTTATAAAAACTTCTAGGCAGAATTCAATTCAATAGCTAACACAATTTACACAGCAATCACAGAAAATAAAACATCACAGATTGCACAATGTTTTATAGTGGTTCCCCAAGGTTTGGGTACATCCACTTTCCCCCTTCACCTATCTAGCAGTATGCTAGATTCGGCCAAACTTCCACTTATCTCAGATCAACAGATCCTACAACTCAGAACCCAACTGGTTCCTACAACTCAGGCACAACTGCCCTACCTCAGCCTTGCCCCAAGGCCTACAACTCAGAGAATATCCTTCTCCTATACTCAGGCAAACTGCCCTACCACTCAGAGTTCAACACCCCTACACTCAGCCTTTATAACATAGGCTTACAACTCAGATCTGTGTAAACAAATCCTACAGAAATATAGAAAAGATTATTAATCTGTCTTGCCAAAGTTGAGAGAGAAAAGGCTAAGACAATTCTTGATCAGCTGATGCAATCAACTGTATCTGAGCCTTCTTCAAGGCTTCTTGAAAATGAACTTAGCTGAGTTGATTCCAAACAGCTTCTTGAGAATCCACTGGTGGTTTCTTTCTTCTTCTTCTAATTCAGGCTTGATCTCTCTCTATCCAGCACTTTGAAAGATTCTTCTGAATTCTGATTAGAACTCTTCTTAGATCTATCCTTAGATAGTCTTCTTAGATCTCCCGGAGAAGATCTTCTTAAGTGCCTAGCACTTTCTTGAAATGAATTGGATCGTAATCCTTCTCAACTTTTTGATTCTCAACAATGTTTTTCAACAGTTGCTTTCTCCTTCTGAATCCATCCATTTATAGACATTCTTCATGGTAACCGGCTGATCCGGTTTCTAACCGTTTTCTGACAAGTCTGACAGCTTCAGTTAACCGGTGGTAACCCACAGCTGTCAAGTCCTCAAACAAGTCCTGTGCCTTAGTCTTGAACCACAAGTTGTTGACACAGTCTGTCAGAAAGTGTCGAGACCATCTGTCTAACTGTGTCGACACAATTGACTTTGGTGTCGACACAGTCTTCAGTGATGTCGACTAAGTTGCCTTTGAGTCGACACAGCTTCTTCTGAAAATAACTTGGTCTTGACTCTTCAGTGTGTCGACACAAGTCCTGTGTGTCGACACAGTTGTTGTAGAATCATAACTTAGTAAGTGTCGACACAGTCTTCAGGTGTCGACAAATTCATTTCTTAAATCTGCTTTAATGTGTCGACTTAATCACAATGTGTCGACACATTCTGCTGGTGTCGACAAACTTGAGGTCGACTATTTTCTTCTGTGTCGACACATTCAGCTGATGTCGGCAATCTTGAGATCGACTATATTCTTCTGTGTCGACACATTCTCCCAATGTTGAGGTCGACGCTTTTCTTTTGTGTCGACACAAATTCCCAGAGTTGTGTCGACTCTTTTCTTCTGTGTCAACACAAATTCCCAGTGATGTGTCGACTTACTTCTTCTGTGTCGACACTTTTTCCCAGTGTAGTTGTAGACTAACTGCTATGTGTCGACACTGCTTCCCAGTGTTGTGTCGACTCTTTTCTTCTGTGTGTCGACACTGCTTCCTCTGTGTCGACACTTGGACTTAGAATTTTTCTGCATACTTTATCAATTCTTCACCTGCACATGTCAACTTAAAACAACATCAAATACACCTTGATGTATATCATGGAGCTAGGTTGGGCTTCTTCAAATCAGGTACACATTTTCCAATGTACCCAACAATAGTCAATCCATAACCGTACACTACCGTCTTTCTTTTTCACAAATAGAACAAACACGCTCCAAGGTGACATACTTGGGTGTATGTATCCCTGTTCCAGTAACTCTTGCAATGGGAATTTCAATTCAACCTTTCCTTTGGCGCGACGCGCTATGGCGAGCGGGCCATAGGTTTCGCACCTGGCACCAACGTAATAGCGAAGCCGATCTCTTATGGACTTCATCACTCATAAAGTTCATTAGGAAACACATCTGTCTAAACCGACCACACCCTAGAAGGGTCCCTCAACCTGCCTTCGGCCTACAGACCGCTAGAGGCATGAAGACTCGCTTCAAGCATAACCGAACAACTTAGCGAGCATACAAGCACTCTTGGTCCCTCGTTCAGCACAGATGGTCCTATGGTCTGCGATAACCTCAAAGAGACCTCTACACATATGCATTCTTTCCATTACGGCCATGCCGTTTCACTAGTATCTCTGATACCTAGATAAATACATAGGTTGGAACAAGCTGTAAACCAACGTTTTGCTTATTCATCACAACATAATTATACATATACAAAACAAGTTTTGGAGCCAGCATTACAAACGCGGATATGTACAGTACAAAGTTATAATTATTTATATACATTCTGTTCTTTCTCTTCTTGTTTAAACTCATCTAAGGGCCAACTCTACAGTCTCAGGCTTTATGTCCTTCTGTACCACACGAGTAGCAAATGGGTGGAGTTCGCCCTGCCACCGCTCTAGCCTTAGCTTTCTTTGTCCTTGGCGCATTACCATGGCAGTCCCGTGCAATATGTCCTACGTTTCTGCACGCAAAACAAACACGCCTTTCCTTTGTTCCCATGGTGGTAGAAGAGGTCGACTCCCGTATATGTATGTTCTTCTTCTGCTTACGAGAACTTGATGTTGGCATCTTTGTAACGGTGGGCACACTGACACCGTACCTTGCCCGGAACTGATTTAAGTCCATTTACAAAGACCGAGCTGTCATGACCAAGGCACAAAAGCCAAGTAACTTTGGACCAACCAATAGACTTCGTAGTTCCTGGCGCAGACCATTATAAAATCTGTTGATCTTCGTCTCCTCACTTTCAACCACACACACTGCATGTTGTCTCAGCGCCACAAATGCATGAAAGTACTCCTCGACCGTATATGGTCCTTGCATCAGACGCATATTCAACGGCGGGGCCAATGCTCTTTTCCTTTCCATCTGCTCAGGCACACCAACCAGCATGAGAGGCACCATCGGAACAGAGGGTTGTACATGTCCCTCGTGGCGGGCGTTGATCATTGTAAAAACCACATCAGTGATCAATCAGACTGTCGCTACCAAAAGACAGAGTGTTGGCTCATTAATCCTCAATGCATACTGGGGTTCTTGCTGTCCCTCATTACTGCTAGTCGCCTACAAGTGTGAAACACACAAGTAAGCAACTAAAATGTTGCACAAAGTAGAAGAAGGAACACACAAGGACCCCAAATAGAGCACACATTCGCGCCCTCGCACAAGCAAGAGCACACATTTGCGCCATCGCACAAGCAAGAACAACAATTAGGAACGCGCAGGTTCCTCAAACAAGTGTATTTGCATTCCTTAGTGGACATTCAAGAGTTCATTAGTATTACAGCGGTTCGCACAGACACGTGCTCGCCACCCCCACAAAAGAATTCGACCACGAATTCGAAAGAGGAAGACTGAGACAATATGATACCCAAATGTAACGACTCCACCCGTTAAACAACATATAATAGAAGGTCCGGCCGGGGCCCCACACTATATGCCACAAACAGGCAGTGAAGTTACATAAACACAACCTAACTCAAAGCATGCTAGCGGAAGCTTAAAGTTAACATTAAACTCAACCATTCGGAATGTCCATTGTATATAAACTGCACATTTATATATATACCACAAAGGAATGTACCAAATACACAAAGTTAGGGTCTTAAGGCCTTACAGTTCCTCTTTTCATAGTATAGATTACATACATCGGCGCACAGGCTGGCCATACATGAATAAAAGACAACACATTTCGCTTAGCCTTCAAGGGCTAGCAGCAGCAGTGGCAACAGCAGCAGCAGGGACTTCAACCCTTCATTTACCGCTCGGCTCTCCAGCACCTGCACAGGGACAATCCACCCAGAAGGTGGTAAACAAGGCAACGGTCAGCATTCAGCTGACCAATTTTATAACAATCTTACCCCTTTCCCGGGGCAGTGGTATTCCTTCCCTGTAGAGCATTGCATCAATAGATATAACATATCTTGTGCTCTTACGCATAAACAATCCATCACAATCGTCAGCCACCCGGCCTGACGATCTGTTCACTCAGGCACACTTTTGGGTACACCGGCGAACCGAGATCAACACCATTGAACATTTAGTCTTGATGCCCCGCAAGCCTAAGACTCTCATTATGCTGCTGACGAAAGCCCAATGCCTTGGCACTCTCTTGTACAGCCAACATAACGCAGGTACAGATCCACCCCCCCCATTGCTCAAATCGCCTTGCCATCACCAAGCACATCGTACTTGCGACTATAATTAAAGGCACGGGTTGGCTTCACCTTTCCTGCTCGGCAAGATGCCTTTTAAGAGCTCGCAGCTCAAAATAACCATAATGTCCACTGAGGACTGGCTTCACAATCCATAAGGGGAGTTAATGCCGGCATCCTTTGCGGCCGCTTGGCGGGTTCAGCAGAACTCTTTATCTGCCCCCAAACTCAACCCAAACCCTGCAGTTCATGCAGTGCCAGAAAAAATGTTCTTTCATAGCATACAACACAAGAATTAAAAGGGTGTTTTCCTGAAATTCCTCATTCCAGTACTTCCTGCTACTTCCCTTTACAGACACAGCCCATTGACTCCACAAACTACACGTTTATACGCGGTGTATTCTCCGATGCGCAATATGCAACATCACCAATCCAGACCAACCTGTCCAGATGGGCTTCACACAACATGTCTATCCCGTACAACACATTTCCGGGTCTAAATGCAGACTCAATTGGGGATAACAACTATCAACCCACTGGGATCACTTATTATTTCCACCTTTTTTGTGGAGGACCCCATGCTCATGTATAAAGGAGGACTTCACTTGTCCAAGAAGGAAGATCATTATCCTTGACAATATCTTGGGAGCCATAGAAATCTTAGTCGGGGGAAAGGACCGTAGTGATCTTGCCTCCACAGATCTAGCCTCAGATCTCTAAACAGAACTCTAACGCTCTCGCGGTGGCCGGATCTTCTCCTCTTCCTCCTCCTAGCTCTCCTCCTTCACTAAGCTCTTGAGAGAGATAATAGTTTAGTGAAGAATGATATCTTCACTCAATCCCGGAGATAAACCCAGCTAGGAATACCTGGGGACATTGGATTAAGAATGAGGGAAACGAGCGACCACAAATTAGCTAAAAAGTCTAATTTTGTGGCTAACACGGCCTGTGACATGCCCGTGTCACAGGCCGTGTACTGTAAGCGGTTCACGAACCGACTCATCCCGAAAAGGACACGACCATGTGACACGCCCGTGTCACAGGCCGTATGTCTTGATACGGATTCAGACACACCCGTGTCTAGCCCGTGTTCGACAGGCCGCATAACCTTGGCCACAACCCGAGAGGGACACACCCTCTGACACTCCCGTGTGGCTGGGAGTGTGCTTCACTCAACGATTGTCGAGCTCATGGCATTGAGTGTCGAGAGCATGGCGTTGAGTGCACACCGAGAAGGACATGGCTTGGGACACGCCTGTGTCCTAGGCCGTGTGCCTCACACAATGCCTTCTCGAGACTAAACCACACTCAATGCCCTCTCGAGAAGCCCGAGAAGGACACGCCCGTGTCCCAGGCCGTTTCTAAACCTTAATTCCAAACTTTGGAAATTTGGTATTTTAGGGTGTTACATGTTGCACACATAGTTCCACTTGCTGATGTTGTATCTACAGAATCAGCTTCCACCTATGGTGATATCATTTATACACCACATCACTGCAACCCCTTAGCACTTGAGTGAACCATGGATCCACTTAAGCTGGCTGCTAGTTGTTCCTCTTCTCATAATCTCCCCCTTAGTCTGTGCATTGTCCTTAAGACAAACTGATCAACAGTTGTGACAGCTAATCTATTGCAGCAGCTGCCTACTCCCCCACAACTGAGGAATCCTTTGTCAGATTCCTGGTAGACATTCTAGTCTATGCCAGTCTGTATACCACTTGATGGTCTTTATAGTCTTGATGCCACATCAAGGACTTATCTACCTATAAGAAAAGTAAATACTACAACACAAACTAGAGTTTGGAGCTTTGATACTACTAAGTTCCACATACCCAACTCAACAAAGAGGGTGTTGAACTTGACTTCATCTAGTGGCATGATAAGCATGACAACCACTTTTCAGTCAGGACAAACTGAGGATTGAGTTTTTCCTTATGCTCCCAAACTAATTGATACTTAATCTACATATGCATAGTCCTGCTATGACAGTCAGGATTCCTAGCTACTTAGATTACACTAGTAGAATATCAATATAAAAGAAATTATACTTATCCGAAGGTTATGATTCTAATGCCACAAGATTTCTGTTTAACAATCTTGAGTTCGATGAATTATTCAGATATCGTCGAGCTACGTTCGACGAATTTTTTTGATTTCGTCGAGCTCCGTTCAACGAATGAAGGTGAATTTGTCGAGCTCCGTTCGACGAATGTGTAACGACCCCATCCGTTAAATGACGTATAGTAGAAGGTCCGGCCGGGGCCCCACACTATATGCCACAAACAGACGGTGAGGTCACAGGATAATACCAAACCAAACGAATCCTAACTCAGAGCATTCTAGCGGAAGCTTTAAGTTACAACTTTGAACTCTAATCCAGAATGTCCAAATATATAAAACCACCTTTATATATCAAACCATGGAATGTACAACAAATACAAGGGTTTGGCCTTAAGGCCTTACAGTTCCTCTTTACATACAACATGTTTTACAAACCTCGGCGCGCAGGCCGGCTATACATGAGTACAAGAGAAAACAAAACAAAGCCATTCGCTTAGCCTTCAAGGGCTAGCCGCAGCAGCAGCAGCAACAGCAGTAGGGCTTCAGCCCATCATTTACCACTTGGCTCTCCAGCACCTGCACGGGAACAATCCACCCAACCGGTGGCAAACAATGCAACGGTCAGCTTTCAGCTGACCCAATTATAACAATCCTACCCCTTTCTCGGGGCATGAGCATTCTTTCCCTGCAAAGCATGGCATCATCAAATAGCAACTATGTGCGCGCAGGCACATTCAAGCCATCACAACTATCGGCCACACGGCCCGACAGTCCGTGCACTCAGGGCACATTTTCGGTGTACCGGAATACCAGGGTCAACACCACCGTCTACACGGTATTTGAGCATTCTAGTCTTTCCGGCGCGCGGGCCTAAGACTCTCATTAGGCGCTCCAACAAAACCTATAACTAGGCTTCCAAGTCGGACGGACCTAACGCAGGTACGGATCAGCCACCCCCCGTTGCTCAAGTCGCCGTGCCACCTCGAATACGGAAGTATCCATGGCTATTTATAGGCGCAGGTCGGTTTCACCTTTCCTGTTCGGCAATCTGCCTTTTTATCGAGTTGCAGCCCAACGGCTCAACCACTCATAAAGTGGCAACACACGGCCATAAGAGTTGCATCCAACCCTCTTCATTTCCTGGACATCGTCCAGTACTTCCTGCCGCACCAAGCAACAGGTAGGAACAAGGCATCACAAGCCATAGGAATCACAAGCCATAATCACGGAGCCTTCTCTGATATGCAAACAAGCATCACCAATCCAGACCACGTCCAGATGGGCTTCACACAGCATGCCTAGAGCCGTACTCCAATTCCGGCCTCTAACAAGGGGGACTTCACATATCTACCCCAAGGGACACCACAACCCACCGCACACTCGCGGGGAAGGGTTTTCCCTATGCAATGCAGAAAAGAAGGACTTCACATGTCCAAGGAGGGAGATCGTTACCCTTGTCGATCTCTTCGGAGCCATCGAAAACGAGCCGGTTAGAAAGAACCGCAGCAGCCTTGCCTTCACAACGCCGGCTTCAGATCACGAATCGGACCACGGGAACTCCGTCGGTGGCTTGCTCTCCTCCTCCTTCTTCCTCCACTCTCTTTCTCTCTTTCTTAAGCACAAATGAAGAATGACTCTTCATCATTCCTTCACGAATTTAATCCAGCCAGGAAACACCTGAGCCCTTGGATCAAAAGAGAGAATCTGAACGGCCACGATCTGCCCAAAAAACTCTATTTTTGGCTGACACGGCCTGTGACACGCCCGTGTCACAGGCCGTGTACCCTTAAGCGGCACACACAGTTTGAACCGACTGAACAACACGGGCATCGACACGCCCGTGTCGAACCTGACACGCCCATGTCATTCTTGAGACACGCCCGTGTCTCCTGCTACACGGTACTCACCGATTTCCAAAACCAGTACACGGGTCAGAACACGGCAGCTGACACGCCCGTGTCCAGCCTGACACGCCCGTGTTCAAGGCCGTGTTCAAGGCCGTGTCCGGCTCTGACTTGAATAGTTCAATCTATAGAACCATATCTCAACCCGGTTGGCCAATTTCGAAAATTAATTCGAACACGCCCTGGGACACGCCCGTGTCGAAGGCCGTGTCCCAAGCTC
Source organism: Platanthera zijinensis (assembly GCA_039513925.1). Classification (NCBI taxonomy): domain Eukaryota; kingdom Viridiplantae; phylum Streptophyta; class Magnoliopsida; order Asparagales; family Orchidaceae; genus Platanthera; species Platanthera zijinensis. The sequence goes on along the minus strand of CM077091.1, from coordinate 5,943,883 downwards.
GACGCTCGTCGACTATCAATCGTCGACTAGCCTGAACACGCCCTGGGACACGCCCGTGTCCCAGGCCGTGTACACCCGACACGCCCTAGGACACGCCCGTGTCCCAGGCCGTGTCAAACAGCCTGCTACTCAAACTTCATGTTGAGTCTTTTTGGGGCCTTTTTGGGGTGTTACAACCCTCCCCCTCTTAACAAAATTTCGTCCCGAAATTTGCAAGGTAAGGAACCAAAACCAGCAATGCTATAACCATGTTATAACAAAAAGTACACGGTCTACAGTTTATACAAATAACTCGGGAAACTCAGCTCGCATGGTCTGCTCTCGCTCCCATGTTAGCTCTTCACGGCCACAATTGTCCCATCGGACCTTGACCATCCCGATCACTTTGTTCCGCAACTGTTTCTCGGCTCGATCCTCGATCCGAATGGGTCTAACCCTCGTCATTAGCCCATACTCGACCGGTACCCGATCATTCTCCACTATTTGAGCTGGATCCTTCACCGCCTTACGAAGGACTGAGATGTGAAATACATCATGTAATCCACCCAAGTCCGCTGAAAGTGCTAGTCGATAAGCAGCTTCCCCAACTCGCTCCACCACCTCAAATGGACCAAGATACCTCGGACTTAGCTTTTTCAAACGCCGAATCCTGGACACACCTTTGAAGGGTTTGATCTTCAAATATACCCAATCACCCACCGCAAACTCCACGTTCCGGTGCTTGGCATTGTAGTACTTTGCTTGACGATCTTGGGCTATCAATAGCCTCTCCCGAATAGAGCGTATGAGCGAAGTAGCTTCTTCGACTTCCTTTTTCCCACTCAGCTTAGATTCGCCTGCTTCTGCCCAAGCTAACGGTGTACGGCATTTCCGACCATATAAAGCTTCAAATGGTGCCATACCAATACTCGCTTGGTAGATATTATTATAGGCAAATTCGACAAGAAATATATAATCTTCCCATCTCTTACCAAAGTCTAGAGCGCACATGCGGAGCATATCCTCCATCGTCCTGTTGGTTCGTTCAGTCTGGCCATCCGTTTGGGGATGAAAGGCTGTACTAAACGCCAATTTTGTACCCAACATTTGATGAACGAGCTGCCAATCATTCGATGTGAACCGCCCATCACGGTCACTAACGATGCTCCGAGGAACACCGTGCAGTCGAACAACCTGCTCCACATAAAGCTTGGCCAATGTTTCCACTGAATCGTCTCTTCTGTTTGGAAGGAAGTGCGCCACTTTTGTCAACCGGTCCACAATCACCCAGATTGAATCATGACCGCGTTGAGATCTCGGCAAGCCATGCACGAAATCCATCGAAATGTCATCGAACTTCCACTCCGGAATAGGTAACGACTTCAGGAAACCGCCAGGCTTCTGGCATTCTGCTTTCACTAACGCACAGGTAGTGCATTCAGCCACATAACGTGCGACATCTTTCTTTAGTCCGGGCCACCAGAATAACTTTTTCATATCTCTGTACATCTTTGTGCTCCCTGGGTGAACTGAGTACTTTGCAAAGTGAGCTTCGTACATCAACTCTTCCCCCAATTTACCCACACTCGGGACGCACACTCGACCATTTCTTCTTAACAAACCGTTGTCCCAAGAGAATTGGTCATCCGGCCCATATTTTGCATAGCGCTGGAGGCTTTCATCAAGCTCCGTTGCTCGCCGAACTCGGTCCGCAAGGTCATATTGCACCTCCGTCCAGTTCAAACATGCATCGGTTGACGCACCCTTGTCAACACACGATATCTCCATTGCTTCCAATTCCTGGATCAAACGCTGATCATGCCTCTGCAACCAGCTTGCCCGTACCGGAGTCTTTCGACTCAAAGCATCAGCGACCACATTTCCCTTCCCGGGGGTATAGTGAATCTCGAAGGTGTAGTCCCCAAGGAACTCCATCCATCTTCGTTGTCGCATATTCAGATCCTTCTGATCCAACAAATACTTTAGGCTCTTGTGATCCGTATAGATATCCACTTTCACGCCATATAGATAGTGCCGCCACAACTTGAGCGCAAAGATTACCGCCGCCAACTCCAAATCATGGACGGGGTAATTCCGCTCATGCACTTTCAACTGACGCGAGCCATAAGCAATCACTTTACCAAACTGCAGAAGGACGCAGCCTAAGCTGCTCCCTGATGCATCACTATAGATCTTATACCCATCGGTACCACATGGCGATGTCAACACAGGCGCCGTGGTCAAACGACTCTTCAAGTCTTCAAAAGCTCGCGCGCACTCCGGCGTCCAAATGAACTTTTGATCTTTTCTCGTCAGCGTGGTCAGAGGTAAAGCAATCCGTGAGAAGTTTTCCACAAACCGTCTATAGTAGCCCGCAAGTCCAAGGAAGCTCCTGACCTCGGCCACTGAAGACATCACTGGCCAATCTCGGATGGCACTTATCTTCAACGGATCCACCGCGATACCCTCTCCGCTTACCACATGGCCTAAAAAGGCTACTGAAGAGAGCCAGAACTCACACTTTGAGAACTTGGCAAAAAGCTTATTCCTCCTCAGGGTATGCAAGACTAACCGCAAATGGTTTGTGTGATCCTCTTCCGACTGAGAGTATACCAAGATGTCATCGATAAACACAATAACAAACAAATCCAAATACTCTCGGAATGTTCGATGCATTAGGTCCATAAATACCGAAGGCGCATTACATAGGCCAAACGGCATTACCGTGAACTCATAATGCCCGTAACGTGTTCCAAACGCCGTCTTGGGAATGTCACCTTCCCTAATCCTTAGCTGATAATATCCCGATTTCAAATCCAACTTGGAATAGACCGTTGATCCCGCCAGCTGATCAAAGAGGTCATCAATCCGCGGAATCGGATATTTGTTTTTCTCCGTCAGCTTATTCAACTCGCGGTAGTCAATACACAACCGTAAGCTACCGTCTTTCTTCTTCACAAAGAGAACAGGCGCGCTCCAAGGTGACATACTTGGGCGTATATATCCCTGCTCCAACAACTCTTGCAATTGGACTTTCAACTCAGCCATCTCTTTTGGCGCGACACGATATGGAGAGCGGGCCACAGGTTTCGCACCTGGCACCAACTCAATAGAGAAGTCAATCTCCCGCTGGGGTGGTAACCCAGGAAGATCTTTAGGAAACACATCGGCAAACTCTGACACAACTGGCACTTCACCGACACTGGCCTTAGGCTCAACAGCCTGAATTAGTGTGAAGAATAACTTCGCGCCCTTCCGAACAGCATTGACGACTTGGAGTGCAGACAACAGAGTCCCGCCAACTCCTCGCATACCAGCGAACTTCGTCACAAGTCCGGTATTCTGGCCCAGTGTAATCTCCTTGGAGTTGCAATCAATAAAGGCACGCTGCTCCGAGAGCCAGTCCATACCAAAGATCACATCAAACTCCGATAACGGTAGCACAGCTGCACTCAAACCGAAATCCCGACTTCCTATTTGCACATCCACATCGCAAGCCCTATCCGCAAGCATCACACAGCCATTCGGCAATAGCACCCTTGTACTATCCACTGTCACATGACTTGGTACCCCAATGCGAGATACGAAATCCTCAGACAGAAAAGAAAGCGAAGCACCCGTATCAAACATGGCTCTCGCCAAATTATTCCGAATCAAGACAAAGCCTGCATCACACACAACATGCACAAGCTATACATAACCAAAACCAAAAGCACCAGCAAGTAAACTAAATCAACTCGTATCTATGACGACGTCACTTTGCTTAATCGCTTCCTGTTGGCCAAGTTGATAGATTCGGGGCTGTGCCTGAGAAGCAGAGGAATCCACCACCGCTTTGCCCTTCTCAGCATAAGACGCACCAGTCTTCTTTTCCCCTTTGGGCTGAACCACCTGATAGTCACGGGCTATATGCCCCACCCGGCCACAGTTATAGCATGTACGAGAATCCGGCCTTGATGTCGCTCCCGACACAACGGTCGTAGTCACTTGCCCAGATGGCTTGGACATCTTACCCCCTTTCTTCTGGTAAAACGACTTACTTGGGCGAGGTGCTTGAAACTCTGGCTTCGACACAACCAAGCCCTTATTCCCTTGCACTCGCCTCATGTCCTTCTCCAACGCGCACGCAGTATCAACCAACGCCTGAAACCCTTGGCTCACAGAACTCGAAAGCAGGAATCGCAACTCATCCCGCAATCCTTCATAGAACCGATTCGTTTTCCTTTGGTCATCCGCGAAGATTGTTCCCGTATATCGTCCCAACCTGGTAAACTCGTGCAAGTAGATATCCACACTATCTTCCCCTTGCTTTAACCGTTGGAACTCATTTTCCATAGCGATGCGTTGCGCCGCTGGGACATGTTTCGCCAGAAATAGTCGAGAGAACTCCTCAATCGACACTTGTGTTAATTGCCTGCCCGCCAAATGGTGTAGCTCAACCTCGTCCCACCACAACCGCGCCTCCCCTTCAAGCATGAAGGTGGCTAAGGTGACCTTAAGAGTTTCCTCCGCCCTGATCGCTGTCATTATCCTCTTGACACGCGATAACCAATCTTCCGCCTGCGTTGGGGATCCCATTCCCGCAAACGTAGGAGGACTGAAGCTCATGAATTGCTTCAACTGTCGGTCAGCTGCTCGTGGATCTACAGCCTTAACCGGCTCGGGTCTTACATCAACACGAACTGGCACTACTGCCGGCTGCGCTTGCCCGGTCGGCTGAATCATGGCAAATAGCGCCTCAGCAACTAAGCGAACAGTTTCCGCAGATGGAGGAGGTGTTGGCACCTCAGCTGGTGCCGCACTCTCATCAGAGCGCTGGGGCTCAGACTGCCCAGCACCACTACGTGTCACCTATAGGTGGACAAGACACACATTAGCGAACGTATGCAAGCAAAACAACACAAAAAGGAACGCGCAGATTCCTCAAACAAGAGTTTGTACATTCCTTCATGGACATTCCAGAGTTCATTGGCGTTACAGCAGGTCGCACAAACACGTGCTCGCCACCCCACAAAAGAATTCGACCACGAATTCGAAAGAGGAAGACCGACGAAAGCTGATACCAAAATGTAACGGCCCCATCCGTTAAATGACGTATAGTAGAAGGTCCGGCCGGGGCCCCACACTATATGCCACAAACAGACGGTGAGGTCACAGGATAATACCAAACCAAACGAATCCTAACTCAGAGCATTCTAGCGGAAGCTTTAAGTTACAACTTTGAACTCTAATCCGGAATGTCCAAATATATAAAACCACCTTTATATATCAAACCATGGAATGTACAACAAATACAAGGGTTTGGCCTTAAGGCCTTACAGTTCCTCTTTACATACAACATGTTTTACAAACCTCGGCGCGCAGGCCGGCCATACATGAGTACAAGAGAAAACAAAACAAAGCCATTCGCTTAGCCTTCAAGGGCTAGCCGCAGCAGCAGCAGCAACAGCAGTAGGGCTTCAGCCCATCATTTACCACTTGGCTCTCCAGCACCTGCACGGGAACAATCCACCCAACCGGTGGCAAACAATGCAACGGTCAGCTTTCAGCTGACCCAATTATAACAATCCTACCCCTTTCTCGGGGCATGAGCATTCTTTCCCTGCAAAGCATGGCATCATCAAATAGCAACTATGTGCGCGCAGGCACATTCAAGCCATCACAACTATCGGCCACACGGCCCGACAGTCCGTGCACTCAGGGCACATTTTCGGTGTACCGGAATACCAGGGTCAACACCACCGTCTACACGGTATTTGAGCATTCTAGTCTTTCCGGCGCGCGGGCCTAAGACTCTCATTAGGCGCTCCAACAAAACCTATAACCAGGCTTCCAAGTCGGACGGACCTAACGCAGGTACGGATCAGCCACCCCTCGTTGCTCAAGTCGCTGTGCCACCTCGAATACGGAAGTATCCATGGCTATTTATAGGCGCGGGTCGGTTTCACCTTTCCTATTCGGCAATCTGCCTTTTTATCGAGTTGCAGCCCAACGGCTCAACCACTCACAAAGTGGCAACACACGGCCACAAGAGTTGCATCCAACCCTCTTCATTTCCTGGACATCGTCCAGTACTTCCTGCCGCACCAAGCAACAGGTAGGAACAAGGCATCACAAGCCATAGGCATCACAAGCCATAATCACGGAGCCTTCTCCGATATGCAAACAAGCATCACCAATCCAGACCACGTCCAGATGGGCTTCACACAGCATTCCTAGAGCCGTACTCCAATTCCGGCCTCTAACAAGGGGGACTTCACATATCTACCCCAAGGGATACCACAACCCACCGCACACTCGCGGGGAAGGGTTTTCCCTATGCAATGCAGAAAAGAAGGACTTCACATGTCCAAGGAGGGAGATCGTTACCCTTGTCGATCTCTTCGGAGCCATCGAAAACGAGCCGGTTAGAAAGAACTGCAGCAGCCTTGCCTTCACAACGCCGGCTTCGGATCACGAATCGGACCACAGGAACTCCGTCGGTGGCTTGCTCTCCTCCTCCTTCTTCCTCCACTCTCTTTCTCTCTTTCTTAAGCACAAATAAAGAATGACTCTTCATCATTCCTTCACGAATTTAATCCATCCAGGAAACACCTGAGCCCTTGGATCAAAAGAGAGAATATGAACAGCCACGATCTGCCCAAAAAACTCTATTTTTGGCTGACACGGCCTGTGACACGCCCGTGTCACAGGCCGTGTACCCTTAAGCGGCACACACAGTTTGAACCGACTGAACAACACGGGCATCGACACGCCCGTGTCGAACCTGACACGCCCGTGTCATTCTTGAGACACGCCCGTGTCTCCTGCTACACGGTACTCACCGATTTCCAAAACCAGTACACGGGTCGGAACACGGCAGCTGACACGCCCGTGTCCAGCCTGACACGCCCGTGTTCGAGGCCGTGTTCAAGGCCGTGTCCGGCTCTGACTTGAATAGGCCAATTTCGAAAATTAATTCGAACACGCCCTGGGACACGCCCGTGTCGAAGGCCGTGTCCCAGGCTCGACGCTCGTCGACTATCAATCGTCGACTAGCCTGAACACGCCCTGGGACACGCCCGTGTCCCAGGCCGTGTACACCCGACACGCCCTGGGACACGCCCGTGTCCCAGGCCGTGTCAAACAGCCTGCTACTCAAACTTCATGTTGAGTCTTTTTGGGGCCTTTTTGGGGTGTTACAGAATGAAGGTTATTTCATCGAGCTCCATCCATGTTGATGCTTAGCAACTCTCTTGAACCTTGCACATTCTATTATTGCTGAGCCAGATCTTCTCCCCTTTGTTAACAACAGACTTTCCTTTGGCTTCAACTTTCTGATTAGCAGTACAAGAGTGTTCAGCCCAATGAGTAAAATCTTGATCATTACATTGGTCTGCACACCTGATCACCACTTGATCAATCCCTTCTTGGTTTCTGAATAGACAGGGAGGAACTGGTCTTTTTTGATTTTTTTTTCTCCCTCTAGTTGATTGCAACTGATGCTAATGGTACAGCTGTCATCTTTCTCTTCTCATGAGGCTGAATGTTCTCCTGCAGCTGCTTGAATTTAATACCACTTAAACCTTGAATGATCTTTTCATGAGCCTTCATTTCATCCTGATACCAAGTCTTTCTTTATACTGCTATTCCAATAGAAATGAGCTGACTTGTATCAACAATAGCTGGAGCAATCCAGCTGTTCTAGTAAACTGATTGTCTTTCCTTCTTCCAACAGGTGCCATCACTTGGGTAGTTTCCCTCTCAGCTTCTGCAATGTCCATGGGGGCAAGCTGATCCTCAGCAGTAATGCTGATTTATTCTGCGTTGGGGAACTTTGGGTAAGATTCATGCTTGTCCAACAACCTTGACTGAACATGCTCCCCATCAGCATTTGCACAGATCCTGTCCTTATGACTGCCAGTCATCATTTCAGCTGATGATACTACTTAACTATTTTTCCTTTCTGTATAGTGAGTTTTATCAGCTGAGCAGAGTGTGCCTCTTCCTTGCTACTCATAGAGGAGCTACTTGTGCTTTCCTCAGAGATGAGTACAACCTACTTATCCTTTCCAGTTTTGCTGGTGTGGTAGCAAGACTTTGTCCAACCAGACATTCCAGCTGGCTGGATCCAGCTAGCCTTCATCCATGATCATGGCCAATTACCACTCCTATAGTGATTGTACCACTTGACTCGAGAGCATATCTCTAGAGTATATAAAACTGACCCAACTCTCCCATGCCACTTGATACCACTTGTATCTTTATTTAGGAATGCACATAACATCCTTATCCTTGGAGAATGATCCATAGGATAAATTTCTTGCTCCAGTCTAAGTTCCAGAACATCTTCTGTCCAAGTATCACCTAGGGGAAGGGCACTTGGACTAACCTGCAAAACATAATTATCTTACCTTAAGACCCCAATAGGTATTGGGTCCTAGGTTCTGATTAGACTGAAATCTTACTTGCCTACCTGTAGAATTTCTGACAGGTAGGCTAACTCTTGCTCTAGACACAGAAGGATTGTGCCAGCAATCTAGGGCAAAATGCCCCACCTTACCACAACACCAACACTCATGAATATTATATCTTCTTTTCTGAGCAGGTCTTGTAGTGTTGTTAACTGCTGACTGAACAGAAGGAAGAGAAGCAACAACTTTCTTCAGGTTCCTTTCACCAAGTATCTGACTAAAGGCTATTCTTCCAGCATGCTTCCTTTGCTTGCCCTGAATGGTATTTATAGCTGTCTTCTTTACAGATGACATGCTTTTTATATCATCAGAACTAGCCAAGTTAGGCTTACTGATAGACTGAGCCTTGTTCTGAGTGCTTGCTGGATGGGCTTGAGTGAAAGCCACTGCCTTATCCTTGTGAGTTAGGCCCGAGGCACCAAATATAAATGGTCAAGAATGGGCCATTTTTACTTATTCATGGGGAGCCATAAAGGCATTCATTCCCTTACCCTTTCTTCTCCCATTATAAGATACACTTGTATTCTTATAAGAAGAATTCTCATTCTTATAGTGAACATACATGCAGTCCTGGTCATACCTATGAGAAGGGAGGATTACCTTATGAAAGGTTGACTGTGACACTACAGGGGATTTGCCTTTACCTTTGGAAAGGTCAACTCTTGTGCTTGCCTTGACTGCTAACTCCTTCTTACCCTTTTGGGAGGAGAAGGAATTTATCAAGGGCAGCACAGCTTTAGGCTTGCTGAATTCAGCCACAACCCTTCTCTCCTTTAGGAATTTCTCTTCAAGATCCAAAATGATCTTGTCCTTTGGCTTATGATCTTGTCCTTTTGGCTTATTATAACAATCCATAAAGTATTCTAATGGTGGGTCTGTCCAGTACAACTTGTTCACTAACAAGTACCCATGTGATGACTTGATATCACAATATCAAGACCTGTGAGAATCGGTCATCAGTCAACACACATGTTAGTCTCAATGTGTCATCATCGCCCTTGGCTTCTAAGATGACACTCAACCAGGGACCATTTAAGAAAGAAGCTTCTAAAACATAGGCTCTCACATTCATGTCACCACTTGACTCCTATAGAAGCAAACATTCTAAGGGCATTTATTATGTTAAATTACTCTATCATAATAGAAATAAATTTACAAATAAAAGAACTTGCCAAAATATATAAATGAAATGTATACAATACTATATTCATCAAATGAATTATTACAGCCAACAAACATACAATCCACAAGACTCTCACTAGGGCTAATCATTAAGGTATCGTATACTCATAGATCTAACATGACCATCATGCTTTCTATACGCTAGAGACTTTGTTAGTGGATCCACAATATTTTCTTTAGTCAGCACTTTGCAAATGCTCACATCTCCTCGACCGATAATCTCTCGAATAAGATAGAACCGCCGAAGTATGTGTTTGAAGTGCTAATGAGATCTAGGTTCCGAAGCAAGTGCAATTGCACCGTTGTTGTCACAGTAGAGATGTACGGGATGAACAATGCTAGTAACAACATCTAACTCGCCAATGAATTTCCTAATCCAAACAACCTCCTTCGATACAATTGCTGCAGCGATATACTCAGCCTCAGTTGTAGAATCCACAACTGTCTCCTGCTTGGAACTCTTCCAGCTAACAGTACCTCCATTTAGGAAAAATATGAACCCTGACTAAGAATTTGAGTCATCCCTATCAGTTTGGAATCTAGCATCTGTGTAACCTCTTACAACGAGCTCTTCCTCTCCACCAAATACCAAGAATATATACTTAGTCCTTCGTAAGTACTTCAGGATATTCTTAACGGCAATCCAGTGACTTTCACTGGGATCAAACTGATACCTGCTAGTCATGCTCAAGGCATAAGAGACATCGGGTCGAGTACATATCATTGCATACATGATTGACCCAATTGCCGAAGTATATGGAATCAACTTCATGCGTTCCATATCTTCACAAGACTTGGGAAACTGGTCCTTAAAGAGACTCACACCATGAGACATAGGTAAGAATCCTTTCTTGGACTCAAGCATGTTGAACCGCTTCAACACCTTATCAATGTATGTACTTTGGGTCACACCTAGAAACTTCTTCGATCTATCTCTATAGATCTTAATACCAAATATATAAGTCACCTCGTTAAAGTCTTTCATAGAAAAGTAGCTCTCTAGATTGTTCTTAACAACTTGTAGGGTCGGTTTATCATTCTCGATCAGCAGTATGTCATCTGCATACAATATCAAGAAGACAACAATGCTCTGACTAATCCATTTATAAAGACACAGTTCATCCTCGTTCTTGATAAAACAAAACTCTTTGATCTTTTCATCAAGATGAAGATTCCAACTTCGAGAAGCCTGTTTTCATCCATAAATGGACCTCTGCAGCTTGCATATTTTAGTGGCTTCACCTGGAGATACAAAACCCTCGGGTTGTGTCATATACACTTCATCAAGGAGGTTTCAATTTAGGAAAGTCATTTTGACATCCATCTGCCAGTTCTCGTAGTCATAATACACAGAAACTATAAGTAGAATTCTAATGGACTTAACCATGGCAACAAGGGAAAAGGTCTTATCATAGTCAATACCATGAATTTGCTTGAAACCTTTAGCCACAAGTCGCCCTTTGAATGTCTGTACATTCCCATCCATGTCGGTATTATTCTTGAAGACCCACTTACACCCTATGGGTTGTAACCCTTCAAGTGATTCCACCAAGGTCCAAACTTGGTTTTCATACATGGAGTCCATTTTCAGATTTCATGGCCTCAAGCTACTTCTCGAAGTCCGTTCCTCTCATATCCTCTAGGTAAGTTATAGGATCATCACTATGATCCATAAACAACACATTAATTACTTATTTGAGACTCGAGAAATCCATATATCTCAGGCTCAAAACTTGGTCTACTAAATCTACGTGGAACTTTTGTTTCCTGAGCAGGCTCTCTAGCTACAACAACTTGTAGTCCTTGCTCAAGTTCCAATTCTGGTTCATTCACAGTTTGTGATTCTTGAACTTCTTCAAGTTCTACCATGGTAGTCTTTCACTTAAGAACTCTTTCTCAAGAAAGACACCAGTCCTTGCGACAAACACTTTGCCCTCGGACGGTAGGTAGAAAAAGAACCATTTTGTTTCCTTAGGATACCCCACAAGATAACACTTATCTGATTTGGTTTCCAGCTTGTCAGGCATTTGACATCGCACATAAGCCTCACAGCTCCAAATCTTAATGAACGACATACAAGGATGCTTCCCAGTTTATACCTCATATGGTGTCTTCAGAACCGCTTTCGTTGGAGCATGATTTAGTGTAAAAGTAGCAGTTTTATAGCAAAACCCAAAAAGAAACAGGCAGATCTGCATGACTCATCATCATCCGTATCATGTCAAACAGAGTATGATTCTTCTGCTCAAACACACCATTATGCTGCGGTGTTCTAGGTGGAGTGAGCTATGATATAATACCACACTCTTTCAGATGATTACGAAACTCATGACTTAGGTATTCGCCACCTCGATCATATTGGAGTGCTTTAACCTTCTTACCCAATTGGTTCTCTACTTTGTTCTTAAACTCTTTGAACTTTTCAAAGGTTTTAGATTTGCACTTCATAAGATACATGTATCCGTATCTACTGAAATCATCAGTAAATATAACAAAGTAGAAATACCCACCTCTAGCCATAAAATTCATAGGTCCATATACATCAGTATGTACTATACCCAAGAGATCATCAACCCTCTCATTGAAACCAATGAAAGGGACCTTAGTCATCTTGCCTAATAAACAAGCCTCGTATCTCTCAAATGATTCATAATCAAATGAGTCCAGTAGTCCATCTCTATGGAGCTTGGATATGCATTTCTCATTTATATGGCCCAAACGATAATGCCAAAGGTATGTAGGGTTTGACTCATTCATTTTTAGTCTTTTAGTATTTTCTATATTATAGATCTGATTGTCTAAGTTCAAAACATATAAACCATTAAACATTTGGGCTATATCATAACAAATATCATTCTTAAATATCGAACAACAATTGTTCTTAATAATAAAAGAAAAACCAATCATGTCCAAGCATGAAATGGATATAATGTTTCTAGTTATGGAAGTAACATAATAATAATTATCAAGTTCAATTACAAGCCCACTAGGCAAAGAAAGACAGTAAATGACTACGGCGATAGCAACAACTCTTGCTCCATTGCCAACACGCAGGTCCACCTCCCCTTTACTTAGCAATCTTCTCCTTCCCAGTTCCTGCACATTTATACAAATGTGAGGACCACATCCGGTATTTAATACCTAGGATGAAGGAGCAGAAAGGTTTATCTCTATAATTTAGATACTTGAAGCGGAAGTCATACCTCCCTTCATCTTGTACAGACCCTCAATGTACGAAGGACAATTCCTCCTCTAATGACCATCCTTGCCACAGTGGTGGCATTTCCCTTCTTTCGCAGAGCCTTTCTTCTTCAGTGCTGAAGACTTGGGCTCTAGAGCAAACTTAGGTCCTACCTTCGTCTTCTTGAATCCCTTAGCCTTGCCCTTGCCTTAATGCACCATCAGTATGGGGCTAACAGGCTTGGTTTTCTTCATATTGATTTCAACAATTCTCAACATGCCTAGGAGCTCGGGCAGTGTCTTGTCTATTTAATTCATGTTATAGTTCAAGACAAACTGCTCATAACTATCCGACAATGATTGCAGGATCAGGTCTGTGGCCAACTCTTGGCCCAGAGGGAAGCCTAGTCTCTCAAGGTTCTCTATATACCCAATCATCTTGAGTGTGTGAGTCCCTATTAGCTCCCAAGCTCCCATCTTATACTGGAACAATGCCTTAGTGACGTCAAACCTCTCTTGACGAGCTTTCCCTTGAAACATTTTCTTAAGATGCTCGTCAATTTCCTTGCAACCCATGTTCTCATGTTTCTTTTGGATCTCAGAGTTCATGATTTCCAGCATGAGATATTTGACGTCTAAGGAGTCGTCAAGATACTTCTTATAAGCATCCTTATCAGAACAGGACGTATTCCCGGCAAGCTCTTTAGGGGATTCCTCTTCCAAAACATAGAGCTTGCACTCTTGCCTGAGAAAAATTCTTAAGCTCATGTACTAGTCTAAGTAGTTCATCCCACTGAGCTTCTCCTTCTCAAGAATGGCTCTGAGGGACAAGGTGGAGTGAGATCCACTAGCCATGGAAATTCTATGTGGATACAGCAGAGAAACATCAGTACTACATTTCAAAATACATCTTATTTACTTCAATTAGGACTTTAATCAAAATACTCCCACTATTATAATCAAACTGAAAACCCTCGATATCAATTCGAAGAGTTTATGCGAGTAACTCTATTAGTGGACAAGATCCATATTTCACCAACACTATGAGTCAGCTTTAGCTTTTCTCTCACAATGTAGCTATTTAGGTAGGAAACTCTTGTCGATTGCATCACAATGTAACTCCTATATGGCTGGTGAATAACTCTTTATTCACATCCATCATATGGTGCATGCCAACCCTATGCCTCTAGGCACTCAACTTTTGAGGTCACCCAGTTAAGTCAGACCTGATGTCGATAGTTGGATATCACAATTATCTGCTTGCACCCTTACCAAGATAAATTAATGCACCTTGCTTTGGCAAGTCCACACTTTATCGATCGAGGCAGGAAGAGTGTCAACCATCGGAAGGCATCCAGATACTTAATATTATATAAGGGATTTTGGATTATTGATTAACACTTAATCATGATTAACAATTAACCAATGTGCATATCCACAGAATGAAACAACACTAATCAGAATCCAAATGCATCCCAGATGTGTACAAGGAAATAATTAACACTTGATGAACTGGGCTAAATATGAACATCTAGAACTCTTCTAAATCCTCAGATTTACATGTACTGGACATGAGCAACACCAACTCCGCTTATACAGTAGACAAGTATGTCTCTCTATGTGAGCTTCAAAATCTAACACATATTTGGTTTAACAAACAAACAAGAGTGACGATTACTAATAAGGAGTAACAAAGATATCACAATAAAATCACACGTTCTCTTGGCGGGGTTCCAAGGGGTTGCACCCCGGGCAGGGTCTTAGGGGCAGCACTCCTAGCAGTGGTCTCACTTTGATTTAGCAAAACTACCAGATCTAGGCATCTTAGAACACTCCTAAAATTTCTAGATCTACACGCAAATGATTTAGCAACTTTTGAAATAATGATCATCACACAAACCTCAATCTGATACCACTATTGGGTTTTACTATACGTCACAATAGTTGTGAGTAGCAGAAATAAGGAATAAGAAAACTCAAAAGAGTTCGGATCTAGCGATGAACATTAATCAAGAAGTAAGGCAGTAAAATAAAATTAATTAACTTTATGGGATTGAGTTTATACTCAACCTAGATGCTCCAGGAGATCAGGCAATCACTTTGCGGTTATAGTCCCTAGTGCAGAATATTGTCTGCACCTCTACAAGAAGTCCAAATGAAATGGAAAACCTATAGAATCTTATCGCAAAAGATCTAGGTCGGGAGGAAGCTCTACGTCTTCACGGACTGCTAGATTCGTTACAGAAGAGGCGGCGACGACACTCGCCAGAATCAAGCTAGCGGTGGCAACGGGATCGGCGGCGAGCAGACGGCTTCCGTCGGTTTTTAGGTCTTGGGTCTTTCATATAGTGCGTGTCGTGTGCTTAGACAGAATGAATAGTTACTTTGAAACCCTAAAACTTTTCTATTTATACCCAAGAAATAAATAGAACAGCTCGTATCGCTATTCGCAGACCCAGGACTTAGAATCTAGCATTTTTGACCAGACAACTATTGTCTCGACAAATCATCTAGTATCAATGACATTTACGACGAATCGTCGAGTATACAAACTATAATCGACGAATCGTCGAGTATCCATATGATATTCGACGAATGGTGTTTAGTGAACTCAATGCCTCAACGCTCTCAGCGCCAAACCTGTCGAAATAACACTTGACTCGACGAAGGCATTGCGTGGACTCAACACACTCAACGCGTAAGTGCCAGATTCGTCGAGTCAACCTTTAACTCTATGAAGGCATTGAGTGAACTCAAAGCACTCAACGTCTGAGACTCAAACTCATCGAATCAACTCCTTGACTCAATGAATCATCAAATATACTCAACACACTCAACGCTTAAGTATCATACTCGAAGAATCAACTCTTTGACTCGACCAATCGTTAAGTAAACTCAACACACTCAACACCATCATTCGAAGAGTCAACACATGACTTGACAAAAGCGTTGAGTAGTCTCAACGCACTCGACGCTTACAAAGCCTGGTTGTGCTAAGTCTTTTCAACTCATCATATAAGCATAGTCAAACTAAGTCAATCTCCCAATTTCTCCAAACTTTCTTATGTGCGACTCTGATAGGCTCATACTGCGTTAGCAGTGAGGTTACATACTTGATCACTTCCAGATCACAATGGTAATACCAACAAAAACAACCAACCGCCGCGCGGTAGACGATGTGTCACGTCCATATGCCTCTCTCGACGCTCTTGAAGCCTAACTCTACTGCCATGCAATATCTAGTGTATCCATGCGATACCTACCAAAGAGCTTTGCCAAATAAATTAGCCAAGGTACCGCCGACGATAACCCTACCGCCGGGCGGTAACTCTCAGAAATCATTTCCTGCCTGAAGAAACTTGGGGCATTACATATTTGGTCTTAGAAGTCCTATAATGTCATTAATATAAAGGACATTAGAAAGACATACTGAATATAAGAGAAAAGTCATGAATTGCCAACAAGCGTCGAGTAGAAGTCAACGTAACTTCGACTAAAAGTCGACGCAACTTCGAGTAGAAGTCGGCGCAACTTCAACTAGAATTAGACGCTACTTCAAATAGAGGTTAGAGAAACTAAATTTGATAAGTCGATGACATTCAAAGGATTATATCGACACATACTTTGACATGATATCGACGAAACGTCGACTACAGGGTTAATCTTATACATAGTCAGAATTCGACGTTGCTTCTATTAAAACTCAATGTTATGTCAACTTAATTTTTTAACAAAATTTATTTTGAGGCTTCAATCAGAATTATACGTTGATTTATATCGACGTTAAGTCGATAAGATTAAAAATCTTCATAATCACCAACTCTGGGCGCTGCATCGAATAGAATTCAATGTTCTGTCGACTTGTACTCGACATTACGTCGAGTATAGACTTAAAAATTTAAGTTTTATGCTATTTTTCCTAGTAATGTATTTTAATGAAAAATTCATTTTTGTTCCTATTATAATGTGGTTCATTGTGCATCATGAAGCATATCAAATGCATTTATGAAGTGTTTGTACTTTACTTCATCAAGGGACTAGTGAAGATGTCAGCCCTTTGATTTTTAGTGGACACATATTCATGGGAGATTTTCCCTTTCTCTACATTATCCCTGAGTAAGTGGTGTCTTATTTAAATATGTTTTATTCCACTATACATCACTGCATTAGAGGCAATTAAAATTGAATTTGAGTTATCACAGAATATTATGGAGTTTGTGTAATTCAAATTATAATAAATTAATTGATACTGCACCCATAATATATGTGAATAGAAATTTCTAACACCTATTTTTCCTAGTACCCGCCCGGATGGAGTACCCGCCCGGATGGAGTACCCGCCCGGATGGAGTACCCACCCGGCTAGAGTACCCGTCCGGCTGGAGTACCCGCCCGGCTGGAGTACTGTTGAAGTATGACTGGGCGGACTGGTGGTTAAAAATCAGCGGGTTGTTAACCACGCAGTCAGGCGGCTTATTTCCAGCGGATTGATGTCCAGACTGTTGTTGTTGGTATCCTTGCGGTCTTGCGGTCTTGCGGTCTACTACTGCAACATGTTCTCTTTTGTCTCTGGTGTTGTTGAGCGGTTAGTGTTGTCTAACCGCGCGGCCTTGTCGGCCTGATCAGTCTCTTTGTTCTAGCCGCCCAGCACTGTATTTTGCTTTTTTTTGTCCCACATTGTGTTTATGTATTCTCTCTTCTCTCCTCCATTCTATAAATGGGAGGGCATACCTTTGTAAATGATAACTTTTTGGATAATAAAACTTTCAATTATTCAAACTTTTGGAGTGTTTTTAATCTCCTTTTCGCTACTCTCATATGGTATCAGAGGAAACGACTAATTCCACCAGAATCCTTAGTCTCTTCTGTCCACACGGCTTCGTTCCCTATCCGCGTGGTTCCCTTTCTTTGTCGCTGCCCTTTTCGCGCGACCTCTTTCCCTCGTTTCTGCAACCTGTCTTTGCAGTCTCTCCGCTCTCTCATCTCGTTTGCTCGAACCCTTTGTGTTCGCGCGACTTCTTCTTTGTTCGGTTCCTGTTTGCGTGATCTCCTCTTTTTCTCGCGAACTTCCTAGTTCACGCGACCTCTGCCCCTGTGATTTGATCTGCTTCCTGGTCGTGGCCCTTCTTGCCGCTGGTGTGCTGACACCGTGACCGTTAAAGTTTCCTCTCTTTTCCGCTGCGGTTTCTTCTCTCTTGCCGCTGCTGTCGCGGACTCCTTCTACTCGCACGACCTATGTTCTACTCGCGCGGCTTCCCTGCTTTCTATCCGGGCGACCTCTATTCTACACGCGCAGCTTTATTTGTTTCCTCCTTCTCTATGACCAACTTCGATATCTCCACCACCATTATCTCTACCTCCACCACTCCTGTGGCCCATCCTCCTCCTCCTACTCCTTCTGGAAACCTTGGCATGGTTTCTAAAGTAGTTGGTTCCAACTATCTGGATTGGAGCATTTTTTTTCACCTTTCTTCTTCATTCTCAGTGCAAATGTCATCACCTCACCGATGACCCTCCTCCTCCCGACTCTGCTCACTTTGAGGACTGGGATGCAAGTGATGCGCTTGTCTGCACTTGGCTGGCCAACAACCTCTCTGATGAATGCCTTACCGTCATACGCCATGATGAGACGGTTAAGGATTCCTGGCTTCACCTCGCTGCTCTCTACTTGAAGGGGGACCAGCCGTCCCGCATTGATACTCTTTATGCCGACCTATTCGCCCGACCTTCCATGTCTCCTGCTGCGGCTTATCAGCAGGTTCAGGCTCTTGGTGCAGAAATCCTCCAGAATCACCCCTTCTCCGCGGACTTGGCTGAGCAACACAAGCACTTCAAGGAACTCCTGGTTGTTTGTTATCTTCTGCGATTTCTGGATACTTATGATCTAATCCGCCAACAAATCTTGGGCGAGGCGGAGTCTCCAACCTTGGATGCCACTGCGGCCCGCATCGCCGTTGTTACTTCGCTGCTCCAACATCCTTTATTGTCTGCCCCTCCTACCCAGGACTCTTATGCTCACCAAGCTTAACGGGGTGGCCCTAGTGGCCGCAGCCAGTCAGGCGGGCGCAGTTCATCCAGGTTCCTCTACTCTCACTGTGGTCGTACCGGCTATTCTGTTGATCGCTGCTGGCAGAAACATCCTCATCTTTGCCCCTCTGGTGATGCATCTTCCTCCACCTCCGGCTCCTCTCGGCCCTCTGCCTTTGTGGCCACGACTTCAGGTAGTGCCCATGTCGTTATCCAAGGTAAATGGCTGATTGACTCTTGTGTGATGAATCACATGACCGACAACCCTCAATTCTTCTCTCTCCTCGAAACGCATGATCGATTGCCCCCGATTCTTGTTACGGATGGCTCGCCTTCCCCAGTTCACGGGACGGGCGTGGTTCAAGTCACCCCATCACTTCCTTTGGCGGACACCCTTTATGTCCCGAAGTTATGCAAGTAACTTCAGTGCTCCGTCTTATTCACTCTCACTTCTTGTTCTTTTCAGGACCCGAGCACCCAACGGACGATTGCTACTGGGACTGAGAGCGGCGACCTTTACTTTCTCGACAATGTTTCTGCTCTGTCTGCATTCTCCTCCTCTTCTACAGATCTGCTTCAATGGAATCTTCGCCTTGGACATCCTCCTCCTCGGATTCTTCGTTAGCTTCTGCCCCACCTACCTCCGACCAGTCCTCCGCTCAACTGTGATGCGTGTCAGCTTGGAAAACATCACCGCTCCTCCTTCCCACCAAAGCAGAGTCGTGGCTCCTGTCGTCCATTTTATCTCATTTATTCTGATGTCTGGGGTCCTTCTCCTACTCTCACTGTTGGTCGGGGTAGTTCTTACTTTGTAATGTTTATTGATGACTTCTCTTGATGTACCTGGGTGTATCTATTAAAAGATCGCTCTGAATTATTTTCTATATGGAAATCATTTTATTATATGGTTCGAACTAAGTTTAATGTTTCTATTAAAATTTTGCGCTCTGATAACGCTAAAGAATATCTTAGTCATGAGTTCTCCTCTTTTTGTATGCAACATGGGCGTGTTCATCAGACCAGTTGTGTTTATACATCCCAGCAAAATGGGATGGTGGAGCGTAAAGACCATCACCTCCTTGATGTCGCTCGCACTCTCATGACGCAGATGCAGGTACCTATCTCCTACTTAGGCTATGTTGTTCTCCTCGCCTGCTATCTTAGAAATCGAGTTCCCTCTATGGTTCTCCATGGCAAGACCCCATTCTCCATTCTCTACCCGGGCAAGGAACCATTTACTCTCCCTCTCCATATCTTTGGATACACAGCTTTTGTGCATGCTCCTTCCGCTACCCGTGACAAGCTTTCCCCCCGTTCCACCAAAGTGTGTCTTTTTGGGTTATTCTAAAACTAAGAAAGGCAATTGCTGATTTGACCCCGTTCTACGCAAGCAATTTGCCTCCGCAGACGTGACCTTCTTCGAGAATGCGTCCTACTTCTCTCATGCATCCCCACTTCTCCCTGCTCTATCTGATTCACCACCGTCCACCTCCAATCCTTCCCTGCCTATCGACGTCTCTCCTCCTACTTCATCTCCTCCTCCATCTCCTCCTCTCTCCTTTCCATCCCCTCCTCCTTCTCCCTCCCCTCCGTAGCCGTCTCTCTCTAGTCTCGGGCCAGCCTTCTCCACCACGGATGCTCCGGTCACAGAGTAACGCGTTGACCTGGATCTTCCCATTGCTCTTCACAAAGGGGTACGGGCGTGTACTCAACACCTGCTTGCGGCAGTTGTTTCCTATAATCGGCTAACTCCTTGTAGGTCCTTTGCTTTGGCTATCTCGGCTACTACCACTCCTCACACCTACCAGGAGGCTCTTGATATTCCCCACTTGAAAACTATCATGGATGAGGAGATTGCCACTCTTACTGAGAGAAGCACCTAGACCCTTGTTCCTCCACCAGTTGGTACTGATGTAGTTGGTTGTCGCTGGGTGTTTGTTGTGAAGTTTCGCCCAGACGGCACTGTGGATTACTACAAAGCTCGGCTGGTGGCAAAAGTCTTTACTCAGACTTATGGGATTGATTGCTTTGATACCTTCTCTCCGGTCGCTCACCTCAGCACCATCCGTGTTCTTCTCTTTGTGGCTGTCAATAGGGATTGGGCTATTTCCCAGCTTGATGTCAAGAATGTCATCCTCTATGGGGATCTTCAAGAGGACGTCTACATGGAGCAACCTCCTGGGTATATTGCTCAGGGTGAGACACGTGTCTTTCGGTTGAGGAAGGCCATCTATGGCCTAAAACAGAGATCTCGGGCGTGGTTCGACAAGTTCAGTGGCATTATGGCTGCTATTGGCTTTACAAGGAGTTTGGTCGATCACTCCTTATTTATTCGCAAAACCACCTTGGGACTGGTGGCTTTGGCGGTGTATGTGGATGATATTCTTCTTACTGGCGATGCCAGGATGGTGTGGACTTGACAAAGAAACGCCTTTGTCAACACCTGGTCACAAAGGATATGGGCTTCCCGAAATACTTTTTGGGGATAGAAATCTCTCGAAAGCCCGACTCCTTAGTTATTTATCAATGGAAGTATGCTCTTTATCTTCTACAAGAGGTAGGATTGACTGGTGCCAAACCGACCCGGTGTCCCATGACTACTGGAGAAGACAAAACATGGACAGATGACTCGCCTCTTCTATCCGATGTCACAAGGTACAGACATCTGGTGGGCAAACTCATTTATCTCACAGTGACTAGACCAGACATCTCCTATATTATAGGCAAGGTTAGTCAGTTCATGCAAGCTCTTAGGGAATGCCATCTTCAGTCTGCCTTGAGGATATTAGAGTACGTTAAAGCTGCACCAGGAAAAGGGTTACTTTTTCAGAAGAATGGTCATCTAAAGGTTGAAGCCTACTCATATTATAGCTATGCGGATTATAAAGGTGACCGCAAATCTACATCTGGCTTTTGCACCTTTGTTGGTGGAAATCTTGTGAGCTGGAAGAGCAAGAAACAATCTGTTGTCTCCAGATCCAGTGCATAAGCTGAATATCGGAGTATGGCGTCAACCACCTGTGAGTTAAAATGGTTGCATGCTCTCATGCTTGACTTAGGAGAGGTCTACGACTATCCTCTTCCTATGTTCTGTGACAACAAGGCCGCCATATACATATCAAGAAATCCGATCTTCCATGAGAGAACAAAACATATAGAAGTTGACTGTCATTTCATTCGGGAAGAGGTCCTGAAGAAACAGATTTGTACTCCGTTTGTCACCTCTGACAAAGAATTGGCGGATATCTTCACAAAGCCGGTTTCTACTTCCTTCTTCCACATTTGTGACAAGCTAGGCATGATTGATATTTATGCTCCATCTTGAGGGGGAGTGTTGAAGTATGACTGGGCGGACTGGCGGTTAAAAATCAGTGGGTTATTAACCGCGCGGTCAGGCGGCTTATCTCCAACGGATTGATGTCCAGACTGTTATTGTTGGTATCCTTGCGGTCTTGCGGTCTTGCGGTCTACTACTGTAACATGTTCTCTTCTATCTCTGGTGTTGCCGAGCGGTTAGCGTTGTCTAACCGCGTGACCTTGTCGAATTGATCGGTCTCTTTGTTCTAGCTGCCCAACTCTGTATTTTGCTTTTTTTGTCCCACATTGTGTATATGTATTCTCTCTTCTCTCCTCCATTCTATAAAAAGGAGGGCATACATTTGTAAATGATAACTTTTTGGATAATAAAACTTTCAATTATTCAAATTTCTGGAGTGTTTTTAATCGCCTGTTCGCTACTCTCACAAGTACCCGTTTGGTTGGAGTACCCTCCTAGCTGGAGTACCCGCACGGCTTGAGTACCCACACGGCTGGAGTACCCGCACGGCTGGAGTACCCACCCGGCTGGAGTACCCACCCGACTGGAGTACCCGCCCGGCTGGAGTACCCGCCCGTCTTGAGTACCCGCCCGGCTGGAGTACCTGCTCGGCTGGAGTATCGGCCCGGCTGGAGTACCCTCCAGACTGGAGTACCCGCCCTGCTAGAGTACCCGCCTTGCTGGAGTACCCGCCCTACTGGAGTACCCGCCCTGCTGGAGTACCCTCCCTGCTGGAGTACCCGCCCTACTAGAGTACCCGCCCTGTTGGAGTACCCGCCCTGCTGGAGTACTCGCCCGGTTGGAGTACTCGCCCGACTTGAGGGTCTGCTATTTTACCTCTAGTGGGCTGCGAATAGCTGATCAAAATAGCGGAGTTTGGCTGTTGGCAAACCAGCCCAGGGTGTTTTCAGTAATTTCAGAGCAGCGGAGGTTGCGCTATTGGCAGACCATCCCAAAAATCTATAAATAGACCCTTGGGGTACCTTGGAGAGGGATCCGTTTTCACCAATCTTCATCCTCTTCCTTCATCCTCTAAAGCACCTAGCTCAGCATTGGCTAGGGAGGGGGAGATCTCAAATGTCTTCCGGGTGTGAGGTGGGACCTCAACGCTAGAGCCAAGGATCATTCTCCAAATTCAGATCTCTCACCAAGGGATGGCTTGGGAGAAGTAGGTGTGAGCTACACCCAAGGTCTGAACTCTAGGTGGAACTGAATTTCAGTTTCAACATTTTTGGTATGGTGAGCGTGGACCGCGACTCATATAGAAGTTCCTAAGCAGGTTCCATGGCAGGAGATCATGGAGGCAGTGAGGACCCCAACGAGCTCCCCAACCCAGAACCTTTGCAGGGAGAGAAGAATTCATGGCGTCCATCCAAGGCATCATGAATATGCTGCGAAGTATTGCTCCTCGGGGTGATTGCTCAACTCCCACCCCCCAGGTACTAGCTCTCAGGGGTCTCGGCGAGACAGCTTCCAGGGGTCTCGGCGAGACATCTCCCAGGGGTCTCGGTAGGACAACTTCCAAGGGACTCGGTGAGTTGGCTTCCAGGGTACTCGGCGAGTTGGCTCCAAGGGGACTAGGCGAGGTGACCCCAGGAGGGGTAGAAGAAAGTGCACCAGGAAGACGACCTGGGAAGGAAAGGATGGGAGAGGGGGTCGAGCGATACCTCACCAACCAGAAGTTATTCCCCAGCACGGCGAGTACTAGCCTCTCAGGCGAGCAGGTCACACGAATAGAGCACGTGATACTGCAGAGTAGGGGGGCCCTTCAGCGAGCTGATTGTCTCAGCTCCCGTTCTCGAGGGGTTCAGGGAACCTAAAATGGTCTACTATACCAGGAAGGATGACCCCATCCAGCACATATAGTGGTTCGAAGACACGGTCTCTATCAGGCCGATGTCAGATGCATTCAAGTGTCGCCTCTTCGCGATCATGTTGAAAGACAAGGCAAGGGACTAGTTCCATCAACTCCCAGTGAGATCGATCTACGGGTTCGAGGACTTTAGCCGGAGCTTTCAGCTTCGCTTCTCCACCTCTAAGAATAGGAAGAAGAGTCTCGAGTCCATCTTTCTGATAATATAGAGGGAGGAGGAGTCGTTGGCCCAATATGCGGATAGGTTTCAAGAAGAGTTCCTGGACATCCGGGAGATGTCGGGTTATGCCCTCCAGATGGCATTTATAGTGGGTTTGCGCGATGGTTTATTCAAGATGAGTCTAACCCGAAAGGCCTCCCTTTCCTTCGAGGAGCTGATGGAAAGGGAGGTAGAAGAGATAGCAACAGAGGCGACCAACCTGACGTTTGTCAAGAAGTTGGCAAGGTTGACAGAAGTAGAGTCGAGGGAGCAAAGCAGCTCGAGGCATCATGAGGGAAGAAGGAGAGAAGAGCAGAGAGATCAGGGGTTCTAGGGACCTCAGGAGGGTCCAGAGCCAGGTTAGAGGCAACAGGGATGGCCCATTCAGGGTCCAGGAAGAGTTCTCGTTCAGGGTAGGGGGAACGTTCATGGAGGCCAAGGGAGATACAACTTCCAGAGGCAAGCCCTTAGGCAGCTCCTACCCCCCACCATAGAAAGCCATGGCGATAGGAAGAGAGGGAAAAGGTAACGGGAGAAATCACCCAGCCCGTCGAAGAAGGGAAGGAAGAGCGTTGCCATACTGTGACTTCCACCAGGTGGAAGGTCACGCCACAGCCACCTGCCCTGAATTCCTAGAAGTGAGAGAGGCGAGAGCCCCAGCCTAGCAGCAGCTGCCGGTGCGGATTGAAGTTCTCTCCAGAGGAGGGGGAGATGACGTATGTGAGGACCGGGTCAATGAAGGAGCCCGAGGAGGTATAGGAGTGATCCATAGTGGAGTGGGAATAGAGGCCACTCGAAAGGCAAGCCTCCATACTGTATACCGTCGGTGTGTCGCTTCGACATCCCAGACCCCACCCCTAGAGGAGAAGATCACCTTCTTCGTAAAGGAAATGCCGAGTCATGAGGATTTGTTCTACGATGCACTGGTCATCCAGATGGTCATCGAGGGCTACACCGTCTCCCGGATCTTGGTTGACAACGGGAGCTCCGTCAACGTCGTTTTTAAGAAGGCGTTTGACGAGATTAAGGTGAAACCAAGGAGGGTGGTAGCCTCAAACGGAACCCTGTTCAGATTTTCAGGGGAAAGGAAGGAGGTAAAAGGTGAACTCGGACTCCAGGTGAAGTTGGGGGGAACTCAAGGAACTGCCGGTTCGTCATTGTTGATGCTCTGAGCAGTTATAATGCAATCTTCAAAAGACCCCTAATTAGTGCATTTTGTGGTGTGCCCTCATCATTTCACCAGTGCCTCAAGTTCAGCATGGGAGGGATCCAAGTCAGGGTCAGGGGAGACACTAGGATGGCAAGGCAGTGCTACGTCGCGGCCGCCAACACCATCTTCTAGTTAGCCAAAGCAGAGGAGATTGTGAAGATCATGGAGAGCCTGAGCAGGATAGAGGTATCAGAGGAAAAGGAGGCAGGTGACGGCCCTCATACCCGAGCAGCCTGAGGGAACCTTGCTTGGGAAAAGTCTTTTTTCCTTACATGTTTTTTGTAATGAGCTATACCCCTAACCAGCTGAGTCGGGAGGTCATGTATCTTAAATTTTTCCCCGTTTGAGGATTTTGAATTTAGTGTGGTTCGAATGACGTGCCTAATCCGACCCCTGAGAGGATCTCCTTACCCAGGCTCTCACTAGCTGGATGGGTCAAATGTGCCTCGGGGAGAGCAAGTCCCAACCCTAAGAGGATCTCCTCACCCAGGCTCTCACTAGCTGGATGGGTCGAATGTGCCTCGGGGAGAGACGGTCCCAACCCCGAGAGAATATCCTCACCCAGGCTCTCACTAGCTGGGTGGGTCGAATGTGCCTCGGCGAGAGCAAGTCCCACCCCCGAGAGGATCATTTCACCCAGGCTCTCACTAGCTGGATGGGTCGAATATGCCTCGATGGAAAGAAGGAACCAACCCCTGAGAGGATCTCCTCACCCAGGCTCTCACTAGATGGATGGGTCGAATGTGCCTTGGTGAAGAGTAAGTTCCAACCCCCGAGAGGATTGCCTCACTAAGGCTCTCACTAGCTGGATGGGTCGAATGTGCCTCGGTGGAGAGAAGGAATCAACCTCCGAGAGGATCTCCTCACCCAGGCTCTCACTAGCTGGATGGGTTGAATATACCTCGGTGGAGAGAAGGTTCCAACCCCGAGAGGATCTCCTCACCCAAGCTCTCGCTAGCTGGATGGGTCGAATGTGCCTCAGTGGAGAGTAAGTTCCAATCCCCGAGAGGATCTCCTCACCCAGGCTCTCACTAGCTAGATGAGCTCAATGTGCCTCGGTGGAGAGAAGGAACCAACCACAGAGAGGATCTCCTCACCCAGGAACTCACTAGCTGGATGGGTCGAATGTGCCTCGATGGAGAGAAAGTTCCACCCCCGAGAGGATCTCCTCACCCAGGCTCTCACTAGCTCGATGGGTCGAATGTGCCTCGGGGAGAGCAAGTCCCACCCCCGAGAGGATCTCCTCGCACAGGCTCTCACTAGCTTGATGGGTCGAATGTGCCTCGGGGAGAGCAATTCCCAACCCTGAAAGGAACTCCTCACTAGGCTCTCACTAGCTGGATTGGTCGAATGTGCCTCAGTAGAGAGCAAGTCCCAACCCCAAGAGGATCTCCTCACCCAGGCTCTCACTAGCTGGATGGGTTGAATGTGCCTCGGGGAGATCAAGTCCCACCCCTGAGAGGATCTCCTCACCTAGTCTCTCACTAGTTAGATGGGTCGAATGTTCCTCTGAGAGAGCAAGTCTCAACCCCGAGAGAATCTCCTCAACCAGGCTCTCACTAGCTGGATGGGTCGAATGTGCCTCAGGGAGTGCAAGTCCCACCCCCAAGAGGATCTCCTCACTCAGGCTCTAACTAACTGGATGGGTTGAATGTACCTCGGGGAGAGCAAGTCCCACCCCCGAGAGGATCTCCTCACCCGGGCTCTCACTAGCTTGATGGGTCGAATGTACCTCGATGGAGAGAATGTTCTAACCCTAGGGGATCTCCTCACCTAGGCTCTCACTAGCTAGGTGGATCGAATGTGCCTCGGTGGAGAAAAAATTCCAACCCCCGAGAGGATCTCCTCACCCAGGCTCTCACTAGCTGGATGGGTCGAATGTTCTTCGGTGGAGAGAAAGATCCTACCCGGAGGAGATCTCGTCATGAAGGCTCCCATTAGCTGGCATGGCAGGTTGACCCCTCAGAGAAGCCAAGTATTTTCGGCTCCATAAGTGCTACACAGTGAATATGTTGGTTTGAATGTTTCTTTTCGAGCGTGGAACTCGTTCTAAAAGAGCGGGGATTGTGTACAACCCCGTATTCGCGGAATGGGGCCCCCAAGTAAGGCGTAAGACTTGCTGCACATTTTTAAGCTTTTAGGGGGTTTTGCACTCCTAGAGGCCAATTTATTATTGTTCTATATGATATAGTAGTAGGGAGAGGAAAAACTTGCCTAGCTTGCTAGTGCTTGGTGTACTCTTCATGGGGCGGGTGCGACGAGAGGTCGGCACTCTCCCCGACCCCATTTCAGGGGGCGGGTGCGGCGAGAGGCCGGCACCTGCCCAGCTCACCCTACTGGAGTACTCTCCCTGCTGGAGTACTCGCCCTGCTAGAGTACTCGCCC
Source organism: Platanthera zijinensis (assembly GCA_039513925.1). Lineage (NCBI taxonomy): Eukaryota > Viridiplantae > Streptophyta > Magnoliopsida > Asparagales > Orchidaceae > Platanthera > Platanthera zijinensis. The sequence continues at coordinate 5,916,079 of CM077091.1, read as the reverse complement.
TGATGGAGTACTCGCCCTGCTGGTGTGCTCACCCTGTTGGAGTGCTCGCCCTGCTTGAGTGCTCGCCCTGCTGGAGTACTCACCTGACTGCAATACTCGCCTGACTCGAGGGTTTGCTATTTTGCCTCTAGTGGGCTGTGAATAGCTATTCAAAACAGCAAAGTTTGGCTGTTCGCAGACTAGCCCAAGGTGTTTTCAGTAATTTCAGAGCAGAGGAGGTTGTGTTATTGGCAGACCATCCCCAAAAATCTATGAATAGACCCTTGGGTTGCCTTGGAGAGGGATCCATTTTCACCAATCTTCATCCTCTTCCTTCATCCTCCAAGGCACCTTGCTCAGCATTGGCTAGGGAGGGGGATCTCAAAGGTCTTCCGGGTGTGAGGTGAGACCTCCATGCTAGAGCCAAGGGTCATTCTTCAAATTCAGATCTCTCACCAAAGGACGGCTTGGGAGAGGTAGGTGTGAGATGCACCTAAGGTCCGAACTCTAGGTGGAACCGAATTTCGGTTTCAACAATATTTTAAGTGATTTTACATCGTAAGTTTATTATCCATGATGTATAAAAAGGGTAATATGGTCTTATAAGTCCTAGAATATCAGATGAGTAAAGGATATGAGAAAGGCATACTGAATCTTAGATGAAAGTCAAGAAAATCCAGCATGCATCGACAAGAAGTCAACACAACTTCGACTTAATGTTGATGTTATTTCGATTAGCAGTCGGAGCAACAAAATAAGATTAGTCGACATTACTTCAAGGTTTATATCGACACATATTTTGATATGTCGTCGGTATAACGTCAATTATTGAGTAAAGTCGACGGTCATTTAGAATGAAGCCAGAGTTCAACACAATTATTATATGAAATCGACGTTACGTCGATTAAAGTTTTGAATAGGAATTTTTCTGGGGATTAATTTAGACTTTATTATATATATACATAGATGCATGAACTAACTAACATTGATACAACAATCAATTCACATAAGAATAGAGAGCGATTTGGAAGTTTTGAATTGTTAGAGAAGATTATGAAGACGATAATTCATCTGCTGTAATAAAAGTTCTTCCAAAAATCAGTCGATCTTCATCATGTTTCTGAATCTGAATAAAGAATCAGTTCTTCTTCTTCTCTAGGTCTCATCAAGTACTACAACATATTTAGTGGAGAATAAGAAATTATTTGGATTAAAGGGCTTATAATCCTTGAAATTTCCTTTATCAAGGATTCATAAATTTCTAGGGATCAATTCACTTAGTGTCATAAAGTCCTCAAAAATTTGTATTGAGAGGACTTATCAAGAAGATCATCCCTTCTACACATCTCATACTAATTTCTATTTATTTCTCTTTTACTCTTTAAGAAAAGAATTTTGGGAATCCCTCTTAAAAGGATTCAGTTCAAGGTTCTGAGAGTCCCCTTGTGAAAAGACTCAAGCTATATTATTTCAAGATCTTTCAATCAAAAGATCTAAACATTGGTTCTGAGAGTCTCTTTATCAAAAGACTCAGACACAGTAATAGTGAATTCCTACCAAGGAGGTAGAAGAGTGGATGTATCCAAATTTTGGGAAACCACTATAATTCTTGTGTTTTCTGTGATGTTCATTTTTTGTGATTTATTATGTACTGTGTTGTGACTATAATTATTATGCTTAAAATTTTGGTGAAAATCTGTGTAAATGCAAATTCAATGAAAAGTATTATTAAGATAAATAGTATTTTTAATCTTTATTCACCCCCCCCCCCCCCCCGCCCCTCTAGAGAAAACTCTGAGGATTTTGTCCACTATTCTCCCTTTCAATACACTATCTTAATTCCTGAGTCTTTTGATAAGGATACTCTCAGAACCAATAACTAGATCTTTTAGAGAAAACTCTGAGGATTTTGTCCACTATTCTCTCTTTCAATACACTATCTTAATTCCTGAGTCTTTTGATAAGGATACTCTCAGAACCAATAACTAGATCTTTTGATAGTGAGATCTTGAACTAATGACCAGATCTTTTGGTAAGGAGATCTTGAACCAAGGACTGAGTATTTTGATAAGGAGACTCTCAAACATGTGACTGAATCCTTACTTGAGAAGAAGTTCAATGATAATAAGTCTTGGATCCACAAAAGATTGATTGCTCTTGTTGTAGTAGCAGCATCAAAAAAGAATGATGAAGAATGCAAAAGGTTGTTGTCGACTTGTATCAATCTTGTGTATGTCTTTATGTTGTATTCTTCTCTACCATCTGAGTATATCCTTATTTAAATAAATTAAAATTTCTTCACAAAAAATTCCTTCAGAAGGAATGGAATTATATTCTTCTAATTCTGCTTCAATAATTCTCAAAATATTCTTCAAAATTCTTTTATAAAAACTCTTCTGAAATCTGTAGAGAATTCTTTCCTTTAAGTTCTCTTCCAACATCAAAAAATATTTGAAAGAATTCCATAAAAACTTCCTGGAAATAAGCCTGGATAGATCATCTATTAATTCCATATTGAGCTCTATTTGACGCTACATTGACTTTTAATAAAAGTTGTGTCGAGATCTGCATCTTAAATGTAATCTAGTCGACATGACTGTATAATTGAGGTTGCGTCGATATCATATCGAAGCATGTATAGTATTCTACCTTAAAGTATTGTCAACTTAACTTTTGTGGATGCTCTGACTTCTAGCCGAATTGACAATGACTTACAGTCAGCATTGCAATGACTTCTAGTCGACGCATGTTGACTTCTCTTAATTTTCTTCTCAATTTTAGTGTGCCTACCTCATGCCCTGGACTCAACTGACTTCTTAGGACATCTATGACCATATTATGATCTCTATACAAAAAAGTAATAATCCTAGAATGTAAAATCACTTATAAATAAATTTGTTAAGTTAAATTATAGGGTTTTTCTCAACAGGCTAACTCAGGGCATGAATAAGAAAATTTCTCTCATGTTGCTTTAGTTGACTTAATCCATAAGCAATCATCTTGCCATGATGAACCAGTACACATTCATGTCCACTGCCCGATGTGTCACTATAATTTTAAAATCCTTTTATCTCACTAGGAAGACAAAGGATTAGAGAAGACATTAGTCTCTCTTTCAAACTCTGAAAAATCTGGTCATTCTCAGTGTCAACATAAACTTATGCTCCTTTTGAGGCAATGAAGTGAGGGGAAACGCAATCCGAGAGAAGTTTTCCATGAACCTCTAATAGTATCCAGCCAAGTCAAGAAACCTTTTGACCTACACAACAATTTTTAGCACCAGCCAATCTCTAAAGGCCTTGATCTTCATCGAATCCACATCCACCCCTTTTTCATTGATCACATGGCCTAGAAAGGACGCTTCCTTTAATCATAACTTGCACTTGGAGAACTTGATGTTTAGCTGGTTCTCCCTTAACATCTGTAACACTAGCCTCAAGTTCTCTCCATGCTCGCTCATAATCTTGGAGTAATTAAGATGTCATCGATAAAGACCATAAAGAATAGGTCCAAAAGCTGCAGAAAACCATACTCAATGGGTCTATGAACATAGATGGTGCATTCGTCATCTCAAACAACATAAATAAGAACTCATATTTCCCATATCACATTTGAAACACAATCTTATAAATACCATCCTCCCAAATATTCAATTTTTAATACACCAACTTCAAATTTAGATTAGAGTACTTGGATGATCCAACAATCTAATTAAAAAGATCATCAATCAGCGGGATCATGTACTTATTTTTCATAGTCATCTTGTTCATTTCATAGTAGTCGATGCATAGCCGCACACAACCATCCTTCTTCACAAAGAGCACTAGAACGCTCCACGATGAAGAGCTCACACGAATATAGATTTGCACTAAAACTTCATGTAGTTGAATCTTCAAATTAGCTAACTCCTTGGGTGCCATCATACATGGAGCTCGAGATACTAGTCTAGTCCCAGGCACTAACTCTATGGTAAATCCAATCCCTCTCTCTATAGTGGTACTCCAGGAAGATCATCATGAAACATATCGACAAAGTCTCCCACGACTAACACATCATAAAGAGAAGTCTTCAGAGAATGAGTCTCCAAGTATGATATAAACGCCTCACCACCATGATTAGTTGCACAAACCCCTTGTATAGACGACATCGACGATGTTGCAAATCTTGTCAAGCCCCTAAATTGAACCTCATAAGGTCTCTAACTCTTTAGGTTTACTACCATCATGTTACAATCAATCTTATATCACTACTTCAACAGCTAGTACATGCCCAAGATTATGTCGAACATTACCTTTACAAGAAACGCTACCTCCAGGTCAAAGCCCTACTACTAAATCCTAAGAATGATGTGGCCTTTTTACACATTCTCATAAAAGATTCATTCGGCATTTCCATATTAAACTTGCATGGAAAATGGCTCCACACCAATACTATGGATAAAGGCATCTGATATAAATAAGTATGATATCCTCGAGTCGAATAAGACCTTGGCAGGTATGTTGAAAACTAAAATATTGCCTAACAAACATATCACAAACATAAAGTTACGTAATTGATAGATGGTTTTGAAATTAATAAATAAATTTAATCTGTTCATACTTATCATCGGGCTGACTGATAGCATGCTACTTCCCTAAGTTGTTCTCCCTCAGCTACGTTGGTGCCATACAAGAAGCACTGTACTATTCCATCTTCCCTTTCACTGCATAGCTCGACCTTGCCTGATTTGTAGGCACCGGCCTCTCATCAACCGTAAGGCACGCTCTTGGAAATTATGAGTTATATGTACCTTCATGCAATATGAGTAGTAGGTAGGTCCCTGATACCTACCCGTCGCTTTATTACTCCTGTCCACTGACTACCAGTATGGAACCTCTTATTTCCCATCACACCTTCCGACATCTTCTAGTTTTGGGAGTTCTTACCCTCATGTTGCTTTAGCATGAATCCTCGGTGGCACTACATCCTCTCTATGTCTATCTCGAAGGCTTTAACAGCCTTTATTATAACATTGAACCATAAGTCTTTGATTAAATTAGTGTCTACCTCAGGTTGTTCCACAAGCCCTGTTAAAATAAATGTGTATTTTCTTCCTCATTGGCAACCATGCTACCTATATACCTACATAATTGGGTGAACTCCTTATGGTTTGCATCCATTATCATGTCATGTTAAAGTAACCTCATGAATTTCCCATGAAGGGAAAGCCTCGTTGATAAGGGGAGATAGCATTTTGGGAATGTTGTTGCAAACTCCTCCATCGAGATCTTACTAGTAGGATGCCCAGCAAAGTGCCTGCATATCTCATATACCTGTAAGAACATGGCATCATCTTCCAAAATGAAGGTGTTCAAATATACTTTCCTATCCTTATGATTCTCTGCTTCCTCCAATATCTCTTTGACTCTCTACATCAAATCCTATATATTTGTTGGAGTTCTAGCCCCTTTCAATGAGAAAGGGTGCGAACACGGGAAGTAATTTAGTTGATAGTCCCTCTGACCAACATCATGCTCATCTAATGGTTGAACTCACCCCACTACACCCTCCAGTATGGCAGGTTCAACTCCACCCTGTGTGTCTTGGGCATCCACAATAGTATCTGCCACATCTTGTAGAATTCGGCAAGTTATATGTTGACATTCGAATAGCCCATGGCAGTTCGACTGCTATCATAAGGGTCCTCCTGAATTCTCAAAGTTATTGCATCTCTACCAACATCATAGTGCATGAAAACTTCAATCAGATTATAGAACATCGACTATAACAAGTAAGGAATGCTCATGATTCTAATAAAATTTTTTATGTGGATATCTTTTTTAATAGTCTACTCTCCTTAAACTACTCCTTTCCAATATATATCCCTTAAACCTTCCTCTGATACCAAAGTGTAGCACTCTATCTATAATTATCCAATGGCATGGGATCGGACGGTTCCCACTATATAGAACCATCACAAATAGACTATTATAATAAGGTATAAAGTAAAATCATTGAATCAACTAGGCAAACTTATATGAGTATGCAGTGGATAAACTATTAAACATTAACAACCACTAGATAATGTCCACAACAATAACAAATGGATTGCACATATTCTTATGGCTTATAAAGGACTCAAAATAAAATACAAATATCTAACAAATGAAAGGGTAAAAGCACCCAAACATCATGGCTCACAAGCATACTCAGCAAGTGGACAGAGACTAGAAGAAAATAGGAAATAGAAACACTTTACAAAGTGACTCTAATGGCCATATGCATCCTTATCGTACCCTGCAACAATCACAATAAAATTGGTACAACATGGGTCAGCTATAAGCTGATCACAACTACTTAACAACATGATTTGAATAAGTTAGCATATGCTTGGGTAAAATATGTATTCAAAGTTGAATTTTAAGTCGGGTTACAATCAGCTGAAGATTTGAAAAGAAGATATCCTGAAGGCTGCTTTTAAATTATGGCATGGGAATTTTGAGTTTTCATTGATGTCATTTGGTTTAAAGAAAACACCATTGGTGTTCATGAGTTTGATGAATGGTGTATTCTGAAATTATTTAAATATATTTATAGTGGTGTTTATTGACGACATTCTAGTGTTCTCGAGATGGAGGGTTGAGCATGAAGCTAATTTGAGGCTAGTATTATAGAATTTGAAGGGGAACAAGCTCGATGTCAAGTTATCAAAGTGCGAGTTTTGGATTGAGGGAGTTGCATTTTTAGGCCATGTGATTAGTGGTAATGGGGTGGCAGTAGATCCGCTGAAGATTAAATCTATCATAGATTGGCCTATTTTGAATACTGTTGTAGAAATCGAGAATTTCCTTGGACTAGATAGTGATTACATTAGGCTTGTGGAGAACTTTTTTCGGATACAATTGCCCCTGACCTCTCTCACTTGCAAGGAGCATAAGTATATGTTGATTCCTAAGTGAGACCATACCTTTGAAACTTTGAAAGAGAAGTTGATGTTTGTCTTGATCCAAAAACTTTTGAGTGGACTGAAGGATTTCAGGTTTTTTGTGACGCATCAAGACGTGGCTTGGTGCGTGTCCTAGTACAACATAGTACTGTGATCACTTATGGTTCGAGATAGCATAGGTCACAGGATAATAATTACATTGTTCATAACTTGGAGTTGGCATATATATGTGATCTTTGTTTTAAAGTTATGGAGACAATATATTTGCGGTGATATGGTGGAGATTTTTACGGATCATAAGAGTCTAAAGTATCTTCTAAATTAGAAAGACCTGAATATTAAATGGTGCTGATAGGTCGAGCTCCTTAGGCACTAGAATGTTGAGATCCAGTATATTCCAAGAAAGGAAAATTATGTGGATGGCGCTTTGAGTAAGATGTACTCGGGACAGGGATATTGGATTAAAGTGCTTGGATCTAGTTATAGTGTGATATAGTTAATAGAATCAAAGACATAACCAGAATTAATGAGGAGCTACAACTCTGGTTGTTGGAAGCTCGAGAAGGAAAGATGAGTGATTTGGACATAGTTAGCAAAGCCGTGAAGAAGAAAGGGAGTGTGTGTTTCGAGCTTTGGCAACCTTCATGAAGAGATGATGTTTGAGGCGCACTTCACAAAGTATTTTATTCATCTAGAAAGCATGAATATGTACATTTATTTGAAGAAATCCTTTTGATGGTCATGTATGAAATGGAAAATATCTTTGTTTGTGAGTAGGTGCCAAACTTGTGCCTTAGTAATGACGGAATGTTAAAGACACGTTGGTTTCCTTCAACCCCTTCTGATTCCGGAGTAGAAGTACGACGATATCTCAGTGGATTTTGTTCATGATTTTCCATGATTCTAGGAAGGGAATGATGTAATTTGGGTGATTATCGATCATTTAATCAAGATAGCTGACATCATTTCAAATACGAAGGATGTTGTTGTTGAGAAATTGATCGAATTTAATGTGTGCAACATTGTTCGATTGCATGGAATTCCTTTTATTATCATCAGTGACAGAGAGAAGCATTTAACATAAATGGACTCGAGATTAGTTTAGAAGAATTTGGGAGCGAAGCTCATGTTTAGTATAACATTTCATCTGCAAACCGACAGTAAAATAGAAAGGATTAATCATATGATGGTGGAATTGTTTAGGATTTGTTCACGTGCTCGACTTCATGAGGAATTGGGAGGGTCATCTATTCATGTTAGAGTGTGCGTATAACAATAGTTTTTCAAGTGACATGTTTAGTAATTGATTGAGGACAGAGATTTTAAATCTCTATCTCCTCCCCCCACCCTAGAGTAATTCTTAGTATAATTTCACACTTTCATTATTATTGTAGTTAACAAACGCAAAACATCAAGTTTTGTGAATATTCGGTTTTTTGGCACTTTGGATTTCTGAAAATACCACTTTTGGCACTTTGCACCCCAAATATTTAAATATTGCATTTTGCACCCCCATTTTCATATTCTTGCCACTTTGCATCCTAGCAAGAGTAATTTTTAAAAGTTGAATTCAAAGGCCTATGATGCAAAGTGCTAAGAATATTAGAATGAGGGTGCATAGTGCAATATTTAAATATTTTGAGTGCAAAGTATAAAATGTGATATTTTTGGGTTGCAAATTGCCAAAATCCCTGAGTATTCCATTAGTTTTATCTTCAAAATTTTTCCAATTGTTTTTTTATCTTTTATTGTTTATCGTCTTTGGTTCTTTTTCATGTTTTTTCCTCTTTTCTCTTTTATTTATCTTATTTTGTTCTTGTTTTTTTTATCATTTTTAACATTTATTCTTATCATTTTCTTTTTTTATTTTATTTAATGAACATAATTATCGAGTTTTCTTATTTATTGAATTTTTTTAATTAACATTTCTTTGAAAATAGAAATATAAGTTTTGTTGCCATGCCAAGTTGCCCACACAATATTTTTGTAATTTTGTGAAGTAACACTAATTAAAATATCGTGTGAGTACTGATACACTGACAGTCATTAGATGACATATTACACGGTGCAGTACACAGGGGAGGATTAAGAAGGGGGGCCCGAGGGACACTGGCACCCCCATTATTTTTCAAACTGGTTAGTGTATTTGGATTCCTCTCGTCGAGGCAATGAATTTTGACTACTTATACGTCAAAAACGGTGGTCAGATGAGGGAGAAACGGCTCCGATAAAATTGAAATGTTTATTTATTTTTTTGAAAGAAGTTGATGTCTAGTGTCCTATGTTATAATTTTTAAAACTCAGTGACGTATTCAAAAGAAATTTGTGCACCCCCATTATCAATTTATGCGCACTCTCATTATCAATTTGTGCACTCTCTTTATTAATTTTCTGGATCCGCCACTGTCAGTACAGCATCCCAAGATACTGTTTGTGGGACGCAAGGAAAGATAAGAAAAAAAAGTCTTGTTCCGGGAAAAACTTTTTCCGTGCGGGTAGCATTCCTAGCTTTGGGAGCGAGTAGCCTGCTCGCCGTTGGATGACAGATCTAACCATCAGCAATAAAGGCGAGAAAAAAATTTAAAAAAAGTCGAGTAAACACTTTGATCGGACGGCGAGCAGGATTGATCCAACGACGAGCAGGCTACTCGCGCTCTTTCCTCTAGGAACGCTGCCCTTAGCCAAAAATTATTTTGTTCCGGTGGGTACATCCAACACATGTGGTTTAAAATTCATGGGGCCCACACAATAAATACAGGTAATAATATAAAATGCATTGAAATGACTACACGCTTGTTTTTTTTAATTCAATTATCGGGCATGTGATGCTCGTGTTTAATAAATTATCGTATTTCACTTATTCAGAGACTAGCATTTTACAGCGGTTATGCAGTTATGCGTGCACATAAAGACTCCGGTCCGGGACCGGTTCTGGGAGGGACCGGTCCTTTGGGACACCGATCCCGAACCGGTCCTGCCCAAACCGGTCCCGGTCCGGGACCGTTTTTTTCTTTGAAAATCGGGACCGCCTGGGACCGGAAGGACCGGTCCTAACCGGGACCGGTTAATTAAATTAATTATTTTAATTATTTTTATTATTTATTATTATATTTCGTTTTTAATGATTTAATTAAATAACATGTAATAATTTGAAATACAAAATTGCAAAGTAAATAAAATTTTTTATTAAATTTAAAATAAAACTACAAAATCAAAATACAAATTACAAATTATAATACAAAATCAAAATACAAATATTTTTATTAAATTTGAAATTATAATACAAAATACAAATTTAAAATTTGGAGTTGAGCCTTGGACTCGTCTGATTTTGAACTCGTCTTCAACTTCAACGTCATTATTCTGCGGCGCTCCCCAGATTTAAGTTATTAAGCTCGTCTTCAACTTCAGACTCACTGTCTTCAATTGACAAGACGTGTTGTCTCCTCCTCAAAGCGTTCAAATGGTCCTTGTAGCAAATGCAAATCTCCAAAGATTCTTCGGTCAAACGGCTCCTTCGCTCGTTCAGAATCCTGCCACTCAAAGTAAACGCAGACTCCGAAGCTACCGTACTAGCTTGGATAGTTAGTAAATCACGGGTCATTAAGGCCAAAATAGGATAATTATTAGATTTAATTTTCAACCATTTTAAAATACCAAAAAATTTTATTTCGTACGCGGTCATAAAATCTTGAAACTGTGTTTTGCTATATAAATCTAATTCATTTAAAGTACTCGAAGTTCGTTGTTTTTTCTTCGAATCTAATTCTAGAAATCTATTTTTTAAAATATCTTTTGTTTGAGGGGCGGTGGATTCATCGCGAGGTCACAATCCATATAGTTGATCGTAATAATTATATAGACGAGTAAAATTAGAATTAAATTTTGAAACACTAACGTTGTGAAAATCACTAGAAGATTCGTTTAACTCTAAATTTCGATTAATTTCCTCTATAAATTTTCAACCCCGTCTACACCGATTAAAGGGTTTAAAGCCACAGCACAAGAAAACATAGGTGGCATATGCGTATAATATTTTAAAAACTCTGCCTCCATTAATAGTATTAACGGACGCCACATTGGGTTAATTTTGTAAGTTTTAATCGTTTCAGTAATTAATAAAAAAATTTCAATAACAAGCGAGCTAGCAGGATAATAAACTCCAGATAAAATAGTTGTTGCCCGAAAAAAACTTTCTAATAAATTTATGTAATCTTCGATTATAGCTCAATCTGACGCATCTAAATCATGTGATTCTTCTACACTATTATAAAATTCTATCAATAATGATTTTTGTGACAAAGGCCGCTTTAACATTTTGTACGTGGAATTTCATCGTACCGGCATATTATAAGATGGACCCAAAAAAAATTTACCCTGTGCTATAACAAATTTTTTGAAATCTTGTTTTCGTCGTTTCGAACTATAAATAACTCGTAACATAGTACGTATTTTAATAACATAATTTTTCATAAAAGTTAAACTATATATCTTGCACAATTAAATTAAGAACGTGACATACACAACGTGTATGAAAAAAATACCATCTGGCATAAGTTCCAGATCATTAATCAAATATTTAATAGACATATTATTATTCGAGGCGTTATCAAACGAAATACTTAAAATTTTATCTTTTATTTTAAAATCTCTAATACACTTAATAATAGCCTGATAAATAGCTTTACCGGTGTGCGGATATTCAAAACCTTCAAAACAAATTATACGTTTATTTAATTCCCAACTATCGGGATCGACCCAGTGACAAGTTATGCAAATATAAGAAAGTCCGTCAACTAAGCCGCTAGTCCAAACGTCGCTCGTTAAACTAACTCGACCGTCGAATATTTCAAAATAATTTTGTAAATATAATTTTGATTGCAGGTAAACTTGTAAAGCATCACGTCGAGTTGTAGTACGACTTACCTGTTGATATTTTTGTTGGAGTGCTTCGTGTATGTAAGACGTCATTTCGTCGTTGTCGTAGTGGTTGAACGAAAGTCCGCTTTTGATGACATTTTCCATTTGTCGCTCCCGTTGCCGAGCTTGGTCAAACGTCCAAATGTGCCCGGTTGTTGAAATTTGAGCTTGGTTGGCCTCCGACGGGGCTTGTTTGGAAAGACACGATTTGTTGTGTCGGGCGAGCGTTGTGTTGCTACTGTTAGCGGCCAAAAGCTTCGCGCAAAGTTTGCACTTCGCCTTAATTTAGCCGTTGATCCGCACTTTATAAAAGTTATCCCATACTGCCGCTTTATGTCGGTGTTCAACGATCTCATGATCGACGGACGCTGAGGAGGACGCCGGCATGGAGGAGGAGGAAGCCATTTAACACGAATATGAGTGAGAGAGAGAGTGAGAGAGATAGTGAGAGAGAGAGAGTAAGAGAGGGAAATGAGGGAGATGGGGGGTTTATAAGATTTAAATTAAAATATATATATATATATATTTTTATTAATAAAACTAAAAACGCGTAGGCGTTTTTAAAAATACGCGCTCCCCAGAAAAACGAAAAAAAGGCAAACGCATTTTTTCAAAAAGTGGTCAACATGAAAGTTTAATGAGCCTTTCATGTCATTTTTCTAAAAATGTGTTTAGCAGGTGTATTTTTCTTTTTCATCGAGCGCGTAAAAAAAAACGCGTGAGCGTTTTTCGTTTTCCCAGGAAAACTGAGGTGTATTTTTCTTTTCCATCGGCGCGTATATACCCAAAAAACGCGTGACGCGTTTTTCCAGTTTTCGATATATATATATATCTTTATTAATAAAACTATAAAAGAGCCAAACGGCTTTTAATGAGTCTGTCATGTGGCGAAAAGAGCCGGTCTTTTCCGGTCCCGACCGGTTTTTACCCTTAAAGGGGGGACTGTCAGGGACCACTGGATCGGTCCGGGACCGGACCGGTCCTAACTGGGACCGGTCCCTGTCCGGTCCCGACCGAACCGGTCCGACGGTTGGGACTAGTTTTTATGTGCAGTACTACTCAGGTCTCTGATAGTTGGGACTAAATTGAATTGTCTTATTTCGAGAGCGATCACATATGTAGACATTCACAAAAATAGAAATATGAAAATGCAATTTTTTAAACGTATAAAACACGTCAACTAGGTAAAAAACACTTGACCAGATCTGTGCATGCCAAACCTTCACTATATGTCGGTTGTTGTACATTGCTGTTTAAAAAACACGAGGGCAACATACTGCCTCTCGTTACGGCTATTAGGTGAGAGAGAGAGAGAAGGACTCATAGTGTGACATATCACCACTCACGGAACTAAGTATTTTTTTGTGAGTGATGTGCTAATCGTGTTTTTTTTTCTAGACGGACTTCGGCAGTCTTGATGGTCTCCTGTCGTCAAGACAGGGCGCGTGCAGGAGCGGTCTGGAGAGCGAGGCACACAGAAGCACGCTGGAGGTGCGCGTGTGAGTGCGCCGGGAAGAGACGCAAGCGCAAGAGCGCCCAAGGATGAGGCGCGTGCAAGGGCACACAAGCTAACGACGCGCGAAAGAGCGTGCAAGGAAGTTGCGCACGCAAGAGCGCACAAGGAAGGGGAGCGCGCAAGGAAGGGGCGAGCGCAAAAGCATGCAAGGAAGCCACATGCGTAAGAGTGCACAAGGAAGAGACGTGCGTGGGAGCGCGCAAGGAAGGGCACGCGCAAGAAAGCCACGTGTGTAACAGAGCGCAAGAAAGAGACCCGCACGGTAGTGCACAAGGGAGGGTGCATGCTAGAGCACGCGAGGAAGACGCGCGTGCACAAGAGCGCTCAACGGGAGGAGAAATGGTGGAGAGAAAAAATCGTAGGAGGAAAAGAAGAGTTAGAAAATATGTAGCAGAATTTTCCGGAAGAGAGTTAAAATGAAGGAGAATTAGGATTTATTTATAAATTTCAAGAGGGGCGGTCTGGTAATTTCACCTGAAACCTACCGGACGGACGAATAGAAACACCCGAAATAGGGCACGCAGATCGTGATTTTTATAAAAATGAGGAGACCGCCCCCGGGCTGTTTAAACCCCCCACGAAATAAATAATCGCCCCTCCCGCGAGGGGAGTGGAGGTCTGGCAAGGCGGCGGCCGGGGCAAGACAGCTCCGGCCAAGGTCGGTCGCGCCCCCTATAGGGGATGCCAACGTGGGGGCAGACAAATATGTCGCTGCCCGCCCTAGGCAGAAAAGAGGTTGCCCAAGAGGGGCGGCCAGAGGGGCACCCGACCTGGGTGGCCTTGCACCTAGTACGGGGGGGGGGGGGGGGCGAGGGGGGGTGGTCATGTTGTCGCCCACCGTGGACAATGAACAGGCTGCCCAAGTGGGCGGCCGGAGGGAAGCCCGATCTGGGCGACCTTGCCCCCGCTGGTGGTGTCACAACCCATATTTTCTCAACATTTAAAATATTATCAGATTAAGAGAAAATTCGCATTTTGATCTCACGTCGTTCACGGGATAACTACAAACCCTCGGGCAATATCAAACTTTCATTTATTTTTATAAAAAGTGATATATTTTATGTTGTTTAAAACATAATTTAAATTTAATGCTTAAAAAATCATGTCGCCCAGTTCAGTGAATCCGTCAGTCCACAAATAGAAAATATATATGCAGAGGAAAATATTTAATTTACTTTTTTTCATCCTATATGAGCATGAGAACCCAACAAACATGCTAATGATGTGCAAGTTTCTAAATTTAGTATAAGTAAAGAGGAGTTTTATAATCTTCAAAATAGAGTGACATTAAGTTGAAAGGAATGTCATGAATCTAAAATAGAATGCAGCATTTATATATTTTAAAATATCTAATATACAACATAACATAAAACATTTACAGAGAGCAGGTATTTCAATAACCAATAAGTAACAACAAAAAGTTATCAAGTAGTCTAACAACTGCAAACAAAAGCTATGAGTGTCAACAACCTGACACAAACTCATAGAATCAATACACAAGTCTGATCTGAGACAAACACAAAAACTACCTCACAACACCGGACGCGCTAGATTTCTTGTCCGGGAAAAAAGCAACAAAGGTAGAACTGGTAGGTAGCTGCAACCTGCCCCCCCCCCCCCCCCCCCCCGCTCAAATTCTTGCCTGGAATCATAAGCTGGCAGCCACTCGCTTCCCACTTTTTTTTTCTTATTGGAGCCGCAACTTTTTGCTCGAGCCTTTGTCACTGGGTCTACTGCTCTGAGGTGGCCTCCTTCAAGGGCTTTTGCATTGGGGCACGGTAAGGTACGATCTGAATCTGATCGGGCAAACTATTGCCGGTCTCAGGAACGTCAACGTTGGGAGATTTTCATGTGCAAGTGACAGCTTTGTGGAGAGGGAAAGCTATGTATAACACACTTATAGACTCCGTTACCCAATTCAGCTTAATTGTGTTAAGGATACCGCTCACCGGTCGCACAGGTCCGCTTAATTATAAAACAGGTGCTCTGGTCGGGAATATGGAAAACAACTAGTGGAATGCTAAGCCTGGAGCATTCACAAAAGCCACAAAGAATGTGCAAGTGACAGTAAGTATAGCTTATAACCATAATATGGAATTCAACAAAAGCAAGGAGTAACTATAAGAATAATTTGCACTAAGTACAATAACGATCTATTTTATAATTTTATAGATATGTAAGAATAATAATTCACAAATAAGCTCTGTGACGGTAGATCATTCCACTAACACTCACATTCCAACAAATCATAAGCAGACAATATACGGTGGCTCATTCCACTAACTTTCAAAGTCCAATATACATAACATAAATAGACACTATGACGGTGGCTTATTCACTAATGCTCACGGTCCATCATAAAAACACTGGGTGTAATGATTCACAAAATAAGCACTGTAGCCGTGACTCATTCAACTAACGCTCACAGTTCAACAAATCATAAATAGGTACTGTGGTGGTGACATCTTTCTCATTCACACAACCTGAAAACAAAATTTCAAAATTTGTAAATAAATAAAAAAATACAAAGGTTTCTGAAGATAGATAGATATATATATATATATATATATATATATATATATATATATATATATATATATATATATATAAAATGGCGGAACTAGGATTTAAATCCGACCCTGACACCATACAAATTATATTAATTTATGCAAGAATCCCCAACAACATTCAACGGCATGTTAATATGAAAAAAAAACTCAGCAACTTCAGAATGACTTTCTGCAACTACTACTAATATAAGCTGTAGTTGATGAGCAAAATAATGAATGTAAAATGCATAACTATTTTCCTTCGATATCAAAGTTTTTAACCCCTTTTAATTTACCTTTCATATTGCTCCGTCATAACCTTGTCCCCATAATTTTGAAATTCTTAGACTGTGATTTTTGACTCGTGTTCGCTTACTTTTGAAAAAAAATTGTCTTAAAAATAAGATAAATTCATTCTTATAAATTATAGATCAAAATACCATTTCTTCTAAACAAGAAAAGGACCATTCATGAATTATGAATAAGTAACATTCAATACCATATTTGTGAAATGCCTGAAATCTTTTCCTTGCTCTATCACCTATTCACCATGAAATATAATAATTTTTCCTGAAAACAAGAGAGGGAACCCCATCAAATTTAAATACATTATCTTTTAGCACACACAAATGGGGCTTGGGATTTGTATTTTTGCATCAAAAGCTTCATCATGAGAAAAAAACAAGATGAAACGTAGAAATTTCAACTGCATCTATGATCTAACTCACTGCCTGCATTATAGAATCATCAATCAAGAAGATGAATAATAAGAGTAGCATGAATAGTGAAGAAAGAGAGGTGAAAACCCCCAAAATAAGAGGATTTTAAGCAGAAAATGAAGAATAAACAGCTCTAACATTCACGCGACATTTTCAGAAGAAAAAAAAATCAAAACAACTCATTCAACAGCGCGGCTCCGCCGATGATCCAAAAATCGCTTACCGTTTTGCCGCTGACGCCTCTGTACAAGCTTGATCGATCTCCACCAGTTCGTCGTCGGTGCCTCCGCTTTCCGGCCGCTCTGTAGTTTTGAGTTCTCGCGTCGCTCAGGGTTTTGCTCGCCGCTCGCCGCTCAGGGTTTCGCTGAAATGAGGGGGGAAACCAAATGAGGGGGGAAACCATAGCGACGATTATATCCCGCTCGCCTGTAGAAAAAATCGTGAAAACACACCTGAGCACTTGCCCGGGTGTGTCTAGGTATGGGTCCGCCTCTATATATATACTTGTAACGACCCGGTCCGGCGAGGTCAAGCACCAAGCGTCGCTGGCCTACCAGCAACCCGGGTTTAGGCCCTTTAGACAAGTGACAGGCACGGGCCTTCGGCTCTGGGGGCATTCGGCGGGGGTGCGACAATCGGCGGGGGGCGACATTCAGCGGGGTGCGACATTCGTCGGTGGCGCGACATTCGCCGGTGGTGCGACATTCGTCGGTGGTGCGACATTCGCCGGTGGTGCGACATTCGTCGGTGGTGTGACATTTGTCGTGGGGACGACATTAGTCGTGGGCGGCGACATTTGTCGTGGGCGGCGACATTTGTCGTGGACGGTGACATTTGTCGTGGGCGGCGACATTTGTCGTGGACAGTACCCGCCCCTATGGCCTCGCATGACAGTACCCGACCGACGACGGCAGGATTTGCCTGCTCCCGGCGGGCTCCGCCCGACCCGCAACACATACATATGAGTACTCAAAATGACCGTAAAAAAATATAAATCAAGAATACAATTTTTATTTTGTAAAACAAATTATATTTTAACGTTAAAACATTAATTTTTCTCTTGTCATTCCTACATAGAGACAATAGATTTAGGGTATCTAGTGTTTTTATTTTTTGTATTTTAATATTGTAAAGTTGTGTAATTACCTAAAAGGATATTGTCTTTATAATATACTAATATAAAGTTTGGTATAATTGTGTAATTATGAATACAACTATAAGGGCAATATAGGGACATCAGACAATGTTTCACCAAAGAGTAGTTTTCGTATAATAGTATATATATATATATATATATATATATATACATATATACAAAAAAATATGGGCAGCCAATAGGATTGCACGGTGTAACAATGAGACCCTCCAAAGTAATCCCAACCGTTCATATGCGGGCATGAGATTTTGGGGGTCAAGGAGGCTTCAAACCGAAAAGTGATCAACATGAAAGTTGTAGATCTCGGCGATTCGAACAACTTTCATGTTGTTCATTTTTTTGATTTGGAGCCTCCGTGACCCGTTCATATGCGGGCATGAGATTTTGGGGGTCAAGGAGGTTTCAAATCGAAAAGTGATCAACATGAAAGTTGTAGATCTCGGCGATCCGAACAACCTTCCTGTTGATCATTTTTTGATTTAGAGCCTCCGTGACCTTCGATTTGGGAATCAAAAAGTCTGGGCGGCGAAGCCCGCCGGCGGGGCGGGCGAAGCCCGCCATCCCGAGCTGTGTACTGTCGCGGAGGGCACAGGGGGCCCCCCGTGCACTGTCACTCGTATATATATATATATATATATATATATATATATATATATATATATATATATATATATATATATATATATAAGATGTATTGTGTGCGGGCGTACGGGCAAGGGTCAAGATGACTTCAAATCGAAAATGTTGTGGGTGCATGATCAACATGAAAGTTGTAGATATTGTCGATACGAACAACTTCCATGTTGAATACCTTTTGATTTGAAGCTGTTTTGACCTTCAATTTGGGTGATCAAAATCTTGGGCGACGAGGGTGCTACTGTAGCACTCTCGCCGCCCCGGGGATGTATCGTGTGCGCGTGTGCGGACGTACGGGCAAGGGTCAAAATGATTTCAAATCGAAAAGTGATCAACATGAAAGTTGTAGATATCGTCGATGTGAACAACTTTTATGTTGAACACTTTTTTATTTGGAGCTTTTTTGACCTTCGATTTGGGGATCGAAATCTTGGGCGGAGAGGGTGCTACTGTAGCACCCTCGCCGCCCCAGATTTTGATCCCCAAATCTAAGGTCAAAACAGCTCCAAATCAAGAAGTATTCAACATGAAAGTTGTTCGTATGGACGATATCTAGAACTTTCATGTTAATCACTTTTCGATTTGAAGTCATCTTGACCCTCAAATTGACTTGTCCGTACGCTCGCACAGTAGCCTTGCCCACATATTATATCTACCATATATATATATATATGATATATATATGTATATGATATATCATATATATGAATATTTAGACTAAAATTAATATTAGACTTAAAAAGGAATTGCATGATCAGCTTATTGCCACCAAACCAAACTTGACATTAGGACTTCCCAACGAATAAATGAAAAGAATACACAATGGCAAGCATACACAACGGTATCGTTAGTACATCATTTAGTCGGACATGACGATATCGTCATGTCCGACGATACTGTCGTGTCCCTCATGACGATACGATACCGTCATGTCTGATATTTTCAAAGGACATCGGTATAAAATCACTCGATGGTATTTACAAATAACAGAACGATAATTACAGGATTTAACTGGTCTCCAACAGAAATTTAACCCGCTCCAAATAATTAATCATCCCAGAACACGGGAATAAGCTTCATAAGAAATAAATAGACATTCTTAGGACGATAAAATCCATTTTTTCTATAAAATAGTTAGCTTAATTAAAGTTTAAGAGAGTAATTTTAGATAAAGAGAATTACAACCTCTTAATATAAGAAGTCAAGCCGCAGAATAAGGAAGTATTAACCATTTAAGACTTTAGCTGAAACTAACAGAACTAAGAAATTCCTAAGAAGGAAAGCAAGGGGACCAAACCATTACTTGCCTCAACTTTTTTCACGAGATTTTCAGCCTTTCCAGCACACCACACTAAGGATTGGCCCAAACTAAGGCTCGGCAAGAAAATCTGGGAAGATTTGGCAAGAAACAACGGTTAGGACCGCTTACCCTAACACTAAAACTCCACAAAACGAGAAAAACTTATCACACACGTGAAAAGCTCGGCGTGAGATTTCGGTATTTGTGCTTCCATGAAGATTTAGAGCATCGGAGCTCTCAAGACGGCGGCCAGAAGGCTCACGGATAATAGCTCACCTCCGCTCTCAACTCTCTAGTATTGGGTTTCTTGGAAAAGAAGGAATAAGAATGGAGATAACAACTGATTGGATGACTCTTTCAAGATATTGAAATTAAATTAATTTAAGAAAACTTATTATTATTATTTCATATATGATTTAATACTTAAAATTTCAAATTGGCGACCAGCAACTAAACCTACTCTGATTTCGATAAAATTCACACCAAAGGCAAAACGCTGGTGCTTCAAACATGGCTCGGATCGCAATAAAATTTGACGATCATCATTAAAATTAATTAATTAAAATTTCTAAAGTCTAAAATCTAAATTCCGGCAAGTTCGAAATTTGGTCGACTTGACCAAACGATCGCAAAAACGTACTAACGACGGTGCACCGTTAACTCCGCGTTAACGTAATGCCCTTACGCCAATATTACGCCAAAAATAAGATTAAAATAATTCCAAAATTCAAGGGCATTACAGTCACCCTCCCCCCCCCCCTAAAAAGAAGTTTTGCCCTGAAACTTAAATGTAATTTGAACCCTAAGGACATAAAGGGATGAATTAAAATTCGCTGGATAGAGATACTCATCGAAGAAAAGCATGTAAATTCCTGAAGCAAGGATGCACGAATTATCTAGCCAGTGTAACGGAAGTCGAAAAAGTTAAGCAAAATGTTAAAGATATACCTATAGTTCGAGAATATCCAGACATCTTTCCCGAAGACGTATTTGGACTTCCTTCGCGCAGGGAGATTTATTTCTCAATCGACCTACTTCTAGGAGCAGAGCCCACCTCTAAACTCCTTATCGCCTAGCGATACCTGAACTACAAGAATTGAAAAAGTAATTACAAGATCTATTGCACAAAGGATTCATCTGTCCAAGTACTTCTCTGTGGGGAGCCCCAATTCTATTCGTGAAGAAAAAGAATGATAGTATACGGATGTGCATGATTAGTGCGAACTAAACAAAGTCACTATTAAGAATCAGTATCCATTGACAAAGATTGACGACTTATTTAACCAGCTTCATGGTTCGACAGTGTTCTCGAAGATTGATTTGCGAGCTGGTTATCATCAATTGCGAGTGAAGGATGAAGATATCTAAAAGATGGCTTTTCGCACAAGATATGGTCATCATGATTTTTTTGTGATGCCCTTTGGGGTCACTAATGCTCCATCGATATTTATGGATATGATGAACTGAGTCATGTACCCCTTTCTTGATTGGTTTGTCATAATTTGCATTGACGATATCTTAGTGTAATCCAAAAGTGAAAAGAAGCATGAAGATCATCTGCGACAAGTCCTTCAAACACTAAGCAAACATCAATTATTTACCAAGTTCTCGAAGTGTTAGTTCTGGTTGAAAGAAGCAGTTTTCATTGACCACATCATTAATGTTAAAGAAATCTCCGTAGATCCCGCCAAGATCTCTGCAATTTCGAATGTCCATCCGACTAATGTTATTGAAATTCAAAGTTTAATAGGATTAGTGGGATATTTCCAGAAGTTTGTAAGAAACTTTTCAAAAATCATGACCCCAATAACATGATTAACACAGAAAGTAGTGAAGTTTGATTGGAGTGATAAGTGCGAAGAAAGTTTCTAAATGCTTAAACAAATACTGGTACATACACTTATCTTATCCGTTTTCAAATATATAGTGACGCATCCTATCAAGGGCTAGGGTCTGTACTTATGCAACAAGGAAAGATCATAATCTTTGCTTCTTAGCAGTTGAAAGGAGATTAGAACAATTATTCTATTCATGACTTAGAGCTAGCCGCAGTGGTTTTTGCCCTAAAGATTTGGAGACACTACCTTCTATGGACAAAAGTCCAAGTGTTCATAGATCATATATAAGAGCTTGAAGTATTTCCTGGACCAGAAGAATCTGAACATGCGACAAAGAAGGTGGCTAGAACTCATTAAAGACTATGACTTGGAGATTTTCTATCATCCAGGTCTAGCAAATGTAGTCAAGTCGTAGATCTGAAACAAAATTAATGATTTACTCTTTGATAGCCGACTTGGAAAGGTTGAAATTAGATTCAAGAGCATCATTTTGTAAATCAATTCTAGCACAACTAATGATCAACCCCCGATTGGTTACAAGTTGTCCAAAAAGGTTAACATGATGAAGAATGAGAGAAAATGTCAAAAGTCCTGGTAGAAAAACCACAATCTAACTTTCATATTGGTGATAGTGTTCTTCTACGATGCAGTGTTAGATATGCAATTCTGAAGGTAGAAAACCTTCGAGATCAATTGCTATGAGGAGCTCATCAGTAAAAATTCTCAATCCATCCAGGAGCGACAAAGATGTATCACGATTTGAAAATAAACTTCTAGTGGCCAGGTATATATGAAATCAGATGTTGCAAAATTTGTTCAACACTGCTTGGCCTGCTAGTAAGTTAAGGCTGAGCATCGTTTTCCAAGTGGAGAATTACAACCCCTACCAATCCCTATGTAGAAATGGGAAGACATCTAAATGGATCTCGTAGTAGGTCTCTCAAGAGCCCCGTTAGGAAATGACGCAATTTGGGTAATCGTCGATCGATTAACCAAGTCAGCCCACTTCTTGCCAATAAGAGTTGGTGAGTAAATATCAAGGTTAGCTATGAAATACATTGGCCATATTGTAACCTTGCATAGAGTTCTAGTCTCAATTGTGTCTGATCATGACCCAAGATTTACTTCGAGGTTTTGAAAGTCTTTTCAAGAAGCTATGGTACACAACTTAACTTCGGTACTTCTTATCATCCCCAGACCAATGGGCAAATTGAAAGTACGAATCAAACACTAGCAGACATGTTAAGAATGTGTACCCATTTATTCTCTATATGGAAGAAGGTGTTGTACCCCTCTATGCTGGTTTTATGTGGGAGAGAAAGCAATACTTGGACCATAATTAATTGAAGATTCTAGTAAGATAAATCGAACAATCTAAGACCGACTCATGATTGTTCAAGATAGGCAGAAGAAATATTTTGACTTAAAGTACCGTGATGTGAAATTTAAATTCAGAGATTATGCATTCTTGAAAGTAAAACCAGGACCATGTATCAGAAAAATTAGAAGTAGTGTTAGTTGAAACCAAGATATATTGGCCCATTTGAGATCTTAGACAGAATTGGACCAGTCGCCTACATACATGCATTGCCCCAGTCATAAGGGGGATACATAATGTATTCCATGTATCAATGCTGAGACGATACATCTATGATCCATCTTATATCATCCAGTTTGATACTGAGATGTTAGAAGTGCATCCAGATCTATCCTATGAAGTTATCTAGATCAAATCATAGACCGCAAGGAGAAGCAGTTGATGAGCAAATCTATTCAAGTGATCAAGGTTACTTAAAAAGGATGACCAGCAAAAGAAGCAACCTAGAATCTCGAAGAAGACATGAAGAAGAGATACCTTGACCTATTTTGAGGTAACAAATTTCGGGGTTGAAATTTTTATAAGGAGTGGAGACTGTAATATCATATAATTACGTAATCGTGTTTAATATATAATAATGTTGATTAAGTATTAATAATCAAGTTTGAGAATTCAATTATCAAACAGAGCCGAATCTTAAAAAATGGAGTCCATGGTTAAACTCAAAAGGTTGAAAAACCTATAAATCGACATATTATTTGTCGAAATCAATATCCGTGAGAAAACATGCAGTTTTTGTTGCAACTAGTGTAAATTTTGTGCAATCAGCACAAATTTCGATGAATAGAGTCCACCAATGGACTCAAAATGTTGAATTATATATAAATCAACGTATTATTTGTCAAAATTGAAGCTTGTGAGAAAATGCATGATTTTCGGTGCAATCGGTGTGAATTTCGTGCAACTGACATGAATATCGAGAAACGGAGTCCGCTAATGAATTTAGAACATCAAAAAACATAAGAATCAACATATTAATTGTCGAAATTGGATTTTGTGAGAAAACATATGGTTTTTAGTGAAACTGATGCGAATTTCATACAATTGGCACGAAATTTGAGAAATAGAGTCCTCCAATAGGCTCAGAACGTTGAAAAACATAAGAATCGACATATTAATTGTCAAAATTGGAGTTCGTGAGAAAACATGTCGTTTTTCGGTGAAACCAGTGCGAATTTTGAGCAACCGACACAAATCTTGAGAAATAGAGTTTGCCAATGAACTCAGATCATCTGAAAACATGGGAATCGACATATTATTGTCAAAATTGGAGTTCGTGAGAAAGCATGCGATTTCGGTGCGACCGGAGCAAATTTTGAGCAACCTGAGGGAATTTCGAGAAAATAGGGTTCGTCAATGGACTCAAAACGTCAAATTATATAGGAATCGATATATTATTTGTTGAAATCGGGGTTCATAAGAAAAAGGTGCGTTTTTTGGTGCAACAAATGTGAATTTCGAGAAACTGAGTTCGCCAATAGACCCAGAATATTGGAATCTATTTAAATGCATATTTTATTTGTCAAAATTGGGGCACATTTGAAAAAGGGTATTTTTGGGTAATAACCATTCAGAATTTAGCGAAACGATGCGGAATCGGGTCCGGAACGTCGAAAAATCTTAGGACTGGTGTTTTATTAATTTTTCGGGACCTAAAAAGTACCCAAAATGACCAAAATATAAGAGGGAAACTCACGTGGCAACATGTGACAGTCACCAGGGCCACGTGGAGGCCCTAGAAGGCACCACCCACGTGTGTAGGCCACACACACAGCCTACGCGTGGGCCACACACCGACCTATATGGTGGCTTGTGATTAGGCTAAGGCGCTTGCTAGGCACATTCCAACACAAGGCCAACCCGATCCTGGCCCATATAAGCACCACGTGGCACCCGTACGGGCCATGTGCCGCCCATCTTAGAGCATGAAAGTGTCATCTTTGTTTTGATATGGTTTCTTTTGCGTTTTTTGGAGCTATAGACCTTGAATTGAGGCGATTTTGGTGGTATTGCGAAGCAATTATGAATACTCATCCAATGGGCTGATCTTTTCACTCATATTAAGAGAGAATGTGTTAGGGAGGAGAGAGAAAGCTTTGAATTGCTGCCAAACTTTTGGGGAAACTCTGGGAGAGGATTGAGAGCTTGTTTTTGGCCTTACATTGTGGCGAAGCCTTTCTAATTGATGTCAGAGCGACATAAAAATATTATTTTAGTGCGAGCGCACAAGAAATTGCTAGAGTGTTGCCGGATTTCTGCCAAAGTACCGACATTAGA
Source organism: Platanthera zijinensis (assembly GCA_039513925.1). Classification (NCBI taxonomy): domain Eukaryota; kingdom Viridiplantae; phylum Streptophyta; class Magnoliopsida; order Asparagales; family Orchidaceae; genus Platanthera; species Platanthera zijinensis. The sequence continues at coordinate 5,890,886 of CM077091.1, read as the reverse complement.
TTTGAGACCGTGAAGATTGAGGTAGGTGGAAAGTAATGCAATACTTATAAGTTACGCTAATATTCATGTTGTAATTAACAATTATTATGTCGAATTAATTATATAAATCTGTTAACATACAAAAATAATGCCAAAATTTCTGATAAGCGTAATGAAGGGTAAAATTACGTGTATTCACATGATAATAATATCCTGAGTTTGAATATACATGCATGCATTCTGAAACATTGAAATTTGGCAGATCAAGAATATGAAAATGCTATTATGTCGTAACACGCACTTTGCTATGTGAATGCTATTATGCAATAACATGGATGATGCTATGTAAAAGTTATTGTGTCATAACACGCACGATGTTATGTGGATGTTATTATGCAATAAAATGCATTATGCTATGTAAATATTAATGTATAGGAACGACACAGCACTATGAACCATGTTGTACAACATGGTAAAATGTGCGCGATGAAAATAAATGAAGAATATTTGATAAATATATGTATGATCAGTAAATCTAGCATCTTTAAGAAAATAAAGTAGTCCATTTATTTATTTACTTCATCCTGCATACATATTTGCATTATGTTATTCTTTCAGGGTGAACGAGAATGCTCACCGGCCTACTTATGTTTAAAGGTACTGAAGCGGATGTGGGTGATCGTGAGTAGTAAGGAAGATTTCATATGTTCTTATCTTAGATGTATCAAATATGGTGTATCAGATATGATGTATTAGATATGATGTATCAGATATGTTGCAATCATGTAATCTTGATTATGAAATGAAAAACAAAAGTTAGTTGTGTTGATTCTTGCTCTTGAATTTGTAACCATTTAAAAAGTCCTACCCTCACATTTATTGTTCACACCTCATTAATTCGAGCTTACTGGGCTAGGATGTGGCAACACCACCATAGAGAAAAGCAATCTTGCTTTGAGGAACCCTAAGCATGCCCACTTAACACACTGTGATCTTAACTTCCAGGATGGAATTTGATCTCCCTCCCTTGCTCATTCCAATCCCCACCTCATCGTTGATCTGCAATATTCAGAGTGCGTGCAACATGTTCTGTCTTTTCTTGTTCATTTCTCTTAACGTGCATGCGCAACGTTCAACATTGGTATTAGCTTTAACTATTTAGCATTTGGCCTGAACATCAGTGTTTGAGTAGGGTGTGTAAGACCCCCTTTTTTCTTTTTCGAACACCGGGGTCTTAGCCCAGAATTGCCGCTTTGCGATGACACCGACTCACGGGAAGGCCGCCACTACAAAACGCCAATTCTGCCGGCCCTTTTCGATCACAAAGAAAGAGAAGTAAGTATACGTGAAATGTAAACAAGTCCACAGAAACATGTATAAAATGAAATCACATCCAGTCCATCAGTAGATAAAAACAGGAAATAGAAGTATAAGTACTGCAAAGATACAGTTCAGATGAAATATAGATAAACGGGCTCGAGCCTGGTACATCAGAGTCCTCACTACAAATCACTCATTGCGGAAGCTATAAAATACTAATCACTCACGGAGCTGGTCGCAGGTGCACCGGTGCTAGACTGACCCACCTCCATGCGCACCGTACTCCGCTGGTGCTGGTCCCTGGACTGCTAGTCCCTGTCTCCCATCCGGAGCTCCTGTAATGTTGTGGTTCGAAAACCATTAGTCATAAAGACTAAGCCCTATCATCCCCTACCCCTCCCCCCATGGCTCCTAAGCACCGAGCGGAGAGGAGGAAAGGGAAGCTACAAAGGTGGAGAGTAATCAAGCAGACGACAATGGAGCTAATCTAACAACTATCTAGAATAAAGTACATCTAGCAACTCTATGGTAGTAAGTAATAAGTAGACATGTAATACATGACAAATATATAAGAAGACAAATAGAGAACAATAAGTAAATAAGTAAGTAACCTTAACTTATATGAATGCCCATACAAACTTATAAGTAAAGGGGTCTTCTGCAAGGCTCCCATCATATAATAAGTCCCATACTAATTTATACATTGGGGTGTCGGTTGTATGCAATTATGAGTGTAGTGATATGTTATGCCATAATTCATGCAAGTGCAACTCACGCACATGACTCTATGCACACTGACCTTTAGTTCCCCCTTTTCGGGCAGCTAGCTTCACTCCCAGGAACCTCCGTAGTGGTAAACGGAGATAGTGGGTCGGGCCCCCCACTCCTATGCGGGTATCCACACTACCGGGCCTAGCCCTTCCGTACGCCCCTAGAAGAACACAACCTAGAGTATCCGCGTACTAGTGCTGGCTATATCCACTAGACTTTCTTTGGCTAAGTGTCCCACACCGCCGAGTCAACGTACCGATGTCGGTGTGAACGATAATCAAATACTGAAGACCCACCACCTTTATTCTGTACTCAAACCCTCGAGCCCTCGGCTCCCCGGACTGTCCCGTCCGTACATCTACCTTCAGAGCTACCGTCTGAATGGCAACCAAACCAACTTATTCTACCTTCCTAGCTATCGGGGTGTGTGTATGTGCAACTCTAATTATACTAGTTGCTCTTGTTAGCTTATTATTCCTCTGGTTTACGTTAGCCCAGGACTGCCCCCGGTATTCCCCGTGAAGGGCTCTCAAAGGGCACTAGGAACTATGATGGTAGTTGAAGCCCACCGTTCCCTTTCGCAAGGCACTTAATGTTATTGGTTGGTACCCATTACCCGATCCATTTTAAGTTAATTTAGATATATCCCTAGAGTATTAAGACTCTTCCTCTCCTACCCGGGGTGGATGATCTTTCGTCGTTCCCGAACGCCACTTGACACTAGCCAATCTCACACTCTACCCGTCCTGACTTCCAATAATGAACTTGGTTTAACTCACCCTATACAAACCAGAAAACTACCAAAATTCCATTTCCCAAGTTCATTACCCACTCTAGTTCAGCTTCTGCAGTTTTACTAAACGCAGACCATCCTAAGCCTTATGAGGTATGCGAGGGGTGGTACTCCAAATTGTCTTACTAATCTCCTATAATATTTACTGGAGATCTATCTTGACATAATATAGCTAAGACCAAGATTTCCAAATTTTTCCTATTTATCAGGCATTTAATTTATTTATTCTAAGCTTCTGAATTCCCTAGTATGAACATGAAGTGTACTAATGAGCCAACAATAAATCATCATAAAATCAGTAAAAATCCTATGATACATTTAAGCAGTAATTTCAAGTTTTAGAAATTTCAGAGGTGTTTAGGGCTATATTTCCTAATTTACTATTTTAGGCAATTTCTACCATATTATGAAGCAAGTACTGTAAATATGTACCCAAAAATCACAAGCAAATTATAGAAGCTTTATGGTGACCTAAAACTATCAGAAACTAAGTTCCATGATTTTTCTCTAATATTTTGGGCTCTGAATTTATTTAATGTAAAATACTAGTTTTCCCAGCTTAGTGAAGGAGGTACTGTTTTTTAATCATATAAAATTTTAGAGAAAGTTATAGGGTGACTATCATGGTCTGAAACACCCACTGACCAAATTTCATAAATTTACAAATGATAATTGAGCATTATTTGTATTTTTGACTACACATCACAATTAGTACGTTAAAGAATAAAGTACCCAAAATAATCAGATAAAACTCCCAAGAAAAATACAAAAGGTATAACTTGCTATAAGATGCCCTAATCCAAGATTTCATAACATTCCAATAAACATAAATTACAAATCATTAAAATAAATATCTAGGGCACAACTAGGGTTGTAAATGAAATACTGTATAAATTAACCCAAAAATCTCAACAAAATTATATTATTGCCATTTATACTATAAAATCACCCTGCCCCAATTTTATTTGATTTTTAGTTCATTTGACAGCATAATAGTTCAAGTTAAGATTGGTGCCCTAAACTAGGGTTAGGGTTTTAGGTGGCCTAACTGTCTCCAAATGCCCTAAGATTTTGTCCAGAGAAATATAATGGCCCTATGGTTCTCTCCACCAAATTTTAAGTCAGTCCAAGGTCATTTGAACCCATGACCTTCACAACCCTACAAATCCCTATTAAGGGATCTACCCTAGGGTTCTAGGGCTACCCTACGCCAAACCACTCCAAACTCCCTTGTAGGGTGTGTCATGCCCTAAAAGGTCAGTGATCAAAATATCAGCCTCTGTTGAGGTGATATGGCCACTCAAATTACCCAGGGGGTGTTTGATCCTAAATAATCCTATAAGGATCAACCTAGGGTTGGGTAAAAACCTATTCAAAACATCTTCAAATGAGATGAAATTTTTACCAGAATCTTATGATAAACCCAACGACCACTCACCAAAATTTGGGAGGGTTTTGAAGTCATTTAGCCATCTAATTAATTTATTCTAGGATTATTAAATTTTTCTAAAAACTATAAAAAAAAACTTTCTCCAAAAATTCTCATTTATGGATATGTCTTAGGTATAGGTAAGATTAGGCCACACCCCAAATTTCAAGTCATTTTGATGACTGGATTGGAGTGGGGAATTTTTCTAAGGTCGGGACAACCCTATGGGTAGAGCTCACCAAAATGAGTTCTGTGGTCTATCCAGTGGTCCAAAACGCTTGAAACAAATTTTAAAATTTTCTAGACTCATAGAGATACAATATTTGTGTTGACAACTTTTTCTGTAGGAGCCTCTAAGTATTTTTCCTAAATTTTCTAAAGTGACTGATATTCTAGTATAGAAATTCACATAAAAGCAAGAACTTAATTTAACAGCACAGATCTTAAAGGTTGATCCGTCGGCTGGGAGGTTGTCTTCAACCTCTAGCTGACGTTCCATATAGCACGTGCCTGGGAACACTTCTCCCTCCCATAGCCGGCCATCCAGCCTCCTCCCTGGCTGGCCACCGCCACCACCACCTCCGTTGAGGTGGCGTCCATCGTCGGGCGGCGGCGCAGCCGCTGGAGAGGCTTTTTCCGGCGAGCCCGAGCATGCAGATTTCATGGAAAATCCATGAAAATGAAAGCTCCAATCGGGCTCAGTTGAGCCCGATTCTCAATCCTATTGAATCCTAAGATCTATCCGCAGAAGAAGAGGGAGGGGAGGACCTTGTTCGCGGGCTGGAGGCGTGCAGACCGTCGGGATGCCATTGGCGCGGTGGTGGCATCGCCAGAATTCTTCTACAGCACAGTGGGAGGCTCGAAAACTTCAGGTAAGGGCTGGGAAACGTTCCTTTTGGGCCTCTGAGGGTGTTTAAAGGCTTGGTAAGGGAGGGGGAATGGCCAAAATCTTGTGACCATTAATGGCCCATTATAGCTTGGCTCGACCATGGTGGTGGGGGGCTGAAACGGTTCTGTGACAGCTAGCAAATGGCTGGAAACTCCTCCTCTTCCCTAGAGGAGTTGAATCCAGCCATAAAAGGGGAGGGGAAGGGTTGCCAAGGTGTCAAGTGTCATTACTGGCTATGAAGGCCGGGCTCGGCCATGGCCGAACTGTTCCTTTTTCAAAACCGGCGGTCCACGTGTCACAGCTTGACCGGTCAACTTAAATTAAATAAGACTTATCAGGTCTTATTGGAGAAAACGGCCCACTCCCAGACCGGCCCGGTTCAGCTGAACCAGCACCCAGCTAGAACCAATCTGCCAGAAAATATTCTAAGTACAATGACGTTGAGTGAGCTCAGCTAACTCAATGCCATCCAAGCTACGGCATTGAGTGAGCTCAGCTCACTCAATGCCATCCAAGCTACGGCGTTGAGTGAGCTCTGCTCACTCAACGCCATCCCAAATACGGCGTTGAGTGAGCTCTGCTCACTCAACGCCATCAGAATGGCCTCCCAGACTATGGCGTTGAGTGAGCTCAGCTCACTCAATGCCATCCGGATTATGGCGTTGAGCGAGCTCAGCTCACTCAACGCCATCCGGATTACGGCCTTTTAAACGATGGCGTAGAGTGAGCTGAGCTCACTCAACGCCGTTCCGATTATGGCGTTGAGTGAGCTCTGCTCACTCAACGCCATCCAGACTACCCCAAATGGCGTTGAGTGCGGTCAGTGCACTCAACGCCGTTCAACTTATGGCATTGAGTGCACTCAACGCACTCAACGCCATCCCTCCTGACATATTACGGCATTGAGTGAGCTAAGCTCACTCAACACCATCCAGCCTACGGCATTGAGTGAGCTCAACTCACTCAACGCTAACCTGCCGACACCAGATGGCGTTGAGTGCAGTCAGTGCACTCAACGCCATTCAACTTATGGCGTTGAGTGGCACTCAACGCCATCCCGCTTATGGCTTTGAGTGAGCTAAGCTCACTCAACGCCATCCAGACCACGGCAACGCCATTCCAGACCACGGCGTTGAGTGAGCTTAGCTCACTAAACGCCGTTCCAGACCACGACGTTGAGTGAGCTTAGCTCACTCAACGCCATTCCAGACCATGACATTGAGTGAGCTTAGCTCACTCAATGCCATTCCAAGGTCACGGGCATGACGGATCGGTCACGAGCGTGTCTGGCCTATGTTGAAATTTCTGAGCTCGACGATCGTCTTCCTGAGGTCGACGATCGTCGAAGGGGGTCACGCCCTAGGTCACGGGCGTGACGTGTCGGTCACGGGCGTGACCACCCCTTGACTCAAAATCTTGGTCGACAAACTTCGATTCCTAGGCTTCCTACGGTTCTGTTAAGACAAAACCACTCCCAGGGGTCTAGTTGGAAATGGGATGTTACAGGGTGTTGATATAGCGAAGGATATTTATCCAATAGTGCCTCGGAAGGACTTGGGGTCCATTTCAGGGGAGGTGGCAAAGTGCCTTTGTCTATTCGCACATCAAAAGGATACAGGGTCCATTTTAGTGGAGATGATTAAGAACATTTATTCATTCACACCTCAGAAGGACTCATGGTATATTCTAGTGGAGGTGGTGAAGGATCATTGTCTGTTTATTCCTCTAAAGTACTTTAGGTCTATTTTAGTGGAGGTTGAGAAGCACTTTTATCCATTCGTGCCTTGAAAGAACTTGTGGTCTGTTCCAATTAAGGTGGAGAAGGACTTTTGTCTGTTTGCATCTCAACTGGACTCGGGGTCCATTCTAGTAGAGGTGTCAAAGGACCTTTGTCTATTCGTTCCTCAGAAGGACTCAATATCTATTCTAGTGGAGGGGTAGATGAACCTTTATCCATCTCTCCTTTATGGTATAAGGATATGGGGTCCATTCTTTCAGGAGGTGGAGAATGACTTTTGTTCTTCTTGTCACAACCCACATTTTCATCGCATTTAATAACTTATCAGAGTAAGGGAAAATGCGCGTCATGATGCCACGTCAGCAGGGGATAACTGCGGACGCTCAGGTAAAACTCCTACTGGACACAAAAGAGAGATCTTTAAGTGATTTGGAGAAAATCCAATTAAAGTTAAGCATTTAACCGTATCCCTCGGCTTGGTGGCTCATCAAGTATATAGAAGTAAAATAGTTTATACGCTGCGGAAATATACTTCATTGATAAAATAAGACATCCTACATGAGTGCAAACATCCCCGAAGGACAACTCATGCTAAGCAAGACTCTAGATTTCTAATAAGTATAGTAAAAAAGTCTTTACGCTAATCAGAAAATAGTGACTTAGGTTTGGAAGAGATGTCATGTATGATATACTAATAATAGGTTTTTATAAGTTAAAGATATCTAACATACAGTCCTAACATAAAACATCCCAGAGAACAAGTAATCAAAAATAATTAGAAAGGAAAATAGCTAGCAGCTAGTAAGTATCCAAAATCAATAACTCTATGGGCATCAACAAACTGACACGAACCCACGCAAATCAGAAGTAAGTCTGAACCAAGTAAAGTAAACTAAAACAACAAACTACCTCGCAGCGGCGAGGTGAAAACCCAAAGCCAACACTGTTGCTGAGGAACTCCAACCCAGCTCCATTACCTACTAAAGCTCTGGACCTAAGGCATTCCAAAAACAGAACACCTCAGCAAGAGGGTACAAGCGGTGGCAGAAAAAGTAAGCCAAAAAGTAAACAAGGTCAAAAGGGGTACCAACCCAAGACCAAAAGTACTGAAGTAAAGAACATAAGTAAGGTACAAAAGAATCAGAAAATAAAACTTACGTGAATCATCACGCACATAAAAAAAACCAAATGCACAAGGCTAAAAAGGTGGAGAGCATGATTAAATCATAAGCAAGAATAGCACAACAACCCTATTAGCCACATGTGGTCAACTCTACCCAAAAACACGGGCGAGGTGGTCACTCATCTAGACATACCCTCATAGATATAATATCTGTCTAACTGTGGGGGAGACTCATAAACTCCACCATTCACCGCAGACGCCCAAACACCCGGTAGAGTTCCATAAGGTACTAATAAGTCTCAAAATAATGCGGAGGTGGATACTCCCACTAACTCCCGCAAATAAGAGAATCATGATATATTTCAAGACTTGGCACATCAGATTCTACTAGACAATTCTAGATTAATAAACGGTTGATCAACCTTAGGAAAGATTTCACAATCTTAAATAACTCTTAACACACCCTACATAATAGTTAGGAACGATTAAAGCCAACAATTTAACATTTCCATCAACCACTACAATGCTACAATGTTAAATCATCATATCAAAACTAATAATCAAAGTGGATTTCAAAGGAAGATTAAATATATCTACAAATCGAAATGACAATAGTACAGAAAGATTAAAGAAAATGAGGTTAACAGTTATCATCAAGATTGGGAGGGAGAAGGAAAAGGGAAAACCACCACTTGCCTTGGTTTTGTCAGAAAAACTCTCCAAATCGCTCCTTGTCGCGGATTGGGGTAAAGGAGACGAGGAGAGTCGAAATCTAACAAGAAATAGCTGAAATAGAGGTTATGGCCTAAAACCCGAACGAGAAAAACTCAATGAATGGGAAAAATTTTACCACGATGACGAAGCTCTCGCTGAGAGCTTCTCGAATCTATGATCGGTTGAATATTTCGAGCATCGGAGCACCGTCGGCGACCACCGAAAGAATCACGAAAAAACTTTCTCTCTCTCGAATTATGCTTCTCTAGTTCGGGAGATGAACAGGAAATTCAGTCCAAAACGATGGAGGAAGAAGAAGAAGGGTATATATATACTAGGTGTAATTTAGAATAACTGAACTTAAGAAAATGAACCGGGATCGGCCGAACCAGACTTCTCGAGAACCAGAAAAGACTTCTCGAGTTTAGGGTTTGGGATTTCTCGAGTAGAAAGAAGATTTCTCGAGTACAGAAATGAACTTCTCGAGAACAACAGGGCTTCTCGAGTACTGCAAAACTTCTCGAGAACTAGAAGGACAGTTCCCGAGTACAACAAAAATTCTCGAGAACAGAAACATACTTCTCGAGTACTAAAAGGGACTATCTCGAGAAAAGACTACTGGACATCTTGAGAACAACCATCGTTTTCTCGAGAACAAGAGGAAAATTTCTTGAGAGCTTCTCGAGAAATAAGAAGACTTCTCGAGTAATGGGTAAGCATTACTCGAGAACAACTCAGGGCTACTCGAGAACAAGAAGGAAGAACAACTCTGTTCGACGAATTCTGCTCGAAGTTCGTCAAACCCAAAAACTCGTTCGACGATTTCCGGTCGAAGTTCGTCGAACACATAAGGAAAAAGCCCGCTCGACACTTCATCGAGCTCCGTTCGATGATCGTCGAGCTCCATTCGACGATTGTCGAGCTCCGCTTGACGCTAAGACAAGCCCAGACAGTGCTTACTGCTCGACTTTCATCGAGCTCAGCTCAACGCTTAGTCAAAGTCTAGACAACACCCAGAAAAATCAACTCCCGCCTCCGCTCGACGAATACCTACCCTTAAAGAGGGCTTCCCGAGAATCAAAAAAGGCATATGGCTTTAATAATATAGTAATAATCATATTCAAATTGTTTGAACAAGGAAAATACGAGATCAAAACGGAGACCCAAATGCGAGCCGAATTAAACGAATTTAACAACGATTAACATCCCTAGAATCTGACGCACCATTCTTGTGACGCTATCATCAAATGCTTTCACAAGTAAAAATCAACGCCAAAAATCTAAACACGCGCCGAGACCCAAAATGCTCGGATTGCAATAAAACTGGACAAGTACAAAACCTCGAAACTCGATCCTTTCAATCAAGGAAAACCTTCAATCCAAATCAAAATCCCAAAAATCTGGTCAAACAAACCCAACGGACGCAAAAACGCACTAGCGGTGCAGCGCCGTCAACATAACGTAAAAAGTAACGCTTTGAAGTCATAAATATGACGATACCAAACCAAATAATATTATCAGAAAATCGGGGGTGTTACACTTCTCTCCTTAGCAGTAAAAGGACATGGGTCCATTCTCTCAGGAGGTGCAGAAGGACTTTTGTCCATCTTTCCTTGTTAGTAGAAGGATGCGGGTCCGTTCTTTTAGGAGGTGCAAAAGGAATTTTGTCCATCTTGCCTTGATAATAGAAGGACACAGGATCCATTCTCTCAAAAAGGTGTTGAAGGACTTCTGTCCATTTTGCCTTGATAGTAGAAGGAAATTAGGTCGATTCTCTCAGGACGTGTATAATGACTTCCGTCCATCTCATCTTGAGAGTAAAAATGCATGAGGTCCATTCTCCCAAATGGTTGCAGTAGATGAAACCAAAGACCTTTGTATTAATGCTGAAGGAAGATACATATGTGTGCAGGTCCTATCGTAAGTCTTGTTGTTTCAGCAAATTGGGGAAAGTGAACTGCGGATGGCGAGAAAATTTTCCTAGTGAGCTCCATGCGTCAAGTCCCAGTGGCTCCCTCAGGAATTGCATACTATGAGTGGATCTCCACCATAATTCCTAGAACAAGTGTGTCATCCTGGAATGCCTCCAGCAGTTGTCCCCGGAGAATGGAGAACTTGATGTTGTACGTAGTTTGCGCCAGAGGGGTTCCCAAAGTCACTGGTAGTATAATTCTTCCTATAATGGAGATCGTTGGGTGTCTTGTGGAATTTGCACTACCCACACCTAGTTGAGTGTCCCTTCTATAGATCCCTAGTTGGAGCAGAGTTGATAGGAATAACATATTGACGGACACATCATCACCGATCAATATCCCACTCACTTTTACATGAGGATATTCGATTATCTCCCGAATGTGTTAGGGGTTTGATGATGATCCATACGTAGTATGAGGGGGTGGCCTAGCCAGCTCTTACGTGCCTCGGGGGGAGCTCCTCCGTGGTCCTACCCCCTCATGGTCTTGGTCAGTGCAGGCTGCGCAGTTGTATTCTTCCCTTAAAACTCCTTAAGCAGGTCAAAGTGTATATGCAACTCGACTTCCCCCTTCAGGCGCCTACATTAGTTCATGTCGTGTCCGCGACTCCTGTGGTAGTGGTAATATATTGATTGATCCCCCATGTCTAGGAGAAGCGTTATAGGCCCCATAGTAAGGTGTGATCCTTGTTGACTTGTAAACCTTCTATGTAAGAAGTGTTGAGTGTATTGAAGAGTGGGTCTTGTAGCTGCACCCTAGACCGTGATGCACCATGGAGGCAACTGCCTCCTTTTTCGGATGTCAGGCTCAGATTATGCTCCTTCTTACTATTTTAACTTCCTTGTCCTTGATGGAGAGGTTATTCTTTGGGGGTGATGCCTTCGTCGGCTGGTGCCCACCGAGTCTATGCGTGGCACGCAGCGCGGGCCATCCCACTAAGCGACCAATGGCTTGAAGGGAATGATGTATTAGAACATGCATTTCGCATCTCTTGTTTTGAGAATAACAAATCTTATTTTGTATTTGATCATGTTTGTTGTGTGTTTATTGGGTGCAGGAACTGCAAGTTAACTACCCCATGGAAGAACAAATTGAAAAGATAAAAGAAGCCAACGTTTTGTTATTACCGCTTGCAAGGTATCACTACCACATGCATTATCGCTATCCCTGGCGATGCACTCAGTTGTATAAGGAAACTGCTTGAGAAGGAAAGTCCTACTGCCACGCGGTACTGCTACCATCGGGCGATAACCTTATGAAAAGTTTATTTTTGGAAAAATTACACTCAAAAAATATTGGATTATGAAGATAAAAAGTTTCCTAAAATGTAGTGAAAAGTTTCATAAAATGGAGGTTGCCAAAGATAAAGATTTCAAATGAAAAAGGAGGTTGCCTAATATAATAATTATCGGGCGGTACTACTACCGCAAGGCGATAGTTTCCGAGCTTATAAAAAGAATAGTCCTCCTTTAGATGCATCACCTAATTTCAAGACACCACCTGGAGGCCACGACCAGAACCAAAACATCTTCTATTTCATGAGAACCTCCTTTTGGCGTCAATAACTCCACTCAACGTACTTGAAGGTTATGGGCTCAGACTGAAAGAGAGGGGATAGATCAAAGCTACTATAGAGGGGGGTGAATAGAGTATTAAAAACTTTTAATTAATGTTTTATAGCGGAATTAAAATAGATGTTACTTATAAGTATAAGAGGATTAAAACAAAAGCAAACACAGTACAGCAGGAATAAGGAAAGATGAGCAACCAAACGACACAAGAAAATTATAGTGGTTCCCTAAATCTGGTTACATCCACTCTTCTACCACCCTAGTAGGAATCCACTTAGGTTTTTGATCAGGTGCCCTATTACCACAAGTTCTGCTTCAGGTAGATCTAGAAACCCTTCAGGCTTTTGATCAGTTGCCTAAAAACCAATAGGTTTTTGATCAGGTGCCCTATCACCAAAGAGTTCACTTTTGAAGGGAGTAATAACCCTGTACAAGAGAGGTTAAAGAAAATAGATGGCAGTCTTCTCTTTCTCAAAGAAAATGAGAAGACTATATGGATTTGATGATGCCAAAGCTCCCCCTGAGATATTGAGTAGATTCAGGAAGATGAAAGCTTTGTCCAGGGTATAGGTCTTCAATAGACTGGTGTTCTTGTTCTTCATAATCTTTAGAATGATGTTGATTTTCTGTCTCTGTAGATTCTGTTGGGTCCGGCGTTCCTTCACTTGACCAGTAATGCTTTGCTACTTATATAATAAATTAAGTAGTGCCCTCTCCAACAGTTCGGGCTTTTGGTGTATTTTGGTATGCGCTTGATCCTTCAATTGGTATCAGAGGAGGTCACGGGTTCAAGACCGGGAGGGTGCTATTAAATCCTGATTTTCCCTTCTACCTGTGTGGGTCCGGCGGGTCAGGCAAACTGTGGACATGTAGTAACCCCACCTCTGAGCCATGTGGGCCATGTGGTAACCCCACCTCTGAGCCGATGGGTTGTGCTGGATGCCGGGGGGATTGTTGGGTCCGGCGTTCCTTAACTTGACCCGTGGCGCTTTGCTACTTATATAAGAAATTAAGTAGCGTCCTCTCCAACAGTCCGGGCTTTTGGTGCAGTTGGGTATGCGCTTGATCCTTCAGATTCCTAAAGATAGAACTGAGGAAGAAGACTCAAGATGAAAATTAGTTGTTCTTCTTCTGTTTTTTGAGAGCAGAATGGAGAGTTCTGAGAGCTATTATAGACAAATGCTTGTGTTTTCTGAGAGACTCTTGATTCTGAAATCTGCTTGTCTAACTATTAACCAGTCTGAATATCTCTTTTTTTGAGATTCAAAAACATTCCTTGAATTACTGCAGAAAGCGAGGAGAAAAACAGCTATAAATTCTGGCAATTAATTTTCTCCCCAACTGTCTTGGCAAATAAGTCAGAATAATAACTCTATGAAACACCATACTTAATACTGTGAAGAAACGGCAATATGCCTTGAGAATGTCAGCATTAACTACCAGAGATTATTTGAACATAAATAGAACCAATGAATTAGGAAATAAATCTTCACGACAGCTGCTGAAAATAAAAAGAATTGGACACAGAGAATGATCGTCGATCTGGGTTAGAAGATCGTCGAGCTGAGATCAACTATCTGCGATCTGAGATTTCTGAGAAAAAGCAAAAATGTCGACCTGAGCTCATAGATCGTCGAGCTCAGTTCAGAGATTAATCTCTGAGATCGTCGATCGGAGATCGTCGATCGGAGATCGATGATCGTCGAGCTGAGTTCGATGAAAGTCGAACTGATATGAAATCCACAGATTTCTTCTGAGTCTGAGATCTAAGAGAGAAATCCAAAGCTAGTCCTGAGAAGTCTGACCCGTAGAGACTAACTTATACCTAGACCTTGACCCTGAATATGCATATGGGTCAACATCCTAAGAGTGGACCTAGCCCAAATCAAACAAGGGTTCCAACAATCTCCCCCTATTTGGGTGAGGTCACTCAAAGTAAAAAAGAAACTAAAAATACAAGGCCATACATGTATGATATAATTTAAATTATCAACAGATATAATATAGCAATGTACTGTACATTTAGTTCAGATAAAACAGTAAAACAGTAAAGCAATAAAGTGATAACAGTTCAGAGAAAAACTTTAGAATTAGCAGGAGGAGGAGCAAAAGAAGTTTTGGTAAAAGCAATCTTCCAAGTTGGGTCTTCTGCTTCCTTCTTTGACATCTTTAAATCTTGCTCACCAAGGGTTTTCTGAGAGGTGGCTCTGGGTACAACTGCTTCTGGATGAAGTGACATATATTCAGCAGGATTGAATACTTTCTTACTTACTGGCAGCCTTTCTAGTTCTTTTTCTCTGTAAGAGGACATTGTAGTAAACTGTGAGTGATCGTGTCCTTCTTTTCTGGCTTTGTTAATCTGAGACAATCCAATTAACTCATTGAGTCTGGCCATCCTGAAATTAGGATCAAGTTCTGGATCAGCAGGAGGAGAGGAAGGTTTCTCTAGATCAGTATCCTGTGATGGCTTCTAAGATAAGCTTCTGAATTGGGTAGATTGAGCATGAAAATTTATTGCTATAAGATTTTGTTGTTGTTTACTGGAATGAAGAGAACTTGGAGGAGGAGCTTGACTTAATTTGCCTTTAGACTTAGAAGATTGAGAAGAGGAATGCCTTGGAGAACCAGAGGGAGCTTGCTTCTGATGCTGAGAAGGAGCTGGCTTTGAAGAATTAGAGATATTTGAACTTTGAGTTACATTGCCTGAAGCTGCTGCAAGAGGAGGAGGAGGAGGAGGACCTCTCCTGAACTTTTAAGGAGGAGAAGAGTACCTTCTTCTCTTCTTCCTAGCCTTTTACTCATTCTTAGACAACCATATCCACTGTGGCATTCCTTAATAAGGAGTAATCTTCTGGAGAATGTAGTATGGAGTGTCATTAAGAGGATTTGGCTTTGGAACTGCCTTAGGAGGAGCTTTTCTTTTCAAAGACACTTTCTTCTTGCTGTTATCAGAATCTGAATTATCATCTTGATCATCATCAGATGAGCCTTGGGGATTATCATACAGTGCATCAATCTATCTGATTACTTACCTTTGGAACTTCCTTATTAGCTGGAGGAAATATAACTTCAGCAGGAACTGCTTTAATTTCCATAGCAATATCTTGAGCAATAAGATCATCAAGACTTGGAATGGGTCTATCATCCAAAACATAGGATGGCCCAGGAGATCTTGACATCTGATCATCAGACTGTTCTGTTAGAGGAACTAAAAAACTTGCCTTTAGTTGTCTGGCAACTTCAGGACTTAGAGATGGAGTACAACACACAATATCCAAAGAATATGGCTTAAAATTTGGAAGACAATCTAGAAAGAGTGTGCAGAAGGAACTCAACAACACAAAGATATCCACTATGGGATTGATGCAACAATCACCAACAGTCAAAACTTCTGGAAGAACTGTTTCTTCTGTATCAGTATCAATATTAATGATTTCTGTATCTAGAGCTATCTGATCATCTGAGGAGACATCTTCCTGCAAATCTGCTGAAACTGCTGCTGCTGGAGAAAGCATGGGAGCTTCTTCATTGGATATCTCCCCCTGCCTGGCTGCAGAGGCATCTATAGCCAGGCCCCTAGAAGAAGAGACAAAGGAGAGGGCAGCCACTCTATGGGTAAGAGTGGTGATGGAGGCAGATAGAGGGGCTATAGCTTTTGCTATAAGATGCTCTAAAGGAGGAGAAATGAATTGCAGAAGATCTTTAGCTATATCTGAGAAATTGAGGTAAAGGAGTTTAGGCTCAGAGGATGTGTAAGGAGTTAGATGACCACAATTTGAGCAAACTGAGAATGCAGAAGGGAAATCTGTATGGGTGAATTCAGGAAAAGAAGAGGATGGATGAACATCAGAGGGAAGAGATGATGATGGAATATCCTTTTGGATGGGCTCAGAGGGAATCTGAGAGGATAAAGATTGAGAAATGATAGGAGAAGCAATGGGCTGAGGAGATTGATGATGATCTGCATGAGGAGAATCAGGATGATCTGGGGAGTTCTGAATTTGGATAGGTGAAGCAGGAGGTGGAGGTGAAAGAACTGGAGAGGATTGGATTTGGGAGGTAGGGACTGAGGGGACTGAGGGTGAGACAGAGAGAGGAACATCTTCTGGGGTTGGGGAAGTAGCTGCATCAGCTCTTGTATCCTCAGAAGTCCTGGAGGCACTGGAAGGCCTAGGAATGGTCCTCTCCCACTTTCCAAATAGTGAGGAGTCCAGCCTCTTACTGGCATTTATGAATTGGGTCTGGGAGATCAGCAATTCAGGAGCTTTAGCCTGGAGAAATATTCCCAATATTCTCTCAAAACAAACCTCTTTCTTAGAGGTTTTCCTTCTAATCAACTCAAAGAAAAGACCTGCCCAGTTTATAGATTTCCTATTAACTAGAGCAGACATCATAGAGAACTGCTGCTTGTTAATGTTGTCATGAGCTGTGTGCTTGCCCATCAGAACTTTACCAACTACATCTTCCAAGAATTTAAATTCTACAGACAGATTTTTCTTAAGCAATTTTGAAGGTGTTCCTTCTGGATGACCCATTCTTATCAGCATTGAACTGTACTCAGAGGTATCTAGTTCTAGAACATCTTCTCCATTTACTAAATAAAAAATCTCAGAAAGTATAGCTGGAGTTAGGATAACCTGAGTTCCAGAAATAGTTCCAACCATAGTCGATTCATCTGGACATGTTGAAGAGTAAACCCATTCTTTAATTTCAGTTACTGGAAGCTTGATCCTTGTTATCATTATCTTCTTCATATTCTGTTCTTTGAAGAGATTCAATATA
This sequence comes from Platanthera zijinensis, assembly GCA_039513925.1. NCBI lineage: Eukaryota > Viridiplantae > Streptophyta > Magnoliopsida > Asparagales > Orchidaceae > Platanthera > Platanthera zijinensis. Next base: position 5,873,804 of record CM077091.1, on the reverse strand, counting down.
TCCAAGAAGATTTGATTGCAGTGGTTGAAGGAATCCATGTCAATGTCAAAACCTGTGTCGAACTTCATCGCAGTAAGAACGGTCGCTAAAATCGCCATTAGAGTCATGTAAAGAAAATAAAGATCAAGCGCAAGAGAACTAAGAAGGCACGAGATAGAGCACGACGAGAAACCTTAATATAGGTTTTTTATTTTGGAATACGAAAGGTCGGGCTCTGTCCTACGATAAGATAAGAAAACTTCGATCTTAGGTCGACGACGTATTTATAGAAAAATATTATCGTCGGCCTCTGAATGAAGAGGGAAAACAGATCGTCAATCTCAGGTCGACGATTTATTTAATTAAGAGAAAAGTCATCTAACTCTAGTCGACGATTTTAGCTTCACACAGAGCTGTTATTGATCTCAAGTCGACGATAGAGCTCAAGATGAGTTCGCCAATCGTCGATCTCCACTTGACGATTTGTGAACAGATCTTCAAACACAGACAGAAAATAAATTAATCCACTCCATTTATCATTCCAAGCTGATTTAAAAAGAATAGATGTTTCTTTTCATTCAAAGGCTTGGTGAAGATATCTGCTCTTTGAAAATCAGTGGACATAAAGTTAAGATTAAATTTCTTTTTGTCTACACTATCTCTAATGAAATGATGCCTTATTTCTATATGCTTAGTTCTAGAATGATGAACTGGATTCTGAGCAATAGAAATTACACTAGTACTATCATAAAATATAATTGAATTATTTAGATTGTATCCATAATACAGCAATTGGTTTTGAATCCACATTATCTGTGAGCAGTAACTGCCAGCTGCAATGTATTCAGCCTCTGCAGTTGAAGTGTACACTAATGTTTGCTTCTTACAAAACCAAGACAAAAGCCTATCACTGAGAAACCGGCATGTTCCAGATGTGCTTTTTCTGTCTACTCTGCATCCAGCATAGTCAGCATCTGAGTATCCAGTTAACTCAAACTCTGACTCTGTTGGATACCAAAGTCCTAGATTAGGGCAACCATTTATATATCTCAAAATCCTTTTTAGCAAAATTAGATTAGATTATTTAGGGTTCACTTGGAACCTAGCACAAAGATATGTAGAGAACATGATGTTTGGTCTACTTGTTGTGAGGTATAATAGGGATCCAACAATAGCCCTATAAGTTTTCTGATCAACAGGTTTCCCCTTTTCATCAGAATCAACCACAACATTGGAAGCCATGAGTGTTTTCATTGCTGAGGCATCAGCCATCCCAAACCTTTTTACTAATTCCTTAGCATACTTGGACTGAGATAAGAAGATGCCATCAGGTGATTGCTTCACTTGGAGATCAAAGAAGTAAGAGAGTTCACCCATGCTACTCATTTCAAACTTAAAATGCATCAGGTCAGAGAACCTTTTGCATAGTTTGGAATCAGTAGAACCAAAAATAATATCATCTACATAAATTTTTACTAACAGGATTCTATCATGATGATGTCTAATAAATAAAGTTCTATCTACTATGCCTCTAGAAAACTTATGCTCTAAGAGAAAGCTAGCTAAGGTTTCATACCAAGCTCTTGGAGTTTGCTTTAGACCATAGAGAGCTTTATGCAATCTAAAAACATAGGAGGGATGGGTTGAAGAGATAAAACCTGGAGGTTGTTCAACATAAACCTCTTCCTTTAGTTCTCCATTGAGAAATACACTCTTGACATCCATTTGATATACCTTGAACTTCTTATATGCAACATAAGCAAGAAATATCCTGATTGCTTCTAGCCTTGCAATAGGAGCAAAGGTCTGGTCATAATCAATTCCTTCCTCTTGCCCATAGCCTTGAGCTACAAGTCTTGCTTTGTTCCTTATGATTGATCCATGGGCATCAAGCTTACTCCTGAAAACCCACTTAGTTCCAATGACTGGGTAGTCTTTGGGTCTTGGAACTAAGTCCCAAACTCTGTATCTCTCAAATTGGTTGAGCTCCTCTTGTATTGCAATAATCCAATGTGGATCTTGCTCAGCATCTTTAATGGATTGGGGCTAAATTTGAGATAAGAAGCAGGCATGCATCAAGTCTTGGTTGAGTTGATGTCTTGTCTGCACACCAGCTATTATGTCTCCAATCACTTGAGATATAGGGTGATCTCTAAGTGTGACAAGTTCAGGTGGTGGAGTTGGTTCAGCAACAGCTTAGGAAAATAATTCCTCTTGTGGAATTGAGTTAGCTGTTGGAGGAAGTTCAGACACTTCCAAAGTTTCTTCTTCACTTTCTTCATCAAATTGTGAGGAGGAATGTAATGTAACCTTTTGAGTAAGGTTGAGATCATCCAATTTTTCACAAAGTTGGGATACTTGCAAAGAGTTACTAGTAGAAGCTTCCTTCTCCTTGTAAAACATATTAGCTTCATCAAAAGTAAAATGGACTGATTCTTCAATTTTCAAAGATGATTTATTGAAAACCCTATATTCCTTGCTGACTTGGGAATATCCTAGAAAAATTCTCATTGCAGCTTTGGCTTCAAACTTTCTAAGATAAGTTTTGTTGTTATTATGAATGTAACAGATGCAAACAAAAATTCTAAAGTAATCTATTTTAGGTTTCTTCCCTTTTAATAGTTCATAGGGAGTCTTGCTCTTAAGTTTATGTATCAAACTTCTGTTCAGGACATAGTTTGTTGTGCTTACAGCTTCTTCCCAATAGGATAGAGACATGTGAGCATCTGAAATAATGTGCCTGTAGCTTCAATGAGTGTTCTATTTTTCCTTTCTACTACCCCATTTTGTTGAGGAGTTCTAGGAGCAGAGAAATAGTGTCTGATACCTTCTCTCTTACAAAATTCTTGGATGGGAAGAGATTCAAACTCAGTACCATGATCACTTCTGATCAAAATAACTAGAGTAGAGTACTCAATCCTTATGCATTTTAGAAAGTCTATAAGAACTTTAAAGTTATCAGACTTGTGTCTCAAGAAGAAAACCCAAGTGAATCTAGAGAAGTCATCTACAATCACTAAAGTATATAACTTCCCTCCTAAGCTCTGTACAACAATTGGTCCAAAAATGTCCAAATGAAGCAAGTACAGAATCCTAGGTGAATCACTCTTATTTACTGATTTAAAACTATTTTTAGTTTGCTTGCCTAACTGACAAGCCCTATAAAGGCTTTCCTTCTTGTAGGGGCAAGAGGGCAATCCTCTAACAAAGTTTTCTTTAGATAACCTAGCAATGTTTCTAAGATTTACATGGCCTAGTCTTTTATGTCAAAGGGTGTTGTTATTGCTAACTTGATTAAATAAACAAATTTCTGAACTAGCAGAATTAAAGCTAACCAAATATATATTACCTTGTCTAAAACCAAATAAAACGATATTGCTATTTAAAGAGATATTGCATTTGGATTCAGTGAAGCATACCTGATAACCTGCATCACATAACTGACTTATGGATATCAGATTATGTTTCAGACCATTTACATAAGTTACTTTGTTGAATGTGACAGCTCCAATTGTAAAATTTCCATAGCCTTCTGTCTGACCAAAGCTTGAATCTCCAAAGATCACCTTTGGACCTAGCTTGAACTTGAAATTAGTTAGGTTGTCTTTATTCCCTATCATGTGCTTTGAGCACCCACTATCCAAATACCACTTATCTTGTGTGGTAGGATAGGTCTTCACCTGCAAGAGAACAGACTAAATATTCTCCACCCAGGTGACCTTGGGTCCTTGTCTCTTTTCATACTTGAAACTGGAAATAAAAGAACATACAGGTTGGCATTTATAACCTAAGGGATGAAATTTTCTAGGTGGGATTATCCAGTTAGAAAAAAAGGTTAACAGTTTTAGGGTTTTTATTGAAGTTTCTATTGTAGTTAGAGTTTTTATAAGACTGATCTGGGTTCGACGATTTATGTTGATATCGTCGATCTGTGTTCGACGACCAGTGCTGATCTCGTCGATCTCGGTTCACAAAATAATAGTTGTTACTATCTGTGTTCCACGATCATCGATCTCTGATCGACGATGTTTGATGATATCGTCAATCTCCCTTTCCTGAGTAATTAAACCCAATCTCTGGGTTCTGAGATCGTCGGTCGGCGTTCGATGAGAAGTAATGAGATCATCAATCTTAGTTCGATGATTTTGGTTGAGACTAAGCTTTTTGTTTCTTTTTATTAAGTTCAACTTGCTCTAATACTTTGTTCACTTTTTCAATGTGTTCAGTATTTTTCTTACCTTTTTCTGAAATGAAATTTATAGGTTTAGATAAGATATTTTTCTGAATTAGAGGAGGTTCACTAGGTGATGCACCTAATCCAAGTTTACTTTTATTTAATCTAGCATTTAGTGTGCTAGTGATTTCTACCATCTGTAGGCTTCTGCCATTTAAAGTTACTTCTAATTGTTTTGCTTTACTTAGTTCAGTTTTCAGAAATGTGATTTATTCACTAAACATATTCAATTCATTATTTAATTTGATATTTTCTGATAATAAGTTATCATATTCAAGTTATCTATCTCTGAGAAGTTTAATTTCCTTCTCAGATCTTATAAGATCATTACACGTAAATTTAAAATCATTTTTAAAATCTTCAGAGGTAAAATCAAAAGATTCCATTACCCTATCACAGTCTGAATATTCTTCAGATTCTTCTACATCTAATCTATGACCTGAAGCATTGATAGCCATTAAGCATATTTCTTTGGCATTTGCTTATTCATCATCTTCACTAGAGCTGGAGGAGGATGATTCTTCAGTTTCACTCCAAGTTTCAGTAACGAAACCTTTCTCTTTCCTCTTGTGCTTGTGAGAGGATGGTTTGCTGTGGTGTTTCCTAGAGTCCTTTTCCTTTCTTCTTTCTTTGTGTTTATTCTATGGACATTCTGGTAGGATGTGTCCAGGTTTCCTGCAGCCAAAGCAAATAATATCCTTAGTTGGAGTTTTGTTATACCTCGGTTTATCTTCATTCCTTGAAGACTTCCTTCTGAAATCTTTTCTTCCCATCTTGAAGAATCTCTTTGCAAAGAGACTCATCAGTTCTTCATTGTTAGGAGTTGTTTCTGATTCTTCAGAGGCTTTGAATGCTATATTTTGATCCTTCCTTGGAGGAGTAGAAATCTTCTGTTCTTTTTCTTCTCTTGTCTTGAGGAGCTGTTGATAGCTCTTAAGCTTGCCCAACAGAGATTCAGTTGTGTTCTCATTGATGCTTCTGCCTTCTTTGATTGGCCAGATTCTGGAATCCCATGACTTGGGAAAGCACATGAGTATCTTGTCATTTAGCTCAGTCAGTGAGATGTCTTTGTGCAATATTTTTAGCTCATTAATAATTATGCTGAGTCTATATACATCTCAACTACTGGTTCAGTTTCTGCTTTCTTGAAGTTTTCATACTGTGAAAGAAGATGGGCTCTTCTATCTTTTCTCTCATCTACAGATCTAGCAACCATTTGGTTTAGTGAGTCCCAAATGGCTTTTGCTGAAGTGCATTCAGCAACCTTCTGAAAGATTTCATCTGACATAGTTTGGGTCAGAATGTTCATGGCTCTGGCATCAGCAATCTTAGCCTTTTTCTGAGCTTCATTGTAGTCTGGAGGAGGAACAACATTTAAGCCTGTTGATGTTGTTGAGGTAGTTGCCACTGGAGCTGGTGGACCTGTCAGAATGGAGTTGAAGATATCCTCATCAATAGAATTCATATACAATTTGATTCTTGCCTTCCTGAGAGCAAACTTATTCAGGTTGCATACTGGAGGTCTGGTGCTTGCATAATCTTTATTTTGTGCCATAGTTTATAAAAAAAAGAAAGAGAGAAGAGGATCTATCAAAGATCTTCAGGTTCAGGTGTTAGCATGTACAACCAACAGAAACGACCCTCTAATACCAATTGAAAGAGAGGGGATAGATCAAATCTACTCTAGAGGGTGGGTGAATAGAGAATTAAAAACTTTTAATTAATTTTTATAGCGGAATTAAAATAGATGTTACTTATAAGTATAAGAGATTAAAAACAAAAGCAAACACAACACATCAGGAATAAGGAAAGATGAGCAACCAGACGACACAAGAAAATTATAGTGGTTCCCCAAATCTGGGTACATCCACTCTTCTACCACCCTGGTAGGAATCCACTTAGGTTTTTGATCAAGTTCCCTATCACCACAAGATCTGTTTCAGGTAGATCTAGAAACCCTTCAGGCTTTTGATCAGGTGCCTAAAAACCAATAGGTTTTTGATCAGGTGCCCTATCACCAAAGAGTTCACTTTTGAAGAGAGTAATAACCCTATATAAGAGAGGTTAAATAAAATAGATAGCAGTCTTCTCTTTCTCAAAGCAAATGAGAAGACTATGTGGATTTGATGATGTCAAAGCTCCCCTTGAGATATTGAGTAGATTCAGGAAGATGGAAGCTTTTTCCAGGATGTAGGTCTTCAATAGACTGGTGTTCTTGTTCTTCAGAATCTGTAGAATGATGTTGATTTTCTGTCTCTGTAGATTCCTGAAGATAGAACTGAAGAAGAAGACTCAAGATGAAAATTAGTTGTTCTTCTTTTGTTTTTTGAGAGCAGAATGGAGAGTTCTGAGAGCTATTGCAGAAAAATGCTTGTGTTTTCTGAGAGACTCTTGATTCTGAAATCTACTTGTCTGACTATTAACCAGTCTTAATATCTCTTTTTTTGAGATTTAAAAACATTCCTTGAATTACTGCAGAAAACGAGGAGAAAAATGGCTTCAAATTCTGGCAATTAATTTTCTCCCCAACTATCTTGGCAAATAAGTCAGAATAATAACTCTGTGAAATACCATAGTTAATGTTGTGAAGAAACGACTATATGCCTTGAGAATGTCAGCATTAACTACTAGAGATTATTTGACATAAATAGAACCAATGAATTATGAAATAAATCTTCACGACAGCTGCTGAAAATAAAAGGAATCAGACACAGTGAATGATCGTCGATTTGGGCTGGAAGATCATCGAGCTGAGATCAACTATCTGCGATCTGAGATTTCTAAGAAAAAGAGAAAATGTCGACCTGAGCTTGTAGATCGTCGAGCTCAATTTAGAGATTAATCTCTGAGATCATCGATCGGAGATCGACGATCGTCGAGCTGAGTTCGACGAAAGTCGAACTGATATGAAATCTACAGATTTCTTCTGAGTCTGAGATCTAAGAGAGAAATCTTAAAAAAGCTGGTCCTGAGAAGTCTGACCTATAGAGACTAACTTAGACCTATACTTTGACCCTTGCTATACATATGGGTCAACATCCTAAGAGTGGACCTAGCCCAAATCAAACAAGGGTTCCAACACAGACAACAAATCAACCACGCATAGTCATCAACCGATCCAACTAATTGAGGGATTTCTTCACACTATATTGTATTTTCTTTTTAATTATTCCTATCCAGTTGCGAATTCACCGCAGGTATGGGCGACTAGATCTTGCGAGACTAGGGGTAAAATCATCTGGTGCAGACGTCGATTTCTTGGGAGGATTCTGTGAATTCGCCACGTATAGTGGCAACTAGGTCTTGGGTAGATCTAGGGGCGGGTTGAGGCCTTATCTAGGAGAGATAAGTTAGAACCAACAAGTCCTTGGGGATAAGTCGGTATAGAAAAGAAAAAAAAAGAGTTTTTCATATTTCGCCTTGATTTCTAGTGTTATAGAAATTAAATATTTTGTAGTCAATTTTTTATGAAATAAAATCATGTCTTTTATTGTCTTAGTAAATTGATTTTATTTTGTGTTTTGAAATGTTTTAAATCATATTTCTCCCTCAAAACATTAAAGGAAAACATATTGCAAATTACTTTTTAAAATACACGCACAAATTTCACTTTCTTTAATTAGCATCGGGCGGTAGTGCTAACGCTGGCGTTAGTGAAGGAATATTGAAATCTGACATCCTTTAAAAGTAATCATCAATATAATATTTTCTGAGATATTAAAATATATTTTCTGAGAAAATATTCTGAAACTTTTTTAAGTTACTCTGATATTTTAAATAATATTAAAATTTCCGAAAAGCCTTTATTCAACCCCCTCTAAGGGCACCTAAAGATCCAAGATGATGGCTGCCATGTAGCTCTAAGATATGCTCCCGGGGACTTAGAGTTCCTAAATCCCTTATCAGGGCAAGTGCCTTAGCATGACGTTCCTCTATCTGATGTCTTTGCTCCTCCACTGAAGTTGCTAGTGTGGCAATTATTTCCTCGAGGTGCTACACGTTGCCGGTAATTGAGTTGTTGGAGGATTGATTATAAGATTCCTTGCAAGTTGTCTAGTCTGTGGCATGCAAATCTCCTACTGGCAATGTCGTCAGGTGTGGGTTCTTGTGTGAGAAAGCATTGTTTACAGGGAGTTGTTGTAGAGTTTGTAACACTTTCCCACAGATGGCGCCAACTTGTTGCGGTTTGCCCGATTTTCCTCCTGTCCGGAGAATCAGACCGCCTTATCTTAGAGTCGGGTCGGGCATGCAAATCATTAAATGAGAAGCGAAGAAGCAATGACAAGAGGTGTTTTTTAACATGGAAGAACTGAAATGGGTGAAAAACCATATAGTCGGATCTGTGCCGGACCAAAATCCATTATTTCCCTTTGTTTATAAGTATTTGCATTCCTTAGAGGGTGACAAGACACCTCTTTATTACAAGCATTGAGTATAAAGAAAGGAGGAAAGACACTAATCCTATGGGGCTTACACAAAGTGTCTACGAGTGCATCCATGAAAGTGTTCCCTATACCTTCTCTCGGGCTCACTCAAGCGTCTAAGTGAGCATTGATCATTGATCGGACTAGAGAGTGAGCGGAGTAAATCCTGAGTAAAGGAATGATCTAAGTCCCACATTCTCGAAGGAAAACCTCAGAGCTCTCTCCAGTCTGTAGAGTTACTTGTCTTCAAATAAAGGTATATGGTCTTTTTATAGCTTTCTTAGAGGGACACGTTTATAATTGCGTCGTGCGGGTGGGCACGGTTTGCGTGCATGCTTGTGGGTTGCGCGGGTGCGCATGGGGCGCACACGCTTGCGCGAGTGGGCACTCACGCGCGCATGCAGTTGCTAATCGTGCGAGTGCTGATAATTGAAATATTTTTCATATATTCCTATATTTCATATTTTTTTCAGAATTTTGAGAAATTATAATGAAAGAATTAAAGATCATGATGATTATGTAAACCTGAATAAGCAAAGATTTGAGAAATAAAGTCATAATTAGTATATAATTTAGAATCGAGCTTGGGTAAGGCATGTGGTCACTTTCCTAAAGAAGTTGCACCACCCTTCGACAGGACTTTCAACTTATGCTCACTTCTCCAAGGTACAACACCCGGCTAGATCCCAAAATTCCGATGTGCGCGGACATCTAAGAAACATAGAGCACCTAAAATCTCACTTGATGAAGCAAACGTAAAGAAAATAAAATCACGGTGAAGATCGTCATAAGAGCGAGAGATAATGAGTAAAACTGAGTACTGAACATTTCAAGAGTTTATCCAACAAATCAGAAAAATTCCTCCAAAATAAAAGTATCAAAAATGCCAAGATTTAAACAATGTAATAAATTGCAATAATTATTATTGATAAGTAATAATCGTGCAGAAAGATGTTGGATTTCCAATGTAAATGAGTACATACAAGAAAACATGCAAATAAATCAACGCATAACATAATTTTGCAGAGAAGTCAGCGCATGCGTCGAGTTGATTTCGACGCAGGTGAAATCAAAGCAAGAGAAGTCGGCATCTGCATCGAGTTCCTTTTGACATAGGTAAAGTCAAAGAAACTAGTGTCGAGATCTATTTTACGTAATGTCGAGTTCAGTTTAACATAGTAGAAGTTGATGCAATTAGCATTGAGTTCAATTCGACGTAGTCAACGCAGTCTGGAATTGAAGATTTAACAAAAGTGTCAAAACTCTTCTGTACAAAAAATACAACTCAATTCAATTGTTCCCCCAATTCTAAATCCAAAATCTGAAATTCAAAATCCAAATTTGGTGTGGTGCATGTGCACGCGCACACACGTGCTTCATAGTTCCTCCTTATATTCTTTTGAACAAATATGAAGGTTTGATCTACATTATATACTCTCCAACATGAGAGGTGATGTGCACGGTGGGACTAAAGGGTCAACCATTCCATTTGAAAGTTTCTCTCCAAACATTTGGAGTCCCTCCAAGCTGGTTTTTAAACTTTTCCATCAAATATGAGGAGCCCAAACACTAAATATCAACTAGGTTTCAATCAAATATTTTTAAAACAAATGTTTAAAATATAAATTTCTAACAATCCCCCACAAAAACAAAAACCAAAATACGAACTTCATAAATTTTATATTTCTAATAATAAATAAAATCAAATACAAATTTGTTTCATCAAGTTGTATCTAATGCAATGAGTATAGGTGGAATGGTTTTCTTGAACCGATACTTAGTACTTATTTCCTCTACCATAGAGTATAATGTGTTAGAGGCTTTGAATTAAAAATTTTGATCGGTAAATTAGATAGACACAAAAAAGATTGGTTATTCTTGGGTTATGGAGGTGAGCGCGTTAATGGTCATACACATTCCTTAATTTTTCATGAGGGTTATTAGGGTTCAGCCTGAATCCCAAAGTCGCGGCCTCACAACTATCCTCGGATAGGTGGTACTTCAAGTGATATTTTGTAACTAATATCTCGCAATGATTGTTGAAGCCAAAAACTGGCCTCAACGAGAGTTCAGACCTTGGGGTGTAGCCAGCACCTACTTCTCCCAAACCCAGACCCCTAACTAGCAATAAAGAACCAGGAACTGACCCTAAGCCTCAGCTGGGAAGTCCCTCCACTAACCCGGAAGATCTCTGAGCGTTTCCCCTCCAAAACTAATTGATGGGCAAGGAGAACCTCAGAGAGCACTAGCAGATTTTAGAAATTATAAAAGTCTGCCTTCTGAGAAACTCCATGGGCCTATTTATAGGTTTTCAGTATCTGGTCTACCAAAAGCGTAATTCTGCTACCTTGAAATTACTGAAATACCCTAGGCTGGTCTGCCAACAACCAAACTCCGTTGTTCTGAGGGGCTACATGCAGACCCAAGGGCATCCAGGTAATTTCACCCGAGGGTACCCAGGTAATTTCACCCCTGGGGTACCCCTGGCGGAAGCCTTTTCATTGATCCTGTGGGCTTCCTGCTTATCACACGTGGGAGCCCTCCTGCCTACCCCGGGCGGGAGCTAATGGGTTAACTCTGAGCTCAGTTTGTTTAATGCAGAGCTTAGCTCGACGGAAGCAGGGCTCAGCTCGACGGAAGCAGGGCTCAGCTCGACGAAAGCAGGACTCAGCTAGACGAAAGCAGGACTCAGCTCGACGAAAGCAGGACTCAGCTCGACGAATGATGAGTGAGAGCCTTCCCGCCTATTGCAAGCGGGAGCGAAAAGACCAAAGGGCGCTGAGTGAAAAGACCTTACTCAACGCCAGTTTCGCGGGCTTCCCGCTTTGCCAAGTGCGACCCTTTGCGCACGCCTCGGGAGAGAACCCCTTCCGCCTATTCTTTTTGTTTGACCCAATTTGCTCAATACTAGCCCAATCCCGACCCAATGGGCATTTAAGTCCCACCCAGTGAATATGGGGTTGAACAATGATATATGTCTTTGACAACTATTAAGAACTTAAATATTGTTCTTCCCAACCTATTACATAGAGCACAATATAAAAGGAATGAGGGAGAAGATTTTCTCAACCTTTAAATTTTGTGCTCCCAACTACACTACATTAACTGCTTTGTTTCTACCATATTGAACCCAAATCTTGGGATCTCCAATCACTTGGTTTGGGTATCCATTGTTGGTTGTAAATCATGTGGGTTAGAGCCTCATTCCCCTCGATGACAATAATATCTCCCTTCAAGACAATCCCTTAGTAAGATTATAACCCAGATTCAATTTTGGCATTGCATAGTTGAGTGATATCATTTCTTTTCTTCTTTGCTCACAGATTTGTATTTGATTCTCACAAACTTATTCATCTTGGAATTAGTACAATTAGAAGCAATTAAATCTATAACATATTTAATATTACTATAACATCTCATTTCCTTTTAGACCCCTTAGCACAAATTAGGGTAGGACATGTAGTGAGTGTGATGAGTTCGGCTAGGTGGTGAGCTTAGGACCCAATGAGTTAGAGTGAACTCACATGGGGCCCACTCTAGCGTACAAGTTAACTTAGGTCAAATTAGCCCACATTGAACTCACAAGCACAAATTGACCTCACCATTATGTCCCTAACCCAAAAGGAGACTCAATTGACTATAGACCATATGATTTGGTCAACCAAATTGGCCAAATTTGACCAAAGTCAATCTTAGGTCAATATAGTCCAATTCAACACCATTTTGCTCAATTGACCTTCAATATATTAAATTGACTTTACCCATACCATCCTAACCACTGAGGAAAGGCATTAGGTCAATAATCACACATTGGTCCCAACCAATTTCATGAAATTGACCAAAGTCAACTTTGGGTCAACATAGCCCAAATCAACTCAATCAAGGATCAATTGTTCTTCAATTGTCCAAATTGACCTAAACCCCAACCTTATAACATTATTAGGGACTCAATGAACCCAAAATCTCCATCATTGGTCAGTCAATTCACCCAATTTGACCAAAATCAAACTTAGGTCAATTCTGGTCAAAATAACACCATATGAATCAATTGGCCCAATTGGGGCATCATCATGACCGAACCCATATTGGGTGGTGTCACTAGACTCAAGACCAACACATAGGACCAGTCCATACATCATTTGACCAAGTCAAACCCCCCAAGGCAACCATGATCAACATAAAGCATAAAAGAGGAAATTGAGAATTAAACCCAATTCCAATGGGATAAAGTCATGACTCATGACCCATCCAACAACACACATGCCTAGCTACAGCCCTTGCCACTGAATTTTAAATGAGAATGACATGCATGGGGATAAAAATGAGAATTCCCCCAAATCTCACATGGAGACAAAGAGGAAATCATGGATTGGGAGCCACTTATCCCTCTTCTCCCCTTTTCAAGCCTCTAACTGATCTTATCAGTTAATTTCCTGTCATTTTTGAGATGGAGAGGTGATAATTGGCACTAAGGAGGAGCAACCAAAACTTGGCCGAAATCCCCTTAATAAAACCCACTAAAATAGACCATATTAACCTCATCTGACCCTTTCATTAGCTTCAGAAGGGGGAAGGGAGTTGGATTAGAGCCCTGGATCGAAGAAAATGATGGAGAATCGGGAGATCGGGCAAGCTCACCAGAGAGGAGAAAATCCATGGCCAACCACTGCCATTGTCACCGCCAAGCTCCATTAATGGTTTGTTTCTCTTCCCATCCCTCTGTGCTAGACATCTAAGGTGTTAGGATTCAGATTTGTGCTCAATTGAGCCGAGCTCCATTTTCGAATCCATGAAAAAAAGCCTCTTTGGGCTTCCTTGTGGGCTCGGCGAAAACAACCATCTCCGGCCTCCTAGTCACCGGGAAACGGAAGCCCCCACCTCAGCGGAGGTGGTGGTTATTCGGGAAAAGGAGTATGAAGATGGCCCAAGTTTGGCTCATCCCAGCCCTTGGCTGGAGGTAGGAGACGACCAGATGTCATCCATTTTACTTCAAGATCTATGATGATCAGCTATCTGCAGACTATATAATATTATAGTTTTATTTAAATTTGTTACCTTTTGTAATAGTAACTTGCATGATAAATTTAGACCCTTTAGGGGCAGATTCATGAAAAGTGCAAAACATAAAATTATAGCGCTTTGTCTTAACTTTAATTAGGGACTTAAATCAACCCATTTAGGGTTATGTAGCTCCATGTAGGATAGTTTTATTGGGACTTGTCCTTAGGAGGGGACAAACCATTTTTCTTGAATAACTTTTAAATAGTTAAAATTATGTAAGGGGGTTGAAATTTGGTACATGTATGCATGTACCTTAGATACACCCTCCAAAAATGGGAATTTTTGGACAATATTTTCTTATAGTTTCAAGTAAAATGTGATTTTCCATAAAAATAAAATATTTTGGTGAAAAATAATTATCATGACCCCACATTTTGGTGGGAGTCTCATTAGGTCAATAAAAAGCCTTGGTAAAAATTTCTGGCCCATTGTATCTCTGCATGTTGGTAAATCCAAGTTGCAAGTAGAAATGATGTGTGTGTGATTTGGGGTGCATTTAGCAAAAAGTGGAAAAATGGGGATTTTAGCCTATTTGACAAACTGCATGCCCATGAAACTTTGTCCATGGACTTATGATTATTAATACATCATCAACATTAATATTAGGGTTTTGTAGACAAAAATCCTAGGGTTTGTAATTTATTTTAATTATGTCATCTTTTTAAATTAAGGGAATATAAGTGAGCTAAATAACTTAGAAAATTCTAGTTTTCTACCACCTGTATTATATTGACTAATGTACCTCTAGTAATTTATTTGGAAATTAAGGAAGTTCCCATCCGGTGGTGTACAAAAAAAAACCGGTCCGGTTGGGATTGGACCGGCTAGAGACCGGTCCCGGTGAGGATCGGTTTGGTCCCGGACCGATCCCAGGGGTCCCTCTTTTCCCCTCAAAAACCAGTCCCGGACTGGGACTGGTAAGAGACTGCTCCTAGACCGGGACCGGTAAAAGACCGGTCTTTGACCAGTCCCTGTCTGGGACTGGAACTGGGACCGGTCAAAAGACCGGTTCCGTAAAAGCAGCTCTAAAAAGAGCCTTTTTTAAAAAAAATGGCACTTTTTAGAGCTGTAGGTAACAGCTACTTAAAGAGCTGTTACCATGTAACGACTCTTTAAAGAGCCGTAACATTTAGTGGCAGCCATGTGTCGGCCGGCCATGGCTGCCACTAAATGTTTAATTATTATTTTAATTTTTTTATTATAAAAATATAAAATCTGATTTTTAATAAATAAAAAATTAAAAAATTTAAAATCTATAAATACCCCCTCCCCTCTCCCTTATTCATAATTTTCAATCTCTCTATTATTTTTATTCTCGCCCACTCTCAAATGGCTTCTTCTTCTTCATCCATGTCGATGTCCTCCTCCACATCTGTCACACACGAGATAGCAGAACACCACCACAAAGCGGCATTATGGGAAAAATTTGATAAAATGCGAATCGAAGGCGAATTGAAGGCAAAGTGCACACTTTGCGGGAAGCTAATGGCCTTTGGCAGTAATACAACGCTCTTCCGATATGTGAAATCTTGTATTTCTAAACAAGCCCTGGAGTCTACCCAAGCTCAAATTTCGGCGACATGACACATTTGGACATACGATCAAGCTCGACAGTGAGAGCGACAAATGGAGAACGCCATCAAAAAAGAATTTCCATTTACCACTACGACGATGAAGAAATGACATCTTACATACACGAAGTACTTCAGCCTAAATATCACCAGGTAAGTCATTCTACAACTAAATGCGATGCTTTAGCAACTTATATGCAATCTAAAGAATATTTAAAAAAATATTTTAAAACATTCGACGATCGCGTTAGCTTAACGAGCGACATCTGGACTAGTGGTATATTTGAGGGACATCCTTATATTTGCATTACTTGTCACTAGATCGATCCCAATAGTTAGGAACTAAATAAACACATAATTAGTTTCGAAGGATTTGAATATCCGCATACCGATAAAACTATTTATCAAGTTATTATTAAGTATATTAGAGAATTTAAAATAAAAGAAAAAATTATGAGTATTTCTTTTGATAATGTTTCAAATAATGCGACCGCCATCAAATATTTGATTTCAGATTTGGAACCAATGTCAGATGGAATTTTTTTTTCATACACGGTGCGTCTGTCATGTTTTAAATTTAATCGTACAAGATAGTTTGGTTTATATGAATGACTATGTAATTAAAATACGAACTATGCTAAGAGTTATTTATAGTTCAAAAAAAAAAGAAAACAAAATTTTAAAATATTTGTGAATTTTTTTTAGGACCATCTTATGATATGCATTTACGATGGAACTTGACTTATAAAATGTTAAAGCGAGCTTTGTCACAAAAAAACTTACTAATAGAATTTTATAATAGTGTAGAAGCACATAATTTAGTCGCGTCGGATTGAGCCCTCCTCATAGATTACGTAAATTTATTAAAATGTTTTTATCGATCAATAATAATTTAATCTAGTATTTATTATCCTACTTCCTCATTAGTTATTGAAAATATTTTATTAATTACTGAAACGTTTAAAACATAAAAAATAAACGAAATGTGGCGTCCGTTAATATTAGTAATGTTTCAAAATTTAATTTCGATTTTACTCATTTTTATAATTATTATGATCAAATATATAGATCGCAACCTCGCGATAAATCCACTCAACATAAAACAAAAGATATTTTAAAAAGTAAACTTTTAGAACTAGCTTCTAGAAAAAATAATGAACTTCAAGTACTTTAATGAATTAGGTTTATATACCAAAACACAATTTCAAGATTATATGACCGCAAACGAAATATAAAATTTTGATACTTTAAAATGGTGGAAATCTAAAACTAATGTGTATCCTATTTTGGCCTTAATGACCAGTGATTTACTTACAATCCAAACTAGTACAGTAGCTTCAGAATCTACGTTTTCTTTGAGTGACAGGATTCTGAACGAGCGAAGAAGTCCTTTGAACGAAGAATGTTTGGAGATTTGCATTTGCTACATAGATCATTTGGATGCTATAAGAAAGAGACAAGATGTCTCGTCAATTGAAGATAGTGAGTCTGAAGTGAAAGACGAGATGAATAACTTAAGTTTGGGCAGTGCGACTGAAGAATAAGGGAGCAAAATGTATTTTATTTATCACATTATTTCATTTTGAAATTTGAATGTAATTTTATTTTAATTTAAATGTAATTTTCATTTTCTTTCATTTTAAATGTAATTTATTTAATTTTTGTAAAAATGTAAAATATAAATTGTAAATTTGTAATGTTATTTAATTTTTAATAAAAAATCAAATTTTATTTTATTTTGAATTTTTAGTTTTCATTTTGTAATTGAAAGTTTTAAAGTTTTTTATCCTAAAAATTTAAAACAATAAAAAAATAACTATATTTAATATTTAAATTTAACCCTAAAAAAATCTCTTTTAAAATAAAAAAAACCGGTATGGGACCTGTCCTCCGGTCCCAGTCGGTCCCCCTCAAGAGGAGGAAAACCAATCCCGAATCAGAACTGGTTTGAGCGGGACCGGTCTGGGACCGGTCGGCCAAAAGACCGGTCTTTTAAGAGACCGGTCCGGGACCGAACCACCAGTCTTTTTGTGCATGACTGTTCTTATCTATGCTATTTAGCCAAAAGTACAAATATGACTCTTAGGTATTTTTGTATAAAACATGGTTTATAATGCCTGAAAATTCTGAAAATTTTACAAGGTCAGTTTTATAGTGTTTTGCGGCTATGTGAATTTTCGTATAATTTATAAAAGAATAATTATGATAGTTCCTTTGAATTGTGTCATTTTGGCAATGTGTTATTTTTGTAAAACTTAGTGTTCTAATTTGTTTAGAAAATTACCAATCTCTGTCTAGCTTATTAAAATATTACCATTCTATGGTCATATCATTGAAGAAAATTATAAATTTCTGGAATTATGTTTTATTTATCATTTAACCTCCCTGGAAATTTTATGGGATTTATTTATCAAGTATTTGAATTACTTCTTTTGGAAAGTGAAGTAGGGGTCCTATTTTGGGAAATTTGATTTAGCCTTTATGTGTCACTAACATGTTATGAAATTTTGTTCACACTCATGTTTCATCAATATGATATTAGGGTAATTTAATCATACTGGTTGGACAATAGAAAGTGATACTTCATGTTCAAAATCACTAGTGACATTTATTTAGGAAAATTATAATTATGGCTAATTAATTTAGAAAAATTATGAACATCTGGATTTTAGCTTAATATGTCATGGTAGACCCCTGGAAATAATCTTAGGACCCTTGGCCAAGCATCTTGAGAATTCTTATTTATACACTCAAAAGTATTTGCATGGTCTACATTTAGCGATTTAACAAAATAAAGATTCAGCTGTCGATCTTGCTTAGGGAATGGGTTTAATAAGGGTAGCATAACTTTACTAAATATCTTGAGAAAGGGAACGATGAGGTTCATCCCATCATAGTTTCTAGTACCGTTGCGAGCCCTTCACTGGATAGACCTAGAGAAGTCCAAGATTAACCCTAAGTCAGTATGTATAACTAAAAGTAAGACAAGAGTAGTCTAATAAGTTGAAGGAATAATATAGTGATCTTACCCGTGTATGGGTTGGAGTGATACATGACATGCTAGTCCTGCGAGTTGAAGGCTCGAGAAGTTTTGGCATCAGGACGAGTTAGTCCTACGAGCTGGAGGCTCGAGAGATTTTATATCAGGACGGGTTGGTTCTACGAGCTAGAGGATCGGGTTGAGACAACTTACATGTGCATAGAAACAAATTAGTAGCAGGACTTCGGTACTGGGCTAGTAATCACACTGATGGCAGTACGTTGACTCTAGCGAGATGTGAGGGTTTGAGGGGCTAGTAGGTTGTTTATACTACGTTTTGGAGGGCAATCCCCGAAAACGCACACTTGACCATTAAGACTGGTGGGATGTCCAACAATTAGTATGCAAAAACTCTAGAGTACACTAGGACGTGTATATAGTCGTACGAAGGGTCTAAGTCTGGTAGTGTGTATACCCGTCTAAGAAGTGGAGGTGCCCACTCTACTGCTGTTGTAGCCACAATGGTGGTACCAAAGATTTTAGCTAACTCCAAAAATGAGGAACTAAAGGTCAGTGTTCATAGAGTCGTGTGGGTGAGTTGCACTTGTATGAATCATAGCATGCACAACATTTCATAATATACATACATATTATAGGTCATTCATACTACAAATTCTTATTATATAAATTAGTATTAGCTCATTTATATGATAAGTTACAATTCCAGAAATCTTAACTTATAAGTTTATATGGGCATTCATATAAGTTAAGATACTCTTGTGACGATAGTGTAGTAGTATCTGTTTACTTTACCTGTGCCGCACTTACTTACTTTACATGCTTCTATTAGTTACTGTTTCATTTGTTACTACTCCTTACTACTTGTTAACATGCTTATACTGATAACTTAAGTTCATAACCAATGGTAGCTTATAGTCTTGCTAATATAGTTCCCTTGTCACCCGTTTACTTGTTAATACTGCTCTTGTTGTCCTCCACTTTCATCCTCTCGCACGGTGCCTAGGAGTCGCGGGGGTGAGGCGATGACAAAATGGCTTAGTATTTATGACTAACAGTTGGTTGTGACCATGGGAGCTCGAGAAGTTGGAGCGACAACACGACCAGCAGGATGAGGTGGTGGGACCTGAGGAGCAGATACTGCGCATTACTACTACTACTCAGTGACAAGTGATGATGATGAGTATTTTGTTTTAGCTTCTGCTTAGAGATGTTGTGAGAGAGGGATTGTACTTTCATTTTGGCATGTACCGGGCATAAGCCCTTATTCTCTTTTGTACTCATTGTGGACTATGTTTTTATATATATGACGATGATTGGTTGTGATTTGTGGACTTGTCTGTTTTACTTTTACTCATTTTCTCGCATTGGCCTAAAAGGTTTAAATGATCGTACTAGCCGGCAGGATCAGCGTCAAACAGTGATGACTAACATGTGAGTTAGTATCACCATAAGGTGGTGGTTCTAGGCATAAGACTCAGGCTACTCCCTAGTAAGGGGGTGGGGTCTTACAAACTGGTATCACTTGACAAATGATCATATGAGATATAAATCCACAACACTGGATCACCTCACTCGAGTATTAGGTTGCGGACAAACTATGCAGTGGAAGTTATGATGTGCCCATGTGTAAAAATCACAGAAAACAATCCATTTAAGCAATGAGTTAGACCAACCAAACTAGGAAACTACTTTTGTTTGACATACCAAGATGATTTTGTAGCGTATCCTAGTCTAAAATTAACCTCGGGTATTGATTGGTTAAGGTATGAGGATACCTAAAGTGACTAAAGGGAAGAATTTAGTGTGTGTGTGTGTACATGTTTGAGACTTATACTCCAAAATTTATACTTACTTATCAAGGGATATTATTACCTTACCGAAACTGATAGGATCATCTCAAGGAGAATTGGTGCGTGAAATCTATAAATGGAATAGTGGAAGACCAATGAACTTTACCCTTGTACCGATGATTTGTTTACATTGAAACAATCACTGTGACAAAAACCATAGGTCGAATAAGAATTCAAATTTAGAGAAGGCCCATTCTTAGTTTGGTCATACATTGACTTTGAGAAGTTTGTCATTAATGGTGACTGATACACCTAAAATAGATTTAAGTAATAATGCAAGTGCACATGCCGAATCAAGTAATTTAAAATGGGAAAAGATCGTTCCCTCGGAGAAGTGACTAATTTAGTACTCGTAAATACTAGCTCTACCTTTTTTAAAATTCAAGCAGAATGATTAAAAGTGAATTTAGATTAAGAACAATTAAAAGATGACAAAATTAAAACTAAATAACGCTTACTTAAAAAGTCTTTTATCAAGTTGGAGAAGTAGTCTTGTACGTTGATTTCCTTTGCCTATTGCGATGAGGTTTTAAAATGATCTTTTATGAAATGATTAATTATTATCTTGCAATGATTTGAAAGTGGAAGTCATCATTTCTCGATCTCAGAAATTCGTTTACCCTAATTTCCTAGTTATCTCTAACTTAGGTAGAACAAGAATAACATAATACACTCAAATTAATGTTGCTAACACAAGATGAAATCTTTCTCTATTTATACTATGTTGAAATTTATGCTACACTTACATCACTCCTCTCTTGAATCTTGTAATGCAGTATAAAAAATAATTTTGGCTAAAAATTCACGTGACTCCTCTCTCGAATCTCGTTGCGTAAAATATAGGATTCAACCCTAAAATAACGTAACTCATCTCTCGAATCTCTCCACGTAAGTTAGAGGATGAATACTTGATCCAAAAATTTCACAAAATAAAACATAAATCCAACAAAGATAGGTTTTCAAACAATCATAAAAGAGAAATTACAAACACCACATCACAATAAGTCAAAGTACTCTCAACATACAAGACCTAAAAATTTAGTTCATGCTTGAAGGATGAAACCACACAATAAGAAAGATCTTACTAGACATGCTTTTAGAAGTTTAAAATGCTGTAGGAATTTGCGTTCAGATCTCGCTTTTGAGCCATCTTCCTTCTTGCCGGTGTGACCAAACCCTAGCCATTCTTCTCCTTCTTCAAGATGATGACTCTTAGATCTCTCTCTCTCTCAAGAACTTCGTGTCTCCCTTTTAGGTATGGGATTCCCCTCTTAAAAATAAGCAGCCCTCTCCCAATAGAAGCCTCCTTCCATATTTGAGTTTGGTGCAAAATTTGAAATTCGAATTTTAAATCCATCCAAAACTTGTTATAATAACTGAAATAGGTTTCTGTAACAACTGCACAACCAAAATATAAGTCTAGCTTTTACTTCACTGGTTTGATTTCCATGATATATCTAGTAAGAAGAACATTAGAAAAATAGCTTAATTAACCTTAAATAAAATAAATATGAATTTATGAATATTTGTACTCATTTAAATCGTTTCTTCTCATTTATCACAAATATTACGTAAAAATAAGGAACTAAATAACTTCTTTTGGGAAGCTATCAGTGACTTTGAGGGCTTAAGGTGTAAATCATTTCAGTTAGTCTCAGGGTAGAACTCCAAGTCTAAGATTTTATGTCCTTAGGATTGTGTGTGTAACACCTCCCCTGTAATGACCGTATAATATGGGTCCAGCCGGGGCCCCACAACATACAGATGCCACAACTTAAGCATTAAAAGATGATATAAAACTACCCAACTTAAAACTCAGAATAAAACAGCGGAAACATAAAACCAAATAGGAAGTTATCCACTAAACCAAGAGTGTCAAGATGGCCTTAAGGCCTTATACAACATGAGTCCAAAACTGGAAATCAATCCTATCAATGTGCAAGAGCACTCTTAGGATACCTCGGCATGCAAGTCGGATTATATCTCAAGGATCATATCATAGCATCAAAACATAAGCAAATAAAGGTTCACTTCATGGGTCTTAGGCCTTTTTGGCTGGCGAGCTTGCTCCTGCTTGCGATCCTTGACCTGTAAAAATTTATTGTAATGTGGGTCAGCAAAGGCTGACTTCAACTGTGTAACCAACACATCTCCTCCCGTCTATCCCTAGCGGATCCCGGGGCACTCCATCACCTTGTAGGTAAGCACTTCGTATGCAATATACAATAAACATGTAAAGCGGTAAAACAAGTTTTGATGTCCTATATAATAAACATGTTTCTACGTTGAGCATATAGTAAAAGGAGCCTACCGTGCAGCAAGCATGTAAGTAAACCTAGGTTTCACCCAAGGCACCCTAAAGCATATGAATCTAACATATCATCACACATCAACAATCGGGTACTTCCATTTTCCCCTTCGACGTTCAAGCCGCAAACACATGGGTACTTCTAATTTCCCTAAACGGCATTCAAGCCACAACACAAAAATCTTGCCAAGGCCCCACCCGCTCGTGGGTCTCAAAACCTGGGCTTGCCTGCAAACTCTGACTTCTCATGTCAGGATTCCTCCATTCAAACAAACAAACTGATGTTAAGAAGCCTCGTAGGACCCCACCCGCTCGTGGGCTTCATTGCCCGGGCTTGCCCAATGCTTGGCATTCTCGTCAGTTTCACAAAAGGGGACTTGTCTCTCCGGGACACTCTCCACACATGACTTGCACGTCACGGGCTAGCCAGCCGACCACAGAGACAATTCAATCCTTCGCACATCACAATACATAGCTTTATCACCCTAATCCACCTTTCGTACTGTAACATTCCCGTGTTCCAAGGAAACCATCTACCGTTACCACGGAGCGAACCTTGTCCGGTACCGACTACACGTACTTGTGTGAAATAAGGGAGACATACATCACAAACGACATCTTGCCGCAACGGTTTTCTAACAAAATCCTTAAGGATCGCTATGCAATATCACCGAGTCGGACTAACGGTCGCGACTACAGCTTCATCCACCATGCCTTATCCACTAGCGGAGCGGATTTCTAATGCAATATCATGCCGGGGACAGACACAATCGACCCGGTGACTTCTCTTGAGCCATGACAACCCGAATCCCTCCCACTTGAGAGATCTGGTGCCTAAAATGCTTGAAAGAAAGCAAGAAAATAGTAGATTGCACGCATCCTAAAACCGAGAGG
Source organism: Platanthera zijinensis (assembly GCA_039513925.1). NCBI lineage: Eukaryota > Viridiplantae > Streptophyta > Magnoliopsida > Asparagales > Orchidaceae > Platanthera > Platanthera zijinensis. Next base: position 5,850,482 of record CM077091.1, on the reverse strand, counting down.
AGAAGTGTCGTTACCTTGCGACTCCTCTTCCTTGCCATGAAAACCTTTCTTTGTACGAATAAAAACATGTGCCTCCAAGTCCTCTTCGCAGATCTGGACTTGGAACGACGATCGGAGCTCCGAAGCTCCGTCAATGGCGGAGAAAGAACTCCTTCTTCCTCCTCCGCTCTCAAACTCACAAGCCCTAAGTCAAATCCAAAAAAATGAGAAGAAAAAAGCCTTTCAGCCCTACATAAACCCTTTGGGCGGAGGATCCCGGCCCTAGGATCATCTTTGATGAAATCAAATGGCTACAATGCAAATCGATGGAACCCGAGACTCCGTCTCGACATTCGTCAAACTCCCCTATCCGAGAACTCCTTTCGTCAATCATCGAGTTTGAGAAATCAGTTCGACATTCATTGAACTCCATACAGAACACAGCCATCGAACGCCATTCAACGTTCTCGTAATCTGTTTGACGCTCGTCGAACCGGTTCGAAGTTCGTCGAACGTCGTTCGACGTTCGTCGAACGTCTCTATTCAGCAAAAACCTACTCTAAATGAGGTGTTACAATCCTCCCTACCTTATAGAAATTTCGTCCCGAAATTTAACTCAGTTGTAGGCACAAAACAATAACTAATTTGTTGCAATATCTTTTTCTTTCACAAAATATTTGTTACAACACTTTATATAAATAACACGGGAAATTCTGCACGCATGGTTTGCTCCCGCTCCCATGAGAACTTGTCTCGCCCACAGTTTTCCTAGCGCACTTTCACGAGCTTAACCTCTTTGTTCTGTAGCTGCCGAACCTCTGAATCCTCTACTCCAACCGGACGGACCTTCATCCTCAAGTCCTCTTCTACCGGTACCATCGCCGATTTGATCACAACACTAGCCTCCACCAGGGCTTTCTGTAAGACAGAGACATGGAAGACATCGTGCAATCCACTCAGCTTCGCAGATAGCGCTAACCGGTAAGCTGTTTCACCAATACGTTCTATAATCTCGAACTGTCCCAAAAACCTCGAACTCAGCTTCTTGAGTCGGCGAATCCGCGAAACTCCTTTAAATGACTTAATCTTGAGATAAACCCAGTCGCCTACCGTGAACTCCACATTCCTATGGCGAGCATTAAAATACTTTGCTTGCCGGTCCTGGGCAACCTTTATGCGTTCCTGGATGGTCCGCACCAATTCGCAAGCATCAACCACCACTTCTTTTCCCAAAAGTTTGGTGTCTCCCGCCTCTATCCAAGAAATTGGTGTTTGACACCGCCTTCCTTACAAAGCTTTGTATGACGTCATCTTTATACTTGCTTGGTAACTATTGTTATAGGTGAACTCTACCATGAAGAGGTGATCTTCCCACTTCTTCCCAAAATTGAGGGTACATATTCTCAGTATATCCTCCATTGTATGATTCGTTCTTTCTGTTTGTTTATCGGTTTGTGGATGGAACGTCGTATTGAACTTAAGCTCCATGCCCAGACTCTTCTGAACCAGCCTCCAGTCTTTGGACGTGAAACGTCCATCGCAATAAATAACTACACTCTTAGGAATCCCATGTAGTCGCACAATGTTGCGAACATACAACTCTACTAGCTTCTCCACGCCGTCCTCTTTCCGATTTGGGATGAAATGAGCTACTTTGGTCAAGCGATCCACGATCACCAAAATCATGTCGTTACCCTGCTGCAATCGAGGTAAGCCATGTACAAAATCCATGGAGATGTCATCAAATTTCTATTCGGGAATCAGAAGAGGCTTCAGGAACCCTCCCGGCTTCTAACACTCGGTCTTCACTAAGGAGAAACTTTAGCATCGACTCACGTACAAAGTTACGTCCCACTTCAGACCAGGCCACCAAAAGGATTTCTTCATATCTAAGTATATCTTTGTACTGCCCGGGTGAATGGAGTACTTCGTAAAATAAGGCTCAAACATCAACTCTTCGCGGAGCTTGCTGAACTACGGTACACATATCCTTCCGTCCTTCCTTAGGATCCCATCAACCATCTCCTAGGCGCTATCTTCGCCCTTTTGAGCTTCCACCACAAGCGGCCGAAACTCCTCATCCAAACTAGTCGCTTCCCGAACACAATCGGACAAGTCATTTTGCAACTCAATCCAGTTCAAACGAGCCATGCTAGACTCGCCTCTTGCTACACACTCGATGCCAAGGGACTCCCAGTCTCGCACCAGCCGCTCATCATGAGCTTCGATCCAACTCCCTTGCCTAGAGTATTTTCTACTTAAGGCATCTGCCACCACGTTGGCTTTGCCTGGCGTATACTGAATCGCCACTTCGTAGTCTCCAAGGAACTCGACCCATCTACGTTGCCGCATATTCAAGTCCTTCTGATCTAGAAGATACTTCAGGCTTTTATGTTCCGTGAAGATCTCCACCTTCGCACCATACACATAGTGCCGCCAAAACTTCAATGCAAAAATTATCATCGCCAATTCCAAGTCATGGATGGGGTAATTCCTCTTGTGAGGCTTCAACTGCCTAGACCCAAAGGCTATCACACTACCATATTGCACCAACACGCAACCCAAACCGCATCCTGATGCGTCACTGAAAATCTGAAATCCTTCAGTCCCTTTAGACAGGCTTAGGACTGGAGCTATCATCAGCCTTTCCTTCAGGGTGTCAAATGCCTGATTGCACTCCTGAGTCTACACAAACTTCTTGTCCTTACGAGTTAGAGAGGTGAGGGGTAGAGCTATCTGCGAAAAGTTTTCCACAAACCTTCTATAGTACCCGGCTAGTCCAAGGAAACTTCGGAATTCCGCCACGGTTCTCAAAATCGGTCAATCCCTGATGGCCTCAACTTTTGCCAGATCTACCGCCACCCCATCACCACTAATCATATGAACCAAAAATGCCACTTTCTCTAACTAGAACTCGCACTTGGAGAACTTTGCATAGAGCTGGTTCTCTCTTAATACTTGCAAGACTATTCTCAAATGAGTCTTATGTTCCGCCTCTGATTTAGAGTACACCAAAATATTGTCGATAAAGATGACAACAAAAGAGTCTAAGTATTCTTGAAATACTCGATTCATGAAATCCATGAACATGGATGGCACATTCGTCAACCCGAACGACATCATCAAGAACTCGAAGTGACCATACCTCGTACCAAAAGCTGTCTTGGGTATGTCCTCGTCTCAGATCCGCAACTGATAGTACCCTGACTTCAAGTCCAACTTAGAATACACCACTAACCCCACCAACTGGTCGAATAGGTCATCTATCCGAGGAATCAGATACTTATTCTTGACAGTCAGTTTATTCAACTCTCGGTAGTCTATGCACAACCGCATACTACCATCTTTCTTCTTCACAAACAGCACTGGCGCGCTCCATGGTGAAGAACTGGGTCTAATATACCCCTGCTCCAATAGTTCCTGCAACTGTACTTTGAGTTTGGCCAACTCCTTTGGTGCCATCCTAAAAGGAGGACGTGACACCGACCTAGCCTTTGACACTAAATCAATTGAGAAATCAATCTCCCGTTAAGGAGGGGCTCCAGGAAGTTCCTCAGGAAACACCTCCTCGTACTCTACCACTATCGGCACTTCTCCAAGTGATAACCTGGAAAGGCGCACATCCAACAATACTACAAGAGCTACTCCTCCCTGATTAACTATCTGCACCAACTACATGGCCGAAATCAGGGAACAGGACACTCCACTAAGGCCCTCAAACTTAACTTCTGTCTGCCCTTCGCTTCTCAGGGTCACCACCTTAGATAGGCAGACAATACTGGCATGCTGCTCTGCAAGCCAGTCCATTCCCAATATCACATCGAACTCAACCAACAGTAGAACCGCTACTATTAACATGAAGTCAACTCCGTCTAGATTCCAACAAATCTGCCCCTTCGCCCCGGTAGTCATAGATGACCCTTGGGGCATGTGCACCTTCAGTTCTGCATCTGCCGAGAATGGCTTAAATCCAATCCTCTGGATAAAGCTTTCCGCAAGAAAAGAGTGTGACGCTCATGTATCAAACAATACCCTAGTGGGGTATCTGGAAACTAGCACAAAGCCTAAAACATAGGTGACATACATAAATGGTCTTGAAAGTCTAAAGTAAAAGATTAACTTAAACTTTCATACATGTCACCACATCGGGTTGGCTGATCGCTTCCTGTTGCCCAAGGTTATAAGCCCTTGTTGCACAGGTGGGAAACAAGAAGCAATAGACTCCGCCATCTTTCCTTTTTCCGTGGTGCTGGGGTCGGACCGCACGGACTGCTCATGCTTGGCTCCTGCTCAGCACCACCCTCAGTACAGAAACAAGCTATATGGCCTGGATTGCCACACTTAAAGCATGATGGTGGTCCCTTGAAGCGAGACCCTCCAGACTTCATGTTACTTTTCTCACCAGGTTTGAAAGGATGAGGCGGCTTCTTCTTCCACCTATTCCCTTCAGACCTCCCCTGCGATTGCGAAGGGCTTCCCTTCTTCCTGCTTGGCTGCAAACCCCTTACGACATTGGGTTCGCTACATATCGCTTTCCAACGTTTTGGCGGCCTCAACCAGCTCATTGAAACAAACATTCTTCATGGATATGAGGGGTTGTCTCAGATTCTCCATCATCCCATGATAGAAGAGGTTGTCCCCCTCCACATTGTCGACCATGGTCGTCCCAGCATAACGACCCAAACGAGTAAAATCCTGAACATACTTGTCAACCATCTTGTCCCACTACACCAAGTGCAGAAATTGCCTCTGAAGGGCCAACCTTATCGACGCAGGAATGTACTTCTTCAAGAAAGCATTCCCGAACTCTTCAATGGACGGGGTGCGTCCAGGAAAATGGCGGCCGTTATGGCTCACCCACCACAACTTAGCATCTCCTTCCAACATAAAGGTCGCAAACTCATATTTCTTTTCCTTGAATGTTGGAGGATGGAAACTTAGAAAATATTTCATTTGTCGGTCTCCATGCCCGACAACCACTCTTTCAGCCAACAACTCTGCTTGCCTGGATCCTCTGCCCTGGGTGACCGGTGTCGCCTCCCGAACAACGGGAGTCGTCTCCTGCATAGTAGGGGCCACCACTTGTGCTTTCGCTGCAGCTTGGGCCGCTACCATTGCTTCCTTGAATGTTGGAGTTTGCAGGCTAGCCATGGTTCACTTCATGGGGCTTAGGCCCTTTTGGCTGACAAGCTTGCGCTACCATTGTGATCCTTGTCCTGTAAAAATTTATTATAACGTGGGTCAGCTAAAGCTGACCTCAACTGTGTAACCAACACATCTCCTCCCAGTCGTCCCTAGCGGACCCCGGGGCACTCTATCAACCTGCAGGTCAGCACTTCATATGCAATATACAATAAATATGTAAAGCGATAAAATATGTTTGGATGTCCTATACAACAAACATGTTTCTACGTTGAGCATATAGTAAAAGAGGCCTACAATGCAATATATAAGCAAACCCGGGTTTCACCCAAGGCACCCTAAAGCGTATGAATCTAACACATCATCACACATCAACAATCAGGTACTTCCATTTTCTCCTTAGACGTTCAAGCCACAAACACATGGGTACTTCCAATTTCCCCAAACGGCATTCAAGCCGCTACACGGAACTCTTGCCAAGGCCCCACCCTCTCGTGGGTCTCAAAACCCGGGCTTGCCTGCAAACTCTGACTTCTCATGTTAGGATTTCGCCATTCAAACAAACAAACCAATGCTAAGAACCCTCGTAGGACCCCACTTGCTCGTGGGCTTCATTGCTTGGGCTTGCCCAATGCTTGGCATTCTCGTCAATTTCACAGAAGGGGACTTGTCTCGTCAGGAAACTCTCCATACATGACTTGCACGTCACGGGCTAGCCAGCCGACCACGGAGAAAAGTCAAGCCTTCATATATCACAACACATAGCTTTATCACCCTAATCCATCTTTCGTACTGTAACATTCCCATGTTCCAAAGAAACCATCTACCGTCACCATGAAGCTAACCTTGCCCGGTACCGACTACACGTACTTGCGTGAAATAAGGGAGGCATACATCGCAAACGGAATCTTGCCGCAACAGATTTCTAACAAAATCCTTATGGCTCGCTATGCAACATCCCCAAGTCGGACTAACGGTCGCGACTACGGCTTCATCTACCATGCCTAATCAACCAGCGAAGCGGATTTCTAATGCAATATCATGTCGGGGATGGACACAATCGACCCGGTGGCTCCTCTTGAGCCATGGCAACCCGAATCTCTCTCACTTGAGAGATCCGGTGCCTAAAATGCTTGAAAGAAAGCAAGAAAATAGTAGATGTCATGCACGCATCCTAAAACTCAGAGGAGAAGTGTCGTTACCCTACGACTCCTCTTCATTGCCATAAAAACCTTGTTTTGCACGGATAAAAACGTGCGCCTCCAAGTCCTCTTCGCAGATCTGGAGTCGGAATGACGATCGGAGCTCTGAAGCTCCGTTAATGGCAGAGAAAGAACTCCTTCTTCCTCCTCCGCTCTCAAACTCAATAGCCCTAAGTCAAATCCAAAAAAATGAGAAGAAAAGTGGGGGAAAGCCGTTCAGCCCTACATAAACCCTTTGGGCAGAGGATCCCGACCCTAGGATCAGCTTTGATGAAATCAAACGACTACAATGCCAATCGATGGAACCCGAGACTCTGTCTCGACATTCGCCACACTCCCCTATCCGAGAACTCCTTTCGTCAATCATCGGGTTTGAGAAATCAGTTCGACATTCGTCGAACTCCATATAGAACACAGCCATCGAACGTCGTTCAACGTTCCCATAATCTGTTCGACTCTCGTCCAACTTCGTCGAAAGCAGTTCGATGTTCGTCGAAAGTCGTTTGACGTTCGTCGAACGCCTCTATTCAGTGAAAACCTACTCCAAATGGGGTGTTACAGTGTGCATATATATGATTAATGCACTATAGATATTAAAATAATTTAGCCCAAAATATATGAGAGCTTATCCTTTTGTTTATTGGGCTAATTTGGTACCGACTTCGATTTTCCTAGACCTTGTTTAGAAGATGTTGAATCGCAAATATAGTGATCTTGAAGTTTTGATTTATTCAACGCTACTCAAGTAAATATGAGATTTTGTTTAAGCATGGTTGGTATGATGATCAACACTCCCTAGAAGATTAGGACCCTTGAAAAATCATTTCATCTTAAGCAGCATGGATTATTTATGCCAAGTTGTAACCGCTGTAAATTTGCTAGCAAATTAGGAAGGTAGAGCATTTCAAGAATGATTATTCATTCTCATTATCGCTCTAAGGCTATACAGATAAGTAAACAAAGAGAATGGTAAGTTAATTCTTTGAGATATACATAGAGGTTTGCATGTTTATATGTACATGCGGCTCTTGAAATCAATGGAGATGGTATAATACTTCAAGAATTTTCTCAAATTTTGAGTTTAATAAAGTGGGTAGCTACTTAGTACATAACCTAAGGAGCAATCGTGCACCGGGAGGTAGATGAGTTATTTATGGATAGCATTTTCAAGAATTTTCATTGTTTTGGGAATAGCGTTTAGCAACTAGGCGAGGCTTATACGTATTTATGGAGCCATTCAGATTTAGTTTCTTCCTAAGATCCATTTACAACCTATGGCTTTGGCACTGGGAGGTAGATAAGTTAAAATTCATGTTTTATTTTCTTGAATAGAATTAATTTCTAAAGTTAAGGCTTATTTTCAAAAAAGGATAATCAGATGAGGTCATAGATTCATCATATGAATTATGTTCTCCTTCAACTAGATAAGTAGTCATCTCCAAATGTCTTTTTAAATCCAACTCTTTTGCTTCTTCGAGGTTCATCAATTTTTAATGGGTCTATAAAAGAAGTAGAAGGTTGGTTTGAGCTAGTAGAAGATTGAGATGAGTTATTTAATTTATTTGAGAATGTATCTTAAAAATAAACTGCATCTCTAGCTTCTATAATAGTATTGTTAGAGATTTCACTAATTAGGGAATTAACAATATAAAATCTATTAGCACTACTATCAGATGCATAACCTATAAGAATGGAGTCTATTGTTTTTGGTCCTGGTTTTTTTTAGGTTCATTAATCACTTCCTTAGCCAAACACCCCCACACTCAAAGAATTTTGAGGTTATGGTTTCTTAATTTAAATAATTCAAAAGGAGTTTTATCATTATGCTATGATAGAATCCTATTAAGAATGAAAGTGGAGGTGAGCAACGCTTCTCCCCAAAGATTTTTTGGGGGTACCAAACACATCTAACATGGCATTGACCATGTTCATCAAGATCCAATTTTTATGTTCAGCCACACCAATCGATTGAGGTGAATAGGGAGCAATTACTTGATGAATTATCCCATGTTCAATTCTTAGAAAAATTGTGTTAGTTTATTCAAAGTGTATTCTCCACCTCGGTCAGAACTGATAATTTTAAGGGATGATCCTAAATGATTTTCTACTTTAGCTTTGCAAATCTTAAAATATGAAAATACTTCATCTTTTGTTTTTAGTAAATATATGTAACAAAATTTGGTGAAACCATCTATGAAAGTTACAAAATAATTATTACCAGTTCTAGTAGGTTGGCGGTTTGGGTCACACATATCCGAATGAATTATCTCTAAAGGTTTTGAAGTTCTTTTAATAGATTTAAAAGGCTTTCAAGAAAATTTAGCTTGCACACAAATTTCACATTTAGCACTAGGTGCAATATTTATTTTAGGAATTAGATTTAAGAATATCATTCTTTTCATACAATAGGAATTCACATGTCTTAATTTAGCATGCCAAAAATTAGGAGAGAAACCTCGAATTAATGAAGATGAAAATTGATTCACTTCCAAATCAACAATGTTAAATTTAAATAAACCATCTAAAAAAAAGCTTTTCCTAATAAAAACATGATTTAATGTTTATACAACTTTATTAAATTCTAATACAATTTTATAACCCTTCATTACAAGCAAAAATCTGCTCTCAAGTTTCTTCCTAACTCTCGACACATAAAACACATCATGCAGGGCTAGTGTCTTCCCGAATATCAACCGAAGATCCACTTGCCCGCGTCTAAGTATTTGTGTCGATGAAGCATCTCCTAAGATCACACTTCCTTCACTAATGTCCTGAAAGGTGTCAAAGCAAGAATGATCAAAACAAGTATGAATATTTGCTCCGGAATCAAGCCACCAATCTGATGAACAAGTGAGAAAAATACTAAAAGTATAATCTAACCTATAGATAGGTTGATTCAGTGCTTAGATCATGTTGGAATGAGGCTTGGAGCCATGAGATTTGCTGACCGCGGGTTTTGTCTTCTTATAGAAGCAATTAGTTAACAAATGATTGTGCTGTCGTAGATGAAACATCATTTCCTTTTACCTGGGTTTTGGTTTGAAGAAATAGGCATAAGATGAATGGTTATTTGATGGCGGGAACTTGGAGAAAAAGATTTCTTATAGTTCTTCCCCTTAACTTTGAAGTGATGGTGTGAAAAATGGTTATCATGAGATTCTGTCAAGTTTATTTTTGGAGCATGGTCTTTGGGGTTTTAGAATTCGTATTCTTATGTTCCTCCTCTATGTAGATATCATTTTGGATCTAAACATAAGTAAGGTTAGACTGATCATGTCTTAGTCTATTGCTAAAGCCAGACCAAGAATCATGAAAAGAATCGATGAGATATGCCACTAGATAATTTTCAGAAAGAATTGAGTCGTCGACTCGGATCTTGGGCAACATCTCATCTAGTTGATGAAGTTGGGGATTGATGGGCGTGGATGTATTAAATTTTGAATTTGTAGAGGTTGGAAAAATTGTATCGTTCTATACCCGCATTGTCAAGGTTATAGAGTGCTTCAAATGCATACTACAAATCCTTAGTCGTACGATATTGAAGGAAGATCTTAAAGGCTGTCGAACAAGACACTAAGAATTCTATTGCGATAATGATATTCTATATCTACCGGATCACTATAAGGGACACGTCTAACATACGTTCTAATGGTATTTACACTATAAGATGAAGACTATGGAAGAGATGAGGCGACTGTAGTTGCAGCGCCAGAGTTTTTAGTTTCAGCAGCGAGCGCATAAAAATAACAAACAATTGTCCTAAGGTATTCAACCAATATTCTACTTGTCAACGATGAAAACCACTCCCGTTAAATTTCTTGGATTTGATCCCGGCAAAATCCTTAGATCTAGATGCCATAACAGATTTCTGAAATTTAAAATAGATACAATAAATTGCATTACATATGAGAATGCAAACAGATAGTATCATTTCGATTATTTGATTTTATTTACCTTGTTATTCTTGGATTTCCCAAGTAATACCCAAATACGGGTTCTCACTGGCACTATGCAGTAAGATGAAAGTCCAACACGGTCTTTTCGCAAGAAATTATGTGGTGTGAATTAACAATTTTTTTAGAGCGTTGGAATATTTTTCATATATTCCTATATTTATATATTTTTCCAAATATTTTGAGAAACTATAATGAAAGAATAACAAATCACGATGATAATCTAAAGTTGAATAAATAAAGAGCTGGGAAATAAAAATTAGAATTAGTATATAGTTTAGAATCGAGTCTGGGTAAAGCGTGTGATTACTGCCTTTAAGAAGTTACTTCATCTTTCGACAGAGCTTTCAACCGATACTCATTTCTCCAAGGTACAACACCCGGCTAGATCCCGAAACTCCGATGTGTGCGGACACCAAAGAAGCACAAAACACCCGAACTCCCACTTGATGAAGCAAACATAAAGAAAATAAAATCGCGGTAAAGATCGTTGTAAGAGCGAGAGAGAATGAGTAAAACTGAGTGCCAAATATCTTGAGAGCATATCCAACAAATTAGGAAAATTTATCTTAAATAGAAGTATCAAAAAACAACAAGAATTAAATCACGTAATAAATTGCAACAGTTATGATTGGTAAGTTATAATCGTGCAGTGAGACGTTGGATTTCCAACGTAAAGGAGTACAAGCAAGAAAACGCGCAAAGAAAATCAACGCATAACGTAATCTGGCAGAGAAGTTGACGCATGCGTCGAGTTGATTTCGACGCAAGTGAAATCGAAGCAAGAGAAGTCGACGTTCGGGTCAAGTTCCTTTCGACGTAGGTGAAATCGAAGCAAGAGAAGTCAACGCTTGGGTCAAGTTCCTTTCAACATAGGTGAAGTCAAAGATCTATTTGAGGTAACGTCGATTTCAATTCAACGTAGGAGAAGTTGATGCAATTAGTGTCGAGTTCAATTCGACGTAATCGATGCAACCTAGAATTGAAGATTTAACTAAAGTGCCAAAATTATTTTATATAAAAAATACAATACATTTCAATTATTCCTCAAATCCGAAATCCGAAGCTGGTGTAGTGCGTGCACGCATGTGATTCATAGTTTTTCCTTATATTCTTTTGAACAAATAAGAATGTGTGATTTACATTATATACTCTCAAACATAAGAGGTGTTGCGCGAGCTAGGTAGGACTAAATGATCAACCTTTCCATTTGTAAGTTTTCCTCCAAATATTTTGAGTCCCTCCAAGTTGCTTTTGAAGCTTTTTCATCAAATATAAGGAGCTCAAATACAAAACAAGAACTAGGCTCCAATCAAACATTTTTAAAACAAATGTTTTAAATATAAATTTTCTAATATTGATTGCGCGCATGCGCAGTCTGCGTGCATGTGCTTTTTGTGGGGGTGCGTTTAGTTTCGTCTCCCCCTTCGGGGTAATTCTGCAACCTTTGAGAGGGCGTGGCTCACTCGTTCGGATTGTATTGCTCTAGCGCTTTGGTCGAGTCCTATTGATTTGACTCAAAAATCTTTAGGGAGAACTCCATCAAGTTCCTAATCATATTTTGGAAGAAATATATGTAAGAATTTATTGGAGGCCTGAATGATCAAATTTGAGTTAAAAATATGATGTTTTTGTATGTTTAGCTGTTTTCAAATTTTGTTTGTTCATAGATGAGGAATTTAAAGATGGAGATTTTGTATTTCTAAAAAATTATTTTTACTAAAATCAGTAAAAATAATTTATAAGAGACTTATGCTCTATTTATTTGGGCGTTTCGCTGCTCCGTTTTGGGCAAACGCCGCCGGAAGGAGGGTAAAAAAATGAACCTCCGGTGGCGTTTGCTCCGTTTCCACAAGTCCACCTTGAGAAATGCCCCAAAAAGCTCCGTTTGGAGCAACCACCTCCCCCCTCCGGTTCGAATACTCCGTTTCCACCCGCCGGATCGATCCGCCACCGCCGAACCAAATGAAGCCTTAAAATAGGATCATATCTATTAGTGAAGGATCTAGGCCGTTGAAATCACGGATCATACGGATGGATTGACATCACACACGAATTAAAATATACTTTATTTTTCACAGACAACTCTTTTTTTCAACTTCATTTGGATTAACTAAGACTTTGTTTGACGCGATATTTTTGCTGACCATTTGGGTCAAACGTCGCCGGATGGCGGGTAAACAAACGCCCTCCGGCGGCATTTGCTCCGTTTCAACCCGCTACAAGGAAGAAACGGCCCCGATTCGCTCCATTTTGACTCCCACCTCTTCCCCTCCAATTTCAAAGTATCGTACCGACCGACCGACCGGATGGACCCGCCACCGCCAAGCCAAATATAACTTCCAGCAGCAGCAACAGCCTCGGCCCAAACTGAACCTCAAATTTTAACTTGCTCTTCTCTATCCACCAGTGCACAACAATGGAGGAAAGCAGGCCGGCTTCGAGGAACCCTAGGCGTGCCCGCTTAGCACACCGCGATCTTAACTTCCAGGTTGGAATTCGATCGCCGTCGATCTGCTTTCCCGGATCCTACTGTTTTAATCCTTGCCTTCTCGGCCTTGATTCAGGAAATATCAGAACATGCCGCCATTGAGTATCCCGGCGACATGGAGGAAGATGCTACTGACATGGAAAGTTGCGGCACTGAGTCCGGCGACGACGCCGCCGTGCCGGAAGTCGGCATGGTGTTCAAAACCCACCATGAAGTTTCCAAATTCTACAAAAAGTACGCCCGCCGAATCGGATTCGGAGTTTCTGTCCGAAGATCCTCCTTCACCAAAGAAGGCCACTGCCTGTATCTTGAGCTGATGTGCTGCAAGGGCGGCCGGAAGCGCCCGGAGCCCAAGTTTCGGAAGAGGACGACCGCCACCACCAATTGCCCGGCGAGGATCCGCGTGAAGCTTTGGGGCGACGGGCTGCTGCATTTGGAGCTTGCAAGTCTGGATCACAACCATCCGGTCAGCCCATCCATGGCCCGGTTCTTGAACTGCTACAAGCATTTGTCAGGATTTGAGAAGAAGGGTTCCGTGCGCAGTGATGAAGGTGATGTTACTCCTTTTGATAAGTTAGGCATATTGGAGGAGTTGCTTTTTAATGAGAGTGGATGCAGGAGCTTGGTGGAAAGAGGAAGGCTGAAATTTGGTGAAGGGGATGCGGAATCTCTTCGATTGTTCTTCACCCGAATGCAGGCGAAGAACTCCAACTTCTTCAATGTCATTGATTTGGACAAGGAAGGGTGTGCTAGAAATGTGTTCTGGGCTGATGCAAGATCCAGGGCAGCATATCAGTATTACAATGATGTTGTTGAACTTGATACATTCTATGTGACCAGCAAGTATGATTTGCCCCTTGCCGCCTTTGTAGGGGTTAATCACCATGGCCAGCCGGTGCTCTTAGGTTCCGCTCTGCTTTCGGATGTAACATCTGAAACCTATGTTTGGCTGCTGAAATCATGGATTTCCTGCATGTTGGGTCAACTCCCAAAGGCCATAATCACGGATCAGTGCAGAGGCATTCAAAGTGCAGTGTCGGATGTGCTTCCCGGAGTTCGTCACCGGCTTTGCTTGTGGCAAATTATGAGGAAAGTATCGGAGAAATTGGGCGGGCTGGCGGAGTATAGGTCGATCCATAAGGCGATGCAGAAGGCTGTTTATGATTCGTTGAGGGTCGATGAGTTTGAGGAGGAATGGATGAAGATGATTGAGATTTATGGGCTTCATGAAAATGAGTGGTTAAAGATGTTGTATGAATGCAGGCATTGTTGGGCTCCTGTCTATCTCAAGGATGCATTCTGGGCGGGTATGTCGACCACTCAGCGGAATGAATCTTGCAATGCCTTTTTTGATGGATATGTTGATGCCAATACGACAATGAAACAATTTCTAAGTAAATATGAAATGGCTTTGCAGAGTAAGTATGAGAAGGAAGCGCAAGCTGATTTCGAGACGTTTCATAAGCGGCGTCCTTCTGTTTCAAAATTTTACATGGAAGAGCAGCTCTCCAAAGTCTATACTCTCAATGTTTTTAAGAAATTTCAGGATGAGATAGAAGCTATCATGTATTGCCATGCTTCACTTATCAAGGTAGAGGGAACGATATCTACTTTTGATGTGAAGGAGTGCATTTTCCTTGACGATGGGAAGAAGACAATGAACAGGAATCACGGCGTTCTCTATAATTCAGAAGAGAGGGATGTTCAGTGTATTTGTGGTTCTTTTCAGTTTAGAGGAATTTTGTGTCGTCATGCTTTGTCTGTCTTCAAGTTGCAGCAAGCTCATGAGATTCCATCTCAATATGTGCTTGATAGGTGGAAGAAGGACTTCAAGGTGTTGCATGTTTTGAACCGTCCCTCGGATAATGTGGTTGCCAACAATAGAATTGATCGCTATGATTACTTGTCGATGCGGTGCCTTCAGCTGGTTGAGGTTGGCATTTTATCTGACAAATACCAACTTTCTCTGAAGTTGATAAGGGAAATGGAGAAATTTCTTTTGAGTGATGGCACGTATGAAGAAACACATCCAAAGATTGTGTCCCGTGTAAATAAACCAACTAAGTCAGATATTATTGGCACCGAAAGCATGGGAGATATTGCTTCCTTGGAAAATGGAAAGGAAGCGCATCAAAGGAGAGGTCGACTTCAACACCTGAAAAATTCAAAGGTAAGTCATGTTTTGTCTCAATCTTACAGAGTATTGTAATGTGAAAATATTATTATTTTTGGTTAATTGCATTGTACTCTTTCATATTCATAAGAGTAACTAAAACTTAAAGGCAAGTTTTGCGGTACTGCAATTAGACTAGTGATGCTCTATGGTTCTAAGTGTTGGGTAGTGAAATATGTACATGAGTAAAAAATAGAAGTTGCGGATATGAGAATGTTTAGCTAGATGTGTGAACACACGAGACTGGATAAAATTAGGAATGAATGTATCAGAGATAAGACTGGAGTGACACCAATTGTAGAGAAGATGTGAGAAGCTCGATTAAGATGGTTCAGACACGTACAAAGGAGACCATTAGAAACACCTGTTAGGCGTTGTGAGAGTTTAGCCACTATGCATGTTAAACGGGGGAGGGGTAGACCTAAAAAGACTTGGAATAAAACTATATGGAAAAACGTGATGTACTTAGGCATTAGTGATATTATGACTACGGATAAGGTGTAATGACGACAAAAGATCCATATAGTTGATCCCGCTATAGTGGGATAAAGATTTTAGTGTTTCCGTTACACCGCACTCTTTCTGTATGGCCTGTTTGGCTTGGTATATCAGATGATCAGAGGCGGGGAATGAAAAAAATGGATTTTGAAAAATTATGACTATACTATATGATGATGAGTAAGCAGGGGAAGATGAAATTCTCGCAGAACAACTTTGATAACTTGCTTGCCGGAAGAAATAATCTATTATTGAGACATAATGGATGAAAGAAAATGGTATTTATGAATATGAAGAACTACACAAGTACAAAGATGGAAGCATAATGGAGCTTTTGAATGGAATCGGAGGAGGTGGGGAGCGGAGGATTATAAGGATAGAGAGTAAGTTTTCTTCCTTCTTGTTTATGAAAAATGAAGAGGGTGCATATTGTTTGGGGGTTTTGGCATAGTTTTTTGCTTATGGTTTTGGTTTTGGATTGGCTGGGATTAGGGAATGATTTTTGGGAATAAACCAATCAAAATGAGAGCAATAAAGCAATCAAAATGAGATCAGAATAAAATGTGGAGAACGATAATCCAATAAAATGAGGAGAACGATAATCCAATTTAACAAGTAAAATACTAAGCCAATCAAAATGATGACAAGAAGCTTGTTTAAGTAGCTGATGCCATGATCCTGCACATGTAAAACTGATCTATTCTTAGAGAACTTAGATTCAGAAAATTTGATTCTTACACCTTTTGATGTCTAGTGGGCTTCAAAGGATGAGTTCAGGGTGGAAGTTTGATTGTCGATAGGGAAATATTTGTTACAGCTGAAGGATTTAGAGAAAGAAATGGAAAGGTAGAGAGGTGATCCAAATGGTATGGAAGAAAGTAAAGACGGGATGAAAATTCCGTGCTAGGAAAAAAATGGCGGTTTTTTCAACGTAGGAAATGCCTGAAGGTCCTTTGAAATTCTTTGGTGGTCAACAATCTACTTACATGGCTCCATTTTGAGGTATTGTTTGCCATTGTAAGAGATTCCATAGCTACCAATCAAATCGGGGTGTAACGCTGCGAGACCCCGAGGTGTGACGTCCCAATTATTTTCGATTTTCCTTACATTACCCGTGATCCTACATGTATTCCTCCCTGATTCCCACTCACCTAGCCCTAACTGCACGTCCACTTCCAAAACAACCACTCGAGCCGCAACCGTATACCGCCTTACTCATGGGAAACCCGGAGAATGCCTCCAAATCCATCACAAGTGCCCCCATCTCCCTCCGCCCCAGCCTCACACGAAAAGGTCCTCCTCTCTCGATCACTCCACGGTTACGAGCCCCTTTCCTGCATGTGAGTCACGACCCGTCGCCGGCTCTCGTCGCGCACCCGCATCGGTCAACCACTGCTGCCCCTTCTGAGAAGTTCATCCCCTGAACCCACTACCCAGATCCTTCTCTAAACCAACCACAAGCTCCACTCCTTCGTCTGCTAACCCCTGCCCTTCACCCCCTTTAGTTAACATCCCATCCCCACCTCCAAGCCGCATTCTCCACTATTTCCCCACGAGTGCCGCCACTTCTCAGCCACCGACCGCCACTTTCATTCTCTGTTTCTCCACTATTTACCCACCAGTGCCGCCACAAGCCGCATTCTCCACTAGATCTCCATGCTTGTAAGCACCTTGTTTGTTTCTTTAATTTTATTATTGAATATGTGGATGATTAGTGAATGCTTCTTGGGAATCATGGTTGTTGTGTTGTTACGTTTTCATATATTCTACAATTCTCATTTATTTAAGTGTGGCTTTGAACCCGTCGTGCGAAGGAGTACATATTCACTTGTTTATTTGAAGTTATAGTGAATGCTATATTAGTTTGCTAAACTTTTATGATTTTATTTACTAAAATTACTTCCGGTCAAATCAATTCAAACATGCATCATATAATTTAGGTCTGTTAGAGTTAACCCGACAACACTTTACATAGGCTCGCATTAGAGTCAACACACACCCCTCACATCCTATCTTGCGTTAGATTTGGTATCAGAGCCCCAGACTATGGTCACTTGCATGTTAAGTAGTGGTAGATCTTATCGTCAGTCCATGTCCGATCCGAACCTTATTTACAAGATAACCATTAACTTCAACTCTTAAATGACACTTGTGGAATTTCAATGCCTGATGATTGATCGTGTCGATCAAACAAATGCTCAATTTGATAACCTATGCGCTCATATCGACATCCTTAAGGATCATCGAGAGCATACCACTCTTCAAATGAGGGAGAACCCTCCCACTCCACCTGGCGTTCACTTTGAGGAAGAACGAGACGCCCTCCCACCTCAAGATTGGTGAGCTAGGAATCAGCCACCACGAGAACCCTCCACACTTGAGACGACCTCTCGATCACATTCACGACCGTCGACCTGGATCTGCCCCAGATAGACTTCTCCGCCCTTAGGAGAACTATCCACCTCGACACCCAGCCACTCATGATCGAGTCCACGACCGTTTTAATTTTGGGAAAGATGATTACTTTGATGAGTGTCCTGGGCGCTATTTTAAATGTCCTCCGATATGTTTTTGATGGTAAAGCGACATCTTTTTTTGATAAAGTATAGATTGATAAATCAAATTTTTTTTCCGATATACTGTCCGACACAATTTTTGAACATATCGTCCGCTATTCTATTTTATGTTATGTTAGCAACTTAATAGTATGTCTAAATCACACATATATACAATATTATGTATACTTAAATCAATTAAGACCTATTGTTTCGTTCTTTTAATGTGTTATTCTTATAATCAATTTTGTATAATTATTTCACACTTTTTTTTGTCTTATTTCATATTACAAAAATTGTGAAAAAGTTCAACACATTTATTAGTTGTTATTTATATACTTTTAACATAAACTTATTAAGCATGGAAAGATTAGTGCCACCGCCTCCCGATTTCATCCTGACTTGAGATCTGAGTTATGTATGGAGCTTAATCCCCATCAGATGAATAAGTTAAAGCAAATTTATTAGATAACCCTTGTGTACAACCCCGTATTCGCGAAGTAGGGGTCCCCGACAGGCGCAAGACTAGCTATGCATTTTTAAGCTTTTGGAGAGGTTTTGCACTTTTGGTGGCCAATTTAGGCTTAACCCTTGGAATATACTAGTAGGGGGGATGAAATATTTGTCTCCCCCCCGGCCCCTTTGAGGGGTCGCCCCGACCGGTCTCGCCCTAGTAGCCAGCTCACCAGGCCGCCCGTCTCGCCAGGCCGCCCGTCTCTCCAGGCCGCCGCCAGCTCGCAGGACTCCAGCTCGTCAGGCCGCCAGCTCGCTCTCGCCCCGGCCGGTCTCGCCCTAGTAGCCAGCTCGCAGGCCGCCAGCTCGTCAGGCCGCCAACCCGCTCTCGCCCCGGCCGCTCTCGCCCTAGTAGCCAGCTCGCCAGGCCGCCCATCTCGCCAGGCCGTCGCTCTCCGCCCCAGGCTGCCAGCTCGCAGGCCTCCGTCTCGCCAGGCCGCTGTCTTGCCCAGCCAGCCCGTCTCCTCCAAGCCGCTTCTCTCCTGGCCTGTGCTCGCTCAGCAGCCAGCCCGCCCGGCCTCAGCTCGCCTAACCGCCCTGCTCGCCCGACTTGAGGGACTGCCCCTGGTGGACTGTAATTAGCCACTTAGAACATCGGGATTTGGCTGTTGGCAGACCAACTCGGGGGCATTTCAGTAATTTCAAGGGAGCGGAGGTTTGTTATTTGCATGTCATTCCCAGAAAACTATAAATAGACCCTTAGGGGTGCCTTGGAGAGGATCACTTCTTCATCACTTGAATCCCCTTGCTTTCGTCCTCCAAGGCACCTAACTCAGCATTGGCTTCCGGGTGTGAGGTGGGACCTCCGCGCTAGAGTCGAGGGTCTGTTCCTAGTTTCCTGAGCCTTTGGTTCGTGACGCTCGCCTGAGTGTAGTAGGTGTGAGGTCACCCCTTTCTTGGGACTCCGAACTCCACGAGTGACCAAGTTTTTGGTTTCAACATTTTGGTGCGGTGAGCGTGGAGAGTGATCAGCACAGAAGATTTCGGGAGAGTGTCATGACCGGAGATCAGGGAGGTAGTGATGATCTCGGCGAGCTCCCCAACCCGTCACCCTTTGTAGGAAGGGAGGAGCTCATGGCGTCCATCCAAGACATCATGGAGATGCTGCGAAGTTTTTCCCCTCGGGCTGACAGTTCAACCCCGACCCCCCATGGACTGGCTCCCAGGGGTCTCAGCGAGTTGACCCAGAGTGGTCTCGGCGAGCTGCCTCCCAGGGGCATAGACGAGATGACCCCAACAGGGGGAGAAGGAAGTGCACCAGGAAGAATGCCTGGGAAGGAAAGAATGGTAGAGGGGGTCGAGCGAGACCTCACCAGCCGGGAACTATTCCCCAGGCCGGCGAGTGCTCGCCTCCCACGCGACCAGGTAGCGCAAGTAGAGATCGTGAGACCACCAATGAGGGGGTCACCCTTCAGCGAGCTGATCATCTCGGCTCCCGTTCCCGAGGGGTTCAGAGAGCCTGACATGACCTACTATATCGGGAAGGATGACCCCGTCCAGCACCTGCAGTAGTTCGAGGATGCCGTCTCCATCAGGCCAATGACGGATGCCTTCAAGTGTCGCCTCTTCGCGATCACGTTGAGGGATAAGGCAAGAGACTGGTTCCACCAACTCCCACCGAAATCGATCTATGGGTTCGAGAACTTGAGCTGGAGCTTTCAGCTTCATTTCTCCACCTCCAAGAAGAGGAAGAAGAGTCCTGAGTCCATCTTACTGATAAGACAGTGGGTCGAGGAGTCGCTGGCCCACTACGTTGATAGGTTCCAAGAGGAGATCCTGGATATCCAGGAGATGCCGGGGTATGCCCTCCAGATGGCGTTCATGGTGGGGTTGCGCGAGGGGTTCTTCAAGATGAGCCTGACCCGAAAGGCCCCCCTTTCCTTCGAGGAGCTGATGGAAAGGGCGGCTGAGGAGATAGCCATGAAGGCGGCTAACCCGACATTTGTCAAGAAGTTTGCAAGGCTAACAGAGTCGGAGTCGAAGGAGAAAGGCGGCTTGAGGCATCAAGAGAGAAGACGGAGAGAGGAGCAGAGAGCTCTGGGGTTCCAGGGACAGGAGGGTCCAGAGCCAGGTTGGAGGCAGCAGGGAGGACATGCCCAGGGTCCAGGAAGAGCTCTCATCCACGGTGGGGGGGACTTTCAGGGAGGCCAAGGAAGATACAACTTCCAAAGGCAAGCCCTTAGGCAGCTCCTACCCCCACCGCAGCAAGCGATGACGATCGGTCGAAGGGAGAGGAGGAACCGCGCGGGAAGAGGAAGAGTCAGAGTAGAGTTACCCTACTGTGAGTTCCACCAGGAGGAGGGCCATGCAACAACTACTTGCCCCGAATTCCAGGAGTTGAGAAGGACAAGAGCTCCGGCGCCACAGCCTCAACAACCGCAAGATCCGGTACGGATTGAAGAAGTCCAACCCAAGGCAGCAGGGGAGAGGTGTGAGGACAGGATTGATGTGGGAACCCGGGGAGGGATCCCATGATTCACGAGCGAAGAGGGAGGTAGTGAAGTGGATCATCTCTTGTAATGAACTTTGCTTGTGTTGTATTAACTATAATTGATGAAAAAGACCGCCGGAAAGCATTTTTGATCCGTACCTTAGCTTCGAGATGATTCCGCTGACCAGATTCCCACTAACTGGCAGGACAGGTTGATCTATCGTGGAGGCTAAGTCCTTTTAGCTCCGAGATGATTCCGCTGACCAGGCTCCCACTAGCTGGCAGGGCAGGTTGATCTCTCGTGGAGGCTAAGTCCTTTTGACTCCGAGATGATTCTGCTGACCAGGCTCCCACTAGCTGGCAGGGCAGGTTGATCTCTCGTGGAGGCTAAATCCTTTTGGCTCCGAGATGATTCCGCTGACCAGGCTCCCACTAGCTGGCAGGGCAGGTTGATCTCTCGTGGAGGCTAAGTCCTTTTAGCTCAGAGATGATTCCGCTGACCAGGCTCCCACTAGCTGGCAGGGCAGGTTGATCTCTCGTGGAAGTTAAGTCCTTTTGGCTCCGAGATGATTCCACTGATCAGGCTCACACTAGCTGGCAGGGCAGGTTGATCTCTCGTTGAAGCCAAGTCCTTTAAGCTCCGAGATGATTCCGCTAACCAAACTCCCACTAGCTGGCAGGGCAGGTTGATCTCCGAGATGATTCCGCTGACCAGACTCCCATTAGCTGGCAGGGCAGGTTGATCTCTCGCGGAGGCTAAGTTCTTTTGGCTCCGAGATGATTCCGCTGACCAGGCTCACACTAGCTGGCAGGGCAGGTTGATCTCTCATGGAGGCTAAGTCCTTTTAGCTCCGAGATGATTCCGCTGACCAAACTCCCACTAGCTGGCAGGGCAGGTTGATCTCTCGTGGAGGCTAAGTCCTTTTAGCTGCGAGATGATTCCGCTGACCAGACTCCCACTAGCTGGCAGGGCAGGTTGATCTCTCGTGGAGGCTAAGTCCTTTTAGCTCCGAGATGATTCCGCTGACCAGGCTCCCACTAACTGGCAGGGCAGGTTGATCTCTCGGAGGGGGAGACCAAGTGTTTTTTACCCCGAGGCCGTCTCGTCATCCAGGCTCTCCACTCGCTGGCATGACAGGTTGACCCCTCGGGGAGGCCAAGTGTTTTTACCCCGAGGCTGTCTCGTCACCCAGGCTCCCACTAGCTAGCAGAACAGGTTAACCCCTCGGGGAGGCCAAATGTTTTTTACCCCGAGGCCGTCTCGTCACCCAGGCTTCCACTAGCTGGCAGGACAGGTTGACCTATCGGGGAGGCCAAGTGTTTTACCTCGAGGTCGTCTCGTCACCCAGGCTCCCACTAGCTGGCATGACAGGTTGACCCCTCGGGGAGGCCAAGTGTTTTTACCCCGAGGCCGTCTCGTCACCCAGACTCCCACTAGCTGGCATGACAGGTTGACCCCTCGGGGAGGCCAAGTGTTTTTACCCCGAGCCTTTCTCGTCACTCAGGCTCCCATTAGCTGACATGACAGGTTGACCCCTCGGGGAGGCCAAGTGTTTTTTACCCCGAGGCCGTCTCGTCACCCAGGTTCCCACTAGCTGGCAGGACAGGTTGACCCCTCGGGGAGGCCAAATGTTTTTACCCCGGGGCCGTCTCGTCACCCAGGCTCCCATTAGTTGGCATGACAGGTCGACTCCCCGGAGAGGCTAAGTATCTTTTCGACCACACAAAAACATTACACTCAACAAATACGTTGGGTTGGATGTTTCTTTCCGAGGTTGTGCCAACCTCGAAAAGAGCGCGGATTGTGTTCAACCCCGTATTCGCGGAGTGGGGGTCCCCGGCAGGCGCAAGACTAGCTATGCATTTTTAAGCTTTTGGAGAGGTTTTGCACTTTTGGTGGCCAATTTAGGCTTAACCCTTGGAATATACTAGTAGGGGGGATGAAATATTTGTCTTCCCCCCGGCCCCTTTGAGGGGTCGCCCCGGCCGGTCTCGCCCTAGTAGCCAGCTCGCCAGGCCGCCCGTCTCGCCAGGCCGCCGCCAGCTCGCAGGACGCCAGCTCGTCAGGCCGCCAGCTCGCTCTCGCCCCGGCCGGTCTCGCCCTAGTAGCCAGCTTGCCCGCTCTCGCCTCGTCCTGTCTCGCCCTAGTAGCCAGCTCTCCAGGCCGCCCGTCTCGCCAGGTCGCCCATCTCGCCAGGCGCTCGCAGGCCGCCAGCTCGTCAGGCCGCCAACCCGCTCTCGCCTCGGCCGGTCTCGCCCTAGTATCCAGCTCGCCAGGCCGCCCGTCTCGCCAGGCCGCCCTACTCGCCAGGCCGCTGCTCTCTCCCTAGGCCGCCAGCTCACAGGCCGCCGTATCGCCAGGCCGCTGTCTCGCCCAGCCATCCCGTCTCGCCCAAGCCGCTTCTCGCCTGGCCTGTGCTCGCTCAACAGCCAACCCGCCCGGCCTCAGCTCGCCTAACTGCCCTGCTTGCCCGGCTTGAGGTACTGCCCCTGGTAGACTGCAATTAGCCGCTTAGAACAGCGGAATTTGGCTGTTGGCAGACCAACTCGGGGGCATTTCAGTAATTTCAGAGGTGCGGAGGTTTGTTATTTGCAGGTCATTCCCAGAAAACTATAAATAGATCCTTAGGGGTTCCTTGGAGAGGATCACTTCTTCATCACTTTAATACCCTTGCTTTCATCCTCCAAGGCATCTAGCTCAGTATTGGCTAGGGAGGGGAAGACCTCAAAGGTCTTCCGGGTGTGAGGTGAGACCTCCGCGCTAGAGCCGAGGGTCTGTTCCTAGTTTCCCGAGCCTTTGGTCCGTGACGCTCGCCTGAGTGTAGTAGGTGTGAGGTCACCCCTTTTTTGGGACCCCGAACTCCACGAGAGACCAAGTTTTTGGTTTCAACACCTTGAGTATGAGTAGTATCTGCGACTCGCTAGTGCATGCCTGGCTCCTTCCAGATTAGATGTGCCACGTGCCCATATTTAGGAGGCCACCACCATCCACTACCAGTCCTGCAGGACCCTCTTGTGTTCCCATGGACATGAAGAGTGATGTAGACTAATTTTCAGAAATTAGTCTTTAAATATTAAATTTGAGAACAATTTAAATTTATGTGGCGCTAGCGGAATTGTCACAAGTGATATCAGTCAAAAACCAAGCTAGGGTTCATAAGACGCTCATTAACATCCTACAATTGAATGTTGATTTAATATGAAGTAACATTCCGTAGGTTCTTGGATTTAAAGAGGGGAAAATGAGGGGTTCATGAAATTATAGAGGGTGGAAATGAGAGGTTCGTGAACTTGGCTCTTGGATTTCAAGTCATGAATGAGTCTTTGATTAAAATTCTAGGAATTTTTCCACTATTAAATAATCCTGAAATTAAATGAGAAAGTTTATACATTGAAATACTTAATCTCATAGGTTCATGAACTTGGCTCTTGGATTTCAAGTCATGAATGAGGCTTTGATTAAACTTTAGGAATTCCTCCACTATTAAATAATCCTGAAATTAAATGAGAAATTTTATACATTGAAATACTTAATCCCAAAATTTTAAAATAATAAGATAAAATATTTTATTTTATAATTTTTTATGCTTGCCCTATTAATCACTTAACTAAATTGACAGACCTTTTCATTCATGGTCTTATTGGTCGGTTTCACCAAAAAATCTGAAAAACATCCACGAGGGACTGACACGAAAACACACGGGCGTGCGTATAACGTACGCGAAACAAACGTCGTTAATAAAATGTGCGCAAATAAAAAAATTAAACAAATGTGAAAACATGCGCGATACAAATAAAAGTGCAGGAAATAAAAAAATATGAGGCGACTCACGTTGCATTAAAGAGCATGGTTGTCGCTACCGGACCTCCCATGGCCACCAGGTCGGGGAACGTTCAACGTTATCGCTACTCGGGCAGGGGGCCATTTGACAGCCATTGCACTACGAGAAATTTGTTAGTTGAAGAAGGTGAACCCGGTGCTGATGCTGAGGAAGTCACCGATGAGGAGATTATTGTCACCAGTGAGGACGGTTGGGAGAACAATGTTGAGCGCTCCCTAGAGCTGTGTTATACGACGTCTCCTTTACATCCCGCATACTGACAAGCATTGACATCGTACGATAATTTTTTATACTTTCTTTCCCACTACGAGCAGTCCCTGCAAGTTTGTTGTTGATAGCGGGAGTTGTGTGAACATTGTGGCCCAATGGGCCTTAGAGCGGATGTAGATGCCCCCTGAGTCATCTCCATCCTTATTGAGTTATTTGGGTCGATAAGACAGGCATACAAGTTACCCAAAGGTGTTTGGTTTCGATCACTCTCTCCTCGTTTGAGGATTTTGTTTGGTGCGACGTTATCTCCATGTATGTCTCCTACGTTTTGTTAGGGAAACCTTGGTTCTACGACTGCGATGTTACATGTTTCGGTCGCTCGAACATGTGTGTATTCTACAACAAGGGTTGTAAGATCACATTGACACAGACCCAAACCAAGGAGAAATCCAAGAGGAAGGTCACGACCTCCACTTGCACGAGTTCATCCAAGCTACTGCACAATCGTATGCTGCAATGAGTTTATGAAAGAGCGTATACACCGACAGATTCTACGTATTGGCCGCCACTATGGCTTCTAATGGCCCTACGAAGATCCTTAATCCACCCCCTGAGATCTAGCGTATTCTCGATGAGTATGCTAACATTGTGTCAGATGATTTACCTGACGAGTTACTCTCATTGTGCGATATCCAACCCGCCATATATCTGTCACCGGGGGCTTCGCTCTCGAACCTACCACATTATTGGATGAACCCGGATGAGCTTGTTGAGCATGCTGAGACAGGTAGTTGAGCTTCTCAGAAAATAGTTCATACACGAGACTCTGAGTCCCAGCGCTGTCCCTGCCCTTCTCACCCCGAAGAACCGGAGCTAGTGTATGTGTATCGACTGCAGAGCTATCAATAAAATTGCTATCAAGTATCATTTCCCCATTCCCTGATTAGACGACTTGCTCGACACGATGGTCGGTGCCCAGATATTCTCGGAGATAGATCTGCGCAGTGGGTACCACGAGATCGAGATTCGTGAGGGAGACGAATGGAAGAAGTCCTTTAAGATAAAAGATAATCTCTATGAGTTGTTGGTCATACCTTTTGGGTTCAACACTTTCGTCCAGATCATGACCCAGATACTACAATCTTTCATGGGCAAATTCCCGGTCTCCGCTTTGATGACATTTTGATTTACTGTCGCTCTCCAGATGACCATCTGAGCCATCTGAGGCTCTTATTTGAGATCCTCTGAAAGGAGAAGCTATATATGAACTTGAAGAAGTGCTCATTCCTGACTGATTCTATATACTTTCGCGGGTTTATTATATCAGTGCGCGTGTCTGTTGACCCAAACAAGGTTTGTTTCATTCGTGAGTTACCTATTCTTTCCAATATCATTAAGGCATGTAGCTTTCACGGACTAGCCACCTTTTATAGGAGGTTTTTCCAGGGCTTTAACACCATCATGACCCTCTTCATGAGTTGTCTGCGAAAGGGAAATTTCCAGTGGACAGTGCCCGCCACTCGAGGTTTCGTAGAGATCAAGGAGAAGCTGACGACATCCCTCGTTCTGAGATTACCTGATTTCTCTCAGGTATTTAAGGTAGCCTGAGACGTATCTGGCGTTGGCATTGCCGAAGTACTGAGCCAGTGTTATCATCCAATTTCTTATTTTGATGAGAAGCTGAGTGAGTACCGACAAAAGTACTCAAATTATGATAGAGAGTTTTACGGAGTAGTGCAGTCACTTTTTTATTGGAGACATAATCTCCTCCCATGGGAGTTCGCCTTATACTCTGATTATCAGGCCAAGTGCTATCTTGATTCATAGTGAAAATTGGTGCGTAAACTGGTAAACATGCCAAGTGGGTCGAATACTTGCAGGATTTTCACTACACTCTCAAACACCGCGTGGGTGTTAAGAACAAGCCTGTCGACGCCCTTAGTTGTCGTGTTAATCTACTCCACACACTAATTGCTAGTGCGAATAGTTTTGTTCGACTACCTAACGTGTATCTCACATGCACTGACTTCATTGAGATTTACTCTCGATTGATGGGGAATTCCACCGAGCCCACCGAAGGGGTCAATATTATTGAGGGATACTTATATTGTAGGTCTCGTCTCTGCATTCCACTGACCATCTTCCGAGACTTTCTTATTTGGGAGTTGCAATCCGGTGGCGTTGTAGGCCACTTCGGCAGAGACAAGATGATTGCGTTGGTTGAAGAATGTTTTTATTAGCCTGCCTTGAAGAAGGATGTGGCAAGAGTTGTGTATCACTGCGACTCTTGTCTAACTGCAAAGGGTTCAAAACAAAACACTGAGCTTTATACCCCCTTCCAGTCCTGCACCATCCTTGGTTTGACATCAGCATGGATTTCATACTTGGCCTTCCTCGCTCTATGAGGAAGCATAATTCCATTTTCGTAATGGTATACCGGTTCTCGAGGTTGACCCATTTTATTGCATGTCGCAAGACCGCAGATACGACCCACGTAGCTACCCTCTTCATAAGAGACATCTTTCGTTTACATGGTTTACCCAAGTCTATAGTGTCCGACCTTCATATACTATTCATGTGTTATTTTTGGAAGACATTATGGTATACGATCCTGAAGTTTTCCACAACTTATCACCCACAGATTGATTGCCAGATTGAGGTTGTAAACAAGAATTTGGGAAATTTGCTATGGTGCCTAGTTGGTGAACACCCGTCTGTTTGAGATTCCGTGTTGTTCATTCCTGAGTTTGCGTACAATAGCTTTGTCATTACGTCTACTGGCATGAGTTTATTTTATATAGTGTTTGGATATGAGCCTAGGAAGCCTATTCACCTCGTCCCAGTTCCTTTAGTGTCACAACCTAGTTAATCCACTGAGTCCTTGATGTAGAACGGAAATCTCGAGTCAATTTTAAATAAAATAAATTTGATTTCTCCTTTAAATATATTGCGCTAGCATGATGTTCTCGAGCAACGGTAAGCGACAAGCAAGTCATGGCTTCACAAACGCGCATACGAGCCTAACAATCAAGCGTAATTAACAATTATGAAATAGTTCTTCCACAAGTATGCGAGGGAGGAAAAATACGAGAATATGGAAATTAATGACTAATCAGTGACGAGTTAATTAAAGACAAAAAAAATATTAAGTATATTTTGATTAATAGTAAACTAGCAAGGGAGATAGGTTTTGGGAGATATACCCACAGTTGCACGATGAACAAATGTCAGGAAACAGGGACTGAGTCAGCTGATGGAAGCGGGAAGTTCTGTTGAGGCTCAGGGGACTGGACAGAGTGGATGGAGTGGACGGAGTGAACGGTGGTGGGAGAGGACTGTTCGTCGAATCCCACGGAGGCTGGCGGCGAGGAGGTTGACGGCAGTGGCAGCGGAACTGGCAGCTGGGGGACTTGTAGATGGCTGGAGCTATAGAACCGACGGGGGAGGGGGGAGGGGAGAAGCGTCGTTCTGATGCGTGCACTGTTTTGGAGGATGGTTTAGTTAGTAATTATTAATTATGGGAAGGGTAATTTTGTCTTGTAAGTGCCAGCTATATAAGGCACATGGGGGGAGTGTTTTAGGGTTATGCTATTTTGGTGTTTGCGTGAAAAGTCGGAGGAAGAAGCCTCCCCTGTTGCTGTGTAATCCCGCCTGTTCAGGGTTCGGCCCTTAGGGTGGTTGTTTGAGTTCTTGCTACTTGTATCTTGTTTTGCTTTTGCTTTGAAGTTTAATGGTAATAGTGTGTTGGAATCAACCTTGAAGAAGAGTAATTGCTTCTGGATTTCTTATTAGTTTTTCAGTTCTTATCAACTGGTATCAGAGCCTAATCGGGTAGTAGACAACATGCCCGTTTCCGACAATACCCGTGCAAAGGAGACAACGCCGGAACTCGATTTGCTCCGCCAGGATCAGGCGGCCTTGGCCCAATCTGTTCAAACCCTCACCGCGCAATCCGACCTACAAAACCGCACACTGGACGAACTTCGGAACCTGTTCCTCACGCTGGTACCCCAACCCCGGGACAACGCCGACGACTCGGGAGGTCGCACATCCGCCACCAACGCGCCACCGCTGCCGCGCCAAGACCCCCGCTACAACAACCATTCCCATCGCTTTGAATTTCCACGATTCTACGGTGATGACCTGCAAGAGTGGATTTATAAAGCTGAACAATTCTTTGATCTTGACGAGACACCGCCGGATTTGAAGGTCAAAATCGCATCGGCTCACATTGAGGGTAAAGTTTTGTATTGTCACCAAGCGTTCATGAAATCTCGCCTCACCCGACATTGGCCCACTTGGGAGGAATATACCAAGGCTCTCGCTCAGCGCTTTGGCACCATCCTCTTCACCGACCCCATGGCAGAACTCAAGAACCTGCGGCAAACGAGCACTGTGCAATCATTCCTGGACGAGTTTGATGTTTTGCTCCACCGCGTCACGGTTCCGGAAGCGCACGCAATCAGCTTTTGCATTGCCGGTCTCCGAGACGACATTGGATATGCTATCCGCATGTTTCAGCCCAAGACCCTTCAAGATGTCTTCGCCTTAGCTCGGATGGAGGAGCAACGTACCGCGGCGACACCTCGACGCACTATGGTCGGCACCTCGACAACTAATTTTGTTTCGGACCGTCGACAATCCTCATCCAAACCGCTTTCCGCACGGCTCTCTCACCCCACACCCGCAGGTAACTCCAGCAACCATCGCCGGCTGACCACGGCGGAAATGGCCGAGAAGCGTGCAAAGGGCCTTTGCTTTTGGTGCGACACCAAATACACACCGGATCACCGTTGTGAAGCACGCGGGAAATCCTATGCCCTTGAGCTCATTATGGACGACGACGATGTTGAACTCGCACCGGGAAGTGAGGAAGTAGTGGGGGAAGTAACTGATAGAGACGAAGTGGAGGAGGTACCACATTTATCAGTGCATGCCCTGATGGGAATTACACAATATCACACTATGAAGGTCTCGGCTTCGTATCAAGGTCATACCATTCACATTTTGATTGATTCCGGGAGCACCCACAACTTTGTGGATGAGGGGACAGCTCACAAATTACATTGCCGAGTGACACCCATGCCACCTTTCAACGTGGCTATTGCTGACGGACGTCGCCTATCAAGTTCCACCAAAGTGTTGGGTTTTCAATGGCGCATGCAGGGTGTTTTTTTTACAACGGATATGCTGGTCTTACCACTGGGAGGATGCGATGTCGTTCTAGGAGTGCAATGGCTGAGTACTCTTGGTGTGATACATTGGGATTTTGGTAATCTCGGCATGGATTTCACGAGTCAAGGACGGAAAATTTCCTTGCGAGGCTCCAAGACAACAACCGAGACGTGGATGACGCAACACAATTTGGAAAAATTGTTGGCCAAGGGAGGTAACCTAAACATGTTATCCTTGTGCACCCTTAAATATACTCAGGATTACATAGAGGGTCCGGTAGACACCTCTACTATCCAGCTGCAGGAACTGGATTCAGGCCATGGGGAGCAAGCCGAAAAGGAGCCACAACTTACCGTCCTGGACGGCGGGTTTGCTGACAGCCGTATGGACTCCACCTTGACAGCAACCGAAGCACAGTCATTGGAGGAGATATTAGAGCAATTCGGGGAGACATTCCAGGATCCGTCCGGGTTACCACCACTGCGAGAGCACGTCCACCGGATTCCTTTGGCAGACGGTCACGACGCCATTAATTTGAGGCCTTATCGATATCCCCCCATTCAAAAAGATGAAATTGAGAAGATGGTTGGCGAGATGCTGCAAACCGGGATAATTAGACCAAGCACTAGTCCGTATGCGTCACCGGTGGTGTTGGTGCGTAAAGGGGACGACACGTGGCGGCTTTGTATTGACTACCGCCAACTTAATCTACACACGGTGAAAGATAAATTCCCCATCCCAATCATTGAGGAGCTCATCGATGAGTTACAAGGAGCGGTCTTTTTCTCCAAGCTGGACATGCGTGCCGACTATCATCAAGTACAGATGGCGGAGGAGGACGTCTATAAGACGGCCTTTCGAACACACCAGGACCATTACGAGTTCTTGGTCAAGCCATTCGGATTGACGAATGCGCCGTCCACTTTTCAGAGCATGATGAATTCGATCTTCCAAGATCAACTACGGAGGTTCATTTTAGTTTTTTTCGATGACATTTTGATTTTCAGTCCCTCTTGGCAGGAGCATTTGGCACATCTTACCTTCACGTTGGGAAAGCTACGCGACCATCACCTCTTCCTCAAACGGAGCAAATGTAGCTTCGGCCAACGACGGGTTCACTATCTCGGCTATATCATATCCCATGATGGGGTGGCCACGGATCCGGAGAAGGTGCGAGCTATGTTGGAATGGCCTACTCCAATGACAGTCAAACAAGTGCGCGGCTTCCTTGGACTCACCGGGTATTACCGGAGGTTCATTCAAGGCTACGGCGGTCTTGCTAAACCGTTGACGGAACTTCTGAAACCAGCCCGTCTACAGTGGTCGGAGGCGGCCAATCGTGCGTTCAACCAACTCAAGATCGCAGTCTCTCAGCCGCCGGTGCTCGGCCTCCCGGATTTCACCAAACCGTTTGTGCTAGAATCGGATGCATCGGAGAGGGGAATTGGGGCGGTTCTACTCCAAGACGGCCGGCCAATCGCCTACTTCAGCAAAGCGTTGGGAAAAAAGAACTCGATGTTGTCGGTGTATGAGAAAGAGTTGTTGGCCGTAGTATTGGCGGTGCAACATTGGCGGCACTATTTGATCACGCGACCATTTACTATCCGCACGGACCAACAAAGTTTGAAGTTCTTCTCCAATCAAAAGCTCGCGACACCGGCGCAACAAAAATATGTAGCCAAATTGTTTGGATACGACTACACCATTCAGTACAAGCAAGGGAAGACCAATCTATGCGCGGATGCGCTCTCACGCCGCGACGGGACGGAGGAAGGGGAGTTGTGTGCCATGGTAACGATTACATCAAACTTCATGCGAGAACTCAAAGAATCCTGGCAACGTGATCCCAAAATACAAGATATTATCGCCCAGAAAACAACGGATGATGCTAGCCAACCCAAGTATCAATGGAGAGGGGTTTATTGAAGCGGAAGGGGCGCTTGGTAGTGGGGGAGGACACCGCCCTTCGGCTGAAATTACTACAGCCCTACCATGAGAGCACATGGGGAGGTCATTCCGGGATCACAGCCACATATCAACGCTTAAAGAGGATGTATTTTTTGAAGAAGATGAAAGTGGAGGTCTATGAATATGTCCGACGGTGTGTTGTATGCCAACAATGCAAACCGGACAACCGAAAAGTTATGGGGCTGCTGCAGCCTCTCCCCATATCGGAGAAGATTTGGCAGGACATTTCGCTAGATTTTGTGGAAGGACTTCCCAAGAGCCACGGGAAAACAACCATCTTGGTCGTGGTGGACTGCCTGAGCAAGCAAGCGCACTTCATCGCGATAGCACACCCGTACACGGCCGAGGGAGTGGCGCAGGTGTTCTTGGACTCCATTTTCCGGTTGCATGGACTACCCGAATCCATCGTCAGCGATCGGGACGCCACCTTTGTGAGTCAATTTTGGCAAGAGCTTTTCCGGGTATTACAAGTCAAACTACGGTTGTCTACGGCGTACCGCCCCCAATCCGACGGACAAACCGAGGTGGTGAATAGATGTTTGGAGAATTACCTACGGTGTATGTGCTTCGAGCGGCCGAAGAATTGGGCACAATGGCTACCCCTTGCGGAATGGTGGTACAATACTACTTATCAAAGTGCCATCAAAATGACGCCGTACGAGGTGGTGTACGGGTAAGCACCACCATTACATGTGGCTTACAATCCGGGCTTGGCGGAGGTAGAAGCGGTGGACCGATCATTAGCAGCACGTGAGCAAGTCATCCAATTACTCAAGGTAAACTTGGCGGCGGCCCAAAACCGCATGCGTGTTATGGCGAACAAGAAGCGAAGGGAACGCGTGCTCGAAGTGGGGACATGGGTGTATGTTCGCTTACAACCTTACAAACAAACATCTATTAGGCCGCGGGGCTGCCATAAATTGGCTCCAAAGTATTTTGGGCCGTTCCAAGTGTTGGCAAGGGTCGGCATGGTGGCGTATCGGCTGCACCTTCCGGCGGAGGCGAAGATTCATCATGCCTTCCACATCTCACAGTTACGGGAACATCATGGAGACCCACCCACTCAAACCATTCCTCTACCTTTGGCGGTGAATAGTGAAGGCAATGTGATGGTAGAACCGGTAGCCGTACTAAATCGCCGAATTATTCCCCGAGACGGTAGGGTGGTAACGCAATGGTTAATCCAATGGGCAGGTGGTACAACGGAGGAGGCAACATGGGAAGACCATTGGAAGATTCAAGAACGATTTCCAGATTTTCATCCTTGAGGACAAGGATGTGGTGGAGGAGAAGGTAGTTGATGCATGCACTGTTTTGGCGGATGGTTTAGTTAGTAATTATTAATTATGGGAAGGGTAATTTTGTCATGTAAGTGCCAGCTATATAAGGCACATGGGGGGAGTGTTTTAGGGTTATGCTATTTTGATGTCTGCGTGAAAAGCTGGAGGAAGAAGCCTCCCCTGCTGCTGTGTAATCCCGCCTGTTCAGGGTTCGGCCCTTAGGGTGGTTGTTTGAGTGCTTGCTACTTGTATCTTGTTTTGCTTTTGCTTTGAAGTTTAATGGTAATAGTGTGCTGGAATCAACCTTGAAGAAGAGTTATTGCTTCTGGATTTCTTATTAGTATTTCAGTTCTTATCACGTGCTCCTTAGAAGGCAGGCGAGGAGGGGTCGCCGGAACTCGGGGAAGCCGGTGGCGGCAGTGACGAGCCTAGAGGAGAACATCAGGGGCAACTGAGTTCGGCGTCGGGGCTCACGTTGCGTGAGGAGGAAGAAGACTGTGGGTCAGACCTTTGGGAAACAGAGAAATTAATTCTCTGTTCCCAGATAATGTCCAAGTTGTTGTTAAAGGAGGAGATAGGTCTCTTTTAATAATACAGGTAGGATATCAAAAAAGGGTAATTACAGATTTTGGCATTAAAAAGGGGAAGCCTATTAAAGTATGAGATTGACTCAACATGTAATTTTAATTGGGATAAAAAGATACCAAATAAATTCGTGTTTCCTGATTTAAAAATATTCCTAAAAGAAAGAACAAGATTTATTTTATATTTTTTTAAAATATATTTTGTCGAGCTTGTCATAATTAACTATTACCTAATTTGACGGAACTTTTTATTCAGCGACTTATTGGACAATCACCTCAATAAGCCGTACAACGAGCACGGACGATGTGTGCGAAATAAAACAAACAAGTACATGCATGGAAAATAAATATGCGCTAAGGCATGCACTGCACAGAAAATGTGGAAAATGACAATAAAATAAAGATGCGCGAAAATGCGAGTTGGATCAGTCCTTCATCCATCATATACATGAATTGATCCAGAAGAAAATTGGTAGTAGTAATAAATTATATAAGACATAAGCAGACGAGCACATGCGTAAACAACATTTTCAGATCGGCGAACAGGTCATGTTAAGAATTCGCATGGAGAGACTCTCAAAAGGGGTTGCTAAAAAGCTACATTCTAAGTTAATGAGTCCTTATGTACAATCAACTTCATTCATTGAAGATGAATGCTTTTAGTTAGGGGGAGTTGATGGGGATCAGCTGCAGGATCGTCACTGGAGTTTGGGCCACCACTCATAGGGGCTCGTATTTGTGTACTCGCGCATGGAGCGTTAATCGGATCGTCGATCCGATACAACAAGCATGTCTGTAGCGTTGTTACTACATTTTAATGTTTTTTTTTGTATATTTTGGGATCGAGCGTAGTAGCCAATCATAGTCGTTCACGTAGGGTTCCCTAACCCTGCTTTTCGCTATAAATAAGGGGGAGGATTACCATTTTGAGGCATTGTTTACCTTGTGAGAGGTTCTAGAGACAACACTCAAATTGTGCTGCGACGCCGCGAAACCCTTGGGTGCGACGTCCCAGTTATTTTTGGTTTTCCTTACATTTTCCGTGAGCTTAATTTTATTCCTCTCTGATTCCCACTCACCCAGCCCTAACCGCATGTCCACTTCCAAAACAACCGCTCGAAGCGCAATTGAAGACCGCCTTCCTCACGGGAAACCCATGGCCTACCTCCAGATCCATCGCAAGCGCCCGCATCTCCCTCATCCCCAACTACACACTACAAGGTCCTCCTCTCTCGATCCCTCCACGGTTATGATCCCCTTTCACGCACTAGAGTCACAACCCGTCACGACTCTCGTCGCAGACTCGCACCGATCAACCGCCGCCACCCCTTCTGAGAAGTTCATCCCCTAAACCCGTAACCCTCATCCTTCTCTAAATCAACTACAGGCGCCACTACCTCTTCGGCCTCCAATACCTCCCCTTCACCCCCTTCAGTCGACGACTCATCCAGTCATCCCCCCTACAAGATGCATTCTCCACCATTTCCCCACCGGTGTTGCCACTTTTCAGCCACCAACCGCTACTTCCACTCTCTGTTTCCTGCAATCTAAGTCGCTTCGGCTTGTTACAATTGCCCACCGACTAGGGCTGAACATATCATTCGAAACTCGAAAATCGTTCGAATATTGAACCAAATCAGAATCGATTAAAATATATTCGACTCAATTTGAGTCGATTCAATTTGACTTGAATCTAATTTCAAGTCGATTTCGAGTCAGCCCTGAATCGCTTGAAATATGATTCGAATTGACTTGAATTAATTAAAAATATTACGTATGTATTAATATATTCTTATTTTAAAATTAAAAATAATAAAATTTAAGTCTAAATAAAAAGAATGAAGACTTTAAGTATTTTATTTGCTAAATTTATAGGTTACCCAATTTAATTTTGATCCAATTAGGAATAAAGAGAAAAATTGCTAAATTTCGAGCCAGCTCGATTCGATTTTGAGCTGACTCGGAATCGAGCCATTTCGAGTCGAGCCGACTCGACTCGAAATTGATTTCGAGCCGAGTTCGAGTCGAAAATTTCGATTTCCAGCCGAGCCAAAATCGCCTGAACTCGACTCCATATCAGCTCTACCACCGACACTCCCCGCCGCTGGATCTCCATTCTTGTTAGTATCTAGTTTGTGTCTTTAATTTTATTATTGAATATGTGAACGATTAGTGCATAGTGCTTGAGAATCGTGATTGTTGCGTTGTTATATTTTTCTATTTTCTATAATTCTCATATGTTTAAGTGTGGCTTTGAACCCTTCATGCAAAGGAGTACATATTCACTTGTTTATTGGAAGTTGTAATGCACATTTTTCTATTTTCTATAATTCTCATATGTTTAAGTGTGGCTTTGAACCCTACATGCAAAGGAGTACTTATTCACTTGTTTATTTGAAGTTGTAATGCACGATATGTTAGTTTGCTAAATTTTTATAATTTGATTTGCCAAAATTACTTCCGGTCAAATCAATTCAAGCACACATCATATAGTTTATGTTTGTTTGAGCTGACGACAGTCACATGGGCTCACATTAGATTTAACGCACGCCTCTTACAGCCTACCCCACGTCAGCCTTGTTTGGCGGAAAGTATTTCCCACGGATTTCTACCGCAGGGAGGCCACCGCAGTCGGATTTCTTAAGGTGGGGAGGATCCCACCGCGCGGCTGCAGCCCCTCCAAACAATCCGCCTCCACGACTGTGCGGGGCGGTCTCCGCAACCGCCCAGAATCCACTCCGCCAAACGAGGCCTAACACACAATGACTCCCGCATAATAACGACGGGTAGAGAACTCTTACCGCATCATCATATATCCCAACAACATAGAATGTCATTGGGTATCAAGTCATTTACTCTTTTCCATTGTTAACTAATTGTAGTCTCATCCTTTATTCCTCTGAACCTATTTACTATTATTTAAGCAAGTTGGAACAAATGCAGGAAGGTGTCAACCCAATTGCTATGCCTGCGGTTCAAACGAGTCCTCAGCAATTTATTGGAAATCAAATATCATTCAGGCCGAGTGTCGTCTACATGTTTCCGGTTTGTGATTTGATTTATGTTAAGTAATTTAAATTACGTAAATTTTCCTAGCATCGTCATATTACACCCAAGCAGCTTCATTTGTATTCAACTCCTAAGAAGCTTCAAATCAAGTTATTCACTACAGTTGTTAGCTATTTCATGAAGAACTAACTCTGTGTTCAGGGTGTTGTATAATGAAAAATATAATCATTAGAAATGTTTTATGACAGGGAGGTTTTAATCCACAAACCTTTACAAATGGGACCATGCTGCCATGGATATATCAGCAAATATGCCAGGTTCAATTTTTGATTCACTTCCAATCATATATAGCACCATTTCATCATGGAATGCTATCCCTCACTTCTCTTCAAGTCATGGCTACTCTATTAATAGTTTTCTCGAAACTCGACACACAGGGTGCTCATCCACCTGGCACGACTCCTGAACAAGCACGCAAGAGACGGAAGATTGCTCGCTTCTTAAAGACAAAGCAGGCAGCTGATAACACAACCGATCCTCGTCCCTCCTTCCAGGGTTGTAGAAATGTTGTCTAGGCATATGGCCCTTCTACATCCTGATATTAAAATGGTAGATTAGCAATATCTTTTGTATCTACAAGCAAATTATACATATTTGTTTATATCATATATTGACCTGAGATATCTACTATTTCTCTTCAACTAACAATTTATCCTCTCAGGTTTGGAGGGCAGGTTAGTTTGTTCATGAGCAATAATTCTCAAATCTCCAATCTCTGTTAAAATTCTCCATGCAGAAGTCAGCTGCAAAGCCTGTAATTAATGTCCCTGTTCATTATGAGATGTAAAAAAAAAATTCCCTGGTTTAGTATGTTTATAGTAGATGAATTGCAACTTGTGGCTGTTAAACTATTTTTAGAAGGGGTTATTGTGTGTTTTTTCAGTTTAGGGTGAAGCTGTTGTGGTTTCTCTGGCTTCTGGTGATGATTTGCTGCCGTGCGTGGTATAGGGTTTTGGTAAGATTCAGATTGAGCTCGGAATGTGAATCTATTTTGGATTCAGATTGTGCTCGGTTCAGATTATGCGAGCCGACTGTTGAACTTGGATCGGAATGAGCTTGCTTGAGATTCGGATATATATATATATATATATATATATATATATATATATATATATATATATATATATATATATATATATATATATATATATATATATATATATATATATATATATATATGTTTGTAATGTATGTGTATGATTTTAAGTAATGTAGGCATGCATTTACTCATTAGAGTACATTTTTTTCATATACTTAAGATTATCTTTGTGTAAGTTGGAGTAGGTGTCTTATGAGTTCAATAATTTTAATCAAATTGCTTTAAATTTTGGCTTGAATTGTAGGTTGTCATACCTGGTTTGAATGTAGATCTCACAAGACCCTCCTCAAACAAGACACAATCCTTTGTGATATCTTCCTCAGCCAAATCTTAGGTCAAATTTACTATAAATCAACACAAATAATTATCCCAATTCATCCACCTAAATCTATTTAACATTGGATACAAAATAAATTGACATACATATGATATATTCATATTGTATAATAAAGTTATTAAATAAAATATCTTCTTATACTGACAGCATATACCTAAGTGTGTCCGCTTTTGGTACGTATACATACCTATTTTCTAAGGTGCGCGACTAGATCTGGCCATAGGAGTTGATCATGTGGCTTTTAATTTAACAGTGCAAATTATTTCCTGCAAAATATGGTCGTATTTCTTGAATACGGCCGTATCAAAAAGTGAACGTAGAACAGTTCAAACAAATTTGCACCGTTGATTAAAAGCCATGAGATTAAGTATACGGTCGGATCTACTCGCGCACGTCCCTAAGATACCCTTACCTACCAAATTATTAAGGCACCTAAGAAGATCTATGAAGGCAATGATGATATGCTGGTATATAGCAATCATTATTCTAAAAATTTGTGGCATACCAGCATCTAAAAAAAGAATCTAGCAGCAAGCCTATAAAAATCATTAAAAAATAATCTAGCACCAAGCCTATAAAAATTATTAAAAAAAAAATCTAGCAGAAAAGCAAGCCTATAAAATTTAGTATAAAATAATAATCCAGCGGCAAGCCTATAATATATATTCCTAACTTCCAGATTTGTAAAAGTATGAAGCAGTGTGCTTGAGCCCTGTCATTAAGCTAACTGTATCTATCTAGGTTCATGTCATCTAAAATTCTTTACAGTAATTAAATCACCTGAAAATAAGATTAGAGAAGAACAATATTTGTCATATAAACTCTAAACCCCAAAAATCCTTAATCCCTAAACCAATTAAGATTGAATGAACCAGATGGGGATCAGTCACGACCGCGATCGACAAGGAGATCGGGCCACCACTCCGTGGGTCTTGTATTTGTGAATTTGCTTGGGATACATTGATCGGATCGGTGATGCGAGATCACGAGCGTGTCTGGAGAGTCGTTTACTATTTTGTGTTATTTTAATTTATGGGGCATTATTTAGCATTATTAGAGCAGAGAGCGTAACGGCCGACCAAAGCCATTCGTGTAGGGTGCCTAACAACCCCTCTTGTTATAAATAGGAGAATAAGCTTTCAGTTTGGGATATTATTTATTTTCTGAGTGAATCTAGTCGACAATCATTTGTGGTGTGACACAGCGAAACTCTGGGGGTGCAACGCATGGGTTACATTTTAAATTTGCCTTTCTCATTACCTCCTTAAAACAGCTTCTCTCGTAAATCCCATGATCCCACGGTTCATTCCTTGCAGGGGCGGATCCAAGGGGGGCCCATGGGGGGCCCGGGCCCCCCAAAAAATTTAAAACATATATATATATATATATATATATATATATATATATATATATATATATATATATATATATATATATATATATATATATATATATATATATACATGTATATATATATATATACATGTATATATATATATATATACATGTATATATGTATATATACATGTATATATATATATACATGTATATATATATATATATACATGTATATATACATACATATATACATGTATGTATATATATATACATGTATGTATATATATATACATACATATATACATGTATATATACATACATATATACATGTATATATATATATATATATACATGTATATATATATATATACATGTATATATATATATATATACATGTATATATATATATATATACATGTATATATATATATATAGAGAGAGAGAGAGAGAGAGAGAGAGAGAGAGAGAGAGAACTTTAGACAGCGGTATTTCTAAGAACCACTGTCTAATATATATATAGAACTTTAGATGGCGGTTCTTTTAAGAATGGTTGTCTAAAGTTCTTCTTATAATATATAATTTTTGTACTAAAATCCGCTACCCTAGCCATTTCCTTCCTGCTCCAGTGCTCCACGCCGCTCCCGTGCCCCCATTTCCAAGGTAGCTCAAAATTCTCTGTTCGAATTTCTTCCTTAGTTCTTGATTTCTTGTCGCATTTTCCTGAAATAAATTTTGATGATTATATGCCATTAATGTAGGTCATTAATGTAGGTCATGTATTTTGATGATTATTTTCCTGTAATTAACATAATATAGAATTTAAAGGTGTCATTACTGTAGGTCATGTGTACTTCAAACTTAAAAGAAATAATTGGTTTGAGTTGAACTTTTGATAACTCTTTATTAGATTTTAGTTATGTCAGTGTTTTGACTTCAACAATCACCTGTTTTTCCTAACACCAGATGTAAGAGATACTAAGATTAGGACTTCTTCATAGTCTTATTTTGCTCCTCACAAGGTTTAGTTGTGACATCCTAAAACTTGTAGGCTTGTAGCTGAGCGTATTATTATGTGTCATAAGTGAATGTTATAATGCATGTTTGATGTTTCATAGGTTGTTTTTGTTATACAAATAATTATGAAAAAATTAAAAACTATTGATTCATTTTTCAACAAAAAATCAACAAATGAAACCAACACATCTTTGTTAATAGAACAAGTTAATGTTCAATCTCAAGATATATGTAATGTTGATTCTTCCCTAGCTGAAAGTGGTTCAATCATTTTCGATCGTGATCTTGGATTACGACGACAAATTTGGGACTATCCTATAAATTAACAGGATGAAATGCAACAAGTTTATAATAAACTTGGACTTTATCAACACAAACTTCTAGAGTATCCATCCTCAGGTGAACATAAGCGAAGATTTCAATATTTGTGGTTCGAGAAGTTTCCATGGTTGTAGTATTCACCTGCAAAATATGTTGCATATTGTCACCCTTGCTATATTTTCAATAAACAAAATAGTGGTCGATATGGATCAAACTCATTCACGGCGAAAGGATTTCGTAACTGAAAGAAAGTCAATGGAAAGAATTGTACCTTTTTGACTCATGCAGGGAAGGATCATTGTTCTCCACAAAACCTTGCAGTCAAAAATTGTATGGATTTAATTGCTCAAACTCAACATATAGATAAAGTGATGGAAAGACAAACATCTCAGCAAATCGCAATGAATCAGTTATCGGTTTGAACTTCAATTGATGCATTGCGATATTGTGCATTTCAAGAAATTGCAGTTCGAGGTCACAATTAAACTCAAGAATCTATTAATCGCGGGAATTTTGTGCAAGTAATCAAATTGCTTCGGACTTATAACAAGAAAGTTGATGAAGTTTTGTTAGAAAATATGCCAGGAAATGCTATTTATATATCACCTAATATTTAGAAGGATCTTCTTTTGATTATGTCAAGAAAGGTATAAGATGTAATTCGTAAGGAAATTAACGATTCCAAATATTGCATAATAGTTGACGAATCTAGAGACAAATCAAAAAGAGAGCAAATGGCCATCGTGATTCGATTTGTGGATGTTCATGGCTTGGTGCGAGAAAGGTTTTTAGATCTTATTCATGTTACAGATAAAAGTGCACTGACTCTTAAGAATGAAATTTCAGCAGTCCTCTCTCGTCATAATTTGAGTATCCATGATATACGGGGTCAAGGATATAATGGTGCAAGTAACATGCGAGGTGAATGAAAAGATTTATAAACTTTATTCCTTAATGAATGGTCTCAAGCTTATTATATTCACTATTTTGCACATAAGTTTTAGCTAGTTCTTGTTACAACATCAAAGGAAGTGAATGCAGTGCATAATTTTTTTAATGAGCTGATATATATTGTTAATACTGTTGGTGCTTCTTCTAAACGCAATGATCAATTATGAGCTGCACAAAAAGAGTACTTCGATCACATGATTGCTCTAGGTGAAATTGAGATCGGCACGGGAGCCAATCAAATTGGTTCACTACAACGACATGGTGACACTAGATGGTCATCACATCTGAACTCTATTTATAGTGCTATAAATATGTATAATGCTACATGCTCTGTGTTGTTTGATATTAGTGATAATGGATGAACATCTGCTCAACGAAGGGATGCTGAAGTAGCCTTTAGAAAAATGGGAGTATTTGAATTTGTATTCATTTTTCGTTTGATGAAAGAA
Source organism: Platanthera zijinensis (assembly GCA_039513925.1). NCBI lineage: Eukaryota > Viridiplantae > Streptophyta > Magnoliopsida > Asparagales > Orchidaceae > Platanthera > Platanthera zijinensis. The sequence goes on along the minus strand of CM077091.1, from coordinate 5,807,908 downwards.
ATTTTGGAAATCAGTGACGTTTTATGCAAAGCACTGCAACATCAATCTCAGGATATATTGAATGCCATAAATTTAGTTTCAATAACAAAACCTCTCATTCAGAAGTTGTGAGAATCTGGCTGGGAAAAGTTCTTACAAGATGTGAACATATTCTGTGAGAAAAATGAAGTTAAAGTTCCTGACATGAACACTCAATATAGTGATCGTCGGTTTCGAAGTCCGCGTAATATTATTATAGTGAAACATCATTTTCAAGTAGATATTTTCAATGTCTCAATAGATTGTGTGTTGCAGGAGCTAAATTCTAGATTCAGTGAAAATTCTATGGAACTCTTTCGTCTAAATGTGGCATTAGATTCAAGTGATGAATACAAGTCTTTCAAGATTGATGATATATGTGTCATTGCAAAGAATTTCTACCTTCAAGATTTCAGTGAACAAGAAATTTAAGTGTTAAATACTCAATTGCAGCATTATCAACTTGATGTTCCTTCTCATAAGGACTTTAAAAAATTATCTACAATTTCCAAGTTGTATGAGAAATTGGTGGAAATAAAAAAAAATCGAAGACCTACTATCTTATTGACAAATTGATTCGTTTCATTTTGACTCTTTCGATCTCAACAATAATTACAGAAAGATCATTCTCTGCTATAAAACTTGTTAAAACGAGACTTCGTAACAAGATGAAAGATGAATTTCTTGCAAATTGCATGACTTTATATATTGAGCGAGAAATAGCGGAGAAAATTGACAAAGATTGTATCATAGATGAATTTAATGAAGTGAAAAATTGCAGTGTACAATTGAAGTGACATGTATATGATTGTTTGTATATTTTTTGGCTTATTGAAAATATATGTTATATTTTGTCAAAAAGCTGTCTATATATTTTTTACTTTTAAAATTTTATTTTAAAATTTGTTTGTCTTCGCTTGGTGACTAGGCCCCCTAGGTAAAATTCCTGGATCCGCCCCTGATTTCTTGTAACTACAATCTCGTCAATAATTTTCCCATCGCTGCCAGCCCACTCTTCCCATTGTTGTACGCCCAGGTTTCATCCCCGTCAAATATCTTGTTAAAAATTTGAAGTGAGACTGCGGTACCCGCATGACCGCAACTACAACCGCGTGATAGTAAAGATTTCAGAATATTCCTTATCAACCAATAAATTGGGGTTCGTACCCATGTCATTGAAACAAAATAGTAGCTCATGAGACAAGGTTGCGGTTAGCAAGTTGCGACAAGAAGAAGTGATCTATAGTTAGTCTTTTTTGAACTCTGCAACTAGTGTCAGGTGATAATGCGACTAGAACTGACGATAAGGTCAGTGGTGGCTTCATTGTGAAGTTACATGCATCAATTGGCGAGTATGCGACTAGTGCAGTGCGGTAAACCTTACCGTTAGTGGTAACTACGGTTAAGCTATAACACCCCAAGTTTTGTGGGTTTGGATGTTGAAATGACAAGGCTAGGTGTAGCAAAAATCTACCACCGGCTGTAGCCTTTACCTTTGCGCGGTAGCGGTTGGAGTTTTGATCGATCGCCTAGAGACTCGTCTAACCGAATCACCTAGACCCGTCTGGCCGGTCGCCTAGATCTGCCTAGTCAAATTTCCTAGAATCTCATCTGCTCGAACCTTGAAATCGTCCACCCGAGCTCCTGGAGCTAGCGCTGAGCGGTAACTCGCTACCTCCACGCGGTAGTGCGCGTAAAAAGATTCATAAAATCTCATTTTCTGGTCGTTTAATCTTCTTGAAACTTGATCCAATGGTCCCGACGAGTTTGCAAGTGAACCTTAAAAGTGGCAGAGGCCTTAGACTTCTCCATTCCGAAATCGTTCGGTGTTTTTGCGGCTAAGGTGAGCAAGAGAGGACGAGAGAGGAAGATAACCTAGTTTCCTCCATTGTTGGAGCTTCAGAGTTTCATTCAACGATCTGAGACCGACATCGCAGAGAGGGCTTGAAAGCGCACGTTTCCATCCGAGCTATTCAAGATCTCCAAGGTAAGGAAAAAAATCATAAGGTAACAACCCTCTTCCTCCCGTTCTTCAGATGTGTTCATGACATTTTTTTTCTTTTAATGCCTTTTTTATGCAATATCCTGGCACTAGATCTCTCAAATGAGAGGAGTTCGGGTTGCCTTGGTTCAAAAGGAACCATCAGGTCGATTGAGTCCATCCCCGACATTATTTGCAATATTAGAAATCTGCTCCATTTGTAGATTAGGAATTGTGGGTGAAATCGAAATCACGACCGGCTGTCCAATTCAGTGATGGTATTTGACGTGCATTTTAGGGATTTTTTAAATATCCGGTTGCGGCGATAACGCCATTGAGAGGTCATTATTTTTCGTGTGAGGATGAATGTTGGCTTAGGGAAAGAAAATACGCGTGTTGAATGCTTAGTGGAATGTGGTGTCCGCTTGTATGTGAAAGTGTGGCTTTGTCTTTGCGGTCGGATGTCTAGCCATGTTATGTTGTGATTCACGTGTGGAGGGTGTCCCAGCAAGACAAGTCCCTTTTTGTGAAAATTGGCAAGAACGTCTATGCTTTTGGACAAGTCTGATGGTGTCATGATCCATGTGCGGGTGGAGTAAGCAAGAGTTCTTAGTATCAGTTGTGATGGCTTGGTCGAACTGACGAGAATGTTAAGATTACGAACAAGCCCAATGGTGTAGTTATCCATGTGCAGGTGGAGTATACGCGAGAGTTCTTAGTAATAGTTTGTATGTCATTGGGGAAATGGAAGTACCCATATGCTTGTGAATGTTGTGATATGATGATGCGTTAGAATCTTGCATGCTATAGGGTGCCTTAGGTGAAACCTAGGTTTGCATACATGCTGCAATTATAGACCCCTTTATTTATTTGCTCAATATAGAAATGTGTTTGATGTGTGTTCACTTATACATGTTGATTTCTATGTTATTTTAAAGCTAATGGATGTCTTTTCATATGGGGGGGGGGGTGAATAGGTGATGTCATCTTTTTCTAGATTTAAGGGATAAAAATGACAAACACACGGTCGCAAAAAATTCCCAACACAAACACAAATAATTATAGTTATTCCCCGAGTTTGGTATGTCAACTTCTCCCTCAGCTTATCTAGTAGTAAGCTAGTCTCAACAAACTCCAACTATAGCTCAGATTCACAGATCCTACAACTCAGAGACCAAGTCTCCCACCATAGAGGAACTGACTGGCCTCCTACCTTAGATCCCCTACCTCAATATCTTATAGCTCAGATTCCATACGAAAATCCTACACTCAAATTCCACAAAGAATCCTACTGCTCAGAGACAAAGTCTCCTATCTTAGTGGTATTGACTATCCCCTACCGTATGTCACTAGGACCCTAAAACTCATATCGTAGAGAGATCCTATAGTTATATAAGATTGTAATACAAAAACTTTTTATATGCTCAAAATAATAAAACTTGATAAATCTTGAGTATTCTTGAAGCCTGATGAGGATTGAATTCTTCTGATCTTCTTGTAGAGGTCTTTGAGATGATTTGCTTCAGTAAGAGTGTATCCTTTACACTTTTTGAAGATTCTTCTTTCTTGCTATTAGATGATCTAACTTTGAATGGATCGACAAGATGAATCGATTTAACTTATGTAGAAACAATTGATTAACTTCAAATGATTTCTTCTCCAATCTTGAACTTTTTGATTGAATAACACTTTTTCAGAAAGACGACGACAAAAGCTCGAGTTAAAAATGTATTGATTAGGGTTTACTATTCACGCCCTCTTCCTTTTATATGACTCAGATTATTTCATGGTCAAATCTCAAACAGATATGATGTCAGAAATCTTTTACCTTAAAGGACACATCCGGCTAGCCATTTCTACGACGACATTAAATTGCATAATGCCAAAATATCGTATCAATTCGAATTCAAGTGTGTCTGGTAAATTTGGCTAGATATCTTGTCTTCATGTCCAATTGAATTGCTTATTTAGTGATTGTTTTAGTCTAATTATGGACATCCAACAATCTAGTTGAATCTGCTTCATTTTCAGTCTAATTCTTACTTAGTGCATAATCTTCCAAAAGCTTATAATCGAATTGCTTCTTCTAGTCAAATCTAGACTTGGAACTATTTTACTTGAATACCTCTACTTCTCCCTATCTGGTTGAATGGATCTAGTCGAATAACTAGATATCTAGATGAATTATAGCTTAAGACGGAAGCTTTTTCTTCAAGACTTCAAGTCAATCTTTAAGCTTAAAAGAACATCTGGTCAAATAGCCTTGAGCCTTCTACACGATCGTATAGATGATCTAGAAAAATTTGCACTTAGTATTTTTAAACTTTCTTATCATCTGCACTAATCGTCTTGATTCTTTTGCACGAGTGGTTTTATGACTAGAAGAATTTACAACTTCTTGCATTCTGAGTACATCATCCATAATCATCTTGATCGCTCTCTACGTTCGGTTTGATGTTTATTCAAATTGTACTTAACCATAGTTTACCTTTATAAGATATCTACTTGAATGGTTTTGACTCTTCTGCATATCTGGTTGATTATCTAGTTGAATCACCTTAATGGAATTCTTGTGCTCTGTTGATGTCTACATGATTCGTCCTAATCCTTCTGCACGTTTTGTTAGATTATCTAACTGTTTGACTAGATGTTTAGTCGAATTATTACTTAGATAATTCTTATCTTTTTATACTTGACTCCTTTGCATTATAAAATCTTCTAGACTTTGTTTATTCGTTTTTAGGAGTGAGCATCAAGCCCAACATAGTCTAGAACTTTGGTCGACATGATGTCTTGCACAATGATGGATTACATTGTTAAGACTATGTATGATGACACTAAGTCTAGCCCAATGCTAGACTTATACTATCAAGTTCCTAGAAGCATTGCAACAAGAGCAGATGTAAGACCCCCCTCTCGGAACACAATACACGGTCGAGGGGAGTCTTATGCCCAGAATAGCCGCCTTGCGGTAGCGTCAACACACAGGCTGACTGGTACTATAAGACGTCTATCCTGTTGGCTAAAACCAATATCATCCATGCTAACCCAACAAAAGAATATAAACAGAAGTCAAAATCTACATAAGTATAAACCCAAATCAGAGTACAATAGAGTAAGAAGCTATAACCGCTTCTTTAATATCATAGTATGCAAAAACTTGCCCGAAGGGATACAACAAAAGTCTCTCTAAACTCACATCTGTTGCTGACGACAGTGAGGGAATCATCATATCAGGCCCTGTCTTCGTGGCCTGGCTGCCCTCCTTCACAACCTGCTGCTACTCTATCTGCAAGGTTTCCTCCTAAAATGGAAGACGTAGCAACCGTTAGTCATAAAGACTAAGTGGTTATCACATCCGCTCTCCCAGCGACTCTTAGGCACCGAGCGTTAAAAGGAGCAACAGTATAATATATATATATATAAGCAGTAAGTACAAGCAGGTGATGTATTTGAACATATCATGAGTAGTAGTAGTAATGGTGTATATCAATGTAACCAACATTCTACTCCAATAAATATATAAGTGTATAATCATTCAATCACAACTTATTATTCTACACCAAAAAATTAACTAAACTTATAAAAATACTCATACAGATTTATAAGTTATGGGTCGACTTAACAGTAAAGTAACCCATCATATAAGAGTGCCCATACAAACTTATATGATAATTATCTTATACGGTACAATTAAATATTATGTATGCAATATGATGACTCATACATGCTCACACAAACACACACTGCTATGTCGACACAAACCTTTAGTTCCTACTTTTCGAACAGGTAGCTAACCTCTCAGCCGTCATCTGTCGTGGTCAGACGGTGATAGTGGAGCGAGCGTATCCACTACTAGGCGGGCATCCATACTACCAAGCCTAGGAATCCGTACGCCTCAATGCTAAGAACACAACAACAGAGCTCCCTGCGTACTACGGCTCAGAAGGGATCTCGGGTAGATGTGCACCAAGAGCCCAACATAACTGGCCTATCATCGTGGCACGTAAGGAGCCTATAAGAGCGTATGACCAAAGTACCAAGCCCGACCGTCCACTTGCACGGAGGGTGCCCCGAAAAATAGCATCGAGGACCAAGGCCCACCGTCCAAGTCCATCTGTCAACTCCCATTGGTGTGACGACTGGCGAGCCCGTAGACTTGCCACACTATCCTTAACCCAGGATTATGACATCGCGTGTCAACTCATACCGCATGCAATTTCACTTAGCCATGCCATCACATCCAAGGGCTCCAACCGAGTCCCTTCACTTCATTTCCAATCTAATGTAGTCACATACTCACACACTTACACCCTTTCGCATTCTCGTACTCCCAGCACTTAAGGGTTCATCATTAACATAGGTGGTAAGTCACCTAATTCAACATACCAATCTCTCACTGCTACCCGTAGGGAGACACAAATCTAAGCAGTGGACTATACTAATTATCCCTTTAAATACTTGAGATCATGATTCAATATATTCCATGGTCATGAGATTTACCTCATCCAATTCTTCCCATAATCAAGCATTCACAATCACTTATGCTTTTGTATGTTTATCACAAAATTATAATGCTACTTCACATTTACCTTCAATCATGGTAACATATTTATAAGCTATACATTCCTTCATCGCGCACCACACTCTCTTTCAAAACCTATATCATTCCTCGGATTATTATCAAGCACATCCTTACCAGATATCACAAGTAATCATTTGTACAACCAAATTCTATCAAACCATTTGTTTATCACGGTAACATATATACTAGGTTCACCAAATCCTTAACATCATCTAGCTACGATCTTTCTACCGAGTCCAAATCGGGTTATACACTAATCCGAAACAACACGCACATAAGTTGTTATAATGTAGAAACTTCGACTAGACATTCCAATGGCTACAGGACTCCCCCATCAACGGCCGACCATCCGTTGGAAAGGTCTTTTTGAGGACTACAATTTTGTGTTCAGCACAAGACCTGAATATGGCTGTACCATACTCGAAAATGGCTTTGAAGTCTGTTGCGCGCAGGAAGCAGATTTCCTGCACTCATCTTAAAGCCAAACGAATGACATCGGTTCGTCTTGTTCATTTAGCCATTTCTACAAAAATGCATAAAACTCTTCCTCCTCCCTTATCCACCCTCAATAGACCATCCATCTTCATGAAACCAAGTCCACCGTCTTCATAGAGAAGAGAGGAGAGGTTGAATATAATAAATCTTTAGGAAAAAGTCCTAGAATGGTCTCTTCCTAGGAGATCTTCATCACGCACAAGTCAAACTCTTTTGAGTCGACATCTCTCCTATATTATAACTAAAGATATAGCACCAGGTGAGAGGGTAAGAAGCTCACCTCGTTTCCGGCCATAGATCTTGTTATCCTCCTTGGCGGCATGACGACATCGACCTTGGCTTCCGCTCCTCCTCCTCCTCCGAGAAAAGCACTTCCCGTTCCTTGTCCTTCCAAGAAAGCACCGTACTCTTCGTTCTGTCAGAAAATTGGAGAAGATAACTGGCGGACAAGACTTGGACAAACATATATAAATGAGGTGGCCAAGTAAGTCTAAGGTTTCCTGATCAGGGAGCTACTACCGCGCGTTAGCATGCTACCGTTGCGTGGTAGTTTCGAAATCGACTTCCTTTGCAAGCCACCATCCAAACTTCCCACTTAGGTGTCGTCACTTGCAGCGCTACCGCCGTGCGGTACTCTTTTATCGCCACGCGTTATCTCACCGAGCGCCTTGACAAACAATTCAGCAGGGCTATTGCCGGCGATATCACTACCATCAGGCGATAGCTTTCCGAGCCCTACGTCGATAAACTAGTTGTCTAACGTCGCGCGGTATCTCGCTAGCGCCGTGAGCTAGCTTGCCGAGCGGCAGACCAGTTAATTCAGTGAGCTTATCAACTGCGGTAACACTAATGCTAGGTGATAGCCTACAGAGCCACACACTAATAAATCAGTTGGCTAGCGCCATGTGACATCCTTCTACCACTGCGTGATAGCACTCGACAATCATTGAGTCCACTCGACGCACTCGACTATTCCAGGTGTTCGTCGTGTATACTCGACGATGGCTACCGCCGCGCAGTACCTACTACCGCTGCGCGGTAGTGTCTAGACACTCAATTGTCGAGTTAGTATTTCCCCCAGCTGAGGTGCAAGCTTACCCTTCAGCGCACCCCCGAGCCCAAGTCAACTTTCCTGACTTAAAAATGCACATGAGGGGTCTATCGCGAATCGGGACGTTACAGCAGACACATCAAATACAAGTGTGTTCATCTATATTGTGAGGATTTCTTCAAATTAGGAACATTGTGGGCAATGTTTCCAACAATCTCCCTTTATTTACAGAATTCAAAACTTTAAATATAAATAAGCTTCACATAAACAATATAAATGAAGTGAACATAGTTAAGGTTAGCATTCAATATATATATATATATATATATTGTTAACTTCTCTAATTTCTATTAAGGCAACTAAAAACCATCTCTGACTACTTCATATCCTTCGAGAAGAGTGTTTGTTGATTTTGGCATCACTATAGTTGAAATCTTTGTCATTGAGTCGCTGGGAAAGACGAAGGAGTTTCGACGGTTTTCTAGGGTTTTGAATTTAAGTCCTTAGTTTACTTAGAGTTATATATATTATTAATTTTGTTTTTATTTAACTGAAATAAATGGGTTTTGAAGTGTCTAGCTATTGGGTGATCAAAGAAAATTGAACCAATGGCTGAGATAGATCATCTATAGCCACAACAACCCATCTCAATAGTATCGTTGAGATAAGGATATATACCGATGAGCATTGTCTCAACAAATATAAATGTGAAAAATGAGATAACTGAATACTGATGAGTGTTTTCTCAACATTTTTCACCAAATAGCTGAGCTTGCTCGGTTAGATTTCTCAGCTAGATAACCTAGCTAAATTTCTTAGCTAGATATTGTCACCTAGATGGATAATGGTAAATAATATCATAAAAATTTATAACCGAGAGCAGAAATGGTAAGCTATTCCATAGGTAATATACCTAACTCAATTTTAAATAAGGAAAGCTTAGCCTCATCCATTGACTTTGTAAAGATGTCTGCTACTTTCTTGTTAGTATGGACAAAGTCAAGATAGATATCTTCACAGTCAACATGTTCTCTAATGAAATAATTTTTTATTTCTATATGTTTAGTCCTGCTATGTGAGACATGATTCTTAACAATGAAAATAACACTGGGTGAGTCACACAATAAAGGGGTTTTACTGACCTTGAGGTTATAGTCTTTCAGTTGATGTTGAATCCACAGTAATTGGGCACAACATTTGCCTACAGAAATGTATTCAAACTCAGTAGTGGATATGACCACACTGGTCTGCTTTTTGCTGCTCCATGAGATCAATCTTCTTCCTAGGAATTGACAAGTACCACTAATACTTTCCTTATCTTCTTTGCATCCAACAAAATATGCATCTGAATAACCAGTTAGTTCAAAATCATTATTCCTAGGGTACCACAGACCAAGATGTTGGTTGCCCTTAAGGTATCTCAAAATTCTCTTTGCAGCTGTATAATGAGATTCCCTAGGGCATGCCTGGTACCTAGCACAAATACATGTTATATACATAATGTGAGGTCTACTAGCAGTTAAATATAATAGGGATCCAATGTTACACCTGTATATGGATTCATCAAAAGGTTTCCCCTTTTTATCTTTATCCAGAGATACAATTGACCCCGTGGGAGTTTTCATGGCGGATACTGATTCCAATCCAAACTTCTTAATAAGTTCCCTAGTGTGCTTGGTCTGAGAGAGGAATATCATATCATTATACTGTTTCACTTGGAGACCTAGAGAGTACTTGAGCTCCCCCATATTGCTCATTTCAAACTCCCCTTACATAAGGTTAAAAAATCTTTTGCAAAGATTGTCATAAGTAGATCCAAAGATTATGTCATCAACATAAATTTAAACTAAGAGACACTTGCCCTTTGATTCCCTTAAGAATAATGTGTTTTCTATCTTCCCCTTAAGAACTTATGCTTAATGAAAAGGGTAGATAGGGTTTCATATCAAGCCCTAGGGGACTGTTTCAACCCATACAAAGCTTTTTTAAGAAAATAAACATGAGAGGTTAGAGTTTGGTGCACAAAACCTGAGGGTTGCTCCACATATACCTCTTCCTTCAGATTACCATTGAGGAAGGTAGATTTTACATACATTTGGTAGATTTTGAACCCTTTGAATGTTGCATGAGCTAGGAATATCCTTATAGCCTCTAGTCTTGCTACTGGGACAAAATTCTGGTCAAAGTCAATTCCCTCCTCTTGTCTATATCTCTTGGCAACTAATCTGGCCTTGTTCTTTACAATCACTCCATGTTCATCTATCTTATTCTTGAAGATCTATTTGGTGTCAATAATATTGTGTCCTTGTGGTTTTGGCACCAACTTCCAGACCTTGCATCTCTTGAATTGCTGGAGTTCTTCTTACATAACATTGATCCAAAATGGATCCTTGTTTGCATCTTCAAACTTCTTCGGCTCTACCTGGGACAAGAAGCTCAAAAGGAGAGCTTCATTGTGAAGTCTCCTTCTGGTGATGACACTTTGGCTTGCATCTCCAATAATGAGAGTTTTGGGATGATCTCTCATATGTCTGATTGCAGCAGACAATCTGTCAGCACCTTACTAATCTTCAGAAATGATTTCGGCTGGCTGAATTTCTTCATAGAGCACATCAATTTCAGAGGTACTCATGCTTGTACTAGGGCTTTCTTGAATGGACAAATCTTCTATATTGGTCACTAAACCTGTATTATTAGGCACACTGGACAAGCCTTTATATAGAAGGACAGTCTCATCAAAAATAGCATGCATAGATTCTTCTACAACTCGAGTCTTCTTGTTGAATACCTTATAGGATCTACTATGGGAGTTGTATCCAACAAGTATTCCCACATTGCATTTTTCAACAAACTTAGTCAAATGAGACTTTCCATTATTTAAAATGAAATATTTGCACCCAAAGATTCTAAAATATAAAATAGTTGGTTTTCTGTCCTTCATGAGTTCATAGGGTATCTTACCATGGACTTTGTTGATTGAAGCCCTATTCAGAACATGACATGCAGTGTTGATTTCCTCAGCCCAGAAATGTTCTGGAAGTGAGGAATCACTGATTATGGTTATGCCAGCCTCAATCAAAGTCCTATTCTTTCTCTCAACAACCACATTTTGTTGTGGGGTTCTAGGAGAAGAGAATTCCTGGGTGATACCAAGTTCTTCACAAAACTTAGTCATGACTCCAGATTGGAATTTTGTACTATGGTTACTTCTCAATTTGACCATTATGCAGTCCATCTCATTCTGGATTGGCTTGATAAAATTATTGAATACATCCAAAGTATCAGACTTCTTCCTAAGTGAGAATACTCATATAAACTTTGAGTGATCATCAACAATCACAAGGTATATTGTTTCCCTTCTAAGCTCTGAATGGGAAAATGACCAAACAAGTCCATATGCAACATATAAAGACATCTTATAGAGTCTTTAGAGTCAATGCTCTTAAAAGAGATTCTTTTTTGCTTGCCTATTTGGCATACATGATAGGGACCCTATGTGATGTCATAAATTGTGACAGGTACGACTAGTGTATGTATATATTTATTATAGTAATTGATAAGAAATTACATCATGCAAATCATATGTCGACGTACCAATAATGTGGACATATGCGTTAAGAAACCGTAAATCTAAGTTTGTATTAAAGGGATGGTTACAACTTTTTAACACAAATTAACTTAGGAGAATCTCTAACTAAGTTTTCTGAAAATAATTTGCTAATTATCTTGTAGTTAACATGAGCAAGTATTTTGTGTCATTGAACATAAAGAGACTCATTCTCCTTAGCTACAATACACATAGGAGTGGAGGAATAATTGCAAAAGAAATCCAAACAATAAATATTTCCACTTCCAGTGCCTGAGAGGACAACCTCTAAGTCACTTGACTTCTTAATCAAACACTTATCATTGTGGAATTAAATGACATAATCTAAGTTACATAGTTGACTTATGGTTATAAGATTGTGTTACAACCATTCAACTTAAGCTATCCTTGTGATAGAGATTATGTCATTGGAGATCATATTATATCCTTTGGTGACTACCATGTTCGAGCCTCCAAAAATGACATTAGGTACATTCTTCACAGGAACATAGTCCTTTAGAAGACTCCTTGTCCCTATCGTGTGCCTTAAGCACCCACTATCCAAGTACCATATTTCTTGAGATTGGTACCTGAACTATCCTGCAAGAAGCAAATTATTTTTCCTTAGGAGTCCAAAAGACTTTGGATCCTAAGTTCTTGTTAACATAAACAACAATATTTTTCCCTGAAACTCTCTTAGCTGGAAGCTCTTTTTGCGCTTGACACATTAGGGTTGTGTCAATAATCTTGGACAAAGTGACAAACTTTACCACAACACTAACATTCAAAATGTTATACCTTCTCTTCTGAACACTTCTTGAAGTGGAAGGTACATTTGTATGTCCATATTCAGCTGAGAAGGCAGCTGCATTCTTCCTATCTCTCTCAGCTAGTCCTTTACAGTGTACTCGATGGTATGTAGCCTTACTCAACGATATTTAATTGACAACAACATGTCTTAGCTTAGCAGCTGAGATGGTGTTGATGGCATCTGATATTGCCTTGTGAGGGTTAGTCACTAACTTGCAACCATCATGCTTCTTTGCTGGAAGAGATGTGAAAGATACAACTTTCTTGCCCTTGAGTGTTGGGGTTGGACTACCAAACACAAATGACTCATATTAAGGTATCTGTATTTACTTATGGGGAGCTTTCAAAGAACTCATCCACATACCCTTTCTCCCTCCATAGTTAGGAGCATGATTGCCCTTACTATAGGAATTTCCATTCTTCCAGTGACCATAAGTACTGTCATGGCCATACCTATTAGGTAGAAGCAAGACCTTTTGAAAGGTACAAAGACTGTGGTTTGCTGGAGCCTTTCCCTTTCTACTATTCCAAGTTCCAGCTGTGTACAACCCCGTATTCGCGGAGTAGGGTCCCTTCGGCAGGCGTAGGGCCAGTTTTAAGCTTTTAAACTTTTTGGATATTTTGGACTCTTGGTGGCCAATTTTGGCTCTAGCTTGGAAATATACTAGTAGGGGAGGAAAAAATTGCCTTCCCCCTTGCCCCCCTCTTTGAGGGGCAGGAGCGGCAGGTTGGCTGGCACCCACCGACTTGTTAAAGTACGCGGTGGGGGCAACGGGGTCGAGCGGAGACCAAGGTCTCATCCCCCCTGCTGCGCCTTAGTCCCGAGCCAGCTTGTGGGGCGAGACCGCCGACCAGGCGGGTTCTCGTCCGCGCGACCAGCTTGCGGGGTGAGACCGCCGGCCAGGCGGGTTCTCGCCTGCGCGGCCAGCTTGCGGGGCGAGATCGCCGGCCAGGCGGGTTCTCGCCCGCGCGGCCAGCTTGCGGGGCGAGACCGCCGGCCAGGCGGGTTCTCGCCCGCGCGGCCAGCTTACGGGGCGAGACCGCCGGCCAGGCGGGTTCTCGCCCGCGCGGCTAACTTGCGGGGCGAGACCGCCGGCCAGGCGGGTTCTCGCCCGCGCGGCCAGCTTGCGGGGCGAGATCGCCGGCCAGGCGGGTTCTCTCCCGCGGACCTCCTTGGGGCATGCTTTTACCTTTTTACCCCCGGGGTGGAATTTCCCTCTTTGCCCCCCGGTGCGGAGGTTTGCTATTGGCTTGAGGCATTTTTGTCCTAAGGGCATTTTGGTCATTTTACCCCTAAGACTTGGAAAAACTATAAATAGACCCTTGAGGGTGCCTTGGAGAGCATTCATTCATTCCTTAGCCACTTGAATCTTTTTGGCTTTCTTCCTCCAAGGCACCTAGCTCAAGCATTGGCTAGGGAGAGGGAGACCTCAAAGGTCTTCGGGGTGTGAGGTGGGACCTCCACGCTAGAGCCGAGGGTCAGTTCATAGCTTCCTAAGTCTTCGGTCCGTGACGTTCTTCCGAGTGTAGTAGGTGTGAGGTCACCCCTTTCCCCAAGGGTCGAACTCCATAGAAGTCAATTTTGCCTTCGGTCATTTTTGGCTTCAACAGTTTTGGTGCGGTGAGCGTGGAGAGTGACCAGCACTGAAAATCTCGGGTGAGTGTCATGGCCGGAGATCAGGGAGGTGGTGATGATCTCGGCGAGCTCCCAAACTCAGGACCCTTCGTGGGAAGAGAGGAGTTCGTGGCATCCATTCAAGGCATCATGGGGATGCTGCGGAGTTTGGCTCATCGGGGTGGCAGCTCCACTCCAACCCCCCAAGAGCTAGCTCCACCCCCTCTCGATGAGTCGACCCCTAGGGGTCCAGGCGAGATCACCCCAACAGGGGGAGAAGTAAGTGTGCCAGATAGGAGACCTGGGAAGGAAAGGATGGTAGAGGGGGTCGAGCGAGACCTCCCAGGCCGGGAGTTGTTCCCAAGCTCGGCGAGAGCTAACCCCCCAGGCGAGCAGGTCGCGCGAGTGGAGGTGGCGAGAGCTCCCCTTAGGGGGTCACCCTTTAGTGAGTTAATCATCTCAGCTCCCATTCCCGAGGGGTTCAGAGAGCCAGACATGGCTTACTATACCGGGAAGGATGACCCCGTCCAGCACCTACAGTGGTTCGAGGATGCCGTCTCCATCAGGCCGATGACGGATGCCTTCAAGTGTCGCCTCTTTGCGATCACTTTGAAAGAGAAGGCGAGGGACTGGTTCCATCAACTCCCTCCAAGGTCCATCTTCGTGTTTGAAGACTTGAGCCGGAGCTTTCAGCTTTGCTTCTCCACCTCCAAGAAGAGGAAGAAAGGTCCTGAGTCCCTCTTCCTGATAAAGCAAAGAGCCGAGGAGTCACTGGCCCACTACGTTGACAGGTTCCAGGAGGAGGTCCTTGACATCCAAGAGGTGCCAGGGTATGCCCTCCAGATGGCATTCACGGTGGGGTTGCGCGAAGGGTTCTTCAAGATGAGCTTGACTCGGAAGGCCCCCCTTTCCTTCGAGGAGCTGATGGAAAGGGCGGCAGAGGAGATAGCCATGGAGGCGGCCAACCTGGCCTTTGTAAAGAAGTTTGCAAAGTTGACAGAGATGGAGTCAAAAGAGCAGGGTGGCTCGAGGCACCAGGAAGGAAGGCGGAGAGAAGAGCAGAGAGCTAAAGGGTTCCAGGGACAGGAGGGTCCGGAACCAGGTTGGAGGCAGCAAGGAGGACCTGCCCAGGGTCCAGGAAGAGCTCTCATCCAGGGTGGGGGGAACTTTCATGGGGGCCAAGGGAGGTTCAAATTCCAAAGGCAAGCCCCAAGACAGCTCCTGCCCCCACCGCAGCAAGCGATGGAGATTGGTTGAAGGGAGAGGAGGAATCGCAAGGGAAGAGGGAGGGACAGAGTAGAGTTACTGTACTGCGAGTTCCACCAGTTGTAAGGTCACGCCACGGCTACCTGCCCCGAGTTCCTGGAGGTGAGGGGGGCGAGAGCTCCAGTCCAGCAGCAGCCGGAGCGGATCGAAGCTCTGCCCCAAGGAGGTGGAGGAGGTGATGATGTGTGTGAGGACCGGGTCGATGTAGGACCCCGAGGTGGTATAGCAGTGATCCACGGGGGGGGGGGGGGGGGGGGGTGGGGATCGAAGCCGCTCGGAAGGCAAGTCTCCATGTGATGTATCGACGGAGCGTTGCCTCGACATCCCAGACCCCTCCCATGGAGGAAAGGGTCACCTTCTCGTCAAAGGACATGCCAGAGCATGAGGATCCCTTCTGCGACGCCCTGGTCATCCAGGCGGCCGTCGAAGGCTTCACCGTCTCCCGGATCTTGGTTAATAACGGAAGCTCGGTCAACGTCATTTTCAAGAAGGCGTTCGAGGGGATGAAGGTGGAGCCAAGGAGGGTAGTGGCATCGGATGGACCTCTGTTTTGATTCTCAGGGGAGAGGAAGGAGGTGGAAGGTGGGGTCGGACTCCAGGTGAAGTTAGGAGGGACCTCAAGGAACTGCAGGTTCGTCATTGTCGACGCTCCAAGCAGCTACAACGCCATCTTCGGAAGGCCCCTCATCAGCGCCTTCCGGTGCGTGCCCTCATCCTTCCACCAGTGCCTCAAGCTCAACTCAGATGGGATCCAGGTCAGGATCAAGGGAGACTCCAGGATGGCGAGGCAGTGCTACGTCACGCCAGTCAACGCCATCTCTTGGTTGGCTAAGGCGGAGGAGATGGAGAAGATCATGGAGAGCCTGAGCAGGATTGAGGTGTCCAGTGG
Organism: Platanthera zijinensis; assembly: GCA_039513925.1. NCBI lineage: Eukaryota > Viridiplantae > Streptophyta > Magnoliopsida > Asparagales > Orchidaceae > Platanthera > Platanthera zijinensis. The sequence goes on along the minus strand of CM077091.1, from coordinate 5,791,612 downwards.
GATAGAACCTGATGGCGACCACCATGCCCAGGCCCCCTGAAGAGGCCTCGTCTCGGTGGAGTCATGTATCTTGTTTTTCTTTATGTTGTAATGAGTCCAACCTCCGACCGGTAGGGTTGGGAGGGTCATTTAACCCAACTATTTTCCCCTTTTGAGGATGTTGAATTTTGGCAGAGTTAAGGTGACATGCCCCGTCCCTAAGTCCCTTAGCTCCGAGATGATTCCGCTGCAAGGCTCTCACTAGCTGGCAGGGCAGGTTGATCTCTCGTGGAAGCTAAGTCCTTTTGCTCCGAGATGATTCCGCTGCCAGGCTCTCACTAGCTGGCAGGGCAGGTTGATCTCTCGTGGAAGCTAAGTCCTTTTGCTCCGAGAAGATTCCGCTGCCAGGCTCTCACTAGCTGGCAGGGCAGGTTGATCTCTCGTGGAAGCTAAGTCCTTTTGCTCCGAGATGATTCCGCTGTCAGGCTCTCACTAGCTGGCAGGGAAGGTTGATCTCTCGTGGAAGCTAAGTCCTTTTGCTCCGAGATGATTCCGCTGCCAGGCTCTCACTAGCTGGCAGGGCAGGTTGATCTCTCGTGGAAGCTAAGTCCTTTTGCTCCGAGATGATTCCGCTGTCAGGCTCTCACTAGCTGGCAGGGCAGGTTGATCTCTCGTGGAAGCTAAGTCCTTTTGCTCTGAGATGATTCTGCTGTCAGGTTCTCACTAGCTGGCAGGGCAGGTTGATCTCTCGTGGAAGCTAAGTCCTTTTACTCTGAGATGATTCCGCTGCCAGGCTCTCACTAGCTGGCAGGGCAGGTTGATCTCTCGTGGAATCTAAGTCCTTTTGCTCTGAGATGATTCCGCTGCCAGGCTCTCACTAGCTGGCAGGGCAGGTTGATCTCTCGTGGAAGCTAAGTCCTTTTGCTCCGAGATGATTCCGCTTCCAGGCTCTCACTAGCTGGCAGGGCAGGTTGATCTCTCGTGGAAGCTAAGTCCTTTTGCTCCGAGATGATTCCGCTGCCAGGCTCTCACTAGCTGGCAGGGCAGGTTGATCTCTCATGGAAGCTAAGTCCTTTTGCTCCGAGATGATTCCGCTGCCAGGCTCTCACTAGCTAGCAGGGCAGGTTGATCTCTCATGGAAGCTAAGTCCTTTTGCTCCGAGATGATTCCGCTGCCAGGCTCTCACTAGCTGGCAGGGCAGGTTGATCTCTCGTGCAAGCTAAGTCCTTTTGCTCCGAGATGATTCCGCTGCCAGGCTCTCACTAGCTGGCAGGGCAGGTTGATCTCTCGTGGAAGCTAAGTCCTTTTGCTCCGAGATGATTCCGCTGTCAGGCTCTCACTAGCTGGCAGGGCAGGTTGATCTCTCGTGGAAGCTAAGTCCTTTTGCTCCGAGATGATTCCGTTGGCATGATCTCACTAGCTGGCAGGGCAGGTTGATCTCTCGTGGAAGCTAAGTCCTTTTGCTCCGAGATGATTCCGTTGGCATGATCTCACTAGCTGGCAGGGCAGGTTGATCTCTCGTGGAAGCTAAGTCCTTTTGCTTTGAGATGATTCCGCTGTCAGGCTCTCACTAGCTGGCAGGGTAGGTTGATCTCTCGTGGAAGCTAAGTCCTTTTGCTCCGAGATGATTCCGCTGCCAGGCTCTCACTAGCTGGCAGGGCAGGTTGATCTCTCGTGGAAGCTAAGTCCTTTTGCTCCGAGATGATTCCGCTGTCAGGCTCTCACTAGATGGCAGGGCAGGTTGATCTCTCGTAGAAGCTAAGTCCTTTTACACCGAGATGATTCCGTTGTCAGGCTCTCACTAGCTGGCAGGGCAGGTTGATCTCTCGTGGAAGCTAAGTTCTTTTGCTCCGAGATGATTCCGCTGCCAGGATCTCACTAGCTGGCAGGGCAGGTTGATCTCTCGTGGAAGCTAAGTCCTTTTGCTCCGAGATGATTCCGCTGCCAGGCTCTCACTAGCTGGCAGGGCAGGTTGATCTCTCGTGGAAGCTAAGTCCTTTTGCTCCGAGATGATTCCGCTGCCAGGCTCTCACTAGCTGGCAGGGCAGGTTGATCTCTCGTGGAAGCTAAGTCCTTTTGCTCCGAGATGATTCCGCTGCCAGGCTCTCACTAGCTGGCAGGGCAGGTTGATCTCTCGTGGAAGCTAAGTCCTTTTGCTCCGAGATGATTCCGCTGCCAGGCTCTCACTAGCTGGTAGGGCAGGTTGATCTCTCGTGGAAGCTAAGTCCTTTTGCTCCGAGATGATTCCGCTGCCAGGCTCCCACTAGCTGGCAGGGCAGGTTGATCTCTCGTGGAAGCTAAGTCCTTTTGCTCCGAGATGATTCTGCTGTAAGGCTCTCACTAGCTGGCAGGGCAGGTTGATCTCTCGTGGAAGCTAAGTACTTTTGCTCCGAGATGATTCCGCTGCCAGGCTCTCACTAGCTGGCAGGGCAGGTTGATCTCTCGTGGAAGCTAAGTCCTTTTGCTCCGAGATGATTCTGCTGTCAGGCTCTCACTAGCTGGCAGGGCAGGTTGATCTCTCGTGGAAGCTAAGTCCTTTTGCTTCGAGATGATTCCGCTGCCAGGCTCTCACTAGCTGGCAGGGCAGGTTGATCTCTCGTGGAAGCTAAGTCCTTTTGCTCTGAGATGATTCCGCTGTCAGGCTCTCACTAGCTGGCAGGGCAGGTTGATCTCTCGTGGAAGCTAAGTCCTTTTGCACCGAGATGATTCCGCTGTCAGGCTCTCACTAGCTGGCAGGGCAGGTTGATCTCTCGTGAAAGCTAAGTCCTTTTGCTACGAGATGATTCCGCTGCCAGGCTCTCACTAGCTAGCAGGGCAGGTTGATCTCTCGTGGAAGCTAAGTCCTTTTGCTCCGAGATGATTCTACTGTCAGGCTCTCACTAGCTGGCAGGGCAGGTTGATCTCTCGTGGAAGCCAAGTCCTTTTGCACCGAGATGATTCCGCTGTCAGGCTCTCACTAGCTGACAGGGCAGGTTGATCTCTCATAGGGGTTGACTTTTTACCCTGAGGGGGTCTCGCTACCCAGGCTCTCATCAGCTGGCATGGCAGGTTGACCCCCCAGGAGGCTAAGTGTTTTTTACCATGATGGGGTCTCGCCACCCAGGCTCTCATCAGCTGGCATGACAGGTTGACCCCCCCAGGAGGCTAAGTGTTTTTTACCCTGAGGGGGTCTCTCCACCCAGGCTCTCATCAGCTGGCATGGCAGGTTGACCCCCCTAGGAGGTTTAAGTCTTTTTACCCTGAGGGGGTCTCGCCACCCAGTCTCTCATCAGCTGGTATGGCAGGTTGACCCCTCGAAAGAGGCCTCATAACCTTTTGACACCGCGAGAGCAAGCTACACTCAGCGAATACGTTGGGTTGGATGTTTCTTTCCGAGCTTGTGCCAATCTCGAAAAGAGCGGGGATTGTGTACAACCCCGTATTCACGGAGTAGGGTCCCTTCGGCAGGCGTAGGGCCAGTTTTAAGCTTTTAAGCTTTTTGGATATTTTGGACTCTTGGTGGCCAATTTTGGCTCTAGCTTGGAAATATACTAGTAGGGGAGGAAAAAATTGCCTTCCCCCTTGCCCCCCTCTTTGAGGGGTAGGAGCGGCAGGTTGGCTGGCACGCCCCCGACTTGTTAAAGTACGCGGTGGAGGCAACGGGGTCGAGCGGAGACCAAGGTCTCATCCCCCCTGCTGCGCCTTAGTCCCGAGCCAGCTTGCGGGGCGAGACCGCCGGCCAGGCGGGTTCTCGTCCGCGCGGCCAGCTTGCGGGGCGAGACCGCCGGCCAGGCGGGTTCTCGCCCGCGCGGCCAGCTTGCGGGGCGAGACCGCCGGCCAGGCGGGTTCTCGCCCGTGCGGCCAGCTTGCAGGGCGAGACCGCCGGCCAGGCGGGTTCTCGCCCGCGCGGCCAGCTTGCGGGGTGAGACCGCCGGCCAGGCGGGTTCTCGCCCGCGCGGCCAGCTTGCGGGGCGAGACCGCTGGCCAGGCGGGTTCTCGCCCGCGCGGCCAGCTTGCGGGGCGAGACCGCCGGCCAGGCGGGTTCTCGCCCGCGCGGCCAGCTTGCGGGGCGAGACCACCGGCCAGGCGGGTTCTCGCCCGCGCGGCCAGCTTGCGGGGCGAGACCGCCGGCCAGGCGGGTTCTCGCCCGTGGACCTCCTTGGGGCATGCTTTTACCTTTTTACCCCCGGGGTGGAATTTCCCTCTTTGCCCCCCGGTGTGGAGGTTTGCTATTAGCTTGAGGCATTTTTGTCCTAAGGGCATTTTGGTCATTTTACCCCCAAGACTTGGAAAAACTATAAATAGACCCTTGAGGGTGCCTTGGAGAGCATTCATTCATTCCTTAGCCACTTGAATCTTTTTGGCTTTCTTCCTCCAAGGCACCTAGCTCAAGCATTGGCTAGGGAGGGGGAGACCTCAAAGGTCTTCCGGGTGTGAGGTGGGACCTCTACGCTAGAGCTGATGGTCAGTTCATAGCTTCCTAAGTCTTCGGTCTGTGACGTTCTTCCGAGTGTAGTAGGTGTGAGGTCACCCCTTTCCCCAAGGGTCGAACTCCACAGAAGTCAATTTTGGCTTCGGTCATTTTTGGCTTCACCCCTTTCCCCAAGGGTCGAACTCCACAGTAGGTGTGAGGTCACCCCTTTCCCCAAGGGTCGAAATATTCAGCTGCATATCCCTTGAAGCCCAGTCCCCTCCTAATAGTTTGGGAGGTGAATGAGTCAATTATAGATCACACAGATTTTGGCTTAGCGAATTGAGCCACTAGCTTCCTCTCTTTAAGGAGCTCACTCTCAAGCTCTCTAATGGTTTGCACTTCTAGCTGATGGTGCTCATTTGGATAATTATAATTCCTTTCAGTTTTCTTATTTCCCTACTCATCTGAGCTAGTAGTGTAACAGACTCTGTGCATTCAGGCTTAGCAGGCTGAAGGGAAGCAATCTCTTCAGCTTGTCTCTTGACTGGCTTTTTGCCCTTTTTCAGAGCTTCCAAGAGACCACTATATTTATCAATCAATTGATTGATATCATTTTCAGATTTCGATCCATCCTCACCAATAGATAAAGGGGATGCTTTAGAATCTGGGCCAGTTTCATACTCAGAATCAGGGTGTGGGGAAGAATGATTACCTCACCAGTTTCAAAATCATCATGGCTGATGTATTCAGTTATGGCCGTAACGCCCCTGATTTTTTCGATAATTATTTTAATCTCTTTAGTGTCATATTAATGACTTAAGGGCGTTACGTTGGCGCGTAATTAATGGCACGTCGTCGTTATTGCATGGTTGCATCCGTTGGGCCGAGTTGGCTAGATTTTAGACTCATCAGAATTGGGGTTAAAGATTTAAAAAATTAAAGTATTTGATCTTAGTCGTGCATGTAAAGTTTCGTGGCAATCCGGGCCAATTTGAAGTCTCAGTGAATTTTATAAGGATTATTGTTGTTTTAACTTCGGGAATTTTAACCCGAGTTTGATTTGTCGAATCCTGATTTCAACTTCGTCGTTGGATATGTAGCACCGACATTTAACTTTGGTGCGAATTTCATCGAAACCGAGTTGATTTGGTCACTCTCATCGTTTGAGTTTTTCTAGTTAATTCTATTAATAATATAATATTATATATATACTTATAAAACCCTATTCATCCTTCTTCCCCAAAAGGGTATGATCGAGAGGGTCATTAGAGAGGCGGCGAGTTTTTCATCGTGAACCTTACGACAGCATTTTCGGGAGCTCTGGTGGATGAAATATTCAGCGGCGCATAGATCCGAAAAGCTCTCGCCGAGATCTAAGCGTTGGTGGTAGGTATTTGTTTGTTTTTGTACACTTTTGGTGTTGTGTGTGTGACCCTAAACTTTCATTTTATCCAAATCTCTCTAGAATTCGTTGCCGCATTTTCTTTTTTGGCCGATCTGTGTCGTGGAGTGTTCAGAAGGTTGGGATAAGAAGGTTTAAGTCAAGTGGTGGTTTCCCCTTTGAGTAGTTTTCATTCCGTTCTTTTTCCTCTTAAATTTTGAGGAATATTTTTATGTTGTAGTTATTTCTTGATGATTGTCAAGCCCAGGTTATATTATGAGAATTTCGTTAGGTTAATCCTTACCCTGGTTAGTCGGGAACCAGGTCCTTTTCCTCTTTACCCATTGAAGTCCTCATCGTACTTTCTTGTCGAGTGAATTTAGTGTTGGCATCGATTGATGCCTTGGCGTCGATTGAATTCAGTGTTGGCGTCGAGTGATGCCTTAGCGTCGAGTGAATTTAGTATTGGCATTGAGTGAATTCAGTGTTGGAGTCAAGTGATGCATTGGCGTCGAGTGATGCCTTGGCATCGAGTGAATCCAGTGTTGGCGTCGAGTGAATCCAGTGTTGGTGTCAAGTGATTCCTTGGCGTCGAGTGAAGCAGAAAGGCATCGAGTGGCTACAATGTTGGCGTCGAGTGTTGCCTTGGCGTCGAGTGATTTCAGAGTTGGCATCGAGTGAATTTAGTGAATGCGTCGAGTGTCCGCCAATTCGCTAAGTCCAATTCGTCGAGTGTCTCTGAATCCATTGAATCAAATTCATTGAGTTAGACCTTATTCATCAATTTAAATTCATCGAGTATTGATATGAGGTCAAGTCAGTTCGTCGAGTATCATTGGTTTTTAGTTAAATCAACCGAGTAAAATTTATCGAGTTACCTTCTAATTCGTTGAGTATTGTCGGTGAATCTGTATGGACTTAAAACTTTTTCGTCGAGTGACCTTCCAATTCGTTGATGTGAACAGTAATTCGTTGAGTATACCGTAGGAAATTCTTTTGGATTTTCTTCCTTTTGCGTCATTGTGGAAATCCGATGCTAAGTCTGGAGTTCGTTTTGTTTATTAGTATATTTGTATGATTAATTATGACCTTTGGTTGGCAGTGGATAAATGACCACCACCTCAGTGTCGGTTTGTGAATCATTACACCTTGTGAATTTTCTTTTCTTCTTTTGGACTGTTGGTTTGAGTTGGATAGATGGCCACCGCCACCGTGCCTTTTTTAGATGTTTGGTCTGATGGGTTATGTTGGACAAGTGGTCACCGCCTCAGTACCGTGTTTCTTTTACGGTGTTAATGATTCATGCTTTAAACTGATCGGTATTTTCTTATATATATATATACATATGTTTACATGCATTATCTTGTAGATGTTAATGAAACATAGCTCTAAAGCGCACTTGGTGCAACTTCACATATTTAAACTTCTTTGAACTCTTCAATGCTTACTATTTTATGATTTAGACACTGTGATTTGACAACTATTCTGTCTTGGGTTGTTAACTTTTTGACTTCTCTTGTTTATTTACTTTGGTATTTACTGCCACTTGTTCATTCTTGCTGAGGCATTCTTTCTTTTGAATGTCTCATGCTCGGAGCAGTTATGGTCTGAGCAGCTAGAGTTGGTGGTTCTTGGCGTTAGATTTAGTAGCTGTGATTTTCCTCCCTCACCTTTGTGAGGTAGTTTTGTTGTTCTTACTTTGGTTCAGACATGCATATTATTCAGTGGGTTCACGTCAGGCTGCTGACGCCTACAATGAGTTATTATAGATGTTAGACTATTTGTTAACTGCTATATTACTATTAGTTTGTCTTACCAACTTGCTCTCTGGGAAGGATTTATGCTAGGTTGCATGTTAGTTATTTTCAAAGTATAAAAGATCAATATTCTTATCTCATACTCATGACATCCTTTTAAATCAAATGTCACTCTATTTTAACGAACGTAAAAACTCTTTTAGTACTTGTATTAAATGTAGAGGTATGCATATCATGAATTGTTCTAATGGATTTTCATGCTCATATAGGATAATAAATAAACTAAATAAAGTATTTTTTCCCTGTGTATACGTATATTTTACCTGTGGACTAGTTGATCAACTAAACCGAGGGACTCGACCATCAAACTTAAACTCAAACTATATTTTTGTCATAACAAACTTGAGAATTTCATGAAAAGTATTAGGAGTAAGTTCTTGCCTGAGCGTCTGCAGTTTTCCCTTGCACGGCATGGCATCACAGTGCGTATTTTATCTCACTATGATATATATTATTTAATATTGAGAAAATGCGGGTTGTGACAGTTGGTATCTGAGGGAGGTTTGTTTAACAAGTTGGTCGAACGGTTATCTCTGGTAAAGTTTTAGTTGTCTCGTCTCATTGCATACACACACCGATGTATCATTAGTATGTCTTAGTTGAAGCATGAACACTACACTCATAAGTATGACAAGAAGTATATGAGGCATATTATGTAGTATGAGATGCATAATATGTGTTTGTATATGGATTCTCATAGGAAGCAACATGTGACTGTTATATAGTATGAGATGCATAACAATCATCACATGGATGCCCATTAGATTTTTTTTGTTATATGTGATATTATGTAATATAAGATGTATAATATTTCATGTGTATGCCGCTCATAACATGCATTGAGGCCTTTATTAGAATGCATAGCACTGCATGTAATAATATAACATAACATGAACACACGTGCCAAGTTAAGATCTACATGATGACACACGTACACACGTTATTTTAAAACAAAGAAATAAGAATTCATGCATTCATATTATATGCACATGAGTCAATAGGACGATGGTGTGTCATCCTAAGTTAAAGTATAACATCACTTATGAAAATCTCAGAGCAAGGTAGCAGCAAGAGCAAGTATCTATACATGTATGATCTAAACTAAGTTGAGTAGTTCTAGAGTTAAGCTAAGTTTTGATGAGTTGTTCATTGTATTATTAGGAATGCCACCTAAGCATATTGTTGCGAGGTCAAATCCCCAGTCTGAGGGTGAGTCGTCGAGTGCATAGAGTGAGACTGTGATTGATGGGTTGTGGCAGAGCAATGAGGCCTTGTCAAGGAAGATGGTCATAATGCAATCGCAAATTCAGGCATTACTGATTGTCATCTCAGGGAAGCAGCCTGTTGTGTAGAACCCTGCGGTGGGACAGTCTGTACCTATCCCTCCTGCTCCTCTAGTGCCTCCAATTCTGCTGCCACCGGAGATGAATTTCATTTCGCACTTCCAGCGATTAAGGCATCCTACCTATGTCGGGAGAGACAATTTAATTTCTCTAGATGATTGGATCATTGCTATTGAAGAGATGTTTTTCGTATTCAGGGATCTTTGCAGACCAGAAGGTGATGATTGCTGCTTACCATCTGAAGGGCCTTGCTAAGAGCTGGTGGATCCGAGAGAAAGAGAGCCTCTCAGAGGGGTGTTCATGGAAATATTTCAAAGAGATATTGCTTAAGAAGTTTCTATCATCGGTCGAGCAAGACCGACTGATGAGCAAATTTTTTCACCTAAAGCAGAGACAACTCACAGTTAGTGAGTATGAGATAGAATTTAGTAAGTTGAGCAGGTTTGCTCTTTTAGTAGCCTATGAGGCAGGTAGGGTGAAGCGATTCCTGGGAGGACTTTGTAGCGACATCTAGCAGTTGGCTAGCACATATATATCAGAGACTTATGCTGAGGTAATAGAAACTGCTCTGAAAATCGAGGCTATCGACAATGCAAAGAATCGTGGGATGCAGGAAAGGAAGGAAAAGAGAAAGTATAATGACAGTAGGAGCTCTCAGGCATCTGGCCCTGCTTCAAAGAAAGGAAGCAAAGAAGCATGTAGTTTCTGTGGCCAATCAGGCCATCCCTTCGAGAAGTGTTTTAAGAGGTTGGGAGCGCAGAAGTAGCAGCAAGTGCTTGCAATTCAGAGCACACTGAAAGGAGACCTGGTCTGTGCCTCATGTAAGCATAAGGGGCACGATATTTCCCATTACTGGTCAAAGGAAAAGGTCTGCTTCCAGTATGGGTAGAAAGGGCATTTGAAGCCTAGGTGCCTACGGTCTCAGCCCATACTACATCCAATTCCACTTCAAGCCTTGGCTCCGCCACCGCAATATCTGGATAAAGGGAAGGCTAAGTTGAATGTGGTGACCATGGAAGAAGCACAAACTTCCATCCAAGTAATTTCAGGTTAGATGTTAAACTAGTTCTTAACTTTCAGTTATGGCTTCGATGTTGATTTAGCTAGTTTTGTGTATGATTTTATAAGGGAGTTTAAGGTAAAGAATCGTTGGACACACATTTTTTTATTCTAGTGCTACCAACTCATTTGTGACTAGGACTTTTGTAGAACGTCATCGTATGACTCTCGATCAAGTTGCTGATTCGTTTCACGTTAAGTTTCCTCTGGTGACTCGATGGTGTCAGACCACGGAATCCAGAGTTGTCTTATCCTTTTGGGTGAATTCTTAGCTTTTGCGGATCTGAACGTGCTAGACCTGGAGGACTTCGATGTTATTTTGGGCATGGACTAGTTGTCCAGATATGATGTTGTTATCAAATGTAGGGTAAATCGTTTGGACTTCAAGACGCTCAACGACCACCCCATGAGTGTGTATGGTTTTCCACGCCAGAATTCCCCAATTATTTTTGCTATCTGTGCTCAGAAACTCTTAGATTCTGGTTGTTTTGCTTACCTGGTTTCTATTTTGGAAACAGTTAGTAGTTTGTCGCGCATCGAGGATATCTCTATGGTGCAAGAGTTCCCTGATGTTTTCCCAGTTAGTCTTCCTAGTCTTCCGTGTAAGGACCCTCCTTCAAAACCATAGGAGATCCTTATGACTAGGGCGAGCGTCCCCCCAAAATAATCGTGTGCCCGAAGAGGTGTCACCCTCTTACTTGACCCATGACCCAATTGACAGAACGTTTGCCCTGTAAGGCTACTCATCATAACCAAAACATTCAAATATAATAAACAAATTTATTTATGCAGAAGCAATTCATCACAGGGTGTCTCAGCATGAAAGGAAATCTAAATCATGAATGAAAAACCCACGAAGGGGGTACACAGATTCGAATAAAAAATAAACATCCTAAACATAAAATGACCACGGTAGAAAGTCCAGTACAAGTAAAAAAATCTCTCATCCTCTCCTCTCCTCAGAGTAGTACCCTCATGTCCTTATAGATCTCATGGGCTAGCTCAGGGAAGTCCTCTCCAGCGGGCGCACGACTACGCTCCACCATCCGCTCCTGCTCCATTGGTAGGCGCATCGGGTCCTAAAATGATACGTACAATGTATGTTAGCCACATCATGACCAAGTAAATCCCACGCTCCTCCCTATCCCCCTAATGGGTACCAAGAAGGAAACCTGCAAGAAGAGTTAGCATAATAGCCAAAGCAGTATATATATATATATATATATATATATATATATATATATATATATATATATATATATATACTAGTAACTAGTAAGAGGAGCAGTAATATCAACCATAAATTAAGCTAGTTTCTAACAATATAAGTGTACGAACATCAACGAGAGAAGAGTAGCATCAATAATTGAATAAGCATGACTTTCAAAATCTATAATATTTCTCGTCATTGTATAACTCATCCTAACGATAATTATACGATTTCAGACCAAGGTGTGAGTACAGGTAACACACATGAGTAAATGTGTATATATATGGTATGTAGTGTATGCATTCTTGAACTCCCTTTCACTCATATGATATGTCATAATCAATTTCCCCTATGTTGACATAGTGACCAGTTAAGAAAAGGAGCTCACTTCTCAGGCCTCACCTGTTGTGGCCAGACGACAATAGTGGGTCGGTCGCTCCCCTTCTAAGTTATGGATATACCCCAACTCCCTAGGCCTTCGTACCTCTATGCCGAATGGGTACTCTCGGTGGGAACACATCATCACCCGTGTGGAGATCAACTTTCTCGACAAATAACCAAACAGGTGTGAGACAGACCTATGTGGAAGGGGTAGCTAGTCCCATGTCCTCTTCACCACCACAAACAAAAGAGTTCGTCGTCGCAACTTCTCCCGTAATATATAATAGGGGAAGCCGACGAACCCGCCACATCGGTATCCTTGCACCCTCCCATATTCCCATGCTTTAGTAATGAATGACATGACAATATGCTAGAAATCATATAGTTAATAAGTGTTCACGGATAGGCTAGTACTTGAGGATTATCATGTGGTTAAGCTAGGAATGACATCATCCAAATTTCATGGACTATGCTTTCTCGAACAATTTTAACTATGTTGGTTTGTTCATGTCAAGTTTAAATTTACTTACAATCTTCAAATTAGAAATATTGAAACATGAAAGTTGTAGATAAAATATTAGTCTGCAATAGTGCTTCTAACATGCATCATCTGATTTGCCCTCTAAGGCATCCAAAATAGGGGCCAAAGTTTACCAACAATATCAGTCTTCACAATAAAACAATAATCTAAAATTATTTTGCAATTTTCAGGATAATTTAAATTAATCTAAATCCTCCTGACTATCAAAGTCAAAAGATGAATGTTATAGTAAAAACATTATTCTACAAAAGTGTCTCTAATATGCATTTTCTGATTTGACCTCTAAGGCCTCCAAAACAGGGTCCAAAGTTTAGCATACGTAATAGTTTTTACAATGATCAGAAATCTAAAATTTATGTTGCAATGTTCGAGGGTAATTTTAATTAATTTAAATGCTCCTGATTATCAAAGTTAAAATATGAAAATTGTAGTAAAAATATTATTGTACAAAAGTGTTTCTAATATGCATTTTCTGATTTGGCCTCTAAGGCCTCCAAAATAGGGGTCAAATTTCACCAAAAATATTTATTTTACAAGTAAACAGTAATTACAATTTATTATGCTATGTTTGGGATTTATTTAAATTAATCTAGGATCACTATTTCAGAAAACTTAAAACATAAAAATTATATAGGAATCATTATTCTACAAAAGTACCTCTAACATGCCCTTTCCAATTCGGCCTCCAAGACCCCTAAAAAGGGCTCATAACTTTGCCAAAAATATTTATTTCAGGACTACTCTGCATTCTGGGTTTCCAAAATGACTAAATATATTTTTCGGGCTCAAAATTTAATTGGTTAGAGAATTCAAATCAGAAAACTGTTAACATTAAAGTTGTAAATCATAAAATTATCTACAATATTGTGGCTCATAAATCTTTCCCAAATCTGATTCTAAGTTAATTAAAAATTCATTTGAAAAATGATACAAATTTCCAAAAGCGGCCAAATTTCAGCCGAAGGAAAGAACTCTGCGCATGAATCTTGGCGCAGATCCGACGACTGCAACCTAGAAGCATGGACGAGCTAGCTCCGACCACCACCTCGAGTGGGAGCACCCATGGAGGGCGCTCCGATGGGGTTGCTATTGGCGGCCGGCCGGCGCCAACGATGGTCGGAAAAAAGGTATTGCATTTTTTTGTTTTTTTTATGAAGAAGGCCGCCGGAGCGGATTCCAACGGCTTCCTCCGCCTCAAGGGCCATGAGAAAGAGTCATGGAGGCCTCTCTCCCCTTCACACGCCCCATGCAAGGTCGAAACCCATGACGGCGGCAGAGGTTTGTGTGGGTGGTCCGAAGCTATCCAAGGCCAGGATTACCGTCTGCGGTGAACGGAGATGGCGAGGATCGACGAGAAATAGATCTAGGGTAGATAGGAGTTGTAAGAACTTACATGCACACCATTTAGGCGAGGTGATCGACGGGTGGCCATGGGTGGTGGAGATCGCCGGATTTGGGGAAGAATGCTCGTCGGGTGGTCATCGGGGCTCTGACTCTTGCTAGTTAGGGGTGTAAGGTGGTAGAGAAACGAACTCCAATATCCTTTGGGGTTTATATAGGGGTTGGGGTGGATTTAGGCTTTTTAGGAAGGGAATAATTCCCCTTCCTTGGGGAGAAATGTCTCTCCCCATAATTGCTGCCACTTATGCATCCTCCCTAGGCTTAAAAGGTAAGAAATAAACTCCCCGCAGTTGGCCATTAGCTTGGAGAATAAATGGAGTTATTATGGGAATGGTTTATTACCTATTTTGAGCTCAAAAACATTATAACTAATTAATTACACATGCGTTTGAATTAAAATTTTAAACACCGATTTCTAGTAAACTCAAGAAGCTTCAAAAATTATTTCATAATTTTTGGATGCATTTTTTTATTTTATTTAATTTTATTAGTATATCTAGCATGATTAAAATAAAATAAAATAAATTTAAAATATGTAATATATTTTAATTCATAAAAGCAACCTTACTATTTTTAGGATGTCTTGGTAAAATTTGAGATTTTTCGGAGAACATTGATATTTTATTTAAATTCCCTTCTTATGTATTTAATTATCAATTATTTTAATTAATTAAATTATCTAAATAATTTTTTAGAGGTCCTTTTCCTATTCATGTGGCATTATGCAGCTACTCAAATGTGTTTGTGGCCCACGAGCATCTTGCGCCAATGAGCTAATTGAGTCGGGTAGCTTGGTGTGTGTTTATCTTAATTACGACAATTTTAAGTTTTACACAACTCAAACGGGTTGAATTGATGAAACAAGTCATAGTCAGTCAATATGATTTCCTTTGGGTGTTAATGTATTATTCGTGTGTCATAATAGGTCAATTTGACTCGTTTAGAGTATTAGTGCACTTTTCATGTTTAATTGGACTTACTAGGACCTAATGAGCCACTCGCGCACATAAAAGAGTCTAGTATTCGTTCAAGTCAAAAATTGCTTAAAAGACACAGTGAGTGGATTGAGTGACTTATTAGGTCAACCACAACCAATATGGAATTAACCTATTTTCTGGGTTCCGAACAAGCCCGCGGAACCCTAGTGGGTCAAATAACACCAAGGACGTCTATAAGCCGAATTAGGATGTTACAAATCCAAAAAGTCTAATAAAATTTTTGTCCTCGAAAATTCGTTTGGGTAGTTGTGTTCCCGAAAAGTTGGGTTAACATGCTTTGAATAAATGATATGAATAAAATATTATGTGTTACCTGACGTAAAAAGATAAGGGTAAAGTTCTCGCATCTGATCTTCGGGCTCCCGAGTTGATTCCTCGGTCCCGTAGTTATCCCATTGTACTCGGACAAGTGGGATCCTTTTTCTTCACAAGAACTTTGTCTCGATATCCATGGTCCGCACCTGCTTGAGGGATACAGATCGATCGGGCTCTATCGATTCATGAGTCTCCTGGATGATGTGATCAGGGCATAGTAGAGCATGCCTTACTGAAGAGACATGGAATACGTCGTGTTGCTCTTGTAACTCCGGTGGTAGCTCTATCATGTATGCCACTTCACCAACCCGCTCCGTAATGGTGTATGCCCCATGTATCTTGGGTTCAACTTCCATTGGCGGCAAAGTCGGGATACTCTGTTGAGAGGGCGAATCTTCAAGTAAACTTTATCACCCACTGCGAACTCAATGCGCTGGTGATAAGCATCATAGTACTTTTCCTGCCAACTCTGAGCTTCGCATAGCCTCTCCTGCACCATCCGAACGATTTCTGTGACATTCTCCATAAATACTGGCCCCAAGGCTCTTGGATTCTCATTCTTGGCCTAAGAAAGTGGAGTTCGACACTTCTGACCATACAAGGCTTTGTACGGGTCAATGTCAATACTCGTTTGATATGTGTTTTTGTAAGAGAATTCTACCAAGGGTAGTACCGCTCCCATGACTCCTTTTTATCTACCAAACATAACCGAAGGAGATCCTCCAAAGTACGATCTGTGCGCTCTGTCTGCCCATCCGTCTGGGGGTGGAATGTTGTGTTGAATGCTAGTTTGGTTCCCAAATATTCCTGAACGCCTTGCCATTCATTAGAGGTTAATCTACCATCTTGATCTAAAACTATAGTCCTCGGCACACCTTGGTAACAAACAACATTTCGATGAAGAGACGCACCAATTTACTGACCCCATCATCTCTATGGTTGAGAATGAATCTCACCATTTTTATCAATCGGTTAACCACCACCCAAATATAGTCATTACTTGCCCGAGAGTTTGGAAGGCCATGGATAAAGTCCATGGATATATCCTCAAATTTCTACTCTGGGACGAGAAGTGGCTAGAGTAACCTGGAGAGACTCTTACACTCTGCTTTGACGAGCTGGCATGTCAGGCAATGGGTAACAAAAGTTATCACGTCCCGCTTCATTCCTGGCCAACAAAATGATTTCTTCAGATCTGCATGCATCTTTGTGATCCCCGGATGGATAGAGTAGCGAGTGTGATCGCTTTCATACAGGATCTCGTGTCGAAGCTGTCCTCCTGATAGAACAAATATTCTATTTCAAAAGTAGAGAATCCCATCTCTTACACTCCCGTCCTTCAAACGGGCAATCCTATTCTTGAATAATGGGTCATCCGGTTGGGCCTCCCTGATCCTGTCTCGTATATCACATTTTATCTCAGTCTAATACAAATGATGTGCTATTACAACTGAATCTCTCGGGGCG
Organism: Platanthera zijinensis; assembly: GCA_039513925.1. Classification (NCBI taxonomy): domain Eukaryota; kingdom Viridiplantae; phylum Streptophyta; class Magnoliopsida; order Asparagales; family Orchidaceae; genus Platanthera; species Platanthera zijinensis. The sequence goes on along the minus strand of CM077091.1, from coordinate 5,775,327 downwards.
ATCACCATAATCTCCATCTCCTCAATATCATGTATAACGTCTCTCGGAGTACCCATCAACCAATTACCTAAGTGTTGGGTACATTGGAAACAATGTACTTGATTTGAAGAAGCTCTTTCAACTCAAAGATATACACAATTATGTATTTGATGTATATTTTAGTTCATGCTTGCAGGTTGCCTATGTCATATTGATTTGACAGGTGGTCCAAGTTACTTTGACAGGTAGAATCTAAGAAGCTGACTAAAAAAGTGAAGAAAATTGTCCAAGTACAAAAGTGTCGAGTGAAGTCAGCACAGTGCTAAGTAAAGTTAGCACAGTTAGCATCTAGCAACTTGTAGTGCAGAAAATTGGCTAAGTACAAAATAGTGTTGACACACTTTAACTATGTCGACACATTTGCAGAAGTTATGTCGAGACAAGTCTGTTATCTCGACACCTTGAAGACTAAGTCAGTAGTGTCGAGACAAGTCAACTATCTCGACACTTTGAAGTCTAAGTAAGCAGTATCAAGACAAGTCAGTTAACTCGACACATTGAAGATTCATTACAGCAGTGTCGAGACAAATCAGTCTAAGTTAGCAGTGTCGAGACAAGTCAGCTAACTCAACACCTTGAAGGCTAAGTTGTAAAGTGTTTGTTTAGGATAGAGAGTGACCGAGAGAGGGGGGGGGGTGAATAGGTCCAATTTAAATCTTGGCTACTTTTAAGTCACAGAAATTTCTTAGTGTGTTTTTTAACCCAACCACAGTATTCAAGAACAATGTTGATCTACTAAATACAACACATATATATTTTAACAAACACAACACAAATCACAGCACAACACATAATAATTTTATAGTGGTTCCCTAATTTATGCATACACCACTTCCCCCTTCGCATATCTAGCAATGAACCAGATTCGGCCAAACTACTCTTTACTTTTCCTCAGATCCTCAGATCTTACACCTCAGAGCCCAGCTGGCTCCTATAACTTAGACAAATCAATATCCTACCTCTAATCCTTAAGATCCTACAACTCAAGTTCCTCCTCAAGAACCCTACCTCAGAGTGAACCTCCACTCCTACTCCTCAAGCAAACCCTTGCCCTAAAACCTCAGAACCTTCCAGTTCCTACAACTCAGAGAAATAGCCCCTTCTCCTACCTCAAGCACACAATCCTACCTTAGCCTTTATAATTTAGGCTTATAACTCAGAGAAATCAATCTCCTACAACTCAGATCTACTGATAGATCTTATAAAATTATTATAACAGAAAGAATTTGAGTTTTGAAGTGTCACCTAGGAAGAAAGAGACTGGTGACTTCTTCTTGATCAGATCTTGATGTGAAATCTTCTCCCTTAATCTTGATGGTGAAGAAAAAGGTCCAACCCTTCTTAGCTTTTTCAAAGCTTCTTGAAGGAGAAGGTAGGGTTGAACTTGGTTGGAGAAGATTGAAGTTGATCCATGATCTGCCTCCTCTCAACTTTCAGAATTCTATTGAATTATTCAGACAGACTTAGATAAGAAGAGTAAGAATAATCGCTCTTCTATTTTTGTTGTGTTGGTATCCTTATATAGGCTTTGGCAAGAGTGATCGGCTGCCCTAGTTAATCCATTTACATTTGACAGTTCTGAAGGTTGTCAGAAGTTCTGGCTTCTAATTCTGGACTTAGATGAATTTCTGTCTTGAGAGCTTCTGCATGAAGGTGTTGACACTAGTTCTGAGTGCCGACACTTCTGTACTTAGATTCTGTCAACACCAGTCCTGGGTGTCGAAACTTCTCTTATAGGGATGTCGACAGCAATTGAGTGTGTCGACACAGCTAGCTTCTTATCTCAACCACTACTAGAAAAATGACTTTTAGCCACGGTTTTTTTGCCAGGGGGAAAACCGTGACTAATAATGGAGTATTAGCCACGGTTTCTATTCCGTGGCTAATAAGCTAGTATTTGCCACGAATGACAAAACCGTGGCAAATAACCTGACTTTTTGCCACGGTTTACCTGTTTCATGGCTAATAATCTAGTATTAGCCACGGAAGCCTAATCCGTGGCAAAAAGTTGGATTTTTTAGTCCCACACCGCCAACTAAAAGAATAATTTGAGGTTTATATTGCCCATTCTAAATTAATGTTTGAAATAAAATCGGCTCGCAGACGACGGTGGTGGTGGTCGGGCGGCGACGACCGGGCGGCGGCAACTGCCAGGCGGCGACGATAGTGGCGGCCGGGCGGCGACGTGCAATTGAATCTTTTTTATGTTATAGACCCTTTAGCCACGACAATTGAACTGTAGCAAATAATGAGCTTTTAGCCGCGACAATTGAACCGTGGCTAATAACTTATTTGCCATGGATTCAGCGTGGCTAATACTATTAGCCACGCTCGTATTGCCCACGCTCATTTTTCATAGGTAGGTCGTTGCTAAAAGTTATTAGCCACAGTTTTAGACTTTTAGCCACGACAATCTGTCATGGCTAAAAGTCTATTTTCTAGTAGTGAACACAACTTGTATAATATGTGTCGACACTAGTCCTGAGTGTTGACACAATTGGTTTCTTGACTAACGGTGTCGACCCAAGTCCTGGGTGTCGACACAGCTTGCTTCCAGTCTCGACATAACTTATGTAAAATGTGTTGACAGTAGTTTTGAGTGTCGACAGTTTTCTTCCAGTCTCAGCACTGCTTTTACAAAGGTGTCGACACTTGTCTAGTGTCTCGACACTTTGTACTTAGTTTATTTTTTTACTTCAGCATAGAAAATGCACAAGTAAACTCAACATGCATCAAATATGAATTTGTGTATATCATTGAGTTGAAAGGGCTTCTGCAAATCAGGTACACAATTCCCAATATACCTAATAATCTTCTCCTATTTGGAGAAGTCATAACTCAAATTCAATAATATACATCATGATACCAAAATATGATGATAATGATATATATTAAAAGTGCTGAGCAAAAATGTAAAGAACATATGAATGAACACACAAATATAACCAAGTTCAAACAGACTTTTCAATCCAATTTATTATCAGTTTACACCTTTCTGTTTGTTACAAAGTTCTTAACAAAAAACAAAATTACAAAAATTCAAAAAATAATTTAGGAAAGATTTGGCTCTTTGATGACAATGCCTTTTCAAGATTGAATTTTAGCTTTGACTTCTGGCATTTTGTCATCAGCCACTTTCTCCTTTCCCTTGACATTCTTGGCTTTAGTAATTTCTTCTTGCTTGATCCTTTTCTTTCATGATAATGATAGGGCTTGGGGAAATACTTGCTGGGCTCAACAGAATTAGCTGGGATCTTCCCTGTCTTCAGATAAGTTCTAAATTTTTGGATGACCTCCTGCTGCTTTAAGTGCTTAGCCCACTCTTGCTCTGTATACCATTTTCCCTTATTAGTTGCATTAGCATTGACTGCTTTCCATGCAGTGAGTATAATTGATCTAGATTTTGGACTCCATTATTCAAAATCTGGCTTAGCCTCAGCTTGATCCTTGAATTTTTCTTTGATAATTGAGCTTCCTTTTCTTTTAACATAGCAGAATCAGTCATTTCAACCTCCTCACATACTATATTCTGAATTTGACCTGGAGGACAATAGATGGATTAGATAACAGTTTGGATGTCCTCAAAATGAGCTGGTCTATACATGAATTGGATAGGATTTTTAATGGCCTCAAAATGAGCTGGTTGGAAACCGAACTCAGCAGTTTGGTCTATATCATACCATAGGGGAGGATGGCCTAAAGTGTCTCTGATTCTATTTGAGATCCACGTAGGATGCTCAGAGCCAACCTTTATCATTACCCTCTCCCCGTTTATGACTTCTCTTTCCATATATATTGTTCCCCCAGAAATCGGTGATCCCTCCCAAGGTAGACAGCTTGTAAGTTGCGGCCTGCTCCGGTAGGTCGCGGCCTGCTGGCCTTTTCTTCTAAAGGCCGCGCGGACTGATCTCTCAAGCTGCTCAGTCCGCGCGGCTAGGAGGGTCTCTCTAGCAAGACCTCCCAGGACGCGCAGCAGCTGCTTGCTCTGCAGGGTCCGCCGACTGCTTCCTCAGTCCGCTCCTGTAGGCAGCACGGTTAAACCGGTTAACCGTGTGGTGTTTTATTCTTCTTCAGGTGCGAATTGCCCAACGCAGACTCGCATTCTTATCCGCCTAGACCGCTCGGTAGCAACAAGCTCAAAAGGTGGCGGATTCGGTGTTAAGTCCGCCAGGTCATCAGCCCGTCACCAAGTGCGACTAGCCTTCAGCAGGAGGCGACCTGTTCATCCTCAACCGCAGCGGGCTAGGCAGACTCGCTTAACACTCCCCCAACAGCCAGGCAGTCCCAGACCGCGCGACCCAGCGCGGACTCAGCGGACTCATCATTCGTACTCGAACGACCAGCGGCAACCATCTCCGACTCCAGGCAGTCCCAGACCGCGCGGCCTGGTACGGACTCTGCGGACTCAATGTTTTTACTCGCATAGCTTACCGCCTCACCAGTGGGGACGTTACCAAGACCGTCACCTCCCCGAGCCTATAAATAGGCCCCCAGACCTATCATTCGGGAGGACAGAAGGGAGAGGGGTCAAGGACCCGTCATTAGCTCCTGCGGACTCGGATCCTCAGTCCGCGCGACCTGCCTGCCTTCTGCTTGGTCGAGCAATCCGTTCGGCTTATTCTAGCGAGCTGCCCGATCGTTGACCGCGCGGTCTACCGACCTTCATTGGTCAAACCGCGCGGCCTACTGGCATTCTTCTCTCCCTAGCCGCCAGCTTCCCTCTTGTACCTTTTCTTCTGCTTTCAATGTTAAGGTGTAACCCCGAGCTGTAATTTCGATTATAATCAAAGGAAAGCCCGCCGCAAGAGTGGCATTCAAGCCGCGGTGGGCGAAGTCTGTTGTTGCCGCTGCTAGCGGCCCCCTCTTCTCTTTTCTTCTCTCGGTCTAACCATCAGAGCTAACCGCCAAAGTAACCGTATGATCGACAGTTCCCGATCAAACTCCTCCCTTGCTTCGCCAAACCTTCTCCTCTATTCCCCACAACCCCCGTATTCATCTAGCTTGTGAGACCGAACAATCCGTTAACTAGAAGGCGCATTTCCCGCCCCAACATTTAACACGCGACCTTCAGATCTCGATCAGATAGCTAAATCAACGGTTACTCATGTCGGACCGTCAGCCAGCCGAGAGCCCTGCTCCAAGTTATAGTGAGGATTCCCTTTGGGAAGCCTTGGAGCTCTCTCGCGAAGAAACTGCACAACAGTTTCGAGCGATCACTTGTACTCTAGATGCTATCGCTCAGCGATTGGAAACACAATCTTCAGCAGCACCAGCTCCTCCTATCAATCCAGCGCCAGCATTCGAGATTCCTCAAGTTTACCCACCGGCCTATCCGCCGATCTATCCTCCTTACACTCCAACCTTTCCGCAAGGGCCTGCAGCCCCTTTGCGATCTCAAAATGACGAATTCGCGGCTCATCAGAATTTTTTCCAAGAAGCTGCTCGAGGAAGTCCCGCACGATTCCTGAATTTTCAGGGAAGTCATCCCTACTCTTCAGCTCCTGCCTTTGCTCCTCCTGCAGCAACTTTTCCTTTCCATCCTCCATCTCCTTGTGCAGTTGCAACTTATGCTCCCTTTTTTCCTTATGTTTCAGGAGAACAAGAAGAGCAGTCACCATTTACAGAGAATGTTCAACATGAACCGACTCCAGTTAATTTCAGAGAGCCACGATTGCCCACTTATACTGGGGAGACTGATCCAGTCAAACATCTTCAAGCCTTTGAATCAGCCGTAGCTCTCAAGACCCTCTCAGATGCTACCAAATGCAAACTCCTTGTAACGACCTTCGACAGTCAAGTGAGGGATTGGTTCTATGGACTTCGTGCTCAGTCCATCTCTTCCTTTGCTGATTTGCGGAGAGAGTTTCTTCTCAGATTTTCTACCTCTACAAGGAGGAAGGGCGGTCCAGAGGCCCTCTTTGAGATCAGGCAGCGAGAGAATGAGACTTGGTCCCACTTTGTGAATCGTTTTCAGAAGGAAATATTGGACATTGAGATTGTCGATCAAGAATTATATCGAGTGGCTCTTATCCACGGCCTACGTGAAGGAACACTCAAGTTCGAGGCTAACTTCCGAGCACCAAGGACTTATCAAGAGCTGATTAGTTTAGCCAACTCATACATCTGCGGTGAGAAGAGCAACCCCAACTTTGTCTCCAGGCTCGTAACAGAGAGAAATCAACCTTGCAAGCAACCTCCGAGATCTCCTCAGAAAGATTTTTCATCCCACTCTCGGAAAGCAAAAAGATTCCAGTATCATCATCAACACCTCTTCCCGGGCCAGGATCGTGCTCAAGAACGACTGCTACCACCGGCCCCATCTCTGCAAACAGCTTCGGTACATCAGTCACAAGATGATGACTTATCATATTCTGGACTCGATGAGGCCATGTTAGAAGTCTGCCAAATTATGAAAGATAGAGCAAATTCCAAAAGGCCTTACCAGCCGACAAATCAAAAATCAAAAGATTCAGACCCATTTTGTGAATTTCACAAAGAAAGCGGGCATCTAACTGAAAGCTGTCGAGCGCTTCGTCAACTTGTACAGAGATTGCTGAAGCAGGGTAAGATGCGCGATCTGTTCCCGAAAGATGGCCACTCGGATCCGTCAACCTCAAAAGGCAAAGAAATAGCAGAGTTTCCTTGCAGCTCAAGCGGAGTGAATCAAATCAATACGTATCATGACCATCTCATGGGCGAGACCTCCGATGTCATTGACGAGGGTTCCCTTGGAAGTTTATTCTAAAGCAAAGAGGGCATCGCAGCTCCTCAAAACCCTCACAATCTGGGCTGGTTATATCTTCCTTTATGCTCTTCAAACATTCGTCCCTTCTCTAAAAACAATTCTAAGTGCTCTTTCATTTTCATTCAATAAAGCTTACGTCAGAGATCTCATACTGACACAGTTCCCTTTTTGTGATACTTCTCTTCTATATTTTTCTCTTTGCCAAAGAGATCACTGAACCACCGAGATATCGCCAAGTCTTGCTCAGTACTCCCTCGAGATTGTCCTCTGGCGTAAAACCACAATGACCATGTATGATGAGGAGTTTCTCATATGTGTAGTGGGGGCCGCTCAACTCTCGTGCGGAGGGTGACGAGACTTCGGATCCTAGTCGGCATCTAACACAGAGCGCGTTTCCAGGGAGGACCTATGTGTTAGCTCTGCTGTGCTTCGCTAAGGATACGTTACAGTTACGATGATCTTTGCGTGACAAGCAATGGCGATCAAGTGTAGCCTTGTCTCTTCGATCATCTCACAACTGTAACGGACGAACAATCGTCGGTACTCTCGATCCGTGCTTTCATGGGACCCACAACTTTGTTGATCCCTTCAAAGACGAGCAATGTTGTAGACCATTTGGCGCACCTGGTAGAACGGATCAACAATGTTTGTAACCCGGGGCAAGAGAGCAGTGTATCTATCGCTTCCTTCTTAGGATTTTTTGCGCATGTTTCCCTTTTGTGCTCTGTCAAGGGAATACGACCAGCCCGCTTTAGGTAGGACTACGCCATGGATGATATTTTGGCAAGTGATGCATAAGGCCCACGGGTGCTCTCCTGTGGCAGCATTCAACCTTTTTTAGCTCATCCTCGGGGTATAGCCCTCCTTTGTACTATTGTATTCTTACAGGTTAACAGGTTAAGTCCAACCTATCTAAGAGACCCCCTACATCTTTTAGCTTATGATCATCTTATATACATTGCTTACATGAAGCGCTATCAGATGGTGATCTACAAATTCTCTACTACTCTTATCAGATATTTCTGACACAAATCATTGATCATAGTATCTGGTTCACTTTAACTGACGAGCCATGTAATTACGATTTTTAAGTTGAGATGGTTTCAATCTTACTGATCTGGATTTCACGTCGACATTATATCTGATCACGCGAGACAATCATTGTTGCGTTCCGATCTCTATTCAGTTAATAGCAAAGTTTGCCGGATATCTCTTCTATCATGTCTTATCCTATCAACGATCAACATTCGCAAGTTCCCTTCAGGTACTTGCGATTAAGTTCTTCATCACATCAGTTTGCTAACTCTTCTTTTGCAGAGATTAGCAGACATTTGCAGGTTCCCTCCAGATACTTGCGATTTAGTTTTCCATCATATCTGTTGCTTACTCTTCTTTTGCAGAGATTAGCAGATATTAGCAAGTTCCCTTCAGGTACTTGCACCTTACCTTTCTATCATAACTGCGGCTTACTCTTCTTTTGTAGAGATTAGCAGATATTAGCAAGTTCCCTTCAGGTACTTGCACCTCACTTTTCTATCATATCTGCTGCTTACTCTTCTTTTGCAGAGATTAGCAGATATTAGCAAATTCCCTTCAGGTACTTGCACCTTACTTTTCTATCATATCTGCTGCTTACTCTTCTTTTGTAGAGATTAGCAGATATTAGCAAGTTCCCTTCAGGTACTTGCACCTTACCTTTCTATCATATCTGCGGCTTACTCTTCTTTTGCAGAGATTAGCAGATATTAGCAAGTTCCCTTCAGGTACTTGCACCTTACTTTTCTATCATATCTGCTGCTTACTCTTCTTTTGCAGAGATTAGCAGACATTTGCAGGTTCCCTCCAGGTACTTGCGATTTAGTTTTCCATCATATCTGTTGCTTACTCTTCTTTTGCAGAGATTAGCAGATATTAGCAAGTTCCCTTCAGGTACTTGCATCTTACCTTTCTATCATATCTGCGGCTTACTCTTCTTTTGCAGAGATTAGCAGATATTAGCAAGTTCCCTTCAGGTACTTGTACCTTACTTTTCTATCATATCTGCTGCTTACTCTTCTTTTGCAGAGATTAGCAGACATTCGCAGGTTCCCTCCAGGTACTTGTGATTTAGTTTTCCATCATATCTGTTGCTTACTCTTCTTTTGCAGAGATTAGCAGATATTAACAAGTTCCCTTCAGGTACTTGCACCTTACCTTTCTATCATATCTGTGGCTTACTCATCTTTTGTAGAGATTAGCAGATATTAGCAAGTTCCCTTCAGGTACTTGCACCTTACTTTTCTATCATATCTGCTACTTACTCTTCTTTTGCAGAGATTGGCAGATATTAGCAAGTTCCCTTCAGGTACTTGCACCTTACTTTTCTATCATATCTGCTGCTTACTCTTCTTTTGCAGAGATTAGCAGATATTAGCAAGTTCCCTTCAGGTACTTGCACCTTACTTTTCTATCATATCTGCTGCTTACTCTTCTTTTGCAGAGATTAGCAGATATTAGCAAGTTCCCTTCAGGTACTTGCACCTTACTTTTCTATCATATCTGCTGCTTACTCTTCTTTTGCAGAGATTAGCAGATATTAGCAAGTTCCCTTCAGGTACTTGCACCTTACTTTTCTGTCATATCTGCAGCTTACTCTTCTTTTGCAGAGATTAGCAGATATTAGCAAGTTCATTTCAGGTACTTGCAACTCAGTATTATTTCGTATCTACCACTCACTCTTCTTTTTGTAGAAGTTAGCAGGTGCTTGCAATCCTCCTTCAGGTTGTTTCTCCTCTCATCAATGTTTTGCAGAGTCCATTAGGAGACATTCATGTCTTCTTCATTCTGCCAAAGCGACCCAGGTACGTATAAGATGTACCTATTTCCACCTATGACAACTCTTTCCTTCGCAGGAAGAAGCTAGGCATTAGCAAATTTTCTCTATGGAGTGGCATCAGGTTCCATCTCTCCTTGCCCCTTCCTTTTCTCTAGGGAAGGATCACAATTTTTGTGGGTCTCCAACTTTTTCGAAGTTCTTCTCTGAACTTAAAAAAGTGCGGGGATCATGTTCCCCCAGAAATCGGTGATCCCTCCAGAGGTAGACAGCTTGTAAGTTGCGGCCTGCTCCGGTAGGTCGCGACCTGCTGGCCTTTTCTTCTAAAGGCCGCGCGGACTGATCTCTCAGGCTGCTCAGTCCGTACGGCTAGGAGGGTCTCTCTAGCAAGACCTCCCAGGTCGCGCAGCAGCCGCTTGCTCTGCAGGGTCCGCCGACTGCTTCCTCAGTCCGCTCCTGTAGGCAGCGCGGTTAAACCGGTTAACCGTGTGGTGTTTTATTCTTCTTCAGGTATGAATTGCCCAATGCAGACTCGCATTCTTATCCGCCTAGACCGCTCGGTAGCAACAAGCTCAAAAGGTGGCGGATTCGGTGTTAAGTCCGCCAGGTCATCAGCCCGTCACCAAGTGCGACTAGCCTTCAGCAGGAGGCGACCTATTCATCCTCAACCGCAGCGGGCTAGGCAGACTCGTTTAGCACTCCCCCAACAGCCAGGCAGTCCCAGACCGCGCGACCCGGCGCGGACTCAGCGGACTCATCATTCGTACTCGAACGACCAGCATCAACCATCTCCGACTCCAGGCAGTCCCAGACCGCGCGGCCCGGTGCGGACTCTGCGGACTCAATGTTTTACTCGCATAGCTTACCGCCTCACCAGTGGGGACGTTACCAAGACCGTCACCTCCCCGAGCCTATAAATAGGCCCCCAGACCTCTCATTCGGGAGGATAGAAGGGAGAGGGGTCAAGGACCCGTCATTAGCTCTTGCGGACTCGGATCCTCAGTCCGCGCGACCTGCCTGCCTTCTGCTTGGTCGAGCAATCCATTCGGCTTATTCTAGCGAGCTGCCCGATCGTTGACCGCGCGGTCTACCGACCTTCATTGGTCAAACCGCGCGGCCTCCTGGCATTCTTCTCTCCCTAGCTGCCAGCTTCCCTCTTGTACCTTTTCTTCTGCTTTCAATGTTAAGGTGTAACCCCGAGCTGTAATTTCGATTATAATCAAAGGAAAGCCTGCCGCAAGAGTGGCATTCAAGCCGCGGTGGGCGAAGTCTGTTGTTGCCGCTGCTAGCGGCCCCCTCTTCTCTTTTCTTCTCTCGGTCAAACCATCAGAGCTAACCGCCAAAGTAACCGTCTGATCGACAGTTCCCGATCAAACTCCTCCCTTGCTTCGCCAAACCTTCTCCTCTATTCCCCACAACCCCCTTATTCATCTAGCTTGTGAGACCGAACAATCCGTTAACTAGAAGGCGCATTTCCCGCCCCAACATATATGATCCTTAAATCATTCTTGTGAAATTTTACTTGACCATCTAGATAATTGATTCCTGAAGTTAAAACATTCTTGACTTTCAGTAAATGGTCATACAAACCCTTATTAGAATCCTTGATATCCTTAATCATTGAGGCTGAATGAGTTGTCAACTGAGTTTCCATGCCCTTTGTGGCAGAAGTTATCTTGGTTTCTAGAGTAGTAGTTTGTTCAGCCAGCTTGACTAGTGATTCATATTCATTACAATCATGTAACTCATCCATTATTCTTTGATTCTCAAGAACATAGCTTTGCTTTACAGCTATTTCATCTCCAGTTTTCTTTGATTCTTGTTGTTGTTTAGCAATGTAAACCATAGCATTTGCTCCCCTTTCAAAGAAATCTGTCATATCATTCTTTAGTAGATTTACTTCAAATCTTATAGATTTAATGTCCTAAGCTAGCTAAAATTCCAACTCCTTGTTGCTTTCATCCACATACTTCTCAAGTTGAGTTCTTTGCTGGCCAAGCATAATTTGTAGTTGAACTAGCAGTGAGCTTGAATCCACTAGAGGAGCAGATGTTGGTCCAGATTATATAATCTTCTTATAGCTTTTACTTTTCTTCTTTAGTTCAGATAATTTCCTTCTCTTTAGCTAAAAGGCTTCTTCCTCCTCATATTCTGATGAACTAACCACCTCCATAAATGTATTTTCTTTAACTGTTTCAGTAGTTGGGGCCTGATTTGCTAAATCCCCCTCAACCAGTTCAACTTCTTTACCATTGTTAGTGGTATCCAAGTTGATCTCATCTTGTTGAGCTTCAGCATCTGGAATAGGGTCCTTTGGAAGTTCAGTCATCTCCCTTTGCATATGTATATTTGCATCCATAAGTATTTCTTCTTCAGTCTCCTTGGGGATTTCATCCTCCATCTCTCTGTCAGGCATTTCCTTTTCAGGAATATTTGTTCGTTCCAACTCTTGTACAACTTCCATTATTATTGTATTTATTTCAATTTCTGGAAGATCATTGAGGTTCTCCCCCTCAATTAGATCCCTATCTGGGATTGTCTCCCCATGCACCTGATCACCTATTCTAGGTGAGGGCCTTGGAGATTTCTTTGCCATTATATATCCTGTTTTTTAGAGCTTGAACTTTCTTGTTCTCCAGAGCCACTGGAAGAATATTCTTCCACAACTACAACCATCTTCTTTTTCTCCTCCTTATTCTCAACTGCAGGTGTTTCTTTGGATAGGAATCTATCCCACCTTACCAATTGTTTCTAATAGGAATTTTCCTTGAGAATTCATACCCTTCCTGTTCAGGGTGCTTCCAATCTTAGTGGTTTGAGCCAATCCACACCACACCAATGCTTCAGCAGTCCTGGTGGTGTATATTTCATCTTCCCAATCGATTATTGGTATTTGAAAAACCTTTGCTAATCTCCTAGTTGTGAATTTAACTTTAGCTCCATTTACTGTAGACTTAATCTTTGCCGAATTTGAATGTAATTTTGTAATAGAGAAGAATTCGGATACTTCTCGTTTCCAGATGTTTGTCGGTTCAGAGAGCAGATAATCCATACCTGCTTCTTTAATTAGGTCAATGACATTCCTAATTTCTTCTTACGCTGAGTCGAATCCATGACGCACGAGTTCATACTCTTCAAAGATGTTGTCATCGTTCTTGGGAGCCATTGGAGTTAAGAGAAAGGATTGACGAGTGTCGACTAATCAGAATTCTAGGTCTCGACACTCAGGGATCAAAAGTTCAAGAGATCAAGAAAGGATAGTCGACTTCTACTCTCATACACCTTTTATAGTCAAATCTTCCCTGAAGTTGAAAGGGCGCGCTGCATTTAGACTATTCTAAATTTTTGGGTAAATACCTAGTGTCGACATAAGGAAAGTTGTCTGTCGAGATGTGTCGACTTAAGTCGACACAAGGACTATTTCTCTCGACACATACCTTAGGGTCTCGACACCCTTATGTTTCTACACTTATTTTAGTGTCTCGACACTTTGCATTTATGTAGTGTCGACACACATTCTAGTGTCTCGACACATTACTATCGATAGTGTCGACACACTTTCTGGTGTCTCGACACTTTCTCAATTGTCTCAACACATTCTCTGGTGTCTTGACACAATTTTTGACTTAGTCAAATTTTTTTTTCTGAAATGTAGATTCTTGACATTTATGGTGTCTTACTTGTTTATTTAGGTTGGTAGACTTTGTTACTTTACTTATACAAGTTGAACATGGATTTTTTGTTAAGTACCAATGAAAATGGTTACTCTATATTTAACATTCCTAGTTCAAACTTGAAGAAGTTGAACTTGTTTTCATCTAAAGGTTTTGTGAATATGTAAGCAATTTGATTTTCAGTTGGAGTATAATGTAAACAGATTTTGCCTTTTTCAACATATTCTCTAAGAAAGTGATATCTGATTTCTATGTGTTTGGTTCTACTGTGAGAAACATGATTATTAGCAATTGAGATTGCACTAGTAGAATCACAATACGTAACAGATTTACTTGTACAATGTAGTCCAGGAGTTGATGTTGATTCTATAGTACCTGTGCACAGTAGCTCCTAGCTGATATATACTCAGACTCAGCTGTTGAAATAGCTACACTTATTTGCTTCTTACTGCTCCAACTGATGAGTCTTCTCCCCAGAAATTGACAAGTTTCTGAAGTACTCTTTTTGTCCTCTTTACATCCTGTAAAATTTGCATCTGTGTATCTAGTTAGATCAAAATCACCATTCCTAGGATACCAAAGCCCAAGATTGGGTGTGCCCTTTAGATATCTCAGTATTCTTTTAGCAGCTGTATAATGAGACTCTTTAGGGCATGCTTGGTTCCTAGCACAGATACATGTTGAAAACATGATATCTGGTCTACTTGCTGTCAAGTAAAAGAGTGATCCAATGATTCCTCTATACAAGGATTCATCCACTGGTTTCCCAGATTCATCCTTGTATAGTGATACTGAGGAACGCATTGGGGTTCTAATGGTAGAAGAATTTACAATACCATACTTCTTAATCAACTCCTTTATGAACTTAGACTGAGAGATGGATATACCATCTTCAGAATGTCTAACTTGGAATCCCAAGAAGAACTTCAGCTCACCCATGCTACTCATCTCAAACTTGCCATGCATAAGCTTTGAAAATTTTCTACATAACATCTCATTAGTGGAACCAAAAATGATGTCATCTACATAAATCTGTACTTGGATGCTTGAACCTTTGATGTCCCTTAGGAATAATGTCTTATCTATCTTCCCCCTAGAGAACTTGTTCTCTATGAGAAAGGTAGATAGGGTCTCATACCAGGCTCTAGGTGTTTGTTTTAACCCATACAATGCTTTATGTAATCTGAAGACATGAGAGCTAAGTTTAGGATTTACAAAACCTGGTGGTTGTTCTACATAGAACTCTTCCTTCAATGTACCATTTAGGAATACAGATTTAACATCCATCTGGTATACTTTATATCCTTAGTAAGCTGCATGTGCTAAAAATAATCTAATGGCTTCTAGCCTAGCTACAAGTGTAAAGGTTTGGTCAAAGTCTATTCCTTCCTCTTGTCTATACCCCTTAGCCACAAGTCTTGCCTTGTTTATTAACTATTACTCCATTCTCATCTAATTTATTCCTATATATCCACTTAGTTCCTATGACATTGTGATTTCTAAGTATAGGAACTAGACTCCAGACCTTACATCTCTCAAATTGATTTAGCTCTTCTTGCATTGCCATAATCCAATTGGGGTATGAATTGGTTTCTTAATACTTCTTTGGTTCCATCTAAGAGAGAAAGCTAGAAAACAGAACCTCATTATTATGTATACTCCTAGTCTGACATCACCTATTATTTGATCAATAAGATGATATCTAAGGTGTGTAATAGCTACAGGCAGATTCCTACAATCACCTAGTTCTTCAAGTAGAGAAGGATGAATCTCTTACTCCCCTTGGGGAGTGACTGTGTCTCATATAGGAACTACAACATTATTTCTAGCCTATAATTTTATATCAGATGAATCTCCTATTTTTAATTTTTCCGTCTTAAAGTCAACATCTCTTAGACTAGAATTGTTAGATAGTATATTATGTAAGACAGAAGTTTCATCAAAAACAACATTAATTGATTCTTCTACCACTTGATGTTTCAAGTTGTAGATCTTATATATCTAACTATGATTACTATGGCCTACAAAAATACCTTCATAGGAATTCTCTGAAAACTTAGTTAGATAAGTCTTCTCATTGTCTAAGACATAACACTTACTTCAAAAGATCTTGAAATAGGACAGACTTGGTTTTTTGTCTTTCATTAGTTCATAGGGAGTCTTGTTGTGACTTTTGTTGATCAAGACCCTATTCTGAACATAACTATCAGTGTTTATAGCCTCAACCTAGAAATATTCTAGGAGAGATGTGTCACTTAGCATAGTTCTAGCAGCCTCAATGAGAGTTCTATTTTTCCTCTCTACAACCCCATTTTGCTGGAGAGTTCTAGGAGATGAGAATTCCTGAAGGATTACTAATTCTTTAATGAAATTTGTCATTTTTCAGATTAAAATTTTGTGTCATGGTTACTTCTGAACTTGACCACAGAACAACCCTTTTCATTTTGAATTTGTTTGACAAAATCAGCAAGAATGTCCAGAGTTTCAGACTTTCTCCTTAGGAAGAAAACCCAAGCAAATCTAGAGTGATCATCTAAAATCACATAGGTGTAAGACTTCCTACCTAAACTAAGAATTTGCATAGGACCAAATAAGTCCATATGAAGTAAGTACAGGCACCTCTTAGTGTCTTTGGACTGAATGCTCTTAAAGGAGACTTTTGTTTGTTTGCATCTTTGGCATGTTGAACACATGCCTTATTTGGAGAATTTTAGCTGGGGACCATTTCTAACTAAGTCCATAGAAAAAACCTTGCGCATAGCTCTATAATTTAAGTAAGCTAGCCTCTTGTGCTATTGCAAACATAAAAATTCTTTCTCATGACTTGCTACTAGGCATACATGAGAATCCTCATTTATACTTAAGAAATTTAGATAATTAATGTTGCCACTCCTAGTGCCTGACAAGATGATCTCTTGATCACTTGTATTCCTTATCTGACACTTATCATTGTGGAATATGATTTCAAAACCTATATCATAAAGCTGACTTATGCTTATCAGATTGTGGTTCAATCCTTCCACATAAGCCACTTTTGTGATTGTCACTAGACCATTAGAAATGTTACCATATCCCTTGGTGAGTCCTTTTTCTGAACCTCCAAAGATTACTTTTGGTCCATCTTTTACTGAAGCATAGTCCCTTAGCAGACTTCTTGTTACAGTCATGTGCCTGGAACAGCCACTGTCTAAGTACCATATTGGCATTTCTGTGGTACTTGGATCCACCTGCAATCACATAATTAATTAACCTTAGGCATCCAAATAGTTTTGGGGCCTTGGTTTCCTGTTAGACTTAGCTATGTGAAGTACAACAAGCTTTCTGAACAGATGAGTCTGTGACTTAAATGAAGGTACTGTTGGATTGTACCAAAAATCTAGGGCTAAATTACCAACCTTCCCACAACACCAACATTCAAATCTGTTATATCTTCTCTTAGGTTGCACCTTTGAAGTTATACTTTTGGGCAACTTAGAGTTGATATTCAGATTCCATGGTAGAAGTGCAACATTGGAACCCTTACCTTTTAGGTTTAAGTGTTATGCACTGTGACTAGATCCAAGAATTCCTTGGCACCTTGGATTGATCACTCCTTGTGGTGGTCTGTGGGCCTTATGGCCATTAGATTTTTGTCCTTTTCAGCAAGGCTCTTTATTGTCCTTGTTGGTGGTGCACTCAGAACTCATGTGTCTAGGAACACATGTTCCCTTACATCTGTTAGAAGTCAGATGCTTGGTTGGTTTCTTAGCTGGACTCATTGGGGCTTTACCCTTAGGCTCAGGTTTCTTATTGATCTTATTATCCTCAATATATCCTACAAAACTTCTAAATGGTATAGAAAATGTATCATTAATAGGTAGCACATACTTAGGTCTTGAGAACTATTTTAAGAGCTGTCTTTCCTAAAAAAGCTTTGCTTCTAGGTCCTTAACAGTCTTGGCTTGTTCTGCAATAGTCTCAGTATGACTATCTATTTTATTGGTTAAGTCTATGAGCTTCAGTTTTTGAAGGTCAAACGTAATATTGTCCCTCTCCAACTGAAAAGGTACTGCTCTCAGAGACTCTAGTTCTTTGGCTTGTTTCTTAACTAGTTCTTTGCTTGTAATCAAAGCCTTCAACAACTGCCCATATTTGTCGATGAGTGTGTTGAAATCTGCTTCTGAATCTGAACCACATTCACTATTATTGGAAGAGTGTGAACATAATTCATTCTCTGATGCTGATCTAGAACCCGAGGAAAAACTAGTAGTAAGAGGTTTTACCTTGGATGAATTTGAACAATCTTGATCTTCTTCTTCTGCTAGGATTATCAACCCTTGATCTGTACAGTCTTCACTATCACTGGATGACAGTGTGGTTCTTCTTCTGTTCCTTGCCATTGAGGCTCCTCCTCTTTTGATTCAGATGAATCTGTCTCACTATCTGAAAGAGTGGACTGCTTCTTGGCCAAGAGGCTTTTATCAAACTTCTTATGATGTCCAGTCTTCCCATTTTCAGACTTTTCTCCTTCCTTTTTACTGGACAGTCAGCAATGACATGCCCTTGTCTGTTACAGCAATAACAAACAAGATTAGTTTTAATGTGTTTATTCTGAGAAGAACCATACCTGTCCCCAGATTTCTTTTTCCTAGATTTCTTTGAGTGATCTGTCTTCTTGTGAGAAGAGTCTCCAGCTGCCCTTACTTCTTCTCCTCAACATCTTCTTGAATTGTCTTGAGAAGAGTGATAGTTCTTATTCAGTCAGGTCTTCTCCTGATGAGGAAGATTCTGTGTATTCTGAGACTACATCATGTCTTTCTGAGGGAGCAAATTTCTCCCTGACTTTCCTGGATGTCTCAACCTTTAGGGTTATAGACTTTTCTCTATTGAGTGCTCTTGCTGAGGCTTTTTCAGACTTCCTTAAATTTAGCTGTAGCTCATGAGACAGCAGCTTGCCAAATAGAGCCTGGGGGCCAATATTGGCTAAGTTGACCATTTCTCTAATAACACAAATCTTGATGTCACATTACTTATTCAGGGACCTCAAGAACTTGACATTGAGTTCATAATTGGTGAAGCTCCTACCATATGTTCTCAGGTTGTTCACTATTCTGAAAATTTTCTCAAAGCTCTCAGCCACTGTGTCTTTCTTGTCCTGCTTGAAGGCTTCATACTGCTGGTTTAATAGAGATTTTCTATCATCTCTAACCTCATTAGTGCCTTCCATATATACAATCAATAATTCCTATATTTCTTTGGATGTTTTGCAATGAATCAAGTTTTGGAATGTGGAGTCATCTATAACACTGACAATTATGTTCTGAGCCCTCTTGTCCGTAGAGGCCAGAATTATCTCATCCTTGTCCATCTACATGTAGGTCTTAAGTGTCCTTATGTTTTCATCAAGAATTCATAGGTATGAAAGGTCCTTCCAATACAATGATGTATATTCTTGGATCTGCAGCCTCCATGAAGAGTCTAACCCTTTCCTTCCAAATCCCAAAGTTTTCTTTAGAGCGGACTGGGAGTTTGATGGAATGGTTTTCTCTTTGAGCCATCATTTGTTCTCAGTTAATCCTTAGGATTCTCATTAAGTTGTTATGCCTTCACAGTGAACCTGGCTCTGATACCAATTGTAAAGTATTTATTTAGGATAGAGAGTGACCTAGAGGGGGGGGGGGGTGAATAGGTCCAATTTAAATCTTGACTACTTTTAAGTCCCAGAAATTTCTTAGTGTGTTTATTAACCAAACCACGGTATTCAAGAACACAGTTGATATACTAAATACAACAAATATCTAGTTTAATAAACACAAAACAAATCACAGCACATCACACAGTAGTTTTAAAGTGGTTCCCAAATTTATTGGTACATCCACTTTTCCCCTTCGCCTATCTTGCGATGAACCAGATTCGGCCAAAGTCCTCCTTACCTTTCCTCAGATCCTTAGATCTTACACCTTAGAGTCTAGCTGGCTCCTACAACTCAAACAAAGCAATGTCCTACCTCTGATCCTTAAGATCCTACAACTCAGGTTCTTCTTCAAGAACCCTACCTCAGAGTGAACCTCCACTCCTACTCCTTAGGCAAACCCTTGCCCTACAACCTCAGAACCTTCCAGTTCCTACAACTCAGAGAAATAGACCCTTCTCCTACCTTAGGCACACAGCCCTACCTCAGCCTTTATAATTTAGGCTTATAACTCAGAGAAATAAATCTCCTACAACTTAGATCTACTGATAGATCTTACAAAATTATTATAATAGAAAGAATTTGAGTTTTGAAGTGTCACCAAGGAAGAAATAGACTGGTGAATTCTTCTTAATCAGATCTTGATGTGAAATCTTCTCCCTTAATCTTGTCTATGAATAAAAAGGTCCAACCCTTCTTAGCTTTTTCAAAGCTTCTTGAAGGAGAAGGTAGGATTGAACTTGGCTGGAGACGATTGAAGTTGATCCATGATCTGTCTCCTCTCCACTTTTAGAATTCTATTGAATTATTCAGACAGACTTAGATAAGAAGAGTAAGAATAATCGCTCTTTTGTTTCTATTGTGTTGGTCTCCGTATATAGGTTTTGGCAAGAGTGACTGGCTACCCCAGTTAATCCACTGACATCTGATAGTTCTGACGGTTGTCAGAACTTCTGGCTTCTAATTCTAGACTTAGAAGAATTTCTGTCTTGAGAGCTTCTGCATGAAGGTGTTGACACTAGTTCTGAGTGCTGACACTTCTGTACTTATATTCTATCGACACTAGTCCTGGGTGTTGACACTTTTCTTATAGGGATGTCGACAATAATCGAGTGTGTCGACATAGCTAGCTTCTTGTCTCAACACAACTTGTATCAAATTTGTCGACACAGCTAGTTTCTTGACTAACGATATCGACCCACGTCCTGGGTGTCGACACAACTTGCTTCCAGTCTCAACATAACTTGTGTAAAATGTGTCAACACTAGTCCTGAGTGTCGACACAGTTTGCTTCCAGTCTCAGCACTGCTTTTACAAAGGTATCAACACTTTGTACTTAGTTTATTTTTTTTCCTTCAATATAAAAACTGTACAAGTAAATTCAACATACATCAAATACAAATTTATGTATATCATTGAGTTGAAATGGCTTCTGAAAATCAGGTACAAAATTTCCAATGTACCCAACATAAGTCAGCAGTGTCAAGACAAGTCAGCTAACTCGACACTTTGAAGGTTAAGTCAGCTATGTCGAGACAAGTCAACTGTCTCGACACAAAGAAGACTGAAAATTATACTAAGTAAAATAGTATTGGCACAATTCAACTGTATCGACACAATGAAGAATTAAAGAAAGCATAAAGTATCGACACCCGACAGACAGTTGTATCGAGATAATTCAACTGTCTCGACATAGTGCAGATTTACTGATATCGACATAGATGACAGTTGTGTCGAGACAAGTCAACTGTCACGACACTTTCAAGTTCAGACTGAAAATTCTTCTAAGTAAAGTTATATCGAGACTGCTAAGATGTCTCGACACCTGTGTTGAGACACTTTGGACAACTCGACATTTATGTTTTTGAAGATGTGCAGAGTCAACACAGAAGTGTCAGGACATATCAGAAATGTCACAACAGCTGCAGTAACGTGGTATCTCAACAGAAATAGTTTAAAGAAGAATTTGAAGTATGATATTACATGCTGATGTCATCAATCAGAAACCAACAAAGGCTATAAATAGAGGGATTTTCTTTACAGAGAAAAAAATTCAAACAAATCAGAAATTCTTATTCTAATTTATCACAAGCCAAGGGGAGACAACAATCCCAAGGAGGAGAAGGAAGATGAAAGTCTTCAAGAAGATCTTCAGATCCTTTCATCAAGTGATGAGAAGATTCAAGTGGATCTGTTCTACAACTTCAAGAAATTCAAGCCGATCATCAAGAAGATTGCAGATCCAATAAAGTATTTCTTCATCCTGTTTATTCATCAAGATTTTATCAAGTACAGCCTAATTAGAGAATCTGAATTCATTCAAATAAGTCGGAATACATATTTTATTTTCTGATTGTAAGATCTCTGTGAGATCTGAGTGGGTAGGAGAGATAATCTCTGAGTTATAAGCCTAATTTATAAAGGCTGAGGTAGGATTTTTGAGGGACATGCGGTAGGTGATTTGAGTGGGATCACTGAGGTGTAAGCCTGTATTATAAAGGTTGAGGCAGGGTTCTTAGGGGCCTGAGGTAGGAGATAGGGAGAATCTCTAAGGTAGGATCTATTGGTCTGAGTGTAAGATTCTTAACTGAAACTGAGCCTGTATGATCTTTGGATCTTAGTAAAAGAGAAGGAGCTATAACCTTATCTAGCACATTGCTAGAGAGGAAGAAGGGGGAAAGTGGATGTACCCTAGATAGGGGAACCAATATAAATTATTTGTGTGCTGTGTTCTATGATTTGCATGTGCTGTGCGGTTCAATTGTGCTGGATTAATGTAAAGCCAATTTCTGAAGTAAATTATCTATTAAACATTTAAGTAATAAAGAATTGACAAAGTATTTTTAAAAGACACCTATTCACCCCCACCCCTCTAGGTGATTATCTACCCACAGAATTAACTTTCAAGTGGTATCAGAGGGAGTTTGTTCAAGAAAGACCTAACAGTCTGAAAAAGATCCAAAGGGTAGTTGAAGAAAAATATCAGATCAAATGGTTTCTGAATCTCACAGAGAACTCAGTTATATATGAAACTGCTTATATGTACTAAGGATAACTTTTCTATATGGAAGCAGAGAGTGAGATCGTTTATGGAGGCTTCAAATCCAAGAATTTATGTCACTGTACAAGAAGGACCATATGTTCCAATGAAGATATTAGTCTTAGATGCAAATGTTTAAACTCCTAATAAACTGTCAGAAATGACAAAGGGTGAGGTGGTTCTTTCCACCATGGATAAAAGAGCTCAAAATATAATAGTCAGTGCTATAGATAATTCAACTTTTCAGAATCTAGTGCACTGTAAAACATCCAAGGAGATGTGGGACACTCTCATAGTCTACATGAAAGGCACATAAGAAGTAAGAGATGACAGAAAGTCTCTACTAAATCAACAGTATAAGGCATTCAGACAGGGAAAGACTGATTCTATAGAACTATGTTATGAAAAATTCTTTAGAATAGTAAATGACTTAAGGAATTATGACAGAGAATTCTCAAATTATGAGCTGAATGACAAATTTTTGAGATCTCTAAATAAAGAATGGGACATCAAGATTTGTGCTGTTAGAGAAACAAGGACTTTGAGAAACATGTTACCCCAAGACTTATATGAGAAGCTATTGTCACATGAGCTTCAACTAAATTCTAAAAAAACTGAAGCTGAATCTACTAGAAGTTCAACTCAGACTAAATCTGTGGCCTTCAAATAAGATATATCAAAGAAGTCTAAAAGAGAAATCCCATCATCACCAAGAAGGGATGAAGATACAGATAGCACAGGAACCTATTCTTCATCAGAAGAATTATCAGATGATGAATTGGCACTGTTTACCAGGAAATTCAAGAAAATGATGAGAAGAAGGAAGTAGTGGAATAAGAAGAAATCTACTAGACCAAGTTCTTGTAAAAGCAAAGACAAACACAGAGACAAATCTATGGTCAGGCATGATTCTCATCAGAATAAATAATTTAAGATTGACATTATCTGCTATTGCTGTAACAAGCCTGAGCATGTCATTGCTGACTGTTTAGTAAAAAGAAAGGAGAACAAAAAGTCAAAAGAAAAGAAGTTCTATAAAGATAATAAATCAGAAAAGGGTCTGATGGCAAAGAAGCCAAAGACCTTATCTGATAGTGATACTGATTCAACTGAATCAGAAGAAGAACATGCTGGACTGTTCTCCCATGAAGAAGAATTCATCAGAGAGACCATATACAAGGGCAATAACTCCACAACTTCATCACACTATGGTGATTCTGAAGATAATATGGGGGTTAATTTGATGGCACTTTCTTATAATCTAGATATAGAAATTTATGAATGTAGGGATACTCAGGTAATCTTTGACAATTCCTATTATTCTATAAATTCTGTTCATGAGACTGTGGAGGAGCTAGACTCATGTGACTCAAAGTTTGATTCATATAAGTCTAACCCTGAGACTGAACTACAGTACCTCACAGTCAAATTTGGAAAACTGTTGGAAGCTCTTATAAATAGCAAGAAGCTTGTCAAAGAACAAGCTATAGAGATTGCATCACTAAAAGGTCTTGAGTATCATCATAAGATGGATACTCAGAAGATAGGTCTTCAAAGCTCAAAGTTAGCAAATATGACTAAGATCATTGATGATCAAATTATGGTGATAAAACAAAAAGATACAATCATTAAGGAGTTAGAACTCAAACTCCTGAATGAGAAAAGACTAGTACAGCTATTTTCTAAACCTAAAACGGTGCTGCCTATAATAGATACCTTCTCAGGAACACTTGGAAGTGGTCTTGGGTATGTTAAACCCAAGAGAAAAAGTGGCAAAAAGCTGACAGGACAAAAGGGTCCAGTCATTCCACAACCTGTGTTTCAAACTAAGGGAAAAGAACCCAGAAGTTTGGACAAGTTGGACCAAGTTCATATGTGAATAGGAAAGCTATTCCTAATGTGCCTGCTCCAAGGAGAATTATTGTAACTGAGAGACAAAACAACCATTTTGCTCCCAGACAAAATAAAACTGTCAAGTTTGCTGATTCCTGTCCTAAGGAATGTCGACACAAAGTTCCTTCTTTTCCTCCAAAGAGGAGGTACAACAGATATGAATGTTGGTGTTGTGGAAAGATAGGACAATTTGCCTTGGACTGTTAGTTCAACAACACTGTGTCTCATGCTAAAAAAATGTATCCAGTTAAGAAATTCATAGGTGGTATCAATGAAGCCACAACTAACAAGAACCTAGGACCCAAAATAATTTGGGTTCCTAAGGAAAAATAAATTCTTATTTTGCAGGAATATCCAAGCACCAGAGATAGGCCAATCTGGTACTTAGATAGTGGGTATTCCAGACACATGACTATAATAAGAGGCAATTTGAGGGAATTTATCCCTATGAAGAATGGACAAAAGGTGATCTTTGGTGGAGTAGACAAAGGAACTACCAAAGGTTATGGTAAGATCACAAATGACTTAGTCACTTTCACCAAAGTAGCTTATGTGGAAGGGTTGCATCACAACCTTATAAGCATAAGCCAAATTTGTGATCTTGGCTATGACATTTCTTTCCATAAGGATGAGTACCTAATAAAGAAGTCAAGTGACCAAGAGGTCATCTTGATAGGCACTAGATGTGAGAATGTGAATTGTTTTTAATTTTCTTTGTTTAAAGTCAGACTCACCCTTATGTCTAGTTGCAAATGAAAAAGTCTTACACTATGTCAAATGGCACAAGAGGCTAGTTTATTTGAACTACAAGGCCATAGGTAAACTTTACAATAAAGAGCTAGTTAGGAATGATCCTAACATTAAATGCTCTAAGGAGGGCATTTGCTCTGCATGCCAAAAAGGCAAGCAGATCAAAGCTTCATTCAAAAGTATTGAATCCAAAGACTCAGTAAGGTGTTTATACCTCTTGTATATGGGCTTGTTTGGTCCTATGCCAGTTCATAGTTTAGGAAGGAGAGTCCAAACCTTTGTAATTGTTGATTACTATTTCAGATTCACTTGGGTTTTCTTCTTAAGGAAAAGTCTAAAACTCCTGATATCTTCAAGACATTTGTCAAACAAATATAGAATTAATTTAACAGTTCTGTGGTCAGAATTAGAAGTGATCATGAAGCTGAGTTTCAATCTGATTATATGACAAGGTTTTGTGAAGAACTGGGGATTCAACAAGAGTTTTCCTCTCTAAGAACACCCCAATAAAATGGATTTGCTGAGAGGAAAAACAGGATTCTCATTTAAGCTGGAAGAACCATGTTGAGTGACTCTTCTCTCCCAGAATATTCCTGGGCTGAAGTTATTAACACATCATGTCATGTTCTTAATAGAGCTTCAATCAACGAAAGATTAAATAAAATTCCTTATGAACTAATGAAGGTCAGAAAACCAAACCTGGCCTATTTCAGAATCTTTTGATGTAGATGTTTTGTCCTAAATAATGGGAAAACATACATAACTAAGATTGCTGAGAAGTCCTATGATGATATATTTAATGGTTATAGTAACCACAATAAGGCCTATAAGGTCTACAACTTGAGGGATCAAGTTGTGGAGGAGTCTGTTCATGTTGTATTTGATGAAAGTTCTATGTTTTATGATGATAAGCCAGGTACATCAAGCACAATAGAAGAAGACTTGAACCTAAAGGAGATGTCTATGGAAGATTCAGTTCCAACAAGCCAAGATATACAAGATGGAGTCAACATTATTGAAGAAGTATTTTCATA
This sequence comes from Platanthera zijinensis, assembly GCA_039513925.1. Taxonomy (NCBI): domain Eukaryota; kingdom Viridiplantae; phylum Streptophyta; class Magnoliopsida; order Asparagales; family Orchidaceae; genus Platanthera; species Platanthera zijinensis. The sequence goes on along the minus strand of CM077091.1, from coordinate 5,749,669 downwards.
GGAATAGCTAGGGGAAGAAACTCAGTAACAAGATGTAGTTGGTCCAATATAAGAAGTCACATTACATATAGCTTGTCAGAAATCTAAGGGATCATCCAAGGGAATTAATCATTTGAGATGCAGCTCAGGGTTTGACCATAAGAAGCAGACATCACGACACTGTGATGTACTCAAGTTTTCTGTCTCAAACAGAACTAAATAAATTTGAAGAAGTCAATGTAGATCCATTTTGCATAGGTACAATGCAGGAAGAATTGAACTAGTTTAAGAGATGCAATGTCTGTAAGCTGGTTCCCAGACTAAATGACTGTAACATCATAGGAACTAAGTGGATATACATGAACAGACTGGATGAGAATGGTGTTATAGTCAGAAATAAAGCTATACTAGTTGCAAAGGGATATAGACAAGAAGATGGTATAAACTTTGATCAAACTTTTACACCAGTGGCTAGATTAGAGGCTATTAGACTCTTCCTGGCATATGCAACCTACAAAGGATTCAAAGTGAGAGGACTTAGCGCAACCAACTCCAGTATGTCTTTAGACAAGGTGGTGCTGACAAGCTAGTTGATATCACTTTGTATAGGGGCATAGTTGGATCACTGCTCTATCTAACAACCAACAGACTAGACATAATATATGTCACTTGTGTCTATGCTAGGTATCAAGCATGCCCTAAAGAATCTCACTATATTGTAGTTAAAAGAATATTGAGATATCTAAAGGGCACGCCTAATCTTGGTCTATGGTATCTCAGGAATAGTGATTTTGAACTGACAGGATTTTCAGATGTTGATTATGCAGGATGTAAGGAAGATAAGAAAAGCACATCAGGTTCATGTCAATTTCTTAGGAGAAGGCTTGTATCATGGAGCAGCAAAAAGCAAACAAGTGTAGCAATATCCACTGCTGAATCTGAGTACATTTCAGCTAGAAGTTTCTGTGCACAATTGCTTTGGATCCAGCATCAATTACAAGACTACAACATTAAGCTAAGTAAAATTTCTTTATTTTGTGATTCTACTAGTGCTATTTCTATTGCAAACAATCCCGTGTCACATAGTAGAACAAAACATATTGAAATTAGATATAACTTTATTAGGGAGCATGTAGAAAATAAAGATATTAGCTTAGAACTTGTACCAAGAAATAAATAAATTGCTGATATTTTTACTAAGCCCCTAGAAGAAGAGAAATTTAATTTCTTTAAGTTTTAACTTAGAATGTTGAATCTTGAGTAATTGATACACACATAACAAGAAAAATGATACAAAATTAGAATAAAGTAATTGGTTAGTAGTTAAGTTTAATTATTTAAAGATCAAGGATAGACCTCATAAATGCCAATTATCTTCAACTTAGAGAACAAAATTTTGTCTAAGTTAAAAGTTGTGTCGAGACACCAGAGAATGTGTCGAGACATCTTAGAAAGTGTCGAGACACCAGAAAGTGTGTCCACACTATAAATAGTAATGTGTCGAGACACTAGAAAGTATGTCGACATAGCATAACTACAAAGTGTCAAGACACTAAAGTAAGTGTCGAGACATAAGGGTGTCGAGATCCTAAGGTATGTGTCGAGACACTTTATCCTTGTGTCAACTTGTATCGACACATCTCGACAGATAATTTTTCCCTATGTCAAGACTAGGTATTTACCTTAAAAATTTGGAAAAGTCTAAATGCAGCGCGCCCTTTCGTTTCCAGGAAAGATTAGACTATAAATAGGGTGTGAGAGTAGGAGTCGACTATGCTTCTTGATTTCTTAAGCTTTTGATTCCTAAGTGTCGAGACCTAGAATCCTGATTAGTCGACACTCGTCAATCTTTTCTCTCAACTCCAATGGCTCCCAAGAATGTCGACAACATCTTTTAAGGTTACGAACTTGTGCGCAATGGATTCGTCTCTGCAAAAGAAGAAATTAGGAATGTTATTGACTTAATCACTGAAGCAGGTCTGGAATATCTACTTTCTTAACCAACAAAAATCTAGAAACGTGAAGTTTTAGAGTTCTTCACAAATGCTAAACTGTATTCAAACTCAACAAAGATAAAGTCTAAGGTGAATGGAGCTAAGGTTAAACTCACAACTAAGAGTCTGACAAGGATATTTCACATACCAAGAATCAATCAGGAAGATGACATTAACTCAGCTAGGACTGCATAAGAATTAATGTGGTGTGGTTTGGACCCAACCACTAAAATTGGAAGCACCATGAACAGGAAGGGTATGAATTAACAAGGAAAATTCTTGTTTGAAATAATTGGGAAGGTGATGTTGTGCAAGACATGGGCACATGATAGGATATCTGATCAGATTTTTGAGCATATGACAAGAGTAATTTTCAAAATCAAGACTAACTAGAGTAGCGTGGTCTTTAACAAAATTGTTGAAAATATCCAGAAGCCCAATATGGGCAAAATTCTAAGTATATACTTGGTTCATACCATTCCAGATAGCCTCAACCTCAAGCTTAGCTCCAAGATCAATCACATGAAGAGAATGGATATGAGAATATTAACTAGATGGGATAGAGTCCTATCCAAAAAAACACCTGTAGTTGAGAAGAAAAAAGATAAACAGAAGAAGGCTATAATTATGGAAGAAGATTCTTCCAGTGAATCTGAAGAACAAGAAAGTTCAAGATCTAAAAACCAAGATAATACAATATCTGAGAATTCACCAAGGCCCTCACCTGGAATTAGTGATCAGGTGCAAGGGGACATTGCACAAGAAAAGGATCAAACTGAGGGGGAGAACCTCAATGAACTACTAGAAATATATATGGATAGTGTTCACACTATTGTAATGGAAGTAGTATAAGAAATAAACACAGTTCTGAAGCAAGCAGAGTTTCCTGACCAAGAAATGCCTGACAGAGAGATTGATGATACAATATCCAAGGAAACTGAAGAGAAAATTATTCTAAATACAGATCTAGATATCCAGGGGGAGATAACTGCTACTCCAGAGAACCCTGTTCCTGATGCTGGAGTTCTGCAAGATGAGGCTAACTTAGAAAACATCAATAGTGGTAAAAAAGTTGCAATGGTTGAGGGGGAGTTTGCAGATCAGGTGTAGCACCCCCAACCTTTGCCCGAGTTAGGCTGGAGGGGGTACTACTTGCCCAAGACGTCCACCCAGTGCTCCTAGGGGTAACAGTCCACCCTATCTATGCACTAGTGGGTTGCCTTGCTCGGCTAGAATCACAACATTCACAACACATTAGAGATTTTCAGAAGCATTAACAAGAAAACATTATCAAGTATATATAATATCAAATATATTTACATGAGTACTAAGGCCATTACCCATGTTCTTATATAAGCCCACGGGTTGTACAAGTTCTACAAATAACACCTCACTCTCTCTCCCTATCCTGCTCGTTGGTACTCACATCACAAAACGCTGAAGACGTCAGTATTTCTTCTGCTCGAGTGTTCCTAACTGCTGGCGCATCCTCCTGCAATAGGGGGTCACTACGGTGCTCCTTTTCCTGTGAATTGTTATTTAAAAAACCGTTAGTCATAGGGCTAAGTGGAAACAAATCTCCCCCGCAGATCCATATCCTGGGGACGAGTACATACGCACCCAATAATATAAGATAGCTGAAGCATGAGAGGGTTAGCACATCATTTCATATTTTTAAGCTAGGAGCAACAATAAATGAAGGGCAGCATAATATAACTTAAATGGCAGTAGTAATAATATCAGTTATAATAAGGGCTCCACTAGCACATCATCACATCAGGTATTCAAAACATGTATCCCATCGCAGGCATTCACAGCCGCGCACACACATCCTATGTCGACATAGTATGGTTTGCTTCTATTTTAGCAGGGTAACGAGCCCCGCAGGCCTCACCGATATGGTTGTCAGTGACAGTGGCCAGTCCTGCCACTTCTGTGGGTGGTCGTAGTGCACCGCCCAGGCCTCAACATATAACCCCGTGTATTATTAGATGTGAGCGACATCCGGCGATACGATTTTTCGGTGGAATAGTAGAGGAAAACCCAACGGGGAGAGATAATGGTAGGTCACCCGTGGTACCCATCTCACCTATTGCCTTGAGTCGTCGACCTTCCTGCACCGGTATGAACAGTCTGCGGAAGGGACTGACCCACCACAATTCACCGGAAGACAATTTACAAGCAATCAAACAGTCAATTTTGCTAGCACATATCGGGTCTGTGGCAGCCTGCCCTACTATGCTACGAACTTCGGGCGGAGGCGCTCAACTCAACTTTTGACAAAGAGCGTGAGAGCACTTTAATTGGGGCTAAACCTAGAGGAATACCTCAACTTTGGTTATTCGCATCTAAGGCTCGACCTTAATTGTCAACTGCTCGTTAGAGCAGGACCCGTGCTAAAAGTAGTAAATTGTAGATATGAAATGCGGTAATAAAAGCTCCTAATAAATAAGGTTGCATATTTTAAGTGCTGGAATGATATGTGACCAGTACTAAACTGGAGTAGTAGTGAATGAAAAGTACTGAATTGAACTTGACCAGTACAAGACTGGAGTTGAATTGAAAGTACTGAATTGAACTTGACCAGTACAAGAATAGAGGTTAATTGAAAGTACTGAATTGAACTTGACCAGTACGAGACTGGAGCGAAATTGAAAGTACTGAATTGACTTGACCGGTGCGAGACTGGAGTTAAATTGAAAGTACTGAATTGAACTTGACCAGTATGAGACTAGAGTTTAATTGAAAGTACTGAATTGAACTTGACTTGTACGGGACTGGAGTTGAATTGAAAGTATTGAATTGAATTTGACCAGTACGAGACTAGTGCAGAACAGAATTGAAAGTACTGAATTAAACTTGACCAGTACGAGACTAGAATAATCATAAAGAAAAAGGTTAGTAGTCTAATCACTCAATCCAGGAGGCTTCAGTTCTATCTCTGTTTACGGGAGGCACATCCGTTCTATTTCAGTTTTTTAAAGGCTTCCTTGGGTTACACCCATTATTAAGATATGATGGTAATTTGGTTGCGCCTTGTTCATCACGACTTAATCAGATCAAGGGCTTATTAGGAGTTATACCCTTTTTATTCGTCAAGAATAATTTGTAACTCACTACTCGTACTCTCACCTTCCGAGCGTGCCCAAATCACCCAAGAGTCAAGGCGCTTGATGGTTTCATGAAATATCGGAACACCCAGAGCTTGGCTACTTGCCTTGGCCACTCTCGTCGATAGTACAACTTTGAATTTATTATTTAAATTAGAAGGATAGTTGCGCGCTTCAATTTTCATTTCCGGGGAAAATGAGCGAAATAAGTTCCGAGCATGACCCTAGGCACTAGAATTTTGGAAAATTCATTTTTTATCCCCATGTCCCCAAATTTTGATACAACCTTTGGAAGAGCCTAAAATGAGTCTTGAAATTTTTCATAATTTTCCCACAAGTTTTGGGCCTTTAATTTAACCAAATAAACTTTATTTGGGCTTTTAAATTAAAACACCTTCACAAATTCTCAAAAACTTTGTGGAGGTAGCCCTTATCAAGGGGAACAACTTTCATGTTCAACACTTATTTCCCTAAGAGCCTATATTTTTTATAAAAAATATGCAAAGTTTTGATTAAAATATGGTCAGCATATAACATAAATTAACCCAATCATGTGGCTGAGATCAAGCCAGACCGAGAATTACGCCAACACTTCCCCACAGTGGATCAGTCGTGGATCTGTTATGGGGGCACAAAAGATGAGGTGGGGTGGGAAATAAGGAGATCATGGTCGTCCATCTCATCACCGAGAATGGACGGTGGTGATTAACTCCTGCCAGCAGCAAGGAGGTGGCCCTCTGCCACCGCCGACCAGCCACCGCTAGATGTCGGCTCCGCCCCCGATCAGTTCGTCGGGGGTCGGCGAGTCTTTGGGTGGTAGCCCGACTGCGTGCTGCCGCCGGCCACCACCTAAAATCCTCAACCCGAGATCAGGGTGGCGGTGGCTCTGCTCCCTACGCTGTCGCGCCACCCTGCCTCTCCGGCATTAAATCCAGCCACAAAACTACCTCAGCAGGCGTGCCGGGGGCATGGCTCTTCTTCGGTGGTGGACCAGCGACCAACTACCGCCAACCGCCACCGAAGCTAAATCAAATAATAATCGATGTTTCTCAGGTGCCGCCGGAGCGACGTTTTCCGACGGCACCCCGACCTTCCACCACCGGGGAGAGTCATCCCCGGTGTTTTAGCCCTTTTCCAGCGCCACCACCAGCACTGGGAGGGGATAGCTTGTTGTATCCACCACCCGACCTGGAGCTTGGCTCAGGTGGTGCCAGCGGTGCTCCGACCGCCGGGAGACGTATGCAACAAGTCAGGGGGATAGGGAAGGGGAAGGGGAAGAATGTCCACCTGTACAGGAGGGGATCGAGAGGGGCTGCCTTGATTGGCCATGTAAGGTGGCAGTGTGGTGGAGCTCGGGTTGGTCCTTTTCCGGTGACCTGAGCTCCGGTAGAGGGGGGGGGGGAATGGTGGGGGAAGAGCTCTTAGAGCTTTTTGGAGGATAGCAGGGGAGGGGGCCTTTATATAGGCTGTAGGAGGGGGGCTCTCCTCCCTTACCCGATGTGGGATTAATCCCACCTTAGGAGGGATTAATCTCCACCCTCCAGCTATCCATGGATAGCTTGAGGCTCAAGGAGTTTCCCCCATGTGGGAAAATGACAATTCCCTCATGGTTGGGCTTTCAAAGTGGAGGAAGAAAGGGAGGAGTGGGTGGGTTGGGTTGGTGGGCATCCACTTGCCCCATAGATGGGATCTCTTGTTTGGGGACCAAGGTGGGTGGGGGGGGGGGGGTAAGGCCCTAGCTAGTTAATGTGGAGGGGTGAACACTTCTTTGGAAATAAAATCCAAAAATAGGACTTTTAGGGGGGTTTGACCAAAGTCAACCCTAGGGTGGGTCCCCCATGCTGGTCTAAGTCAAAGTGGGTCCAAGACATTGGGAGTCGGGTCAAAGTTGGGGTGTTGCGTCATAATTTGTGCGTGTACACTTTTTGGTGCACGAATATGCTTGATTTGGTCTCGAGTTTACCATTCGTCGTCAAAATTGCCCGTAATGACTTCTGTTGACTTTGTATTGATCATATGAGTCCAATGCCACTAACTGTGGTTGAATCGGAGTCCGTTTGGCGAAAGTCCAAAATCTGCGCGTCGTAGTAAGCTAAAATGGTCAAAGTGTATATATTCGTCGTTAGGCCTAGAATTGCGGCGCAACGAGTTCCGATGCGCTCGTATTGGTCATAAGAGGCCACAGGAACTGATAGAACTCAAATTAGAATTCTATAGCTCTATTTCCCGCCTAGGGTTACCTTCTACCGGGTCATGGGTAGGGGTTCAGGTCACTTTTTTGTGCCCACTAGGGCTCTGGTGGCCCAATAAAAGTCGGGATATTACAATCCAATAAAAATAAAACGATTTTCGTCCCCGAAAATTTGCTTGAGGTAGGGGGAAAGGAGTGACATACCTGGGGAAAGAGTTCTGGGTGTTTTTCTCGTACGAGTGCTTCTGGTTCCCAAGTGTACTCATCTTGTCCGTGATTTGACCACAATATCTTGACCATTGGGACGCCTTGTTACGCAGATTCTTCACTTTATGATCTACGACTCCGATTGGTTCAAGCTGGATGGATTTATCTGACTGCAGTTGCACTGGCGGTTTAGGTAGATGCTGCTCTGGTTACCAGAGAACTCGTCTCAAGGAAGAGACATGAAATACATCATGAAGATTTCCCAATTCTGGGGGCAGGGCTAATAGATAGGCAACAGGGCCAACACGCTCTATCACCTGATAGGGGCCCAAATAGCAGGGATCTAGCTTCTTTTGCTTTCTAAACCGGGAGACACCATGCATAGGTTTAATTTTCAGGAAAACCATTTCCCCCACGCGAAACTCCACTGATCGGTGATACGCATCATAATACTTGTCCTGCCGGCTCTGCGCCTCCTGCATTTGTTCTTGGACTAGCCATATTGTTTTCGTAGTGTCGTTAATATAAGCCACTCCTAAGGCTTCTGGGTCCTCTTCCTGAGCCCATGTCAATGGGGTTCGACAACGTCTCCCATACAATGCCTCGTATGAGGCCATCTTGATGCTTGTTTGATAACTATTATTATAAGAAAACTCGACTAAAGGTAACAGATGTTCCCATGGCTCATTGTGCTCTACCACACAGAGCCAGAGTAGATCCTCCATTGTCTGGTTTGTTCTTTCCGTCTATCCATCTTTCTGTGGGTGGAATGTAGTGCTAAAGGCCAACTTGGTTCCCAAGTATGCCTGCAACTGTCTCCATTCCTTGGATGTGAATCACCCGTCACGATCCGACACGATAGAATTTGGCACCCTGTGGAAACGGACTACTTGTTCTATGAATATCCTGGCCAGAATATCAATTCCATCTCCCTTTTGGTTTGGAATGAACCACGCTATCTTAGTAAGTCGGTCCACAACAACCCATATGGAGTCATTTCTAGCACGGGATCGAGGTAGGCTGTGGACGAAGTCCATGAAAATGTACTCAAATTCCCATTCGAGTATCGACAGGGGAAACATCAGTCCTCCCAGGCTGAGATATTCAGAATTAACCCTTTTGACAGGTCTGACACTGGGCCACGAAGTTTGTGACGTCTCTTTTCATTTCAGGCCAGTTGATGGTCCTGCGTAGATCAACATACATTTTTACCACACTAGGGTGGATGGAATACCTCGACTGGTTCACTTCTTGCAGAATATCTTCACGAATTCCCCTGATAGAGGGAATAAATATATGGAGCCTGAACTACAAGATCCCATCATGCAAATTAAACTCTTCCTGTGCCCCGCCTTACAGAGATCGGATGATCGGAACTACCTCTGGATTAATCTTTTGGGCCTCTCGTATCCGATCCCAGATGTCGCTTTGGATCTCCATCCAATTTAGTTGTTCATTGTATTCCTTCGAATCTCTTTGGGCAACTAGGGTAATTTCCAAATCTATCAAAGACTTGAACAACCTTTTTGGGATTTGCTCCATCTAACTCCCAGTTACTGACGGCTGGCGGCTTAAAGCATCGGCAACTCTACTAACCTTCCCGGGGTGTTATTGTTGAGCGAAGTCATAATTGCAAAGGAATTCTAACCATCAGCGTTGTCAGAGGTTCAGCTCTTTCTGAGTGAAGATGTATTTGAGGCTCTTGTGGTCAGAGAAGATCTCGCACCTTACCCCGTACAAGTAATGCATCCAGATTTTAAGGGCAAAGACGACAACGCCTAATTCTAGATCATGAGCTGCGTAGTTCAACTCATGGGGCTTCAACTTGCGAGATGCGTAGGCCACCACCTTATTATTTTTCATCAGAACAGCTCCTAATCCCTTCAGGGAGGCATCAATGTAAATATGGAATCCCTCAGTCCCTGCGGGGATCGTAAGGACTGGTGCAGAAGTCAGTTGCTTCTACAACTCGACGAACGCATTCTCGCATTCTGGTGTCCATCAGAAGGTAACATCCTTCTTGGTAGGGCGGTGAGGGGTAATATAATCTTAGAGAAACCTTCTACGAACTTCCTGTAATACCCGGTAAGACCACGGAAGTTTCGGATATCTGCCACTATTCTGAGAGGTGGCCAGTTTTGCACTGCTTGGATTTTTGCCTGATCCACTACTACTCCATTCTTGTTTATAGTGTGGCCCAGGAATCCGACTTCTTCTAACCAGAACTCGCACTTACTGAATTTGGCGAAGAGGGAATGCTTTCAAAGTTTCAGTAGCACCATCTGCAAGTGTCTAGTATGGTCTGTCTTGGTTCTTGAGTAGATCAAAATATCATCAATTAAGACGGTCACGAAGTGATCTAGGAGAGCCTCGAAGACTTTATTCATTACAGCCATGAAGGCGGAGAGTGCGTTAGTGAGCCTAAATGGAATCACCAGAAACTCGTTGAGACCATAATGAGAGCGGAAGAAATTCTTGGCAATATCTACCTCCCGAATTCGAAGCTGGTAGTAGCCTGATCTCAGGTCTATCTTGGAGAATATGGATGCACCTTGTAACTGATCAAACAGTTTGTCGATCCTAGGAAGGGGGAATGTGTTTTGTATCGTAAGCTTATTTAACTCCTGGTAGTCTATACACAGACGTAATGTCCCGTCTTTCTTCTTTATGAACAGTAATGGGGCTCCCTAGGGCGAGGAACTTGGGCGAATGAATCCATCATCTATTAGCTCCTGTAGTTGAGTATTTAACTCAGCCAGTTCTCTTGGGGGCATCCTGTAGTGTACTCAGGACACTGGTCGAGCCCCAGTCACGAGCACAATCTAAAAGTAAACTTCTCACTATGGTGGCAATCCTTGGAGGGACTCGTGGAAAACGTCCGGGAAGTCGCGTACTACTGGGACCTCGGCGAGCACTTGAGTTTTGTCATCCATTTTGAAGTAAATAAGGTACACCTCATCCTTCTGCTGGATTGATCTCATAATCTGCACAGAATTCAAAATAATTCGAGAGACAGAGGGTACACCTATCAACATAATGTCCTGACCGTTTGGGTTCTGCAGTCGGACCTCTCCCGTTTAACAATTTATTTGCGCCTTGTGCTCTACTAACCAGACCATTCCCAGTATAAAATCAAATCCGATTATTGCCAAGATTGTCACATAGACCTCAAATTCCACGTCTCCTAGTACAGCCTGGAATGAGCATTTCTATGTTGATATCATGTCTGATCCATCTGGTAGATGGATTCGTATAGACAGTCCATACGAACGAGCAACATTCTCCTTAGTCATAAGAAAATTGTGGGATACAAAGGAGTGCATCGCTACAGTGTCAAAGAGGGTCTTGGCAGGGTGTCCTCCTACCAACAGAATTCGTGACAATATAGGGAGTATATATATCACATATTAATACACAAGATATAGGTATATATATCTAGTATAACATAAGTAGTAGCATCTGATAGGTCTTTATCTGTTTGGTACACTAGAAATATGTACCATATTTGGATAAGCCTCCCCTACTCAATGATATACATCAATTTGTATTTGATGAGATGTTTGAGTTTATGTGTGCAGGTTTAAGAAATGCAGGAAAAATTTCTAAGTACAAGTGTCGACACTTGTAAGGAATTGTGTCGACACCTGAAGCAGGAGCTGTGTTGATACCCAGGAATTGTGTCGACACCTAAAGAAGGAGATGTGTCGATACTCAGGAGTTATGTCGACACTAGAAGAAAGACACGTGTCGACACCCAGGAGTTATGTCGACACCAGAAGAAAGGCATGTGTCAACACCCAAGAATTGTGTTGACACCTGAAGAAGGTTTGTGTTGACACACAGGACTTGTGTCGACACACACTCAACACCATCTATCAACAATAGTTATACTGATTCTGAATATCTTGTGTCGACACACAGGACTTGTGTCGACACACACTCAACGACATCTAGATATACACTCAACGCCATCTATTAGCATCAACTATGTCATGACCAGGAGCATTTGTGTCGACACACAGGACTTGTGTCGACACACACTCAACGACATCTGGACATACACTCAACGCCATCTGTCAGCATCAATTATGTCGAGACCAGGAGCAGTTGTGTCGACACACAGGACTTGTGTCAACACATACAAACTGAAGCTGTGTCGAGAAGCAGAAGAATGACTGTGTCGACACATTGAGTGCTGTGTCAACATCATCAAGACTTGTGTCGACACTTAGTCTATTTGTGTCGACACATGTGAAGTAATTTGCTGAGTTCCTGCTAAGATATTAAGTCATTGCAGAATCAACTGTCACGGCTGAAGACTTGACAACTGTCAAAAACAACAAGTCTGACACCTTTGTCAGAACTATCAGAAGGTTGTTACAAACCAGATCAGCCGGTAATCATTGAGAAACTCCATATAAAGGACTGATCTATGACAACCAAAGAAATTAAGAAAGCAATTAAGTGGGAACAAACCAACACAGAACCAGAGAGAGAATTCAATAATAAGAAAGGGGGAACCCTTAAGATGACAGATCCTAAACAGTCTGAAAAGAAAGATTCAGATCTATTTCTGAATCTAAGAAGGGAGCCATCTGAAGATCAACTTCTACTCCAAGTCAGATCTACCTCATTTTGTTCAATCAAGAAGCTTCGAAAAAGCTAAGTCGGGTTGGATCTGAAGTATACAGTTTGTTCAAGAACTGATCAAGAAGCTCACAGCAATTGAGAGTTCTATCTGGGTGAAATTTTGTACAACTAAATATTCTTTTTCCTTGTAAGATATTCTTAGATCTGATTTGTAAGCCTGTGTATATAATGCCTGACGTAAGGCTAAGAGCCTGAGGTGTAGGACTTGTGAAAGTCTGAGTTGTAAGCCTAGTGATAAAGGCTGAGGTAGGGCTGTTGCCTGAGGTAGGGTTCTTGGGAAGAATCTGAGGTAGGACTTGTATAAGTCTGAGCTGTAGGAATCTGTCAGGTTTTGAGGTATAAGATCTGTGGATCTGAGTTAGTGGAAGGAAGTTGGGCTGAATCCAGTTCTCTACTGGATAGGCGAAGGGGGAAAGTGGATGTACCCATAACTTGGGGAACCACTATAAATCTGGTGTATTGTACTGTACTGTGCTGTGATTATTGTGCTGTGAATTGCATTTTCTGTGTTGAAGTAAGAACAAGATAATTGCCTAAAATTTATTAAAGAAAATTAGAACCTATTCACCTCCCCCCTCTAGGTATCTAGGCTCTTGAAATCAAGTCTTTTAAGTGGTATCAGAGGGAGGTTACTCAAAGATTGACCTAACAGTTTGAGTGAATCCCCAAGGCAATTAACAGATTTCAAGAATGGGTTCAAATGAGAATCAGAAGGAATTTGGATCTATGAAACTGCCTATCTGTAGGAAAGAAGTCTTTGGCATATGGACGAAAAGGGTCAGGTTGTTCATGAAAGCATTTGATCCAAGAATCTACATCACAGTACAAGAAGGTCCCTTCATTCCAATGAAGACATCAGCTCTGGATACAAATGTTAAAACCCCAAAAAGTTATCTTGAAATGACCAAGGATGAGATTATCCTGGCAACATTAGACAAAAGAGCACAAAACATTATTGTAAGTATTATAGATGATGCCACATTTCAGAATCTGGTGCATTGCAAAACCTCTAAGGAGATGTGGGACACCTTGATTGTCTACATGGAGGGAACTGAAGAAGTTAGAGAAGACATGAAATATATGTTGAATCAAGAATATGAGAGCTTTAGACAAGCCAAGTATGACAGCATAGCTGAATGTTACAAGAAGTTCTTCAGGATAGTAAATGAGCTGATGACCTATGGAATAGTCTTCAGCACATATGAATTGAATGACAAGCTTCTTAGGTCACTAACCAAGGACTGGGATACAAAGATATGTGCCATCAGAGAGGTGTCCAGGCTTGTTGATACACCTCCACCCACATTATTTAGAAAGTTTCTATCTTATGAAATGCAGCTCACTGCCAAAAAAGAGGAAGAGAAACAAGCATGTCTAAGTATAAAGATAAGTCAGTAGCCTTTAAGGCTGAAGGAATAATAAAGGGTAGGAGAAAGTCTCCTTCTCCACCCAGAAGGAGTGCTGAGGCAGAAGAAGAAAATCCTGACAACAACACATCAGAGAGCCACACCTCTGATGAGGATTTTGCTGCCTTTACAAGGCAGTTTCAGAGGTTCATGAAAAAGAAGAAATGGAGAACCAAGCCTTCAACATCATTTTCCAATGATGATTACAAGAAAAAGAAGACTCCCAAGGAGGACAAGTATGCCTCAAAACCTAGTAAACAAACTAATTCTAAGATTGCTTGTTAATTTTGCAACAGGCCTGGACATGTCATAGCTGACTGTATAGATAAAAGGAATGAATCTAAGGACAAGAAGAAGCATCAAGTGAAAGGCAAGAAGGAGAAATCCTTTGTTGCTCAGAAGTAGAAGAGTTTGACAAACTCTTCATCATCAGAATCAGGAGAAGAAGATGATGCAGAAGCATATATTGGGTTGTTCTCTACAGAAGAGGATTCTAGGGAATTAGAATTCCTACAAATGCTGGACTCCATAAATGGAGTTGAAGACTATTGCTATAGAGGGTTGATGGCTCTATCAGAAAATGATCAGTGCTAGGATCAGTCTGGTCTAAGTAAGGTATACAGTTCTCCCTTAGCTTCTGATTATTTTACTAGATCAGAATCAGAAGCCTCTGCATCAAGAGATGTGGATGGTTCTGAGTCTGAGGGGGATGTACATCAACTCATTGATGAGTATGGTGGGTTGTTGCAAGCTCTGAAGAGGAGCAAGTTTCTTGTCAAAGAGCAGGCCAAGGAAATTGAATCTCTTAAGTGGGCTGCATCAGATTCAGCAAAGATGTTGGATTTGAAATTGAATGAGGTTGCCAAACTGAAAAACATAACTGTTATTCAGATGGGCACAATCTCCTTCAAGGAAAATCACATCAAGAATCTGGAGGCAAAACTTCTGAAAGAAAAGGAGTGAATGGATAAATTCTCTAAGCCAAAGTCTGTCTTGCCCTTAATAGACAATTTCATTTCTCAAAAAGGAAAGACATGTCTAGGCTTTAAGGGAAGAACAAGGGCCACCAATTCTCATAGAAAAGGCAAAGCCCCAGTTCAGCCACTAGCCTCAAAGCCCCCTATCTTATTTAGGAAAGTAATGCAACCCATAAATAGGTATGATCATGATATTACTCATGGTCACTGTAAGTATGGAGATCTCATTGGCAAGGGTGTATATACCAATAGACCACTCTATAATCAAACTCATCAGGTTCTTAAGGAATCCTTAGGGTTTGTTGCTCCAGTACCTACACTTAAAAGGACTATTGGCAACCAAGTTGTGAAGTCTGTACCTAAGAAAAGGTACAATAGATTTGAGTGTTGGTGTTGTGGCAAGGTGGGCCACTTTGCCATAGATTGTTGGTTCAACACAAGTGTTAAAAACAAGAATAGCTTACCTATCAGAAAAGCTGCAGGTAAGCATGATAGATTTCAAACTAATAAGAACCTAGGACCCAATAACAATTTGGGTTCTGAGGATAGGTAAATTTTTCTTTGATACAGGTGAATCCAAGTGGCCATAACCCTATATGGTACTTGGATAGTGGATGTTCCAGGCACATGATTGGAACAAGAAGAATGTTGAGGGACTATGCACCCACAGAGAAAGGACCCAAAGTAATCTTTGGCGGATCTAAAAAAGGAGTCATCAAAGGATTTGGTAATATTTCTAGTAATTCTATTACTATCACTCAAGTAGCTTATGTGAAGGGTCTGAAACATAACCTGATTAGCATAAGTCAACTTAGTGATCTAGGTTATGACATCTCTTTCCTTAAAGGGGAGTTCCAAATAAGGAGGTCAAGTGATCAAGAGATCCTTCTGACTGGCACTAGGAAAGAGAATGTATATTGTCTTAACCTTGATTGTGAGTATAATATCTCACCCATTTGTCTAGTTGCAGGTGATAAAGCATCACAGTGTGTCCAATGGCACAAGAGGCTGGCTCATCTTAACTATAAGTCAATAGGACAGCTATTTAGTATGGGTTTAGTGAGGAATGGTCCTCAGGTCAAGTGCATTAAAGAGGGTGTTTGTTCAGCTTGCCAAAAGGGTAAACAAACTAAGTCCTCTTTCCAACTTGATACCAAAGATTCAATGATATGTCTATATCTCTTGCATATGGATTTTTTTGGTCCTATGTCAGTTCATAGTCTAGGTAGAAAAGTATACACATTAGTTATTATGGATGACTATTCTAGATACACATGGGTTTTCTTCTTGAGCCAGAAATCTGAAACCCCTACTATTTTCCAAACCTTTGTCAGACAAATTCAGAATAAATTTAACAATTCAGTGGCCAAAATCAGAAGTGACCATGGAACTAAATTTCAGTCTGAGTATATGAAAAAGTTCTGTGAAGAACTTGGGATTCATCAGGAGTTCTCCTCACCTAGAACACCCCAACAAAATGGAGTTGCTGAAAGAAAGAATAAGACTCTAATTGAGGCAAGTAGAACACTACTTAGTGACACTACTCTCCCTGAGTACTTCTGGGCTGAGGAAGTAAATACTGCATGTCATGTACTCAATAGAGCCTCCATCAAAAAGAAATATAAGATGACTCCCTATCAGATTTTGAAAGGCAAAAAACCAAATATTTCATACTTCAGAATCTTTGGTAGCAAGTGTTATGTCCTATTTAATAGTAAGTACTACCAAACTAAGTTTGATGCCAAATCCCTAAAAGGGATATTTGTTGGGTACAACAATAATAGTAGGGCATATAGGATCTACAACTTGACTACACAAGTTGTAGAAGAATCTATCCATGTAGTATTTGATGAGTCTAAGTTGATTAATAGTGAATTATCTAGCTCTTCAGGTAGTTCTATAGGTTTAAAGGACAGGTTGGACAAGCTGACTATTAATGAAGAAGCACCTGCTAGACTAGATAAAGAAAAGGATGCAGGTTGTCCAGGGGGAGAACAAGACTCACTGGATGAAGAAGACAATGAGGAGCATCAGGTTGAGGAAAATGAAGAAGGTCAAGAGGTTGGCAGATTTCCTCCAGCAAGAAGACACCTGAAGGATCATCTAGCTCATCAAATCATTCGTGATGCAAGTCAAGGTCTACTAACTAGGAGCAAGAGCATGAACACAGTTTTATGTTAAAGTTTCTTGTCACAGATAGAACCCAAGAAGATTAAAGAGGCCATGCGAGACACAAACTGGATTGATGTTATGCAAGAAGAGCTGAATCAAATCAAAAGATGTAAAGTCTGGGAACTGGTTCCTAAACCAAAGGATCACAATGTTATAGGAACCAAGTGGATCTACAGAAATAAACTTGATGAGAATGGCACCATAATCAAGAATAAGGCCAGGCTGGTAGCAAAAGGCTACAGTAAAGAAGAAGGGATTGACTTTGATCAAACCTTTGCCCCAGTGGCAAGGCTGGAAGCTATAAGGTTGTTCTTGGCCTATGCTGCCTATCAAGGTTTCAAGGTATACCAAATGGATGTAAAGTCAGCATTTCTGAATGGTGACTTAAAAGAGGAAGTCTATGTTGAACATCCCTCAGGTTTTGTAGACTCTCGTTATCCTAACTATGTATATAGGCTTAGGAAAGCTCTATATGGTTTGAAACAAGCCCCTAGGGCTTGGTATGAAACCTTATCTGCTTTTCTTAT
Source organism: Platanthera zijinensis (assembly GCA_039513925.1). Classification (NCBI taxonomy): domain Eukaryota; kingdom Viridiplantae; phylum Streptophyta; class Magnoliopsida; order Asparagales; family Orchidaceae; genus Platanthera; species Platanthera zijinensis. The sequence goes on along the minus strand of CM077091.1, from coordinate 5,732,456 downwards.
TGAGAATAAATTCTATAGAGGAAAGATAGACAAAACTCTATTCTTTAGGGAATCTAAAGGCAAGATCATCCTAGTCCAGATATATGTTGATGGAATTGTCTTTGGATCTACTGAAAATAACCTTTGTAGAAAGTTTGCCAAACTTATGTAAGGGAAGTTTGAGATGAGCAGCATGGGTGAGCTGAAATTCTTCTTGGGACTCCAAGTAAGACAAACTGATGATGGCTTGTCCATATCCCAATCTAAGTTCACCAAGGAGTTAATTAAGAAATATGGCATGGAGTCAGCCTCATCCATGAGAACTCCAATGGGGTCAAGTATGACTATAGGCAAAGATGAGGCAGGAAAACCTGTAGACGAGTCTTTGTATAGAGGGATAATTGGCTCTTTACTCTACTTGACTGCTAGTAGACCTGAAATCATGTATGCAATATGTGTTTGTGCTATGTACCAAGCATGCCCAAAGGAATCTCATTACACTACTGTGAAGAGAATTTTGAGATATCTTAAGGGCACACCTAATATAGGTCTTTGGTACCCTAAGAATAGCGATTTCTTACTAACAGGCTTTTTAGATGTAGACTTTACAGGGTGCAAAGAAGACAGGAAGAATACCATAGGAACTTGCCAATTCCTAGGTGGAAGGCTAGTGTCATGGAGCAGCAAGAAGCAAACAAGTGTAGCTATCTCAACTGCTGAGTCAGAATATATAGCTACAGGCAACTGCTGTGCACAATTGATGTGGATAAAGCACCAACTTGAAGATTATGACATCAAGGTAAGTAGAATTCCACTATTCTGTGATTCTACTAGTGCTATTTCTATTGCTATAAACTATGTTTCACACAGTAGAACTAAGCATATAAAAATTAAGTTTTATTTCATCAGAGAACATGTGGAGAAGGAATATATTAGTCTAGAATTTGTGAACACAAATAATCAAATTGCTGATATTTTTACAAAACCTCTGGATGAAACTAAATTCAATTATTTTAAAATTGAATTAGGTATGTTAAACCTAGAATAGGTCAGCATAAGCTTTCCTAAGTAGAATATGTAAGCATAAAATTTCTCAGGAAATTTGGGTAAGTAAGAAAGTTTGTGTCGACACAAGCAAATTGTGTCGACACTCTCAGTATGTTGTGTCAACACATAAATAGAATTTGTGTCGACACAAGAATTGGTGTCGACACACTCTGTCGAGACTTGACTAGCCCGTGTCGACACTAACACAAGTATGTCGACACATAGACTTGTCGACTAAAAATAAGTTTTGTCGAGACCTAAGTCTTTTATGTCGACACATGTAAAACTATGTCGACTAGTATTATGACTAAGTTAGGCGTTTCTTTTGACCTACCCTTTACTAGTAGACTATAAATAGGGAGAGAAAAAATCTTGTTGACTACACCTTCAGATTTCTCGACTCTAGACCTTGTGTCGACATAGATATTCACTTCTCTTCTCTTCTTTCTCTCTCTCTCTCTCTCTCTCTCTCTCTCTCTTGTTAATGGCGCCAAACCAGGATGACAAGGTGAATGAAGGATATGAGCTGGTTCGCGGGGGATTCGAGACGGCTTCACAAGACATCAAGGGTGTGATTACCCTAATTTCGGAAAATGGCTTGGAGTTTTTGGTCTCTAAACCTACAAGAATTTAGAAGAAGGAAGTCCTTGAATTCTACTCGTCTACAAATGTGGATTATGACGGAAAAAAGATGAAAGCCACAGTTCAGGATTCAAGAGTAAAACTCACACTTAAGATGATCAGGAAATCACTCCAACTTCCCAAGGTTAAGGATGATGATGAAATAGTTCCATCCATGACAAAAGATGCACTAAGTTGGTGTGGGCTCAACCCTAATACCAAAGTTGGATCATCAATTACAAGGAAGGGTATGAACTCCCAAGATAAGTTTCTTTTTGAAATCATAGGCAAGGTAATTCTGTACAAGACTGGTGGATATGACATAATATTTGCCTACATGTTCAACCTAATGACCAGAGTCATATTCACTATAAAAACAGACTGGTCATCAGTGGTGTTTGACAAGATTCTAGAAGGAATAAAGAAGCAAAATCTGGGAAGGATACTAAGCATATGTCTAGCTTCAACAATACCAGATGTTATGAACCAACTACCAGGATCCAAGATAAACCATATGAGGAGGACGGACATGAGAATTCTATCCAGATGGATAGAGTATTGACCAAAGAGGTTTCTACTCCACAGAAATAGGTCAAGAAGAATAAGAAGAAGAAAGAAATTGTTCAACAAGCAGAATCCTCCAGTGATTCTGAAGAAGAGGTAGTCTTCAGTTCAGATGAAGTCCATCAACAAAAATAAGCTCAAGATCAAGTTGAGAGAAGTCAGCACCCAAAGAAATAGATAGCCTCCACTCCAGGGGGAGAACACCCTGAACAAGCAGTACAATACACTGAACTATCTGAGCTGCCTGCCCAAGGGGGAGGCATTGCTGTAGCTACTCTGGAGAGTGAGTATGTTGCTGATACAGTGATGGACATTATATCATACATAAACAAAGAAGCACTAATCATTGCTGAGAAGGAAGCACAAGATGTGCAAATGGAAGATACAGCTCAAGATGAGCAAGTAAGTATCTCCTTTATAGAGAGGGCCTTGGACAAAAATCTGGATGTTCAGGGAGAACCTTTTGTTTCTAAAACTAATCTTGTTCCTCCTGTTCAGATACAGCAGGAGGTAACTTTGGAGGAATTGTTCCCTGATTTCTCTACAGCAAGGACTGAGGGGGAGCAGCCACAAGTTGAAAAGGAACTTCCAGTAACTGAGGGGGAGGAGCTACTGGATGCCCCAGTTAGTAAAGCAACTGTAGATATAGAAAGATCATCTCAATCTTCTGATGATGAAGAAGCCTCCATGGCTAAAAAGAGAAAACTGGTTTCTCTGAGGAAAAGAACTACAGGCTATAAGAAAGCCTTACAAACAATCACTCCACCACCTGCTCAAGGCATGGATTTCAGTTCACTACTGGTCCAACTGCAAGTCAAGTTGGATGAGCAAAGACAGTCTTTGGAGAAATATTTGGATGAGTCAAATAAAGAACTACAATTTCAGTTGGCTCAAGACATTAAATCCATCAAATTTGAAGTCAATCTGATTAAGAAAGAGACGACAGATTGCTTCCACAAGGGAGGTAATGATGTAGTATATTTGGCTGAACAACAATAGCTGATAAAGACTGAAATTGAGGACATTGTAACCAAGTAAGGATATATTTTAGAAAATCAATTCAGTTCAAATGAAAATCTCAAGGACTCACATGAATAAATTCTCAAAAAAATGGGAAGTATTTCTACTGATTTGAAAACAGAAGTATCCAAGAAAATATAAGCAGATCTAGCTGTTATCCATACAACCATTGAAGCTTCTCAAAAGACTATTTCTGATTACCTGACTAAATTCAAAGCCTACTACCAAGAAGGAATAGAATATCTAGCTGATCAAGTAAGGTTTCAAAAGAATGATCTGAGGGATCATATAGCTAGAGAAGTCATAAAGGGGGAGAGAATATTAGTCAAAGCCAGCTCTGATCATGCAAAATGGGTATCTAATACCATCAGAGCTACACTTGGATTTCCACCCTTATGTGAGGATGATAATACTGCTGAGTCTGGAGTTCAACCTGCCTACATTGAAGGGGATCAGCCAGAGGTTGCACAGGTCATTTTTCCTCCAGCTGATTTTGACATAGTACAGCAAGAAGTTCAGCAAATGTATTGTCCTCAACAGGAGGCACAAAATATTATTATTGAAAAAGTAAAAATGTCAGAGACTGCCAAGGAAGCTAAGAAGGAAGCACAATTGTCCAAGAAAAGGTTTAGAGAACAGACTGAATTAAATCCTGATTTTGACTAGTGGAGCCCTACTTCCAGGAATATTATTTTGACTGCCTGGAAAGCTGTGAAGGACAAGACCCATGATAGGGGTAAATGGTACTTTGAGCAAGAGTGGAACAAGTATCAAGCCAGGCAAGAAGCCATTCTTCAGTACAAGAGGAGTGTAAAATTTGGGAAGTTGCCTGTTAATGCTCTGGAGCCTAACAAGTATTTACCAAAGCCTTTTCACTATTTTGAAAGGCAAAGGATAAAGGCTGAAGAACTGAAGAAGAAGGATCTGAAAGGAAAGAAACCAGCTGATGATACTGAACCTACTGTGTAGGCTAAGATCAGATCTGGAAAAGGAATAGTAATCAAGGAGCCTAGTCAATCTTAGGATAGATAGGCTAATGTGTAAAACAATGTAATCTTTTGATTTTTTGTTCTTTAAAGAAACATGCAAACCTAAACAATTTTTTGATTAATGAATGACATCATTTTCAGTATTGAGTTTAGCTATTTTCTATGTTATCCTGCAGTGAAATGTATGAACATCTATTTTTCTTTGATTTATTATGTGTGGTGTATATCTTTGACTAAGAGTTATGACTTCTCCAAATAGGGGGATATTGTTGGGTACACTGGAAAATATGTACCATATTTGGAGAAGCCTCCCCCTACTCAATGATATACATCAATTTGTATTTGATGGGATGTTTGAGTTTCAATGTGCAGGTTTAAGAAATGCAGGAAAAATTTCTGAGTACACGTGTCGACACTTGTAAGGAATTGTGTCGACACCTGAAGCAGGAGCTGTATCGACACCCAAGAATTTTGTCAACACCTAAAGAAGGAGATGTGTCGACACCCAAGAGTTATGTCGACACCAGAAGAAATGCATGTGTCGACACCAAGGAGTTATGTCGACACCAGAAGAAAGGCATGTGTCGACAACCAAGAATTGTGTCGACACCTGAAGAAGGTTTGTGTCGACATACAGGACTTGTATCGACACACACTCAACGCCATCTATCAACAATAGCTATACTGAGTCTGAAAGGCTTATGTCGACACACAAAACTTGTGTCGACATATACTCAGTGACATCTGGACATACACTCAATGCCATCTGTCAGCATTTGTTATGTCAAGACCAGGAGCAGTTGTATCGACACATAGGACTTGTGTCGACACACACTCAACGACATCTGGAAATACACTCAACGCCATCTGTCAGTTTCAGTTATGTCGAGACCAGGAGACGTTGTGTCGACACACAGGACTTGTGTCGACACATACAAATAGAAGCTATGTCGAGAAGCAGAAGAATGACTATGTCGACACATTGAGTGCTGTGTCAACATCATCAAGGCTTGTGTCGACACTTAGTCTATTTGTGTCGACACATGTGAAGTAATTTGTTGAGTGCCTGCTGAGATATAAAGTCATTGCAGAATCAGCTATCACGGCTGAAGACTTGACAACTGTCATAAACAACAAGTCTGACACCTTTGTCAGAACTGTCAGAAGGTTGTTACAAACCAGATCAGCTAGTAATCATTGAGAAACTCTATATAAAGGACTGATCCATGACAACCAAAAAAATTAAGAAAGCAATTAAGAGGGAACAAACCAACACATAACCAGAGAGAGAATTCAACAACAAGAAAGGGGGAACCCTTAAGAAGGAAGATCCTTAACAGTCTAAAAAGAAAGATTCAGATCTATTTCTAAATCTAAGAAGGGAGCTGTCTGAAGATCAACTTCTACTCCAAGTCAGATCAACCTCATTTTGTTCAATCAAGAAGCTTTGAAAAAGCTAAGTCAGGTTGGATCTAAAGTATACAGTTTGTTCAAGAACTGATCAAGAAGCTCACACCAATTGAGAGTTCGATCTGGGTGAAATTCTATACAACTAAATATTCTTTTTCCTTATAAGATCTTATTAGATCTGAGTTGTAAGCCTGTGTATATAAATGCTGAGGTAGGAATGAGAGCCTGAGGTGTAGGACTTGTGAAAGTTTGAGTAGTAAGCCTTGTGATAAATGCTGAGGTAGGGCTATTGCCTGAGGTAGGGTTCTTGGGAAGAATCTGAGGTAGGACTTGTATAAGTCTAAGATGTAGGAATCTGTCAGGTTCTGAGATGTAAGATCTGTGGATCTGAGTTAGTGGAAGGAAGTTGGGCTGAATCCAGTTCTCTACTGGATAGGCGAAGGGGGAAAGTGGATGTACCCATAACTTGGGGAATCACTATAAATCTGGTGTATTGTACTGTGCTGTGCTGTGCTATGATTATTATGCTGTGAATTGCATTTTCTGTGCTGAGTTAGAACAAGATAATTGCCTAAAATTTATTAAAGAAAATTAGAACCTATTCACCCCCCCCCCCCCCCCCTCTAGTTGTCTAGGCTCTTGAAATCAAGTCTTTCATTATCGTCTAACATATATACTTATCATTATGTCGGGGGCCGATCCATGCTGCAGATCTTGTGCATAGGCCTCCAAGGGCGCTGCTCGTCCCTGTTGGCTCTCCTGCTAGCTCTGTCTCTGTGGCCTCTTTGTCCCTTTCCCTGTACTAGTGCCCACCCTGCACAGCTCTTAGTCCTGGCCTTCCTACTATCTGTTGGTAGAACCCCCTCATATGCCCTGGCTGCTGACACAAGAAGCAGTTCTCTGCGAAGGGAACGTCATGAAAGGGTACTGGTGCGGGTTGTTGTGTTGGAGCTGGTCTAACGTCTTGTTGGGGATGTCAGGGGTGTTGGTGGCTCCTATAAAGCTGTCTACAATGTCTCTGCCTGCAATCTCTATCATGTCGGTGAGGATCAGCTCCTCTATCTCATCTCTGACCTCTAGGGTCATCTGCACATCCTTTGCGCTGCTGGGGAACCATCCATTATTATAACTCCAATATCACTGCGTGAGTAGCTATGGTGTGGAAGGTAGACTGAGAGTTCATAATCAAGGACTGCCTCTGGTCATCTCGTAGGCCTCGGTAGAAATGGGAAGCTCTATCCCTATCGGAGGTAGCCAAATTCCGGGCAAACCGTGTTAGGTGTATGAACTCTCTCTCTTACTCTGACACCGTCTAGTCACCCTATCGGATGTGCAGGAACCTCTCCTGCAAAATTGCTCGGTCTGCATCTGTAATAAAGAACTCCAGCAGAGCCTCCAAGAACTCTCCCCATAGGATAGTGCTCAATGACCGTCCTCTAAAATTCAAGCAGCTGGCCGCTCTCCACTAGACCCTAGCGTATCCCTCCAATAAGGTCACTATTAGTGAGACTGCAGCTACTGTTGGGCACATCATGTCTACAAGCAGCTGCTCCACACGCTCCACCCACTCTTCTGCCTGGATGGCATTCTTTGTGCCTCTGAAAGCGGGAGGCCTCAGTCCTCAAAAAGTTGTCAGCAAATCGGTTGGTTTCGTCATCTCTCACGGCGGATGTGCCAAGGCTATCTGGACGGTGGCCAGGATGGATGTCAATGTTTGCCCCAAGTCAGTCTCGAATAACGGTATAGCCGCAGGGGTGACCAGGTTTGGAGGTGGTGTGGCGGGAACATATCCTCTGGAAGAGGATCCCCCGTTATTGTACTCCGGTATCTGGAGAAGTAACAAGAAAGTGTGTCAGTACTTTGCAAAAGTAGGGAAAATTTACAAAAATGACTGACGAAGCGGAAATAATAGTGTACGAGCATACTAACGCACAGTCTAGAATCCCTAATCCTCTACACTAGGGTACACCAGGATTCTGCTGCAAGGTTTGTTCTGAACAAAGAAACGAAGTGAGGGATGGAGGTATCCTGAGACTGCTCCACAAGGACGAATTTTGATTGCTCTGATCCATTTATTGCACCCCCCAACCTTTGCCCGGGTCAAACTTGAGGGGGTACTACTTTCCCAATACGCCCACCTAGTGATCCTAGGGGTAATGGTCCACCCTATCTAAGCACTAATTGGCCGCCTTGCTCGGCTAGAATCACAACATTCACAACACATTAGAGATTTGCGGAAGCATTAACAGGAAAACATTATCAAATATATTTACATCAGTACTAGGGCCATTGCCCATGTTCTTATATAATCCCGCAGGCTGTACAAGTTCTTCAAATAACACCTGACTCTCTCTCCCTATCCTGCTCACTGGTACTCATATCACGAAACACTGAAGACATAAGTGGTGCTTCTGCTCGAGTGGTCCTAACTGCTTGCGCATCCTCCTGTGGCAGGGGTCAGTACGATGCTCCATTTCCTGTGAATGGTTAATTAAATAACCGTTAGTCACGGGGCTAAGTGGAAACAAATCTCCTCCCCGGTCCATATCCTGGGGATGAGTGCACACACACCCAGCAATATAAGATAGGAGAAGCATGAGAAGGTTAGAACATCATTTCATATTTTTAAGCTAGGAGCAACAATAAAGGAAGGGCAGCATAATATAACAGAAATGGCAGTAGTAATAATATCAGTTATAATAAGGTATCCACTAGCACATCAGCACATCAGGTATTTACAATATGTATCCTATCGCAGGCATTCACAGTCGCGCACACACATCCTATGTCGACATAGTATGGACCGATTCTGTTTTAGCAGTGTAGTGGGCCTCACCGATATGGTCATCGGTGACAGTGGCTAGTCCTGCTACTTCTGGGGGTTGTCATACTGCACAGCCCTAGGCCTCAACGTACAACCCCATGTATTATTGGATGTAAGCCACATCTTGCGAAACGATATTTTGGATGACCAGTGGAGGAAACCCCAATGGGGAAAGATAACGGTCGGTCACCCGTAGTACCATATCCCTTGTCGCCTTCAATCGCCGACCTTCCCGCACCGGTACGAACGGTCTACAGAAGGGACTGACCCAACACAATTAACTGCAAGCAATTTACAAGCAATCAAACAGTCAATTTTGCTAGCACATACCGGGTATGTGGCAGCCTGCCCTACTATGCTACGAACTTCAGGCGGCAGTGCTCAGCTCGACTTTCAATAAGGAGCGTGGGAGCACTTTAATTGGGGCTAAACCTAGAGGAATATCTCAACTCCAGTTATCTCCATCTAAGGCTTGACGTTAATATTCAACTGCTCGTCAGAGCAGGACTAGGGCTTGAAATAGTAAATTGTAGATATGAAATGCGGTAATTAAAGTTGTTGATAAATAAGGCTGCATATTTTAAGTGTTGGAATGATAGGTGACCAGTATGAAACTGGAGTAGTACTAAATTGAAAGTACTGAATTGAACTTGACCAGTACGAGACTTGAGTTGAATTGAAAGTATTGAATTGAACTTGACCAGTATGAAACCGCAGTTGAATTGAAAGTACTAAATTGAACTTGACTAGTATGAGATTGGAGTTGAATAGAAAGTACTGAATTGACTTGAACAGTACGAGACTGAAGTTGAATTGAAAGTACTGAAATGAACTTGACCTGTACGAGACTGGAGTTGAATTGAAAGTACTGAATCTAACTTGACTAGTACGGGACTGGAGTTGAATTGAAAGTACTGAATTGAACTTGACCAGTACAAGACTTGAGCATAACTGAATTGAAAGACCTGAATTAAACTTGACCAGTACGAGATTGGAATAATCATAAAGAAAAAGGTTAGTAGTCCAATCACTCCATCCAAGAGAGTTCAGTTCTATCTCTATTTACGGGAGGCACATCAGTTCTATTTCAGTTTTTTAAAGGCTTCTTTGGGTTACACCCATTATTAAGATTCGATAGTAATTTGGTTGCGCCTTGTTAATCTTGACTTAATCAGTTCAAGGGTTTATTAGGAGTTACGCCCTTTTTATTTGTCGAGAATAATTTGTAACTCAATACTCGTACACTTACCTTCCGAGCATGCCCAAATCACCCAATAGTCGAGGCACTCGACGGTTTCATGAAATCTCGGAACAACCGGAGCTTGGCTACTTGCCTTGGCCACTTTCATCGATAGTGCAACTTTTAATTTATTATTTAAATTAGGAAGGATAGTCGCACGCTCCAATTTTCATTTTCGGGGAAAATGAGCAAACTAAATTCTGAGCGGGACCCTAGGCTCTAGAATTTGCGAAAAATTCATTTCTTATCCCCATGTCCTCAAATTTTGATACAACCGTTGGAAGAGCCTAAAATGAGTCCAGAAATTTTTTCATAATTTTCCCATAAGTTTTGGGCCTTTAATTTGGCCAAACAAACTTTATTTAGGCTTTTAAACTAAAACACCTTCAAAAATTCTCAAAACATTTGTGGAGGTAGCCCTTATCAAGGAGAACAACTTTCAAGTTCAACACATTTTCCCTAAGAGCCTATATTTTTTATAAAAAATATGCAAAGTTCTGATTAAAATCTGGTCTACATATAGCAGAAATTAACCCAATCCTGTGGCTGAGATTGAGCCAGACTGGGGATTATGCCAACACTTCCCCATGACAGATCAGTCACGGATCCACTGTGGGGGGCACAGAAGATGAGGCGGGGTTGGAAATAAGGAGATCACGGTCGTCGATCTCATCATTGAGAATGGACGGCGGTGATTAACTCCCTCCAGCAGCAAAGCGGTGGCCCTCTGCCACCGCTGGACATCGGCGCTACCCCCGACCGGTTCGCCGGGGGCCGGCGAGTCTTAGGGTGGTTGCCCAGCAGCCTACCGCCATCGGCCATCGCCTGAAATCCTCAACCCGAGAGTAGGGTGGCGGTGGCTCTGCTTCCTGCGCTGCCACGCCACCCTGCCTCTCCGGCGTTTAACCCAGCCACGAAACCACCCCCGGCCGGCATGCCGGGGGCAGCGCTCTTCTCCGGTGGTGGCCCGGCGACCAACCGCCATCGGCCGCCACCGGAGCTAAATAAGAGAAAAATCGATGTTTCTCGGGTGCCGCCGGAGCGGTGTTTTCTGGCGGCACCCCGACCTTCCACCACCAGGGAAAGTCATCCCAGGTGGTTTAGCCCATCTACAGCGCCACCACCGGCAGTGGGAGGGGTTAGCTTGTTGCAGCCACTTCCCAACCTGGAGCTTGGCTCGAGTGGTGCCGGCGACGCTCCGGCCATCGGGAGACGCATGCAGCACGTCAGGGGGATAGGGAAGGGGAGGGGGAAGAACATCCACCTGCACAGGAGGGGCTCGAGAGGGGTTGACTTGATTGTCCATGCAAGGTGGCGGGGTTGTGGAGCTCGGGGTTGTCCTTTTCCGGCGACCTGAGCTCGATAGAGGGGGGGATGGTGGGGGAAGAGCTCTCAGAGTTTTTTGGAGGATAGCAAGGTAGGAGGACTTTATATAGACTTGAGAAGGGGCTCTCCTCCCTTACCTTATATAGGGTTAATCCCTCCTTAGGGAGGGATTAATCTCCACCCTCCAGCTGTCCAAGGACAATTGGAGGCTGAAGGAGTTTCCCCCATGTGGGGAAATGACAATTACATCATGGTTGGGCTTTCAAAGTGGAGGAAGAGAGGGAGGAGTGGGGGGGGGGGTTGAGTTGGTGGGCCTCCACTTGCCCCATGGATGGGTTTTCTTGTTTGGGGCCCAAGGTGGGTGAGGGGGGCAAGGGCCTAACTAGTTAATGTGGAGGGGTGAACACTTCTTTGGAAATAAAATCCAAAATTTAGACTTTTAGGGGGGTTTGACCAAATTCAACCCTAGGGTGGGTCCCCCATGCTTGTCAAAGTAAAAGTGGGTCCAAGACATCGGGAGTCGGGTCAAAGTTGGGGTGTTGCGTTATAATTTGTGCTTGCACGCTTTTTGGTGCACGAATATGCTTGATTTGACCTAAATTTGACCATTCGTCATCAAAATTGCCTGGGATTTTTTCTTGCTGACTTTGTATTGACCATACGAGTCCAGTTCCACTAACTGGGGTTGAATCGGAGTTCGTTTGGCGAAAGTCAAAAATCTGCGCGTCACGACGAGCTAAAATGGTCAAAGTGTCTATATTCGTCATTAGGCCTCGAATTGTGACTCAATGAGTTCCGATGCGCTTGTATTGGTCATACGAGGCCACAGGAACTGAAAAACCTCAAATCATAGTTCTTTAGCTCTATTTAACGCATAAGGTTACCTTCTATTGGGTCATGGTTAGGGGTTCAGGTCACTTTTATTGTGCCCACTAGGGCTCTGGTGCCCCAATAAAAGTCGGGATGTTACAATCCAATAAAAATAAAATGATTTTCGTCCCCAAACATTTGTTTGAGGTAGGGGGAAAGGAGTGACATACATGGGGAAAGAGCTCTTGGTGTTTTTCTCGGACGAGTGCATCTGGTTACCAAGTGTACTCATCTTGTCTATGATTTGACCACAATATCTTGACCATTAGGATGGCCTTGTTACGCAGATTCTTCACTTTATAATCTACGACTCTGTTTGGTTAAATCTGGACAGATCTATCTAATTGTAATTGTGCTGGCATTGTAGGTAGATGTTACTCTAGTTGCCAGAGAACTTGTCTCAAGGAAGAGACATGAAACACATCATGAAGATTTTCTAATTCTGGGGGCAGGGCTAATCGATATGCAATAGGGCCAACACGCTCTATCACCTGATAAGGCCCAAATAGCGGGGATCTAGCTTCTTCTGCTTTCTCAACTTGGAGACACCATGCATGTGTTTAATTTTCAGTAACACCATTTCCCCCATACGGAACTCCACCGGTCGGTGTCATGCATCATAATACTTGGCCTGTCGGCTCTACGCCTCCGACATTCGTTCCTGGATTAGCCGTATTGTTGTCATAATGTCGTCAATATAAGCTACTCCTAAGGCTTATGGGTCCTCTTCCTGAGCCTAAGTCAACGGGGTTCGGCAACGTCTCCCATATAATGCCTCGTGTGGGGTCATCTTGATGCTGGCTTGATAACTATTATTATAATAAAACTCGACTAAAGGTAACAAATGCTCCCATGGCTTGTTGTTCTCTACCACACAGAGTCGGAGTAGATCCTCCATTGTTCGGTTTGTTCTTTCCGTCTGTCCATCTATGTGTGGGTGGATGAAAGTATCTAGCGTCTACCTAAATCACCTAAAGGAGGGTGAATATATGATGTTTGCGTCTTTTTGCGGAATAAAAATTTTTGAAGGACAAGCACACAAACACAGAGATTTTTATAGTGGTTCCCCATAACTGTCCCGCCTCGCCTATCTACCACAAAGGGTATGATTCGGCTACTTCACAAAACTCAAATTTCATCAAATCTTACACCTCGGAGTCGCAACTCCTACACCTCAGAGACAAAGCTCCTACCACTCGGAGAACAAACTCTCCTACAACTCGATCCGCAAATCGGATCTACACACTCGATCCACAAATGGATCTACTCTCTCGATCCACAAATGGATCTACAAAACTCAGAGAAAAATCTCCTACAATATTCAAAAAGAAATTACAACACAACACATGATTCCAATTTTGATCCAATGTTTTTTGAAGGTTGGAAGTTGAATCTTGGAGAACTCGGAAAAACTTGAAATCTTTGGATCTTGAAATTTTGATCTTGAATCTTCAACCAACGAGGACTGGAGTAAATTAGATCTTGAACAAGAAAGCAATCCAGTCAAAGAAGTCGTTATTGAAGAAGATTTCTCGTTGTTACAGCCGATCAGAAGAAAATCGTGAAAACCAGTGCGTACAGCCGACGATTGCTATTTATGGAAAGAGTGAAAATTTATTCGAGTGGTTAGGTTTTCAAGATTCGTTATCATTTCGAAATTACTCTAGGTATTTATAGAGGGATTCGAAATGAAATGGATATAAAAGATTTCCAAAAATGAAACCTAAAAAAGCACTGTACATGCCCGACCGAACCCGTGATAGGAGGAAGAAATTTTCGGAAAGATAACCCAAGTAAAATTCGTCGAGTATTATAAATATACTCGTCGAATACATATTAATATACGACGAAAAAGACTTAGACAAAACATCACAGGCCGCTGGTCACTCAACTCCTTACTAACGAGTCATACTCGACGAATTCATCGAGTATCACCTGGCATACTCAACGAATTCGTAAAGTATAGGTGAACTGACTTGACGCACTCAACGTTGTTGCACTCAACGCTTTCTGCTCACTCAATTCCATGAGCTATATTCGTCGAATATCGTCGAGTTAACTCAATGCACTCAACGCTTTGATATTCGACGAATTAGACTTGGAAAAATCTAGAGAAGTAGTGTCGGCTGGACTCGACGAATTCGGCGAGTATCACTTAGTATATTCGACGAATTCGGCGAGTATCCTTAGATACATTCGACGAATTTGGCGAGTATGCACAATGATACTCGGCGAATTTTACTAAATAGATTTTTCACAAAACCTATGAATTTACCCTAAGTATATACGATGAATTCGACGGGTATTAGTAAGTATACTCGACGAATTCGGCGTGTATCAATGATGATACTCAACGAATTCGACGTGTATGCTTAACCATACTCGCCGAATTTTACTTAGGTAAAATTCTAGTTTTTTTGAGTCTGACCCTTGACCATCCTTGAGCCTTCACTTGTACTTAGGATAGAAGTACACCTCAATAGAGAGATTATACATGAGTCAACACATTGGCCTACACAATGAGGGATTACATTATGCAGTCATGTGTTTACCTACTCACTGTAACCTTACATTGGTGTATACTTAGCATTATAAACCTGCAAGTACATAACTAAAGAGCAATATCAAATACAACCTCAATTCATCTTAGCTTGACTGGACCCTTTTTCAAATCAGGGTTATTGTGGAAACAATACCCAATAGTGGAAGGCAGTGCTAAAGGCCAACTTGGTTCCCAAGTATGTCTGCACCCGTCTCCATTCTTAGATGTGAATAGCCCGTCACGATCCGACACAATGGACTTTGGCACCCCATGGAAATGGACTACTTATTCTATGAATATCCTGTCCAGAATATTAACTCCGTCTCCCTGTCGGTTTGGAATGAATCGCGATACCTTGGTAAGTCGGTCCACAATAACCCATATGGAGTCGTTTCTACCACGGGATCGAGGTAGGCCGTGGATGTAGGCCATGGATGGAGTCCATGGAAATGTCCTCAAATTTCCATTTGAGTATCAGTAGGGGCTGCGTCAGGCCTCCCGGGCTGCGACATTCAGCTTTAACCCTTTGATAGGTCTGACACTGGGACACGAAGTTGGTGACGTCTCTTTTCATTCCAGTCCAGTAGATGGTCCTACATAGATCAACATACATTTTACCACACCAAGGTGGATATAATACCTCGACTGGCGCTTCTTGTAGAATCTGTTAACGAATTCCCCCGGTAGAGGGAATAAATATACGGTGCTTGAACTGCAAGATCCCATTGTGCAGATTAAACTCTTCACGTGCCCTGCCTTGCAGAGATCGGATGATCGAAACTACCTCTAGATCAATCTTCTGGGCCTCTCGTATCTGATCCCAGATGTCGCATTGGATCTCCATCCAATGTAGTTGGGCATGGTTTTCCTCTAGATCAAAGACTGGAACAGCCTTTTTGGGATTTGTTCCATCCAACTCCCAGCTACCGACGGCTGGCGGCTTAAATCATCGGCAACTCTATTAGCCTTCCCGGGGTAATATTGGAGAGCGAAGTCATAATCTCATAGGAATTCTAACCATCATCACAGTCAGAGGTTTAGCTCTGTCCGAGTGAAGATGTATTTGAGGCTCTTGTGGTCGGAGAAGATCTCGCACCTTACCCCGTACAAGTAATGCCTCTAGATTTTAAGGGCAAAGACGACAACACCTAATTCTAGATCATGAGTCGCGTAGTTCAACTCATGCAACATCAACTGGTGAGATGCCTAGGACACCAACTTGCGGTGCTGTATCAGAACAACTCCTAATCCCTTAAGGGAGGCATCAATATAGATCTGGAATCCCTCAGTCCCTGCGGGGATCGTAAGGACTGGTGCAGAAGTCAGTTGCTTTTTCAACTTGACAAACGCAATCTCGCATTCTGGTGTCCATCAGAAGGTAACATCCTTAATGGTAAGGGTGGTGAGGTGTAATGTAATCTTGGAGAAAACTTCTACGAACTTCATGTAATATCCAGCAAGACCAAGGAAGCTTCAGATATCTGCCACTGTTCTGAGCGGTGGCCAATTTTTCACTGCCTGGATTTTAGACTGATCTACTGCTACACCTTTCTTGTTTATAGTTTTGCCTAGGGATCCGACTTTTTCTAACCAGAACTCACACTTATTGAATTTGGCGAAGAGACAATGCTCTCGAAGTTTCAGCAGCACCATATGCAGGTGTCTAGTATGGTCTACCTTGGTTCTTGAGTAGATCAAAATATCGTCAATGAAGGTGATCACGAAGTGATCTAGGAAAGCCTCGAAGACTTTATTCATTAGAGCCATGAAGGTGAAGGGTACATTGGTGAGCCCAAAGGGCTTCACCAGGAACTCGTAGAGATCGTAACGGGAGCTGAAGGCAGTCTTGGAAATATCTTCCTCCCCGATTCGAAGCTGGTAGTAGCTTGATCTCAGGTCCATCTTGGAGAATATGGATGCACCTTGTAACTGACCAAACAGTTCGTCGATCCTAGGAAGGGGGTATGTGTTTTGTATCGTAAGCTTATTTAACTCTCGGTAATCTATACACATATGTAATGTCCCGTCTTTCTTCTTTACAAATAGTATTGGGGCTCCCCGGGGCGAGGAACTGGGGAGAACTAATCCATCATCTACTAGCTCCTACAGTTGAATCTTTAACTCAACCAGTTCTCTTGGGGCCATCCGGTAGGGTACTCGGGACACTGGTCGATCCCCGGTCACGAGCTCTATCTGAAAGTCAACTTCTCATTGTGGTGGCAATCCTGGGAGGTACTCGGGGAAAATGTCTGGGAAGTCGCGTACTACTGGGACCTCGTCGAGCACTTGAGTTTTATCCTCCATTTCGAAGTAAATAAGGTACACCTCATCCTTCTGCCGGATCGATCTCATAATCCACGCAGAAGTGAAAATAATATGAGAGATAGAGGGTACACCTGTCAACGTAATGTCCTGGCCGTTTGGGTTCTGCAGTCGGACCTCTAATGTTGAATAATTTATTTGTGTCTTGTGCTCGACTAGCAAGTCCATTTTCAGTATAATATCAAATCCGGTTATTTACACGATTGTCGCATAGACCTCAAATTCCACGTCTCATAGTATAGCGTGAAATGAGTATTTCTCTGTTGACGTCATGTCTGATACATCTGGTAGACAGATTCTTATAGACAGTCCGGGCGAACGAGCAACATTCTCCTTAGTCATAATAAAATCGTGGGATACAAAGGAGTGCGTCTCTCTAGTGTCGAAGAGGGTCTTGGCATGGTGTCCTCCTACCAACAGAATTCCTGACAATATAGGGAGTATATATATCATATATTAATACACAAGATGTAGGTATATATATCCAGTATAGCATAAGTAGTAGCATTCAATATGTCTTTATCATCTAACATATATACCTATCACTACGTCGGGGGCCGATCTGTGCTGCAGATCTTGTGCATAGGCCTCCAAGGGCACTACTCTGCCCTGTTGGCCTCTCCTGCCAGCTCTTCCTCTGCAGCTTCTCTATCCTTGTCCCTGTGCCGGTTGCATACCCAACACAACTCCTGGTCCTGGCCTTCCTACTGCCTGCGGGCAGAAGGCCCTCATATACCCTGTCTTCTAACACATGAAGAGTTCCCTGCGAAGGGTACGTCACGTCGGGCTACTGGCAGGGTTATGGTGTTGGAGCTAGTCTGACGTCCTGATGTAGTGCTGGGGGTGCTGGTGGGCTCCTATAAGGCTTTCTACGGTGTCTCTTACTGCGCTCTCTATCCTGTTGGTGGGGAGCAGCTCCTCTGTCTTATCTCTGACCTCTAGGGTCACCATCCATCCTCTGCGCGGCTAGGAAACCATCCGTTGGTCTAACTTCAATGCCACTATGCGAATAGCTATGGTGCGGAAGGTAGACTGAGAGATCATAATTAGGTCCTAACTCAAGTCATCTCGTAGGCCTCGGTAGAAACAGGAAGCTCTATCCCTATCGGAGGTAGCCAAATTCCCAACAAAGCGTGCAGGTGTATGAACTCTCTCTCGTACTCTGACACCGTCCAGTCACCCTGTTAGATGTACAGGAACCTCTCCTACAAAATAGCTCGGTCCGTATCTGTAATAAAGAACTCCAGCAGAGCCTCCGAGAACATTCCCCATAGGATAGCGCTCAATGGCCGTCCTCTAAAAGTCGAGCGGTTGGCCACTCTCCACCAGTCCCTAAGGTATCCCTCCAACAAGATCACTATTTGTGAGACTGTATCTACTGCTGGGCACATCATGCCTACAAGCAGCTCCTCCACACGCTCCACCCACTCCTCTACCTGGATGGCAGTCTCTGTGCCTTTTAAATCAGAAGGCCTTAATCCTCGAAAAGTTGTCAGCAAATCGGTAGGTGTCGTCATCTCTCATGGCGGCTGTGCCAAGGCTATCCATAAGGTGGCCAAGATGGTTGTCAATGTCTGCCCCAAGTCAGCCTCTGCAAACAGTATAGCCGCGGGGGTGACCGGGTCTGGAGGTGGTGTGGCGGGAACATATCCTCTGGAAGAGGACCCCCCCCCCCATTACTGTACTCTGGTATCTGAAGAAGTAACAGGAAAGAGTGTCAGTACTTTGCAAAAGTAGGGAAAATTTGCAAAAATTACTGATGAAGCGAAAACAATTGTGTACGGGCATACTAACATACAGTCTAGAATACTTAAGCCTCTATACTAGCATCCACCTGGCTTCCGCTACAAGGTTCATCCCGAACCAAGGAACGAAGCGAGGGATGGAGGGATCCTGAGACTGCTCCACAAGGACGAATTGTGATCACTCTAATCCATTTATAGCACCCCCAACCATTTCTCGGGTCGGGCTTGAGGGGTACTACTTGCCCAAGACGTCCACCCAGTGCTCCTAGGGGTAACGATCTACCCTATCTAAGCACTAGTTGGCCGCCTTACTCAGCTAGAATCACAACATTCATAACACATCAGAGATTTGTGGAACCATTAATAGGAAAACATTATCAAATATATATAATATAAAATATATTTACATGAGTACTAAGGTCATTGCCCATACTCTTATATAAACCTGTAGACTGTACAAGTTCTACAAATAACACCTCACTCTCTTTCCCTATCCTGCGCGTAGGTACTCATATCACAAAACACTGAAGACGTCAATAGTTCTTCATGTAACACCCCAAAATGTTGTAGGAGGGACGGGGATCGAGTTTGGCCAAGACAAGGTTTTGGTGCAGGTAACACGGGCCCCGACACGGGCGTGTCGGAGGCCGTGTCGGGCGTGTCGAGCTCGGGCCGTCGAGCTGGCCGTGTAGTCGACCAGTTCAGGTCGATGATGGTCGTGTGGTGGAACACGGCCTAGGACACGGGCGTGACCCAGGCCGTGTCACACCTGGGCTGTACGGTGGGATACACGGGTAGTGACAAGGGCACGAACACGGGCGTGTCTAGTTTTACATGGGCATGTCTGATGCCGTGTCACCAGGCCGTGTACCTCTCTGACTGCGAATTATTGGCCGATTGCATACGGGGGGCGTGACACGGGTCCCGACACGGGCGTGTCGCAGGTGACAAGGGCGTGTCGGAGGCCGTATCACATGCCGTGTTGCTGGTTTTCAATTTTGGTCGAGACGGCGAATGAGCTACACGGCCAGGCACACGGCCGTGTGTGAACCCGTGTTCGGCCCAGATTTTATGATTTCAGATCTAATCTTGACCGTTCGTTTCCTTGGCTTTGGATCCGACGGTGGGGGGCTGTTCCTGAGAGGTTTTAGCTGGGTTTTAGGGTTAGAATCCCTCATTCCATCCAAGTAAATCTCTCTCTAAGTTTTAGAGAGAGGGGAGAGCAAGTTTGGAGGAGGAGACCAAGATCCGGCCGCCCGAGGAGCTTCGAAGCTCCAAATCGCGAGCCGTCTTCGGATCCGCGGAGGTGACGCCGTTGCGGTGCTTTTCAACCACATAGTTTTCGATGGCGCAGCGGAAGAACGCAAGGGTAACGATTTCTCATCCTTGGGCATGTGAAGCCCTCTTTTCCTTTGCATAGGAAGCCCTCTCTCGCGAGTGAGCGAAGAGTTGGAGCGTTCCTTGGGGTAGATATGTGAAGTCCCCCTTGTGTAGAGTCCGTATGCGTAAACGGACATAGGCATTATGTGTGAAGCCTATTCGGACATGTTGGTCCGGATCGGTGATGTTGCATTGCATTTGAACCGGGCAAGAATCCGGGTGTTTGGGTGTTTTCGGGTTTTCTACGTGGTAGATTGCATCAGGGAGCCTTGGAGATTAACTCCAAGGTGCACCCGAAAAACTAGGCAAAAGCGTGTTTTGCCAACACGGTGGCCGGGGAGCCAACGTGAACATAACCGGGTTATGTGATTATTGTGGTGGGAACGGGACTCAGTGAGTCTTGACCTGCGCATATGGCTTAAATTGCCGTTGCGGTGTGAGCACGGGTCAGGCGGAACCATACCCGGTCTATGTCGTTCGGTAGGACCGTTGGCATGGATGAGGGTCTTCGGCGGTCTATGGCTTAAATTGCCGTGACCAAGGCCACGAAGGCAAAATGCTCATATGGATGACCGTCCAAGAGGCGGTGGTGGATTGGGAACGTCTATGGCTTGAATTGACGTGACGTTGGCCGGTTCGCCGAGAATGTGCCCTGAGTGCACGGGATGTGTGGCCGTGCGAGCCCACGCCTATGGTGAAGTGCAAATACTTTATATAATTGCCTGTGCTAATAAAGTGCAGGGAAAGAGTATTGCCGCCCCGAATGTGGGGGCGGGATCGTTATAATTTGGTCAGCATTGCTGACCGTTGCTATTGTTTGCCACCGAGCGGTGGTTTGTGGCTTGCAGGTGCTGCGGAGCAGAGCGGGAAATAGCGGGCTAAAGCCCTTGTTGCTGTGCCAGCCCTCGAAGGCCTAATTGCTTATGTATCTTTCCCGTTTTTCATGTATGGCCGGCCTGCGTGCTGAAGTTTGGAAAACACTCCTTTTGTTAAGTGAACAGTGTAAGGTCTTAAGGCCATTTCTCTTTTGGTGTATGTATACATTCCTGAGTTTGTAGTGGACATTCATGCTGTTGTGGCTGGGTTCTTATTTCTTTTGCAACCTAATAAATTGTTTCTACTAGGTTTGTGTAGGACGACATGATTGGTTGAATGGTTTCAACGCGTAACCAACCGGTTTGTCCGTAGTATATGGCGTCAGGCCCCGGCCGGACCTACTGCTATAT
This sequence comes from Platanthera zijinensis, assembly GCA_039513925.1. Lineage (NCBI taxonomy): Eukaryota > Viridiplantae > Streptophyta > Magnoliopsida > Asparagales > Orchidaceae > Platanthera > Platanthera zijinensis. Next base: position 5,711,351 of record CM077091.1, on the reverse strand, counting down.
GCTATGCGACGGATAGGGGTGTTACACTTCAGCTCGAGTGGTCCTAACTGTTGGCGCATCCTCCCGTGGCAGGGGGTCACTACAGTGCTCCGTTTCCTGTGAATGGTTATTTAAATAAACGTTAGTCACAGGGCTAAGTGGAAACAAATCTCCTCCCCGGATCCATATCCTGGGGACGAGTACACATGCACCCAGTAATATAAGATAGCCGAAGCATGAGAGGGTTAACACATCATTTCATATTTTTAAGCTAGGAGCAACAATAAAGGAAAGGCAGCATAATATAACTAAAGTGGCAGTAGTAATAATATCAGTTATAATGAGGGCTCTACTAGCACATAAGCACATCAAGTATTCACAATATGTATCCTATCGCAAGCATTCACAACCGCGCATGCATATCCTATGTCGATATAGTATGGACCGCTTCTATTTTAGCAGGGTAGAGATCCCCACAGGCCTCACCGATGTGGTCGTCGGTGACAGTGGCCAGTCCTGCCACTTCTGGGGTTGGTCATACTACACAACCCCATGCCTCAACGTACAATTCTGTATACTATTGGATGTGAGCGACATCCGGCAATATGACATTTTGCCTGACCCATGAAGGAAAACCCAACGGGGAAAGATAACGGTCAGTCACCGGTGGTACCCATATCCCCTGTCGCCTTGAGTCGTCGACCTTCCCGCATCGGTACGAATGGTCTGCAGAAGGGACTGACTCGACACATTTCACCGCAAGCCATTTACAATCAATCAAACCGTCAATTATGCTAGCATATACCGGGTCTGTGGCGGCCTGTCCTACTATGCAACAAACTTCGGGCGGCGGCGCTCAGCTCAACTTTTGACAAGGAGTATGGGAGCACTTTAATTGGGGCTAAACCTAGAGGAATACCTCAACTCCGGTTATCCCCATCTAAGGCTCGACCTTAATAGTCAACTGCTCGTCAGAGCAAAACCCAGACTTAAAATAGTAAATTGCAGATATGAAATGTGGTAATTAAAGCTGCTGATAAATAAGGCTGCATATTTTAAGTGCTGGAATGATTGGTGACCAGTACGAAACTGGAGTAGTACTGAATTGAAAGTACTGAATTGAACTTGACCAGTACGAGACTGAAGTTGAATTGAAAGTACTGAATTGAACTTGACCAGTATGAGAGTGGAGTTAAATTGAAAGTACAGAATTGAATTTGATCAGTACGAGACTGGAGTTGAATTGAAAGTACTGATCTAAACTTGACCAGTACGAGACTGGAGTTGAATTGAAAGTACTGAATTAAACTTGATCAGTACAGGACTGGAGTTGAATTGAAAGTACTGATTTGAACTTGACCAGTATGAGGCTGGAGAATAACTGAATTGAAAGTACTGAATTAAACTTGAACAGTACGATACTGGAATAATTATGTATAAAAAGGTTAGTAGTCCAATCACTCCATAAAGGAGGCTTCAGTTCTATCTCCGTTTACGGGAGGCACATTCGTTCTATTTCAGTTTTTTTTAAGGCTTCCTTGGGTTACAACCATTATTAAGATCTGATAGTAATTTAGTTGCATCTTGTTAATCATGGCTTAATCAGATCAAGGGCTTATTAGGAGTTACACCCTTTTAATTCGTCGAGAATAATTTGTAACTCAATAATCGTACTCTCACCTTCTGAGCGTGCCCAAATCACCCATGTGTCGAGGCGCTCGATGGTTTTACAAAATCTCGGAACACCCGGAGCTTGACTACTTTCCTTGGCAACTCTCGTCGATAGTACAGCTTTGAATATATTATTTACTTTAGGAAGGATAATCGCGCGCTCCAATTTTCATTTCCGGGAAAAATGAGCGAAATAAATTCTGAGCACGACCCTAGGCTCTAGAATTTAGGAAAAATTCATTTCTTATCCCCATGTTCCTAAATTTTGATACAACCTTTTGAAGAGCCTAAAATGAGTCTATAAATTTTTTCATAATTTTCCCACAAGTTTTGGGCCTTTAATTTTGCCATACAAACATTTTCAAAAATTCTCAAAAAATTTGTGAATATAGCCTTTATCAAGGGAAACAACTTTCATGTTCAACACTTTCTCCCTAAGAGCCTATATTTTTTTATAAAAAAATATGCAAAGTTTAGATTAAAATCTGGTCTGCATATAACAGAAATTATCCCAATCCTGCGGCTGAGATCGAGCCAGACCGGGGATTACTCCAACACTTCCCCACAGCAGATCAGTCGCAGATCCGCTGTAGGGGGCACAAAAGATGAGACGGGCGTGGGAAATAAGGAGATCACGGTCGTCCATCTCATCACTGAGAATGGACGGCGGTGATTAACTCCCTCCAGCAGCAAGGCGGTGGCCCTCTGCCACTGCCGGCCAGCCACCGTTGGACGCCGACACCTCCCCCGACCGGTTTGCCGGGGGCCGGCGAGTCTTTGGTCGGTGGCCCGGCGGCCTGACGCCGTCGGCCACCGCCTGAAATCCTCAACCGAGAGTAGGGTGGCGGTGGCTCTGCTCCCTGCACCACCGCACCACCCTGCCTCTCCGGCATTGAACCCAGCGACGAAACCACCCCCAGTCGGTGTGCAGGGGGCAGGGCTCTTCTCTCATGGTGACTCGGCGGCCAACCGCCGTCAGCCGCCACCGGAGCTAAATCGGAGAAAAATTGATGTTTCTCAGGTGTCGCCGGAGCATCGTTTTCTGGCGGCACCCCAGCCTTCCACCACCGGGGAAAGTCATCCCTGGTGGTTTATCCCATCTACAATGCCACACACGACACTGGGAGGGGCTAGCTTGCTGCGACCACCACCCGACCTGGAGCTTGGCTCGGGTGGTGCCGGCGGCGCTCCGGCTGCCGGGAGATACATACAGCACGTCAGGGGGATAGGGAAGGGGAAGAATATCCACCTGTGCAGGAGGGGCTCGAGAGGAACCGACTTGATTGTCCATGCAAGGTGGAGGGGTTGTGGAGCTCGGGTTGGTCCTTTTTCGGCGACCTGATCTCGATAGAGGGGGGGAATGGTGGGGGAAAAGCTCTCAGAGTTTTTTGGAGGATAACAAAGGAGAAGGCCTTTATATAGACTGGAGAAGTGGCTCTCCTCCCTTACCTGATATAGGGTTAATCCATCCTTAGGGAGGGATTAATCTCCACCCTCCAGCTATCGAAGGACAGTTGGAGGCTCAAGGAGTTTCCCCCATGTGGGGAAATGACAATTACATCATGGTTGGGCTTTCAAAATGGAGGAAGAGAGGGAGGAGTGGGGGGTTGAGTTGGTGGGCCTCCACTTGCCCCATGGATGGGTTTTCTGGTTGGGGGCCCAAGGTGGGTGAGGGGGGCAAGGCCCTAGCTAGTTAATGTGGAGGGGTGAACACTTCTTTGGAAATAAAATCCAAAAATTGGACTTTTAAAAGGGTTTGACCAAAGTCAGCCCTAGGGTGGGTCCCCCATGCTGGTTGTGAGAAGTAGCGAACAAACAACTAAAGTAGCGAACAAACGACTAGAAAACAAGCTGGAACTTTGAATAATTGAAATTTTATTATCCAAAAAGATATCATTTACAAAGGTATGACCTCCATTTTATAGAATGGAGGAGAGAGGATAGAGTACAAACTAACAATGTGGGACTAAAGCTATACAACAGGTCTGGTCGGCTAGAATAACAGACTGGAACAAGCTGTGCGGTTAGACAACGTTCTAACCGCTCGGCAATACCAGAAGCAAGAGAGATGCGGTAGGAGACCGCTAGACCGCCCGGTTTCCAAGCCGCCGGAGATAAACAGTCAGATCGTCGGACACCACGCAGCAATAACCTGGATATCAACCCGCCAGACTCAAACCGCCAGACCGCCCGGTCTACAACCCGCCAGGCTCAAACCGCCAGACCGCCCGGTCTCATACTTTGACACTCCCCCTCAAGCTGGAGCATAGATATCAATCATGCCCACGTTGTCACAAATGTGGAAGAAGGAAGTAGAAACCGGCTTGGTGAAGATATCTGCCAACTCTTTGTCGAAGGTGACGAACGGAGTGCAAATCTGTCTCTTCAAGACCTCTTCTCGGATGAAATGGCAGTCGACCTCTATATGTTTCGTTCTCTCATGGAAGACCGGATTTTTTGATATGTATATAGCGGCCTTGTTGTCACAGAACATAGGCAGAGGATAGTCATATACCTCTCCTAGGTCAAGCATGAGAGCCCGCAACCATTTTAACTTACACGTGGTTGATGCCATACTCCGGTATTCGGATTCTGCACTGGACCTTGAGACAACAGACTGCTTCTTGCTCTTCCAGCTCACATGATTACCTCCAACAAATGTGCAAAAACCCGATGTAGATTTACGGTCACCTTTATCATCCGCATAGCTTGAGTCTGAGTAGGCTTCAACTCTCAGATGACCATGCTTCTGAAAGAGTAGCCCTTTTCCTGGTGCTGCTTTGACATACTCTAGTATCTTCAAGGCAGACTGAAGATGACATTCTCTGGGAGCTTGCATGAACTGACTGACCTTGCCTACAGCATAGGCGTGTCGGGTCTAGTCACCGTGACATCGCCTACAGCATAGGCGATGTCGGGTCTAGTCACCGTGACATTCCCTAGGAGCTTGCATGAACTGACTGACCTTGCCTACCAGACGTCTATACCTCGTGGCATCGGATATAAGAGGTGAGTCATCTGTCCATATTTTGTCCTCTCTAGTGGCGATGGGATACCGGGCCGGTTTGGCACCAGTCAATCCTTCCTCTTGTAGAAGATCAAGAGCATACTTTCGTTGGGAGAGAACCAATGTGTCAGGCTTCCGAGAGATTTCTATCCCCAAAAAATATTTCGGGGAGCCCATATCCTTCTTGACTAGGTGTTGACGGAGGTGTTTCTTTGTCAAGTCCACCCCAGCTTGGTCATCGCCGGTAAGAAGAATATCATCCACATACACCGCCAAAACCACAAGGCCCGATGCGGTTTTGCGAATAAACAATGAGTGATCGGCTGAACTTCTTGTAAAGCCAATGGCAGCCACAATGCCACTAAACTTGTCGAATCATGCCTGAGGGCTCTGTTTTAGGCCGTAGATGGCCTTCTTCAACTGGCATACACGTGTCTCCCCCTGAGCAATATACCCAGGAGGGTTCTCCATATAGACATCCTCCTGAAGATCCCCATACAGAAAAGCATTCTTGACATCAAGCTGGGAAATAGCCCATTCCCTGTTGACGGCCATAGAAAGAAGAACCCGGATGGTGCTGAGGCGAGCAACCGGGGAGAAAGTATCAAAATAGTCAACTCCTTAAGTCTGAGTAAAGCCTTTGGCCACCAGTCGGGCTTTGTAACGATCCACAGTGTAGTCTGGGAGAAACTTCACAACGAACACCCAGCGACAGCCAACCACATCAGTACCTACCGGTGGAGGAACAAGGGTCCAGGTACCCCTTTCAGTAAGAGTGGCGATTTCCTCATCCATGGCAGATTTCCAATGAGGAATAACAAGAGCCTCCTGGTAAGTGCGGGGAGTGGTAGTAGTCGAGATAGCCAAAGCAAAGCTTCTGCGAGAGGGAGTAAGCCGATCATAGGAAACAACAGCAGCAAGCGGGTGTTGGGTACACGCCCGCACCCCTTTGCGAAGGGCAATGGGAAGATCCAGGTCGTCTTGTGCCTCAAGGACCGGAGCGTCCGTGGCGGAGAAAGCTGGCCCGGGACTAGAGAGAGACGGCTGCGGAGAAGAAGGAGGGGATATAATAGGGAGAGGAGGAGACGGGGGAGGAGATGATATAGAAGGGGAGACGTCGATATGCGTGGAAGGATCACAGAGAGATTGTGGAGAGTCAGAGACAATAGGAGGAAGCGGGGATGGAGAAGAAAAGTAGGATGCATTTTCGAAGAAGGTGACGTCCACGGAAACAAACTGTTTGCGCAGAACTGGGTCAAAGCAACAATAGCCTTTTTTAGTGGTCGAGTATCCCAAAAAGACTCATTTTGTGGAACGGGGGGAAAGCTTATCACAGGTAGCAGGCGGAGCATGCACAAAAGTCGTACACCCAAAGATACCGAGAGGAAGAGGAAAGGGTTCCTTGCCCGGGTAAAGAATGGAGAAGGGGGTCTTGCCATGAAGAACCGAAGAGGGAATGCGATTGATGAGATAGCAGGCAAGAAGAATAGCATAGCCCCAGTAGGAGCGAGGCACCTGCATCTGCGTCATTAGAGTGCGAGCGATATCGAGGAGATGACGGTTTTATGCTCCGCCACCCTATTTTGCTGGGAGGTGTAAACACAGCTGGTCTGATGAATAAGACCATGTTGCATACAAAAAGACAAAAACTCATGACTGAGATATTTTTTAGCATTATAAGAGCGTAGTACTTTAATAGAAATAGCAAACTGAGTTTTAATCATATTGTAAAATGGTTGTCATACAGATAATAGTTCAGAGCAATCTTTTAATAGATACACCCAGGTACATTTAGAGAAATCATCAATAAAAGTTACAAAGTAAGAACTACCCCGACCAACGGTGAGAGTAGGAGCAGGACCCCAGACATCAGAATGAATGAGATCAAAAGGGCGGGAGGAATCACGGCCTTACTTCGGCAGGAAAGAGGAGCGGTGATGTTTGCCAAGCTGACACGCATCACAGTTGAGCGGAGGACTGGTCTGAGGTAAGTGGGGAAGAAGCTGACAAAGAATCCGAGGAGGAGGATGTCTAAGGCGAAGATGCCATTGAAGCAGATTAGTAGACGAGGAAGAGAAGGCGGACAAAGCGGAAACATTGCTGAGGAAGTAGAGGCCGCCGCTCTCAGTCCTAGTAGCAATCATCTATTGGGTCCTCGGGTCCTGAAAACAACAAGAAGTAGGAGTAAATAATACAGAGCACTGAAGTTGCTTGCATAAAGTAGTAACTGAGAGCAAATTGCAAGGGAACTTCGGGACATAAAGAGTATCCGCTAAGCGAAGCGACGGGGTGACTTGAACCATGCCCGTCCCGTGAACCGGGGAAGGCAAACCATCCGCAATAAGAACCGGGGGTAACCGATCATGCGTCTCTAGAAGAGAGAAGTAGTGAGGGTTTCTGGTCATGTGATTTGTAACACCAGAGTCAATCAGCCATTTACCTTGGGTAACGACGTGTGCACTACCTGAGGTCGTGTCCACAGAAGCATATGGACGAGAGGAGGCGGAGGTTGAGGAAGAAGTATCACCGGAGGGACGAAGATGAGGATGTTTCTGCCAGCAGCGGTCAACAGAGTGGACAGTATGACCACAGTGAGAGCAGAGGAACCTTGACGTACCGCGCATGCCAGACTGGCTGTGGCCACTATTGCCACCCCGCTGAACTTTGTGAGCATAGGAATCCTGTGGAGAAGGGGAGGACAACAGAGGACGTTGGAGCAGTGAAGTAACAGCGGCGATGCGAGTCGCGGTGGCATCCAAGGTGGGAGACTCTGCTTTACCCAAGATCTGCTGGCGGATCATATCAAAAGACTCAGGGAGCCGTAGAAGATAACAAATAACCAGGAGTTCCTGGAAGTGTTTGTGCTGCTCGGCCAAGTCCGTGGAGAAAAGGAGATTCTGGAGGATTTCGGCGCTAAGAGCCTGAACTTGCTGATAAGCCGCAGCAGAAGACATGGAAGGGCGAGCGAAGAGATCCGCATAGAGAGTATAAATGCGGGATGTCTGGGCCCCCTTCGAGTAGAGAGAGGCAAGGTGAAGCCACGACCATCTCATCATGGCGTATGATAGGAAGACATTCATCAGAGAGGTTGTTAGCCAACCACATGCGGACAAGCGCATCACTGGCATCCCAGTCATCAAATTCAGCAGAGTCTGGAGGAGGAGGGTCATCAGTGAGGTGATGAAGTTTGCGCTGAGAGTGAAGAAGAAAGGTGAAAGAAACACTCCAATCCGGATAGTTGGAGCCAACAAGTTTAGAAACCGTGTCAAGGTTTCTAGAGAGAGTACGATGCGGCGCCGGAGTGGCGATAGGAGTGGTGGTAGTGGAGGTTTTAGAAAGGACCATAGGAGAAATCAGCGAGAAGCCGGGCGGTTAGAAAACAAGCCGCGCGGATAGGAAGAAGAAGAGCTGCGGCGGTCACGATGTCAGACACCAGCGGCAAGAGAAGCCACGACCAAGCCGCAGATCCAAGCAGGGAAAGAAGTCGAATGGCTAGAAGATAGACCGCGTGAACAGAAGGGAGGAACAAACAAGGCGAAAAAGGTAGCAGGTCGCGGCGAACAAAGTGACAGGTCGCTGCGACTGAAAGGCAGAAAAAAGGAGGTCGCGTGGACAGGGCGCAAGAAGGCGGAAGAGACAAGTCGCGAGAACAGTCGTGAGAGGAAGGGGCAAGCCGCGCGGACAGGGCGCAAGCAAGCGGAAGAGACAAACTGCGAGAACAGGTCACGAGAAGAAGAGGCAATCCACGCGGACAGGGCGCACAGAATCAGGAGGAGAAGATCGAGTCCTCTGATACCATGTGAGAAGTAGCGAACAAACGACTAAAGTAGCGAACAAACGACAAGAAAACAAGCCGAAACTTTGAATAATTGAAATTTTATTATCCAAAAAGATATCATTTACAAAGGTATGGCCTCCCTTTTATAGAATGGAGGAGAGAGGATAGAGTAAAAACTAATAATGTGGGACTAAAGCTATATAATAAGTATGGTCGGCTAGAACAACAGACCGGAACAGGCCGCGCGGTTAGACAATGTTCTAACCGCTCGGCAATACCAGAAGCAAGAGAGAGATGTGGTAGGAGACTGCTAGACCGCCTGGTTTCCAAGCCGCCGGAGATAAACCGTCAGACCGTCGGACACCACACAACAATAGCCTGGATATCAACCCGCCAGACTCAAACCGCCAGATCGCCCGGTCTACAACCCGCCAGGCTCAAACCGCCAGACTGCCCGGTCTCATACTTCGACACTGGTCAAAGTGGGTCCAAGACATCGGGAGTCGGGTCAAAGTTGGGGTGTTGCGTCTTAATTTTTGCGTGCACGCTTTTTGGTGCATGAATATGCTTGATTTGACCTCGAGTTGACCATTCGTCATCAAAATTGCCCGAGAGGACTTCTGTTGACTTTGTATTGACCATACAAGTCCAATGCCACTGATTGGGGTTGAATCGGAGTCCGTTTGGTGAAAGCCCAAAATCTACACGTTGCGGCGAGCTAAAATTGTCAAAGTGTCTATATTCATCATTACGACTCGAATTGCGACACAACGAGTTCCGATGCACTCATTTTAGTCATACAAGGCCACATGAACTCACAAAACTCAAACCGGAGTTCTCTAGCTCTATTTCCCGCCTAGGGTTACCATCTACCGGGTCATGGGTAGGAGTTCGGGTCACTTTTATTAGGCCCACTAGGACTATGGTGGCCCAATAAAAGTCAGGATGTTACATCAGGACCAAACTACTGAAGAAGCTAAGGAGCCAACATCCTTTGAGGTGGTTAGTTCATCAGAATCTTAGGAGGAAGAAGCCTCTCAGTTAAAGAAAAGGAAAATAACTGAACTCAAAAGGAGGAGTAAAAGCTATAAGAAGATTATTCAGTCTGGAACAACACCTGCTCCTTCTTTGGATTTAAGTTCAATTATAGTTCAACTGCATATTATGTTAGATCAACAAAGAACTCAACTTGAGAAGGAAGTAGATGAAAGTAACAAGGAGTTGCAGTTTCAGCTGGCTCAGGACATTAAATCTATTAGATTTGAAGTAAATTTGCTAAAGAAAGATATGACAGATTTCTTTGAAAGAGGAGCAAATAATATAGTATACATTGCAAAACGGCAAGTAGAATCACAAAAAGTTTAAAATGACATAGCTATAAAACAAGGCTATGTCATGGAAAATCAAATAAAAATGAATGAGAATATTATAGTTATGCATGATACTACATTGGCAGAAATAAAGAAACAAACTACTGCTTTGGAGACTAAGATTACTTCTACTTCCAAGGATATTGAAACCAAGCTGACAACTCACTATGCCTCTTTGATTAAGGATATCAAGGCTTCTAACAAAGATTTAGATGAACATTTACTCAAAGTCAAGAACACTTTAACCTCAGGAATCAATTATCTAGATGGTCATGTAAGATTTCACAAGAATGACTTAAGGGATCATGTTGAAAGAAGAATTAATAAAGGGGGAAAGAGTAATGATAAAGGAAAGCTCTGAGCATGCTACTTGGATTTCCAATAGCATCAGAGACACTCTAGGCCATCCTCCCATATGGTATGATGGAGACCAAACTGCTGTGTCTGGTTGCCAACCAGCTCCTTTTGAGGCCATTCAAACTACTGTCTAGTCCATGTACAGTACTACACCACATATTCAGAATATTGTATGTGGAGTGGTGTAGATGACTGATTCTGCATTAGTAAAGGAACAAGAAGCTCAACTATCAAAGAAAAGATTCAGGGAGAAAGCTGAAGTTAAGCCTGATTTTGAGCAGTGGAGTCAAAAATCTAGATCAATTATACTTACTGCATGGAAAGCAGTCAATAATAATGCAATTGAAAGGGGAAAATTGTATTCAAAGCAAGAGTGGGCAAATCACACAAAGCAACAGGAGATCATCCAGAAATTCAGAAAAGATTTGAAGGCAGGGAAGATTCCAACTGACTCAATAGAGCCCAACAAGTATTTCCCCAAGCCCTATCATTATCATGAAAGGTAAAGAATCAAGCAAGAAGAAATTACTAAAGCCAAGAATGTTAAGGGAAAGGAGAAAGTGGCTGATGACAAAGTGCCTGAAGTCTAAGCTAAAATTCAATCTGGAAAAGGCATTATCATAAGGAGCCAGAGGATTCTTAGTTTATTTTTCTTATCTAAAAAACTATGTACTTTTGTTTTAAGAACTTTGTAACAAAATTGAAAGATATAATCTTTGATTAAATTTGAATGAAAAATTTTGTTGCACCTAGTGAATCTGTGTTATTATTTATTGTGTTCCTTTATATGTTGCTCAACATTTTTCTTATACATCATAATTAATATATTTTTGTATTGTGGTGTACATAATTGAATTGAGGTTATGACTTCTCCAAATAGGGGGAGATTGTTGGGTACATTGAAAATAATGTATCTTATTTGAAGAAACCCTTTCAACTCAATGATATACACAATTATGTATTTGATGTATATTTTAGTTCATGCTTGTAGGTTGCCTGTCATATTGATTTGATATGTGGTCCAAGTTACATTGACAGATGGACTCTAAGAAGCTTACTAAAAAATTTAAGAAAATTATCCAAGTATAAAAGCGTCGAGTGAAGTCAGCACAGTCCTAAGTAAGGTCAGCACAGTCAACATCTAGCAACTTGCAATGCAGAAAATTGGCTAAGTACAAAAGTGACGACACACTTCAACTATGTGGACACCTTTGCAGAAGTTGTGTCGAGACAAGTCTGTTATCTCGACACCTTGAAGACTAAGTTAGCAGTGTCGAGACAAGTCAACTATCTCGACACCTTGAAGTCTAAGTCAGCAGTGTCGAGATAAGTCAGCTAACTCGATATATTCAAGATTCATTACAGCAGTGTCGAGACAAGTCAGTCTAAGTCAGCAGTGTTGAGAAAAGTCAGCTAACTCGACACTTTGAAGGCTAAGTCAGCAGTGTCGAGACAAGTCAGCTGACTCGACACTTTGAAGGTTAAGTCAGCTGTGTCGAGACAAGTCAACTGTCTCGACACAAAGAAGACTGAAAATTATACTAAGTAAAATAGTGTCGAGACAATTCATCTGTCTCGACACAATGAAGAATAAAAGAAAGCATAGAAGTATCGACACCCGACAGACAGCTGTGTCAAGACAATTCAACTATCTCGACACAGTGCAGATTTACAGATGTCGACACAGATGACACTTGTGTTGAGACAAGTCAACTGTCTCGACACTTTCAAGTTCATCCTAAAAATTCTTCTAAGTAAAATTGTGTCGAGACTGCTAAGACGTCTCGATACCTATGTCGAGACACTTTGGATAACTCGACACTTATGTTTCTGAAGATGTGCAGAGTCAACACAGAAGTGTCAGGACATGTTAGAAATATCACACCAGCTACAGTAATGTGGTATCTCAATAGAAATAGTTTAAAGGAGAATTTAAAGTATGATGTTACATGCTGATGTCATCAATCAGAAACCAACAAAGGCTATAAACAGAGGAGTTGTCTTCACAGAGAAAAAAAATCAAACAAATCAGAAATTCTTATTCCAATTTCTCACAAGCTAAGGGGAGACGACAATCCCAAGGAGGAGAAGGAAGACGAAAGTCTTCAAGAAGATCTTCAGATCCTTTCATCAAGTGATCAGAAGATTCAAGTGGATCTGTTCTATAATATCTTCAAGAAATTCTAGCTGATCATCAAGAAGATTGCAGATCCAGTAAAGTATCTCTTCAACCTATTTATTCATCAAGATTTTATCAAGTACAACTAAATTGGAGAATCTGAATTCATTTAGATAAGTCATAATGCAGATTTTGTTTTCTGATTGTATTTACCTCTTAAATTCTGTAGGATCTCTGTGAGATTTGAGTGGGTAAGAGATATAATCTCTGAGTTATAAGCCTAATTTATAAAGGCTTAGGTAGGGTTCTTGAGGGACCTAGGGTAGGTAATTTGAGTGGGATCACTGAGGTATAAGCCTGTGTTATAAAAGCTGAGGTAGGGTTCTTGAGGGACCTGAGGTAGGAGATAGGGAGAATCTCTGAGGTAGGATCTGGTGGTCTGAGTGTAGGTTTCTTAACTGAAACTGAGCCTGTAAGATCTTTGGATCTGAGTTAAAGAGGAGTTATAACCTTATCTAGCACATTACTAGTGAGGAAGAAGGGGGAAAGTGGATGTACCATTGATAGAGGAACCACTATAAATTCTTTGTGTGCTGTGAGTTGCATGTGTTGTGTGGTTCAATTGTACTGAATTAATGTGAAGCCGATTTCTGAAGTAAATTATCTGCTGAACATTTAAGTAACAAAGAATTGACAAAGTATTTTTAGAAGACACTTATTCACCCCCACCCCCCACCCCCTCTATGTGATTATCTACCCATAGGATTAACTTTCACTAAGGCTGTAGGTTTTCAACTCAGAGAATCTATGACCGTGTTTGCCTTACCAGGGTGATACTGGAGATCAAAATCATATTCGCATAGGAACTCCAACCATCGCCTCTGTCGTAAGTTCAACTCCTTCTGTGTGAAAACGTATTTGAGGCTCTTGTGGTCCGAGAACACCTCACATCGTACATCTTACAAGTAGTGCCTCCATATATTCAATGTGAAGACCACTGCCCCTAACTCCAAGTCATGTGCAGTATAATTTTTCTCGTGCACTTTTAGTTTCCTAGAGGCGTAGGCAACCACCTTCCCATTTTGTATCAAGACCGCTACTAAGCCTTGTTTACAAGCATCTGTGTACACCTAGAAACCCTCCTGTCCTAATGGAATGGTCAGTATGGGGGCTGAGGTATGCCTCCCTTTCAACTCCTGGAAGGCCTCTTCACATTGCGAGGTCCATATGAATGGTGCATCCTTCTTTGTCAGTGATGTTAGTGGCGGTGCTATTTTAGAGAACCCCTCCACGAACTTACAGTAATATCCCGCAAGCCCCAGAAAACTTCTCATATCTGCTACTGAACGAAGTTGTGGCCAATCCCTGACAGCCTGAATCTTTGTTGGGTCCACCGCTATACCGTTGGCACTGATAATATGACCCAAGAAGCCAACCTCCTTTAGACAAAACTCGCACTTTGAGAATTTTGCATACAGTTGGTGTTCCCGAAGTTTTTGGAGTACCTTCTCCAGGTGTGTGTCCATCAATTCTTCTGAAGCTGGGTATACTAGAATGTCGTCAATAAATACAATCACAATATGATTGAGAAAGTGCTCGAACACCTGATCCATCAGAGTCATGAATGCTGCTGGGGCATTTATGAGCCCGAATGGCATCACTGTGAATTCGTATTGCCCATAACGAGAGTTGAATGCAGTATTCTCAATGGCGTTGTCCTCAATCCTGAGCTGATAAAATCTTGATCGAAAGTCGAGTTTGGATAAACACCGAGCCCCGTTCAACTGGTCGAACAAGTCCTCTATTCTTTGAAGGGGTAAGTGTTCTTCATAGTCAGATGGTTCAACTCTCGATTGTCGATGCAGATCCGAAGGGATCCATCCTTCTTCTTCACAAAGAGCACAGGTGCTCCCCAAGGAGAAGAGTTAGGTCAGACAAACCCCAAATCCACCAATTCCTGAAGCTGTACTCTGAACTAAGCTAGCTCCTTCCGTGCCATCCGGTAGGGAGCTCTCAAGACAGGGAGAGCTCCAAGTATGAGGTGAATCTGAAAATACACCCCCCGATGTGGAGGTAAGCCTGGGAGCTTCTCTGGGAAGACATATGGATAGTCCTTCACCACTTTAACCTCGGTCAATTTTAATGTTTGCCCCGTCATCTCAATGTAGATGGCAAACACCTCTTCACCACTCATAGAAGCCTTCATTAATTGTATGGAACTTAGTGTTAGGCGGGAAATAGAGGGTATACCTTGATAAGTGATTGTTCCTCCCGTCATCACTTGGAGAGTCACCTTCCTGTTATGGCATTCGATCTAGGCCGCATGCTCTACGAGCCAAACCATTCCCAAAATTAGGTCAAAGCCTGCAAGTCGTAGTACCTCCACTTCTACCTCCATCTCCTGATCACCGATCTTGACTCTAAATTTGCAAATGTCTGAAGATGTCATTTCAGAGCCATCAGGGAGTTGTACACGTAGCGGGTTTCCTTCTAGGTAAACTACTCCCGACTCTCGATGTATGAAGTCATGGGACACGAAAGAGCAAGTGGCACTTGTGTCAAAGAGCGCTCGAGCTGCTCGGTCATTGATCCATAGGATCCATGTAGTTGTCATTGATTTTTTTTTGAATAATGATGTGTATAATCATATAGAAGAAGACATAACAATTAAGGCGTGTAAGACAAATTCACGTACCATTCACCACATTAGTGGTGGTGAGCACCCTCTCTAAGTCCAATGCATAGGCATGTGGGGGAGGTTGCTGCTATCCTATCCCAAGATTACCCCGACCATGACCTCGACCCCGCTGAAACTCCTGGTGTCCTTCTCTGGGTGCTAGTAGTGGGCACTGAGGTCGTAAGTGCCCCACTTCATTGCAGTGAAAGCAACGTCTCTCAAAAGGTCGCTGCTCAGCCGTATATGCTGGTGCAGGGATGGCTTGGCACTGAGTTGGAAGAGGTAGAGGTGTCCTCCTCTAGTTCTGGTCCCGATGCGGCTGGTGGCGATCTCCTCGGTCATAGCTCCTATAGTCCTCAATGTCATTTCCACGTCCGTGTGGCTGTCTCCCCTAATCCCTCTGATTCTATCTTGGGGGTGTCTCTACTAACCTCTTTAGTTTATTCCTCTCCCACGTGGTTTTTATATCTGCCTCCATTGTCTTGACAAGGTGCGCAATAACCTCAAAAGGAGCATGTGATGCAGTCATCAATGGTTGTCGGATATAATCATTAAGGCCCTGAAAGAACCTTTTGGCCTGATCTCTATCCTCAGTGGTTATGATCACCACATACTGAGCGAGGTGCAAGAATTGTTGTTGATACTCCGTGACTGTCATAGTTCCCCGTCGAAGGTGAAGAAAATGCTCTTGAAGCTCTGTCTGGTTGGCATCAAAAATGAAATGCTCCATCACTAGGATGGAGAAGTCCCTCCAGGAAATGTCAGCCAAGCGGTGGTGCCTATAAGTTGTCTGAAGGATGGACCTCCACCACTGTCTCGCGTATCCCCAGAAGGGTAGTAACTAAGGAGATTGTGTCGTGGGGAGGGCAATGCATTCCTCGTAGTAACTCCTCGATCCTATCCATCCAGTCCTATATCTGGATGGCCGACTCTGTTCCTCAGAAGGCCGGGGGATGGAAGCTCCTGAACATCACTAGTCTCTCAGCATCTGTAGGGCCCAGTGCTTATGGTGGTTGGTGCTGCAGAAGTGAGGCTCGAGAGGTGTCCATTAATGCGGTGAGTGTCTGCCCCAACTCTGTTTGGTGGAATTGGGTCGGCTGAGCCGGCACTATAGGGGCAGGGCATACACTTGTGGTGGAGGGGCCTAGTCCTCAACTGGGGTGTCTAGATTATACATGTCCTCAAAATAGTCTCCATCTCTTGCCCTGAGGTTGGGTTCACGAAATTCCTGCCCAAATTTATTTGAAAAGATGTATTAGAACTTCAAACCATTCTCAAGACTAGGTATTAAGTTAAGGGCTTGACACATTTGGGTTTTTATTTACGGAGATTTGCATGAAATTTCATCATGATTATGTTGCGGTCCACCACGCTTTTGTTACATAGTTCATCCGTGAACTACCTACCATGCCACGGTAGACCACCTGTGATGATTTTTATAATCTAGATCGTTTTTATAGCTGATACCATTTGTAAGGACCGCCTTCAAAACCATAGAAGATCCTTATGCCTACCAAAAGGTTCGTGTGCCCGAAGAGGTGTCACCCTCTTACCTGACCCTTGACCCAATTGATGAAATGTTCGCCTTGTAAGGCAACTCATCATAACCATAACATTCACAGATAATAAACAAATTTATTTATGCAGAATCAATTCATCACAGGGTGTCTCAGCATGAATGGAAATATAAATCATGAATGAAAAACCCACGAAGGGGGTATACAGATTCCAATGAAAAATAAACATTCTAAACATAAAATGACCACGGTAGATAGTCCAGTACAAGTAAGTAAACAAATCTCTCATCCTCTCCTCTCCTCAGAGTAGTACCCTCATGTCCTCATAGATCTCATGGGCTGGATCAGGGAACTCCTCTCCAGCGGGCACACGATTACGCTCCACCAACCGCTCCTGCTCCATTGATAGGCGCATCAGATCCTAAAATGATATGTACAAAGTAAGTTAGCCACATCATGACCAAGTAAATCCCACGCTCCACCCCAGCCCCATAATGGGTACCAAGAAGGAAACATGTAAGAAGAGTTAGCACAATAGCGGAAGAAGTATATATATATATATGTTAGTAACTAGTAAAAGGTGCAGTAATATCAACCCTAAATTAAGCTAGTTTCTAACAATATAAGTGTACACGCATCAATGAGAGAAGCGGTAGCATCAATAATTGAATAAGCATGACTTTCGAAATCTATAAAATTTCTCGTCATTGTATAAATCATCCTAACGGCAGTTATACTTTGCCAGACCAATGTGTGAGTGTAGGTAACACCCATGAGTAAATTTGTGTATATATTGTATGTTGTGTATGCATGCTTGAACTCCCTGTCACTCATATGATATGTCACAATCACTTTCCCCTATGTCGACATAACGACTTGTTAAGTGAAGGAGCTCACTTCTCAGGCCTCACCTGCTGTGGCCAGACGGTGACAGTGGGTCGGTCGCTCCCACTTCTAGGTTATGGATACACCCCAACTCCCTAGGCCTTCATACCTCTATGCAGGATAGGTACTTTTGATGGGAACACATCCTCACCCATGCGGAGATCAACCCTCTCGACACATAACCAAATAGGTGTGAGAAAGACCTATATGGAAGGGGTAGCTAGCCCCCGGTCCTCTTCACCACCACAAACAAAAGAGTTCGTCATCGCAACTTCTCCCGTAGTGTATAATAGGGGAAGCCGGCAAACCCGCCACATCGGTATCAATGCACCCTCCCATATTCCCATGCATTAGTAATGAATGACATGATAACATGCTAGTACTCATACAGTTAATAAGTGTTCACGGATCGGCTAGCACTTGAGGATTATCATGTGGTTAAGCTAGGAATGATATCATCCAAATTTCATGGACTATGCTTTCTCGAACAATTTTAACTATGTTAGTATGTTCATGCCAAGTTTAAATTTACCTACAAGCTTCAAATTAGAAAGATTGAAACATGAAAGTTGTAGACAAAACATTAGTCTACAATAGTGCTTCTAACATGCATCATCTGATTTGCCCTCTAAGGCCTCCAAAATAGGGGATGAAATTTACCAATAATATCAGTCTTCACAATAAAATAATAATCTAAAATTATTTTGCAATGTTTGGGGATAATTTAAATTAATCTAAAGCCTCCTGATTTTCAAGGTCAAAAGATGAATGTTGTAGGAAAAACATTATTCTACAAAAATGTCTCTAATATGCACTTTTTGATTTGGCCTTTGAGGCCTCTAAAACAAGGTCCAAAGTTAACATACATAATAGTTTTTCCAATGATTAGAAATATAAAATTTATGTTGCAATGTTTGAGGCTAATTTAAATTAATTTAGAGACTCCTGATTATCAAAGTCAAAACATGAAAGTTGTAGGAAAAATAGTATTCTACAAAAGTGTCTCTAATATGCATTTTCAGATTTGGCTTCTAAGGTCTCCAAAATAAGGGCCAAAGTTCACCAAAAATATTTTTTTACTAGTAATTACAATTTATTCAGCTATGTTTAGGATTTATTTAAATTAATCTAGGATCACTATTTTAGAAAACTTAAAACATAAAAATTAAATAGGAATAATTATTCAACAAAAGTGTCTCTAAGGCCCCTAAAAAGGGCTCATAAGTTTGCCAAAAATATTTATTTCAGGTCTATCTGCATTCTGGGTTTCCAAAATGACAGAATATATTTTCCGGGCTCAAAATTAAATTTGTTAGAGAATTAAAATCAGAAAACTTTTAACATTAAAGTTGTAGACCATACAATTATCTACAATATCGTGTCTCACAAACCTTTCCCAAATCCGATTCTAAGTTAATTAAAAATTCATTTGAAGAATGATAAAAATTTCCAAAAGTGGTCAGATTTCAGCCTAAGAACTCTGCGTACAAATCTTGGCACAGATCCGATGACTGTAACCTGGAAGGATGGGCGAGCTAGCTCCGGCCACCACCTCGAGTGGGAGCACCCAGGGAGGACGCTCCGGTGGGGTAGCTGCTGGCGGCCGGCCGGAAAAAGGGTATTGTATTTTTTTAGATGAAGAAGGCCGCTAGAGCGGAATCCAACAGCTTCCTCCGCCTCACGGGCCATGAGAGAGAGAGAGTCGTAGAGGCCCTCTCTCCCCTTCACACGCCCCATGCAAGGTCGAAACCCGCGATGGCAGTGGAGGTTGGTGTGGGTGGTCCAAGATCTCCAAGGTCGAGATCGCTGTCTCCGGTGATCGGAGATGGCGGGGATCAATGAAAAATAGATCTAGGGCAGAGAGGAGTTGTATGAACTTACATGCACGTTGTTTAGGCGAGATGATCGATGGGTGGCCATGGGTGGTGGAGATCGCCGGAGTTAGGGAAGAAGGCTCGTCGGGGCTCCGGTTCTTGCTGGTTAGGGGTGTAAGGTGGTAGAGAAACGAACTCCAATATCCTTTGGGGTTTATATAGGGGTTGGGGATATTTAGGCTTTTTAGGAAGGGAATAATTCCCCTTCCTTGGGGAGAAATGCCTCCCACCTAATTGCTTCCACCTATACCTCCTCCCTAGGCTTAAAAGGTAAAAAATAAATTCTCCCCCCCCCCCCCCCCCGCTGACCATTAGCTTGGAGAATAAATGGAGTTATTATGGGAATGGTTTATTACCTATTTTGAGCCCAAAAATGTTATAACTAATTAATTACACATAAGTTTGAATTCAAAATTTAAATACTGGTTTCTAGTACCCTCAGGAAATATTTTTATATTTTATTTAATTTTATTAGTGCGTCTAGCATGATTAAAATAAATTTAAATTAAGTAATATATTTTAATTCATAAAATCAACTTTACTTTTTTTAGGATGTATTGGTAAAAATTTGAGATTTTTTTGGAGAACATTTGATATTTTTATTAAATTCCCTTTTCCTATTCATGTGGCATTATGCAGCTACTCAAATATGTTTGTGGCTCAAGGGAATCTTATGTCAATGAGCTAATTGAGTCAGGTAGCTTGGTGTGTCTTTAGCCTAATTAGGGCAATTTCAAGTTTTACACAACTCAAATGGGTCGACTTGATGAAACATGTCATAGTCGGTCAATATGATTTCCTTTGGTATTAATATATTATTTGTGTGTCGTAATAGGTAAATTTGACACGTTTATTGTATCAGTGCACTTTTCATGTTTAATTGGAGTTACTAGGACCTAATGAGCCACTCGCGCACATATAAGAGTCTAGTATTCGTTCAAGTCGAAAATTGCTCAAAAGAAAATGGTGGGTGGATTGAGTGACTTATTAGGTCAATCATACCCAACATGGAATTAACCTATTATCTGGGTTCTAAACAAGTCCGCGGAACCCTAGTGGGTCAAATAACACCAAGGGGGTCTAGAAGCCGAATTGGGATGTTATATTCCTCCTGAGAGAGATGTGGAATTTTTTATTGATCTTGATTTTGGTACTCGCCCTATAGCTAAGGCATCATACAATATGGTCTCGCATGAGCTGGAAGATTTGTGTACCCAGCTAGATGAATTGTTATAGTGTGGATTTATTAAGCCAAGTTCTTCACCTTGAGGTGCTCCCGTCGTGCTTGCGAAAAAGAAGGATGGTTCTATGAGATTGTGCATTGATTATAGGGAGTTGAATAAGGTAATCATCAAGAACAGGAATCCCTTGTCGCAGATAGATGATTTGTTTGATCAGTTGGGTGGTAGTACGGTGTTCTCGAAGATTGATCTTCGTTCAGGCTACCATCAGCTGAGAATTCATGAGTCGGATATTCTGCAAACCGCTTTTTGTTCCTGACATGGACATTTTGAGTTCTTGGTATTGTCCTTTTGACTGACAAATGCACCCTCTGCTTTCATGGACATGATGAATATAGTGTTTAAAGATTTACTGGAACATTTTGTGGTCATTTTCATCGACGATGTCCTGGTATATTCCCGGAGTGCTGAGGAGAATGTCCAGTACTTGCGTTTAGTTTTTTCCACTTTAAGAGAGCATAAGTTCTATGCGAAGTTGAGTAAGTGTGAGTTTTTGCTTCCTCAAGTGTCATTTTTGAGTCATGTTGTGAATAAAGATGAAATTTTTGTTGACCCAAAAAAGATAGTCTTTGCGATGGATTGGAAATGACATACCACACCCAAGGAGATAAGAAGATTCCTAGTATTGGCAGGCTATTATAAAAGGTTTGTGGAAGGATTATCTTTTTTGACTGCACCTCTAAATAAGCTTACGCAGAAGAACGCAACGTTTGTGTGGAGCGATGAGTACGAAGGAGCCTTTCGGGAATTGAAAAAGAGAATATGCACTGCTCCAGTATTGACTTTACCTACCGAAGGGGTGGAGTATACTGTTTATGTGGATGCATCGCAAGTCGGGCTTGGATGCGTCTTGATGAAAGAAGGAAAAGTGATTGTGTATGGGTCAAGGCAATTGAAGGTTCATGAAAAGAATTATCCTATGCATGATTTAGAGTTTGTGGCAGTGATCTATGCCCTGAAGCTTTGGAGACATTTGTTGTATGTCATGATGTGCAAGATTTACGCAGCCTATAAGAGTTTGAAGTATGTCTTCACTCAAAAGGAGTTGAATTTGCGCCAGCACAGATGGCTGAAGTATGTCGCGGATTATGATGTCAATATCCTTTATCATCCAGGCAAAGCTAATGTGGTAGATGACGCCTTAAGTAGAAATATCGTGTAAATATTTAACCTTTCTGTGCAATCCTTGGTGGAGGAGTTCTTATTAATGAACATAATTGTTGGGAGTAGTGACACGCCGAATAGCTTTGAAATGGAAAAGCCTTCATAGATTACGCTTATAAGGATGCATTAGAAGGACAATCCTGATTTACATCATATCTAGAGTAGAACTGAAAAGGGGGAATTACCGGACTTTTTTGTTGATGATGTGGGTACCTTAAAGTACCAAAGCAGATATTATATTCCAGCTGTTGGTGATATTCGGGCAAGGATTTACAGTGAAGCATATGGTTCTGGTATGGCCTACCACTCTGGCTCTACAAAGATGTATATGATCTGAAGCAGATCGTTTGGTAGTATGGGATGAAGAACAATATAGCTAAGTTCGTGTCTGAGTGTTTCACCTACAAGCGTGTTAAGGAAGATCATAGAAGGCCAGGTGGCAAGCTGATGCCTTTGGATATTCTAAGTTTAAAGTGGGAGAGCATCTCTATGGACTTTATTACCGATTTACTGAGGACTCCCCGAGGGCATGATTCTGTATGAGTCATAGTTAATAAATTGACGAAGTGTTCTCACTTTGTGCCCTTCAAGATTAGTTATTCCATGGAAAAGATAGTGGAGTTATATTTGGATGAAGCCATCAGATTGCATGGAGTGCCGGTAAGTATTGTGGCAGATAAAAACTTTAGGTTTATGTCGCATTTCAGGCAAAGTTTACAGGAAGGGTTGAGCACCGACCTCAGGTATTCAACCGCTTACCACCCACAGAATAGTGATCAAATGAAAAGAGTTAATCAAATTGATAAGATGTTATATTTTGGACCATGGTGGTGCATGGGGTCAGCGTTTTAGACTGATGGAATTTTCTTATAATAACAGTTATCAAGAGAGTTTGCAAATGGCCCCCTTTGAGGCTTTGTATGGGAGGCATTACAGAACTCCCTTATTTTGGGCTAAGGTTTGTGAGAGAGCATTGTTGGGTCTGGAAGCCTTGGAAGAAATGAGTATTTCTATGCGCATATTCGTGAAAAGCTTCGTGTAGCCCAGGAGCGTTATGAGAAGTATGCAAATCAACGAAAGGTTGATCTGGAGTTCGTAGTTGGGTATATGGTTTTTTTGAAGGTTTCTCCGATGTCAGGTGTTAAGAGATTTGGAAGGAACCACAAGTATGATCCTAGGTATGTGGGACCTTTCCAGATTGTTGAGCGCATCAGAGTGTCAGCTTATAGGCTGGATTTACCCGCTACTTTCCCTGGTGTTCACGATGTGTTTTATATGAGCCAGCTACGAAAGTGTGTGCTCAGTGATCGACATGTCCTTGACTCGGTGCCCTAGTTTCAGTCTAATCTTTTTTATGTTGAAAAGCCTATTCGTATTCAGGAGACTCAAGATCGAGTGTTGCGGAGGAAGACGATTCTGATGGTCAAGGTTCTTTGGCGAAACCAAGACGTTGAGAGTGCGACTTGGGAGTTGGAATTGGCTATGAGAAAGTCTCATCCTCACCTTTTCTCCTAGCTTCCTTGGTAAGTTTTTCATCTGATAACCTTTGGTTATTCCTTTTCTTCTTTGGATTCGATTGTGTATCAAGTTTCGGGACGGAATTTATTTTTAGGGGGAGTAACTATAACACCCTTGATTTTTGATAATTATTTTAATCTCTTTAGTGGTATATTAATAATGTAAGGGCATTACGTTGGCGCGTAATTAATGATGCGTCGTCGTTAGTGCATGGTTGCATCTGTTGGGCTGAGTTGGTTAGATTTTAAACTCGTCAAAATTGGGATTTAAGCTTTAAAAAATTAAAGTATTTGATCCCAGTCCTACATATAAAGTTTCGTGGTGATCCGGGCTAATTTGAAGTCTCAGTGAATTTTATAAGGATTATTATTGTTTTAACTTTGGCGAATTTTAACCCGAGTTTGGTTTGTCGGATCCTAATTTCGACTTTGTTATTGGATTCGTAACACTGACATTTAGTTTTGGTGCGAATTTCATCAAAACCCTTGTCGTTTGAGTTTTTCTAGTTAATTATATTAATAATATAATATATATATATACTTATAAAACCCTATTCATCCTTCTTCCCCAAAGTGGTTTGATTGAGAGAGCCGTGAGAGAGGTGGTGAGTTTTTCATCGTGAACCTTCCGGTAGCCTCGGGAGCTCTGGTGGACAAAATCTTCAGCAGAGCATAGATCCGGAAAGCTCTTGCTGAGATTTACACGTTGGTGGCAGGTACTTCTTTTGTTTTCGTGGACTTTTGGCGTTGGGGTGGTGCCCCTAAACTCTTGTTTTGTCCAAATATCTCCAGAATTCATTGCTACACTTTCTTTTTTAGCCGATCTGTGACGTGGAGTGTTTAGAAGGTTGGGATAAGGAAGTTTAAGGCAAGTGTGGTTTCCCCCTTTGAGTAGTTTTCATTCTGTTCTTTCTCCTCCTAAATTTTGAGGAATATTTTTATGCTGTAGTTATTTCTTGATGATTGTCATGCCGAAGTTATATTATGAGAATTTCATTAGGTTAATCCTTGCCCAAGTTAATCTGGAACTAGGTCCTTTCCTCTTTACCCATTGAAGTCCTGATCATACTTTCTTGTTGAGTGAATTCAGTGTTGGCATCAAGTGATGCCTTGGCGTCGAGTGAATTCAGTGTTGGCGTCGAGTGATGCCTTAGCGTCGAGTGAATTCAGTGTTGGCGTCGAGTGATGCCTTAGCGTCGAGTGAATTCAATGTTGGCGTCGAGTGATGCCTTGACATCGAGTGATTTCAGAGTTGGTATCGAGTGATGCCTTGGCGTCAAGTGAATCCGGTATTGGCGTCGAGTAATGCTTTGGCGTCGAGTGAAGCAAAAAGGTGTCAAGTGGCTACAGTGTTGGCGTTGAGTGTTGCCTTGGCGTTGAGTGATTTTAGAGTTGGCGTCGAGTGAATTTTGTGAATGCGTCGAGTGTCCTCCAATTCGCTAAGTCCAATTAGTCGAGTGTCTCTAAATTCATTGAATCAAATTCGTCAAGTCGTACCTTATTCGTCATGTTAAATTCGTCGAGTATCGATGTGAGGTCAAGTCAATTTGTCGAGTATCATTAGGTTTTAGTTAAATTCGCCCAGTAAAATTCGTCGAGAAACCTTCCAATTTGTTGAGTATTGTCGACGAATCTGTGTGGACTTAGAACTTTTTCGTCGAGTGACCTTCCAATTTGTCGAGCGAACAGTAATTCGTCGAGTATATCTTAGGAAATTCTTTTGTGTTTTCTTCCTTTTGCGTTCGTTGTGGAAATCTGATGTTATGTCTGGAGTTCTTTTCATTTATTAGTATATTTGTATGATTAATTGTGGCCTTTTGTTGGCAGTGAATAAAGGACCACCACATTAGTGCCAGTTTGTGAATCATTACACCTGATGTATTTTCTTTTCTTCTTCTGGAATGTTGTTTTGTGTTGGATAGATGGACACTACCACAGTGCCTTTTTGGATGTTTGGTCTGATGAGTTGTGTTGGACAAGTGGCCACTGCCTCAGTACCGTGTTTCTTTTACCGGTGTTAATGATTCACGCTTTAAAACTGATCAGTCATTTCTTATATATATACATATGTTTACATGCATACTCTTGCAGACGTTAATGAAGCATAGCTCTAAAGCGCACCTTGTGTAACTTCACATATTTAAACTTCTTTGAACTCTTCAATGCTTACTATTTTATGATTTAGATACTGTGGTTTGACAACTATTCTGTCTTGGGTTAGTAACCCTTTGACTTCTCTTGTTTATTTACTTTTCTTCTTTACTGCCACTAGTTCATTCTTGCTGATGTGTTCTTTCTTTTGAATTCCTCAGGCTCGGAGCAGTAGTAGTCTGAGTAGTTAGAGTTGGTGGTTCTTGGCGTGGGCTTTAATAGTTGGGGTTTTCCTCCCTCACCTTAGAGAGGTAGTTTTGTTGTTTTTACTTTGGTTCAGACATGCATATTGTTCAGTGGGTTCGTGTTAGGTTGTTGACGCCCACAATGAGTTATTATAGATATTAGACTATTTGTTAGATGTTATATTACTATTGGTTTGTCTTACCAACTTGTTCTCTAGAAAGGATTTATGTTAGGTTGCATGTTAGTTATTTTCAAAGTAAAAAAAGATCAATATTCTTATCTCATACTCATGACATCCTTTTAAATAAAATGTCACTCTATTTTAACGAATGTAACAGCTCTTTTAATACTTATATTAAATCTAGAGGTATGCATATCATGAATTATTCTAATGGATTTTCATGCTTATATAGGATAATAAATGAACTAAATAAAGTATTTTTCGCCGTGTATACGTATATTTTACCCGTGGACTAGTTGATCCACTGAGCTGATGGACACGACCATCAAAACTTAAACTCAAACTATATTTTTATTATAACAAACTTGAGAATTTCATAAAAAGTATTAGGAGTAGGTTCTTACCTAAGCATCTGCAGTTGTCCTCTGCACGGCGTGGCATCACGGCGCGTATTTTCCTTCACTCTTATATATATTATTTAATGCTGAGAAAATGTGGGTTGTGATAACGGCCATCAGGCCAAATCCATCCTCTTCTTCTTCTTTGTCTTCACAGTCACTTTCAGGGATTGATATTGGGGCCCTGATCCCTATCCTAGTAGTAGAATAGATGTCTTCTTCAACAACAACAATCAACCCAATATAGGCTTCTTCTTCCTCAGAATATGAAGAAACTGAGTCACTTTGACTCCTACTCTTCTCCTCCTTCTTGGTAATGAATGTCTTTTCAGACTTCTTGCCATTGTGGTGATGTCTCCTTTCACCATCATGCTTCTTCTCCTTGGAAGCAGTTCTTTCTTTTCTTCTTACTGGACAGTCAGTAATGATATGTCCAAGATTTCTATAATAATAACAAATAATGTCAGTAGAAATCTGTTTGTTGTGGAAGGAACCATACATGTCCTCTTTGGGGTTTTTCTTATAGTTGGAGGAGGAAGAAGACTTTTTTTTCAATGCTTCTTTCTGGACATAGTTTTCTTGAACAGCCAAGAGAAGGCAGCAAGCTCCTTATCAGATAAATCTCCATCTGATGTGTTGAGCTCAGAAGTTTCTGAGTCAGCAGGTCTCCTAGGAGGAGAGGCCATCATATCCTTATTCTTTTTTGACTCGCCATCTTTGAGAGCCACTGTCTTCTCCTTCTAAAGACCCTTGGCAGCAATCTCCTCCTCCTCTGGCCTTTAGCATCATCTCATAGGAGAGTAGCTTTATAAAATAATGTGTGAGGAGGAATGGTGGAGATGCTCCCCATTTTCCTAATGGCACAGATTTTGTTATCCCAGTCTCTAGTTAGAGACCTAAGGAACTTTTCATTATGCTCATAATCATTGAAGACCCTACCATAAGTTCTCAGCTCATTGGCTATCTTCAAAAAAATTTCATAGCAATCAGCTAAGCTATCCTTTCCTCCCTTTTTGAAAACCTCATATTCCTAGTTGAGGATGGATTTTCGGTCATTCCTTACCTCTTTTGTTCCTTTCAATATAGATAATAAGGGTGTCTCACATTTCCTTGGTTGTCTGACAGTGCACAAGGTTTTTGAAGTGGAATCATGAATTGCACTGACTATTATGTTCATTGCTCTCTGAGTTGGATCAATTGAGGATACTTTCATAAGGACAAAAGGTCCCTCCACAACAGTTATGTAAGTCCTTGGACCAGAGGCCTCCATGAACAACTTAACTCTTTACTTCTACTTGCCAAAGGTTTTTTTCTTCATATGGTCAACTTAATAGAGGTGAACTCCTTATACCCACTAGAAGATATGGTGAAGTCTTAGACTACCTTTTTAGGATCTTAGTTAGACTATGAAGTCATTTTTGACCAACCTCTCTCTAATACCACTTGATAGATTGTTATATGGATAAATTAACTCACCTAGATGGGGGAGTTGAATATGTGGTCTTTGCACTTAATGATTTCTTTTCTAATTTTAACTATTAGAATATATTTAGTAAAAATTAAACAAACATAGAAAATCACACAACATTTATAGTGGTTCCCCAAGGTCTAGGTACATCCACTTTCTCTCACCACCTTTTTAAAAGTATGCTAGATAAGACAACCTCTTCCAATAAACTCAGCTCTAAGGGCTTACAACATCAACCCCTCAGGATCTCTCAGGCCTCCTTCCTAACCCTATCTCAGGAAAAAAACCCTACATCAGATTGCTCCACCTCCGACAGCTCAAATACCCAGCTGGTCTCCTACCTCAAAACTTCACAAGATTGTACCTGAGACTAATCAAGAAGTCCTACAACTAAGGCTGGGAGCATAGCCCTACAATTCAGACTGAGAGGACAATCATACCTTAGGATCAACACCCCTACAGATCAGGTAATAGCCTTACAACTCAGATTGCATACAAGATCCCATAAAATAAAATGTTTGTGTTATAACACCCCAAATTTCTTAAAGCAGGAAATGGTTCTTGTGAGGTACCGCCCGACGGTAGTGTTAACGCCGACAGTAACGAAGTTTTTTTTTCGGAATACCTCTCTATAAGGTACCGCGTAGCGATAGCGATACTGCGGAAGGGTAGCGCCAGTTCATCGAGAGTGGTGCATTGATGCGACTCATCATCTACTGTGCGGCGGTAGGTTGTTATCATGTGGCAGTATGTTGTTATCGCGTGGCGGTAGCAGGGTTTATTTATTTGTCAAAGCCCTTAGTGAGCTACCAGCCAGCAGTAGGGTTAATGCTAGCGGTAGCTGTGCTTTTATCATTTTTGCGCTGGTTACAAGACGAACCAGCTATCGCCCGATGATAGTCAGATATCGAGTGGCGGTAGTAGAGTAGTTATGATGCGGACATGTGTCAGTGTGTGATTGGAGGTTTTGAATGGTGGCTTGGGGGACAAGCTAATGTTTGACCTACTGCGTGGTGGTAACTTCCTACCGCGCGGTGATAAGTCTCGTAAACCGAAATCCGGAGTAAATTATCGTCGTTCGTCGGTTTTTAATAGAGATCCAATGGTGGGGTTATCATCTCAAGCGGTATAAGGCCGGATAGGGCGTTTCTTCTTCATTTGATCCCAAGGTTTTCTCTTTCTAAGTGTTAGAGAGAAGGGAGAGTGAAGGAAAAAAATGAGATCCCGCCATTGTTGGAGCTTTGGAGCTCTGATTCGCAAGCTGAGTTCGGATCTATGGATATAAAGCCATAGCGGTCATTTCCATCCGGCTAGATTCTCTCCCATGGTGCCGAAACAAACTTCAAGGGTAACGATCCTCTTCCTTGGACATACGAAGTCCTTTTTTTGGCATGTGAGGCTAGATGCTCCACAAATTCGTGGAAGCGATTCTCCCGATGGATCGATCAATGTATCCCTCTTTTCTTTGCATTTAGAATCCAGAATCGAAGTATGGAATATGCATTTTGTGTGAAGCCCATCCGGATGGGTTGGTCTGTATTGGTGATGATGGTTAGTATACCGGAGAAGACTCTGTGGTAGTGTATAAATTTTGGAGTCTCGGGGTGCACAAATGGCTGCATGAGATTACTGGGGTAGGTCTCCAGGAAAACACCCATTCAGGGGAAGAAATGATAGTTTGTCCCCTACAGGCAACGATAGCTCTACCGCCAGTGGTAGATCCCAATGAGCATTTGATTATGAGGCAAGTCTCCTGGATACCTAGGGGCCATTGTGATTCTGAGGCCTGTCTCATGGAGACCTGGGGTCCATTGTGATTGGAGGCATGTCTCTTGGAGACTGGTGGGCCAATGTGATGATTGAGAGCCCAAGGGGCACGACTAAGGTGGTCGTGAGAGCCAACCTAGGTAAATATAAGTGTTATGTACTATTGTGTATGGGAAAGGGGAGGCTGACTCGCGTCGTGTCTTGTTGCACCCGGCGATTTGAGCAACCAGAAAGATCTGAATTGTACCCAACCTTATTGTGCGAACAGAAAACAAGTAGACCGAAAAATTGGAGTAAAAAAAATTTTATTATCCAAAAAGGTATCTATTACAAAGGTATGACCTCCTTTTTATAGAATTGAGGAGAGAAGAGAGATTACAAATAAGACATGTGGGACTAATAATTACAGGAACAAGCATCTATACAAGTCACATAAGCCGCGCGATTAGACTAACCACACGACAACTACAATGTCGAGAAGACAAGCTGACAATATCTTCAAGTCGCCATAGACAAGCTGCCAGACCGCCCGGTCTCCATACTACAACACTCCCCCTCAAGCTGGAGCATAGATATCAATCATGCCCAACTTGTCGCAAATGTGAAACAAGGAAGCGGACAACGGCTTGGTGAAGATATCTGCGGACTCATTGTCAGAAGTGACGAACGAAGTACAAATCTATTTCTTCAAAATCTCTTCTTGATTAAAGTGACAGTCGACTTCTATGTGTTTGTTCTCTCATGAAAGACCGGACTTTTTTGAGATGTATATCGCATCCTTTTTGTCGCAGAATATAGGAAGAGGATATATGTAGACCTCTCTAAGTCAAGCATGAGAGCTTGTAACCACTTTAACTAACATATGGTCGATGCCATGCTACGATATTCCGCTTCTGCACTAAACCTAGAGACAACAGAATGTTTCTTGCTCTTCCAGCTCACAAGATTTCCTATAACAAATGTGCAAAAGCCCGATGTTGACTTGCGGTCTCCTTTATCATCAGCATAGCTCAAATCTGAGTACGCTTCAACCATCAAGTGACCATTCTTCTGAAAAATCAATCCTTTCCCTGGTGCTGCTTTAACATACTCCAATATCCTCAAGGCAGACTATAGATGGCACTCCCTAGGAGCTTGCATGAATTGTCTAACCTTGCATACATCATAAGAGATGTCGGGTCTAGTCACCGTGAGATAAATAAGTTTGCCCACCAGACACCGGTACCTCGTAGTATCGGATAGAGGATGCAAGTCATCTGTCCAAGTTTTGTCTTCTCCAATAATCATGGGAAATCTTGCAGGTTTAACACTAGTCAACCCTGCCTCTTTTAGTAAATCAAGAGCATACTTCCGTTGGGAGAGGACCAAAGAGTTGGGCTTCCGAGAGATTTCAATCCCCAGAAAGTATTTGGGGGAGCCCATATCCTTCGTGACCAGGTGTTGATGGAGGTGTTTCTTTGTCAAAGCTACCCCAGCCTGGTCATCGCCAGTTAAAATAATATCATCCACATATATAGTAAGAACCACCATATCAGAGGAGGTTTTACGGATGAACAAGGAGTGGTCGACTGAACTTCTTGTAAAACTAATGATTGCAATAATGCCGCTAAACTTGTCAAACCAAGCCTGAGGGCTTTGCTTTAGGACATAGATGACCTTCTTCAGCTGGCATTCGTGTCTCCCCCTGAGAAACATACCCAGGAGATTGCTCCATGTAAACGTCCTCCTGAAGATCACCATAGATAAAGACATTCTTGACACCCAGTTGGGAAATGGGCTAATCCCTGTTGACAGCCACAGAGAGAAGAACCTGAATGGTGTTGAGACGAGCAACGGGAGAGAAGGTGTCAAAGTAATCAACACCATAAGTCTGAGTAAAGACTTTGGCAACCAGGCGGGCCTTGTATCGATCCACGCTACCATCTGTACGAAACTTCACAATGAATACCCAGTGACAGCCAACCACATCATTGCCCAAAGGGGGAGGAACAAGGGTCCATATACCCCTTTCAGTGAGGGTAGTAATTTCCTCATCCATAGCAGTCTTCCAATGAAGAATAGTAAGAGCTTCCCGATAGGTGCGGGGAGTGGCAGTGGCAGAGATAGCCAAGGCAAATGCCCTGCGAGAAGGAGTTAGACGGTCATAGGAAATAACAACAGCTAGCAGGTGTTGTGTACATGTCCGCACCCCTTTGCGAAGAGCAATGGGAAGATCCAGGTCAGTGTGTTCCTCAGTTTCCGGGGCATCCGTGGCGGAGAGAGCTGGCCCGGGAGTATAGAGAGATGGCTACGGAGAGGAGGGAGATATCTCGGGAGGTGCATACGGTGGAGGAGATGGTGGAGACGGTGGAGTTGGAGGAAACTCGGTAGGTGTAGAGGGGATGGAAGGGGTGGTATGAGAGGGAGGAACATCAGGAGGAGAAGAGTAGTGAGAGAAGTTGGATGCACTTTCAAAGAAGGTGACGACCGCAGAGATGAACTGCTTGCGGGCAACCAGGTCAAAGCAACAATAACCTTTCTGAGTGGTAGAGTACCCTAGAAAGAAACATTTGGTGGCCCATTATGAGAGTTTGTCACGGGTGGCTGAGGGAGAGTGCACAAAGGCTGTGCACTCAAAGACACGCAGAGGGAGAGGAAACAGATCCTTTCCCGAATACAGAATGGAGAATGGCGTTTTGCCGTGGAGAACGGTAGAGGGAATGTGATTGATAAGATAGCAGGAGATGAGAATAGCATATCCCCAATAGGAGCGAGGAACTTGCATTTGAGTCAGCAAAGTGCGCGCGACATCAAGGAGGTGATGGTTTTTGCGTTTTGCCATACCATTTTGCTTTGAGGTATAGACACAGCTAGTTTGATGAACAATATCATGTTTCATACAGAAAGAGGAAAACTCATGACTAAGATATTCTTTTGCATTATCAGAGAGAAAGATTTTAAGTGAGACATCAAATTGATTCTTAATCATAAAATAAAAAGATGTCCATACATTGAATAATTTAGAGTGATCTTTTTAAGAGATACACCCAAGTATAGCGGGAGAAATTGTCAATAAAAGTTACAAAATATGAACTAACCCGACCTAAGGTGAGGGTAGGAGCAGGCACCCAGATATCAGAGTGAACAAGATCAAACGGTCAGGAAGCTTCACGAATGTACTTCTGTGGGAAGGAGGAGCAGTGATGCTTGCCAAGCTGACATGCATAAGAGTAGAGAGGAGGACCCTGCGGAGGAAGGTGGGGCATAAGTTGACGAAGAATTCATGGAGGAGCATGAGCAAGATGAAGGTGCCATTGGAGAAGATCAGTAGAGGAGGAGAAGGCGGACAACGTAGAAATGTTGTCGAGAAAGTAGAGGTCGCCGCTCTCAGTCCCAGTAACAATCGTCCATTAGGATCCCGAAACCTGAAAAGAACAAGAAGTAGGAGTGAATGTGACAGAGCACTATAGTTGCTTGCACAGATAAGTAATAGATAATAAATTGCAAGGGAATTTTGTTGGATCCCTAGTTGGATTTGGGCTAGGTTCACTAAGTTAGGATCATATGACCCTACATGTATAGCCAGGGTCATGGTTGTGTCCTAGAGTCTAGGCCAAGTCCTTAGAGTTAACAATGCATGGACCAGCCATCTACAGACTGCAAAAGACTCAAGACTTAGAGAAATATCAAAGACTCAGAAAATGAGTTCGACGTTCGTCAAACTCAGGTAGATGAAAGTCATGCTCAGCTCGACGAACTCAGAGAAAATTCTCTGAGCTGAGCTCGACAATCCTGTATCTCAGCTCGACGATCTTGTTGCACAGAATTGGAAAGATTCATCAAGCAGCAGTCAGCAGTTCTGAGGACGACGATCTTGGATCTTAGCTCGACGAATCCAGACTTAGTTATTCCCATCCTTCTGTCCCTATTCTATTGCAATAATTCCTGAGTAATTAATGCTAAAATATTCTCTGAATATTACCGTTAGACGGAGCATTAGTTATGGTCTTCATCAGGATTATTGCTTGCCATTTTTCAAAGGGACAATTGGGGAAATCAATCAATGCAAACATTCTCAAGGCGGTCAGCATTGAATGTAGGAAGGAATTCAAATTTCAAAAGGAAATTTATATGAAAAATATAAAAGGGATTTTTTTTTCTCTTCAGCAACAAGATATACAGAAGAACAGAACAATAATAGTGAACAAGGATCTTCTGCTCTCTCTCTCTCTCTTGACAGTACTCTGAGACGCAGAGTACACAGAACAAAGTGATAGAGAGAAACAAGTGCTAGACTAGAGGAAGAACTTTAAGCTGAAGAAGAAGAAGAACAACCATTCAAAATCAAGAGTCTTCTTTTGTCCTCATCCCAGGATTCTTCAAAGAACAACAACTACAGCATCAATCAAGAAGTTCCTAAATCTCTTCTGGTCAAAGCAAAAGCTTGAAGGCCTATTACCCTGCAGCAAAGCTCCAACTTCCTGAACCTTTCATTATCTCAGGGGGAGCCTTTGCTAACATTAAAATCCACGCAAGTCTTCTCAGTTGTACTTAGATAAAGAGAAGACAAAATTAATCTCTCAACCCTCACTGTATAAAGGGTTCTTAACTCCCTTCAAAAGTTATTCCTGGTTGCAAGTCAACTGATCAAGAGACTTGAGGTTTGGTTTTTGAGCACCTGATCAAAAGCTCATTGGTGGCAGTCACCTGAACAAAAACATGAGTGGATTCCTACCAGGGTGGTAGAAGAGTGGATGTACTTAGGTTGGGGAACCACTATAAAATTCTTGTGTTGTCTGGATGGTCTTTTCTTTTGTTCCTGCTGTGGTTGTGCAAGTTAGGTTGCTGTGTTTGTGATAATTTATACTTGTTGTGCCTGTGACAAATCATATTAGTTTAGGAATAAGTTTTTATTTACAACAAAAGTTTTAAAACCTAAAAATACTCTATTCCCCCCCCCCCTTCTAGAGTATACCAGATCTAACCCCTCACTTTCAATTGGTATCAGAGGGGGTTCTTTTGGTTGTACAAGCTAACCCTTGAACCAAAGATCCTAAGTTAGATCTATCGTTTCATTTCTATTACATTTATACACACAACATGGCATAGAACAAAGACTATGCAAGCACCAGACCTCTAGTATGCAATCTAAACAAGTTTGTCATCTGGAAGGCAAGAATTAAATTGTATATGAACTCTATTGATGAAGATATCTACAACTCTATTTTGACAGGTCCCCCTCAGGCATCTACCTCTACAGCAACATCCAACACTAATGCAGTTCCACCACTAGAGTGGACTGAGGCTCCGAAAAGGGCCAAAGTTACTGATTATGAAGCAATGAATATTCTGGCCCAAACAATGTCAGATGACATCTTTCAGAAATTAGCTGAATGTACATCACCCAAGGCCATCTGGGATTCCCTCAATCAAATGGTGGTTGGATTTGCAGATGAAAGGAAAGATAGAAGATCCAATCTCATATCCCAATATGAGAATTTCAAGAAGGAGGAAGTTGAATCTGTAGCAGACATGTACAATAGGTTGAGCTCAATCATCAATGAGCTAAAAACCTTGGATAAGGACATCACCCTCACAGAGGTGAATGACAAAATCCTTACGTGCTTCTGAAGCTCATGGGATTCAAGGATCTGGCCCATCAAGGAGGCCAGGAGCCTAAATGAGATTTCCACTGAATCACTTTTGGGAAAGCTGAAGTCCTATGAGCAGCTCATCAAATCTAGATAAGCAGCTGAGCAGAGAACACCTCCACCAGCAAGGAAGGAGCACAGCATTGCATTCAAGGCTGCTGAGGAGACAGAGACTCCAATAATAAATGAAGAGTTGATGAGCTTATTTGCTAGAAGATTCTACAAAATGGCAAAGAAAGATTTCAGAAAAAAGTCATCCAGGCAGGATGACAAGCCAAGGTATGACAAAACCCCCACTAAAGAAGTGGTTTGCTTTGGCTACAGGAAACCTGGACACTTCCTCTTAGAGTGTCCAGAGAATCAGAAGAAGGAAAAGAGAAGGGAGAAGGATTCTAGAAGATAGCAAAGCAGCAGGCCTTCTTCCAGCAGATATAAGAAGAAGGAGAAAGGCTTTGTAGCAGAAAGCTGGAGTGAAACAGAAGATGAATCCTCATCTTCCAGCTCCAGTGAGGAAGAAGAAGAGGCAAGGGCTAAAGAAGTTTGTCTCATGACCATTGATGCATCCAGGAGTCATTCAGATGAAGAAGAATCGGACAATGAAGAAGCTTCAGAATCTGAAGCTGACCTGGTATTGTCTTCCTTTGATTATAATTCTGACTCATTTAGATCTGAATTTAAAACCATGTGCATTGATCTAATAAATTAAGAAAAAGAAATTAAAACACTTAGGGAAAGATTAGAAAACCAAGAAAATGTTATTTCTGAAAACAATAGGCTAAAGGCTGAACTAAATCAAGCTAATGAACTAATCAATTCCTTAAAAACACAACTATGTGAGGCCAAACAACTTGAGGAATCTCTCAATGGGAGAAGCCTCAAGCTGATGGACATTACAAGCACAGTCAATGCTATACTGAATGGCAAGCTGGGCTTGGGTGCTTCATCAAGTTTGCTCCCCATTCTTAAGAAGAATATCTTGTCAACCCCCATCAAATTTGTTTCTGCTAAAGGGAAATAAATAATTACCTACAAACAAACCACAGAACAAATACCAAATATCAAAAATCAGAAAACCTTAGGTAACAAAGTTCAGCAGATTTCGTCGAACTCAAGTCGACGAACGCTGAACGCAAATTTATATAATAATCATTCGTCTTACTGTGACCGACGAACTGTGTATGGTTCGTCGAGCAGAGATCGATGAACTTGGGGCACAGAAAATGAACTTGTTCATTCTCTGAGCAGAGATCGACAATCTCATCCCAATTTGTCGAACTCTAGTCGACGAACTCACAACATTTCGTCGAACCCAGAAAGACTTACTAATAATCATAACTATAACAGCAACTCTAATAGATCTAGGAAACCATTTAATCCATTAGCTGATTGGATAATTCCACCTAAAAGATATCATCCATTAGGATACAAATCTCAACCAGAATTCTCTGTTATATCTAGTTTTTCATATCAACAATATGAAGGACCCAAGGTAACCTGGGTCAAGAATAACTAACTATTTTCTTTGCAGATAAAGAGTTGTCCAGTTGTGAATCAACTATGGTACATGGATAGTGGTTGCTCTAAACACATGACTAGCAACAAGGAAAACCTAATCAACTACAAGTTCAAGCTGGGACCAAAGGTAATCTTTGGTGACTCAAAGTGTGGCCAATCTGAAGGCTATGGAGAAGAAAGGATTGCTGGATTGGAGTTGTCACTTTCAAGAAGGTGACTTATGTAAGAGGACTCAAGCACAACCTCATCTCCATAAGCCAATTATGTGATGAAGGTTATCTGGTACACTTTATATCAACATCTTGTATTATTTGAAATAAAGAAAAATAAAATGTTTTAACTGGGAATTGACAAGGAAACATATACTTAGTTGATTTTCATTCTGCCAATTCAGATATCTGCTTACTTAACATAATTAGTAATCAGAATGACTTATGACATAAAAGGCTAGGACATGTAAACATGAAAAATATTGCTAGGCTATCAAAAGACAAACTTGTGAGAGGTTTACCTTCTAATCCCTATAAGAAATAAGGCCTCTGTAGGGCTTGTTAACTAGGCAAGCAAACTAAATCTAGCTTTAAATCAGTAAATAAAAGTGATTCACCTAGGATCTTGTACTTGCTACACATAGATCTCTTTGGACCCATTATTGTACAAAGCCTAGGAGGGAAATTCTACACTTTAGTTATTGTAGATGACTTCTCAAGGTTCACTTGGGTGTTCTTTCTGAGATCTAAGTCAGATACCTTTAAAGTTCTTACATATTTTCTCAGGACCATACAGATTGAGTACTCTACTCATGTTGCATTGATCAGAAGTGATCATGGTACAGAATTTGATTCTCTTCTTATGTATGAGTTATATGAGAAGGAAGGTATCAGGCATTGCTTCTCAGCTCCTAGAACTCCCCAATTAAAGCTGTAGGCACATTACTTGCAGATGTTGACATGCCCCTATCCTTTTAGGTAGAGACTGTAAGCACAGCAAATCATGTACTGAAGAGAAGTTTGATACATAAACTAAAGAATAGGACTCCCTATAAATTACTTAAAGGTAAGAAACCTAAAATAACTTATTTTAAAGTATTTGGTTGCATATGGTATGTACATAATAACAACAAGAAATATATTAGAAAGTTTGAAGCTAAGGCTGAAGAGGGAATTTTTTTAGGATATTCCCAAGTAAGCAAAGCTTATAGGGTATTTAATAAATCATCCTTAAAATTGAAGAATCAATTTGTAACACCCCCAAACTCAAAAGAGGGACAGGTGACGTTTTAAGCCAAGTCTGGGACTTGGAGCAGGTGTCACGGGCGTATCATGGGCGTGACACGGGCGTGTCACGGGCGTGTTCGGCCACGGGTCATATGGTCGACGTTTTGATGATCGGAGATCGTCGAGTTGAGGCACACGGCCTGGGACACGGGGGTATCCCAGGGCGTGTCACGCTAGGGAGTTTTCTGAGTCATATACATGGACCATGATATGGGCACAGACACGGGCATGTCAAATATAGCACGGGCGTGTCGGGTGCCGTGTCGCAGGCCGTGTCCTCCTCGGGAAACAAGTGTTGGTAGTTGCACACGGGGCGTGACACGGATCGTGACACGGCCGTATCGCATGCGATACGGGCGTGTCGGAGGCCGTGTCGAATGTCGTGTGCTGGTTATCGCGCCGGTCGAGATGGCGAATGGGCAACACGACCCTGCACACGGGCGTGTTGCAGGCCGTGTTCGGCCAAGATTTTTTTATTTTGAGTTCGGATCGTGGCCGTTAGTTTTCTCTTGATGGGATCTGACGGTGGGGAGTTGGTTCTAGCAGTTTAAACCCGAAAATAGGGTTACAAACCCTATCATTTCCTTGGGTTCATCTCTCTCTAAATTCTAGAGAGAAGGGAGAGCAAGGAGGAGGAAGAAGACCAAGATCCGGTCACCGGTGGAGCTTCGGAGCTCCAAATCGCGAGCCATCTTCGGATCTGCGGATGCAAGGAGATTGCGGTGCTTTTCATCTGGGTGGATTTTCATGGCGCCAAGGAAAAACGCAAGGGTAACGATTCTCTTCTTGAGCATGTGAAGCTCTTCTTTCTTTGTATGGAAAAACCCTTCTCCCGCGAGTGTGCGGCGAGATTGCGGTACTCCTTGGGGTAGATATGTAAAGTCCCCCTTGTTAGAGTCCGGAATCATAGTACGGACATATGCATGATGTGTGAAGCCTACCCAGACGTGTTGGTCTTGATCGGTGATGATTTGCTGTGCATTTTTAGCTGGAGAAGACTCCGAGCATTTTGATTGTTTTCGGGTTGCTATGCGGAACAATGCATCAGGGAATCTTGGGGATTAACCCCAAGGTGCACCCGAAAATCTGGACGGAAACGCATTTCTGTCATATCGGTGGCCTGGGAGCCAACCGGGTACATAGCGGGGCTATGTATCGTGTTTGAACGATATTTGGGACTGGGGAAGCTTAGCCCGTGTCAAAGGCCAAATGGCAACGGCGGGGTGAGCAACGGGCTGGTGGACCCCTACCCGCTCCATCTGCTCGGTTAAAGCGACCTAAAGTTTTACATGGGACTTACCGAGGTTTGGAGATCGAGTCTAGTCTATGGCTGAAAGGACTAAATGCTCACGAGGTTTCCACCCTGGGGGTGGTGGCGGAGTCAAGGACCAGACGGGGTTCGGATTGGCCCGCCGAGTAAGTGCCCTGAGAGCACGGGGTGTACGGCCGTGTGAGCGTGCACCTGTGATGTGATGCTTATTTCGCTATATTGCTTGTTTTGCTAACAAGTGCAGGGAAGAAGCTTTGTCGCCCCGGTTTGGGGGAGGAATCGTTATAATTTGTTCAGCATAGCTGACTTTTGCCTTTGTTTACCACCGTGCGGTGGATTGTTGCTTGCAGGTGCTGCGGAGCCGAGCGATAAATAGCGGGCTAAAGCCCAAGTTGCTGTGCCGACCCTCGAAGGCCAATTGTTGAGTGTTTTCCTTTTTGTACTCATGTGTGACCGGCTTGTGTGCCGAGTTTTGGAAGATACTTTTATTAAGCAAACTCTTGTAAGGCCAAAAGGCCATTCCTGTTTAGTGTATTAAACATTCCTTCTTGGTTTGAGTAGTGGACATTCATGCTTGGCAGGGTTCTTTATTCTTTGTGCAACTTAATAATTTACTTCCGCTAGATGCTCTGTGGTTTCAATGCGTAACCAACCGGTCTGTCCGTAGTATATGGCGTCGGGCCCCGGCCGGACCTACTATTATATACTATGTGTAAGACCTCCTTTTTTTCTTTTTCAACCACCGGGGTCTTAGGCCCAGAACCGCCGCTTTGCGGTGACTCCTTCATGTCCTGAAGGATCATCCCCACAAGGCGCCGATTCTGCCGGCCAATTCGATCACAGAAAAGTAGCACAATATAACAGTAAGAGCAATGCAGTCCACAAAAATAAAGTCACATATATATAATAAAGCTCCACGAAGGGAGTGTCCACAGAAACATCAGAGTGCAGCATAATGTAAAACTAGAATTAAGGGCATAAGCCCTGTACATCAGAGTCCTCACTACAATATCACTCATGCGGAAGCAAACACTAGAAACTACTCAGGGTCGAGACTCACGGTGCCGGCTGTGTGAACTCCGGAGCTAGACTGCCCCATCTCTAGGCGCACCGATCTCTGGGGCTGCTCCTCCATGCTGGGCTCCACGATCCCCTAAATGATGCGGTTCGAAAACCGTTAGTCATAAAGACTAAGCCCTATCATCCCCTACCCCTTCCCCCATGGCTCCTAGGTACCGAGCGGAGAGGAAGAAAGGGAAGGACATGAAGGTAGAGATTAAACATGAAACAGATGGCAGCGGAAACTAATCTAGCAAGTTGTATTAGGTGAGCAGTTAATAAATTGTTATAATAGGTCTAGCAGTAAGAAAAGCAATTATATGAATTTAAACCTTCACTTATGCGAGAACACATAAGCAAAAGGGATCTTTTGCAAGGCTCCCATCGTATAGAGTGTCCCATACCACTTATACGTTGGGTGTCGGTTATCAAACAGCAATGGTTGTTATATATTGAAATTAACCTTTGATTTATAAACTTGCCCACACAAGCTTATAGACCAAGGGGTCGTTTTGCAGGTCCTAATGTATAAGCGTCTCATACCACTTATACTTTAGGTGTCAGGGTTAAATGAATCGATTATGTTATGACATGCTAGTGGGTATGATGAAACATGCAGTGCAACTCACACACCCGACTCTGTGCACACAGACCTTTAGTTCCCCCTTTCGGAGCCGTTACCTCCCAGGATACCTCCGTAGTGGCAGACGGAAGCGGTGGGTTGGGCCTCGCCCACCTCCAAAACCAGTAAAAGCACCACTGGTCTGACCTATCGTACGCCTCAACGCTTGGTGCACTAAGCGGACGCCTGCGTACTCTTGCCGGCTGGCGCACCGGACTTCAGTTGGCGAAGTGCTAACCACCTCACCGAGTCAACGATATCGGTGTCGGTGCAATCGAACTCCCCGATCTCGAAAGACCCACCACCTTAACTTTTCCTATTTTATGCACATGCAAGTTTAATCGTAAGCACACAAAAACCGAGCCGAAGCTCCCCGGACCAAAACGTCCGTCTCCCAACCAACCGAGCCGAAGCTCCCCGGACCATCCCGTCCGTCTCCAAACCAACCGAGCCGAAGCTCCCCGGACCATCCCGTCCGTCTCTAAACCAACCGAGCCGAAGCTCTCATCAATCTTCATGTGCCAACAGTGTTTGTGAAAAGTGCAATCCTAGTTACTAAGTTATCTTGTCGATTTGTTATTACAGTTTACGTTAGCCCAGGACTGCCCCCGGTATACCCCGTGAAGGGCTCTCAAGGGGCACTAGGAACCAAGACGGCGGCATTACGGCCCGAAGTTCCCTTTCGCAAGGCACTTAATATTATTGGTTTATTTCCCTTAACCCATTCCTTTCTCACATTATGATAGACTATCCTAGGGTGATTTTTAAACCTTCCACTCTTCGGGGAAGACGATCTTTCGCCAAACCCGAGCACCTCTTAACTCTAGCTATCACTACTACTCTCTACTCTTCATATTTTCCTATTGTAATTTCCTCCACAAATGTCCACCCAGACAAAATGTTTAACTCCAAAAACTTCCTCAGATCAAGTCCTATTGCATTTCTCAAATTGCTATATGCAGACCGATCTAGGCTACATGACGAACCGGTTATGCAATGATCCATTACTCATCCAAATGCCCTAAATTATTTACTGGAGACTTACCATGACATAAATGACCTAAATCCAGAAAATGGAAATTTTCCTAATTTATTTGGCATTTAATTAAATTCCTCGAAAATCCCAAGGACTACCGGTTTGAACATGAACTACCCTAAGTTCTCATGCAAGATGTCCAGCAAATTTATGATAAATACTAGGTTACCTCAATAGGTTAAATCCTAAGTATCATAATTTTTCAATCATCAAAATGACATGAAAGCTATTTTAGAAATAATCTCTAACTTCTATTGTTTATGAAGCAAGTACAGAAAATATTCTTCCAAAAATTATAAATAATTCACGACATGCAGATAAAGGCCTAAAATTAGCACTGGCCAAGTTTCATAATTTTCCAGCAAGTATTTTATCCATAATTAATTTTTAAACATAAAAGCCCTTTCTATCATCTGTGAATAAGGTACTAGATTTACTCAACATAAAATTCTATAAAAATCCAGGGATCATTGTGCTACTAATCAAGATCTAAATCCAGAATTTCAACTGATTATAATTAATTTAAAACCTCCAAATAATTGAAACAATAAATCGGGCAATTATTCCTTTAACACATGAAGTATAACATTTATTAATCATATAATTCCAGAAGATTTACTTTAAGTATAAAACATCCTAAAACTCCCTCGTCCTGAGTTTCACAATTTTTGGATTAGATTTAGTGCTTAAAATAACTAAATTACATTTTTATCCTAATCCGACATCTCAACTTTCGAGGTACCTAATTACCTCCAATTCCTTCACTATTTCAACCAGAGGGTTTTCATCATATCATCCCCCTCTCCTCCAAATTTCAAGGGCATACAAGAGCTTTTGCTCCTATGTCCTTCACAAATCTCAAACTCCCACCCGTTGGATTTGAGCCAATCTCTTAGGGTAAAATCCACCCTAAGCCACACCATGTTACCCAAGAGGGTAGACATAGACTCAACAAATCAGTGCCCAACAACTTCAGCCTCTTTTGAGGAGATTTGTCCACTCCAACTCCAATCGTACTTTTCCCCAAAGTACCCCTCACCAAGACATATCTAGGACTTGATACTTCCCTATTCAAAACTCGACCAATCGAGTTGAAATTTTGTACAGATCTTAATATTGATGCCAGGGACCACCACCCAAAATTTAGGGGAGTTTGGACTTAATTTCATCTCCTAATTAATTTTATATTGTTTATTAAATTTTTACAAAAACTTTAGGCAAAAGTTCTCCAAAAATTTTCATTTTTGGACAGCCTCTCGATATACATATTATAGACCTCCAGTCCAAATTTCAAGTCATTTGGACATATTATGAACCGTGGGCAACCATTTTAATTTCTGGTTAGCCTAGGTCTTGATCCCACCAAAATGAGTGCTGTGTTCAAACCACTCACCCAAATTGAATAAAATCAATTTTAAATTAAAGTAGACCCCGAGGGCTACAACTTTTGTGTCTGGTCATTTTTCCTAAAACGGCCTCTACGTGCCTCGTTTCGCAGCCTCAACATATATCCAAATAATCTATTTTTCCATATGTAATATATAATAATCTTTATATTATAAAATTATTTCTACTGTTCATCTTCTACATGAACCCGAAAACCAGACACAGAAAAATCATTTTTCCTGTAGGCTTTCCGTGATCCGTCGCCGGCCGTTCGGTCACTTCCCTGGCCAGCCACCACCACCACCACCTCTGTTGAGGCGATGGCTATCGGTCGGCGGGGGTTTGGCCGCCGGAGGTGGCGGTTTCCGGCGAACTCAAAATACCTTTTTCATGGTTTTTCCATGAAAACGAGAGACGGGTCCGGCTCCGTTGAGCGCGAACCTCCTTTCTAAGAATCCTA
This sequence comes from Platanthera zijinensis, assembly GCA_039513925.1. NCBI lineage: Eukaryota > Viridiplantae > Streptophyta > Magnoliopsida > Asparagales > Orchidaceae > Platanthera > Platanthera zijinensis. The sequence continues at coordinate 5,667,789 of CM077091.1, read as the reverse complement.
AGATCTACCCATGAAAGAGAAGGAGCAGAGGAGGACCTTGTTCGCAGTTTGAAGGCGAGAAGAACGTCGGGGTGCCATGGCACGGTGGTGGCGTTTGCTGAACTTCTCCTACAGCAAGAACAAAGGTCTGATCTGATTACTTGAGCGTGTAACCTTCTCCTCTTTCACCAGGTGGGCTTTTATAAGTCAGGAAGTGGGAAGGTGAATGGGTAAATCCTTAATGGCCATGAAGGCTCCTCCCCTTAACGCTTCGGTTATGATGCAGGGATAAGAAACGGTGGAAAACTGAACCGGTGTGTCCAGCTGGCGGTTTTCTATTGGACCACCTTTTCCTCATTTATTATATAATTATAGAAGGAAAACGGCCGGTAGTTACTCCTGGTGTAACTTCCCACACCAGCATTTATTACCACGCGTGTTAGAATAATTTCGGGCCTGAACCGTCGTTTCGGCCAATGTCACGGGCGTGACACATAGGTCACGGGCGTGACAGGCCCGGATAGCCAATTCTGGGTTCGACGATCGTCGAACTGAGATCGACGATCGTCGATGGATGGTCACGGGCGTGACACCTTAGGTCACGGGCGTGACAGTCCCAAACGGCAGATTTTGGGTCGACGATCGTCGAATTGAGATCGACGATCGTCGAAGGCTGGTCACGCCCTAGGTCACGGGCGTGTCCTCCAGGTCACGGGCGTGACATGCCCGAACGGCAAATTTCGAGGTCGACGATCGTCGAATTGAGATCGACGATCGTCGAAGGCTGGTCACGCCCTAGGTCACGGGCGTGACACTCATGTCACGGGCGTGACATGCCCGGGCCGTAAGGTCGACGATCGTCTCACGGCGATCGACGATCGTCGATGGGGTCACGCCCATAGTCACGGGCGTGACACCTTGGTCACGGGCGTGACATGCCCGGACAGCACGTTCGACGATCGTCTCGTGGAGATCGACGATCGTCGAAGTAGTCACGCCCAGGTCACGGGCGTGACGGGTCGGTCACGGGCGTGACCAACCCTTGACCCGAAAACTCGGTCGATTTATTTTCACTTTTTGTGCTCCCTGGGGTTCTGACTCGACCAACCGACTCCTAGGGGTCTAGCCGGAAATGGGATGTTACAAATCCCAATAAACAAAACAAAAATTTCGTCCCCGAAATTGAGGTTGAGCCTACTGGGATTCCTATCGGAATAAATTAAACTTGTAACATCCCATACGATCTTTCTATTGGGTTCAGGCGACTGTTCGTTTGATAACTAAGACAATCTCCCCAATAAACAAAAGATTAGCCCCTACCTTTCTGATTAAGTGCGCATGCCTAGGTCCTGGATTTTCCGTATCTAGTCTTAACATTCCAAAACAAGAAGGCAATCTATAGTATACCGAGAGGTGGTGAGATGTACCTGACTGAACAACTCCGGGTATCTTTGCCTCATCAGATCCTGCGGTTCCCAGGTGTGCTCCTCCTGACCGTGATTTCTCCACAGAACCTTGACTAAGGGGATCTTCTTGCGGCGCAAGATCCGCACTCCTTTGTCGTCGATCCGAACCGGCTCCAAGTGAACAGATCGGTCTGAAGCTACCGGCCCTTCGGTGGTCAAAATCCGCTGCTCCGGGCGTAGTAGAGCCCTTCTCAGCGAAGAGATGTGGAAGACGTCGTGTAGAGCTGCCAGCTCCGGTGGCAACTCTAGCCTGTAGGCTAGGGGTCCGATCCGCTCCAGGATCCGGTAAGGGCCCATATACCTAGGGCTGAGTTTCTTCCTCCGACCGCGCACCCGTGAGACTCCGTGCATGGGCCGGATCTTCAAGAACACTCGATCCCCTACCCGAAACTCCACCTGACGATGCCGGGCGTCATAGTATTTAGCCTGTCTGCTCTGCGCCTCCAACATCCTATCTCTGATCAGTCTCACCTGAGCCTCGGTGTCTTCAACGAAATCCGATCCCAGCAGCTTCGGATCCTCGTCTTGAACCCAAGAAAGCGGGGTCCTACATTTTCTTCCATACAGGGCTTCATAAGGTGCCATCCTGATGCTGGACTGGTAGCTATTATTATAGGAGAACTCGACCAACGGTAACATCTTCTCCCATGGCTCCCCTCGGTCCAGTATACACAGCCGTAGTAAATCCTCCAAGGTCCGGTTGGTGCGCTCGGTCTGCCCGTCCGTCTGAGGGTGGAAGGCCGTGCTAAAAGTCAACCGGGTGCCCAAATATGCCTGCACTGACCGCTACTCCCTGGATGTAAACCGTCCATCGCGGTCCGACACTATCGTCCGGGGCACGCCATGATATCGGACATACTGCTCCACAAACTTCCGTACCAGCACTCCCACCGAGTCATCCTTCCTGATCGGTACAAAGCGGGCCACCTTCGTCAACCGATCGACAATCACCCAAATCGAGTCGTTCCCTGTCAGACTGGGGAAGACCATGTATAAAATCCATCGCTATATCGTCAAACTTCCACTCCGGCACCGGGAGTGGCTGTAACAATCCTGCGGGGTTCCTGCACTCCGCCTTCACCAACTGACACGCCTCGCAATGGGTCACGAAGTACGTAATGTCCTTCTTCATGCCCGGCCAAAACATCGTCCTCTTCAAATCAGCGGTCATCTTTGTGATCCCTGGGTGTACCGAGTACCGGCTGCAATGCGCCTCCATCATAATATCCTCTCGGATCTGGCCTCCTGCGGGTATATATACTCTGCCTCTGAAGTGGAGCAAACCATCTCTCAGGGAGTAATCTCCTGTCGAACCTTCCTCCAAAGCTCGGAACATCGGCTCCGCCCACGCATCTGTCCTCTGTCCGTCCCGAATGCGATCCCGAATATCGTCAATGGCCACTATCGATGCCAGATACTCCCTATACAGATCTGGGTCATCCTCGGACACTAGGGATATCTGCATATCTCTGAATGACTGGACTAACTCCATGGACATAACCTGGGGCCCAGCTTCGGAAGTGGCAGCTCTCCGGCTCAACGCGTCGGCCACCACGTTTGCCTTCCCTGGGTGGTAGTGCATCTCATACTGATAATCTGCTAAGAACTCCACCCAACGCCTCTGTCTGATATTCAGCTCCTTCTGCGTGTCCACGTATTTCAGGTTCTTGTGATCGGAGAAGATATCGCAGTGGACTCCATAAAGATAATGGCGCCAGACCTTCAGAGCAAAAACGACCGCTCCCATCTCGAGGTCGTGCACCGGGTAGTTCCTCTCATGGGTCTTCAGCTGGCGGGAGGCATATGCTATGACATGTCCGTTCTGCATCAGCATTGCTCCCATCCCTTGGTATGATGCGTCGGTATACACCTGGAATCCTTCCTTTCCGGATGGAAGGGCCAGAATAGGGGCAGAGATGAGTCGGTACTTCAGCTCCTGGAAAGCCGCCTGGCACTGCGGGGTCCAAACGAAAGGTGCCTCCTTCTTCGTCAAAGATGTGAGGGGGAGGGCAATCCGAGAGAACCCCTCCACGAACTTCCGGTAATAGCCGGCAAGTCCCAAGAAACTTCGCACATCGGTGGCTGTCTTCAATTGCGGCCAATCTCGAACTGCTCGAATCTTTGCCGGATCCACTGCCAACCTGGCTCCGCTGATAATGTGGCCCAGGAAGGCCACCTCCTTCAACCAGAACTGACACTTGCTGAATTTGGCATAAAGGCGATGCTCCCGCAACCTCTCCAAGGTCAGTGCCAGATGCCGAGTGTGCTCCTCCTCCGTCCTAGAGTAGATCAGGATGTCGTCTATGAACACTATGACGAACACATCCAAGTAGGCCTCGAAAACCCGGTTCATGAGACTCATGAACGCCGACGGAGCATTCGTGAGCCCAAAGGGCATCACGGTGAACTCATACAGGCCATATCTGCTACTAAAGGCCGTCTTCGGGATATCCTCCTCCTGGATCCGCAGCTGGTAGTATCCTGATCTCAAGTCCAGCTTCGAGAAATAATGGGCCCCCTCCAGCTGGTCGAATAATTCGTCTATCCGTGGGAGCGGATAGGTATTCCGGACGGTCAGCCTGTTTAGTGCTCGATAATCGATGCACAGGCGGAGTGTCCCATCCTTCTTCTTCATGAACAGGACCGGTGCTCCCCATGGCGAGGAACTCGGTCTAGCAAAACCTGCCTCAATTAATTCCTGCAACTGAGTCCGAAACTCTGCCAACTCCTTTGGGGCCATCCGATAAGGGGCCCTAGACGCCGGCTTGGCTCCCGGCACAAGCTGTATCTGAAAATCCTGCTCTCGGTGTGGAGGTAGTCCTGGCAGTTTCTCCGGAAAGATGTCAGCGAAATCTCGCACCACCGGGATGTCTGTCACCGACTCCTTAACCTCCGCCATCTCAAATAGAATCTGATAGACCTCCTCTCCCTGCAGATGGGCCTTAACGGCCTGTACCGAAGATAAGAGTATACGAGAGACAGGTCTTATACCTTCGATGGTAATGAAAGAGTCCCCGTGTCTCACGGTGATCCTCTTTGCCTGGCAGTCAATCTGGGCATAGTTCCAGTGCAGCAATGCCATGCCCAGGATCAGGTCGTAGTCCGTCAGCTTCAAAATCGTCGTTGGAGCCTCGAACGCTTTTCCACCAATTTCTGCCTCCATATTGCAGTGATCCATGGTAAGGAGCTCAGATCCATCTGGCAGTCGCACTCTCATCCTCGAGCCTGTGAACCGCTCCACACCCTCCAGTCCTTCTACGAACCTCTCCGACACAAAGGTGTGAGTAGCTCCAGTATCAAACAGCGTGCGGGTCGGCTTGCCGCTGATGAAGACTATACCTGGGGTGATTAAATATCTTAGGGTTCTATAAAGAATTTTCTTTCCTTGTTAATCTATCTAGTGCGGTTCTGAGTTTTAACAACTTAAAGGGAAATTCTATGAAAATAAAGAAGCATTGCTGCGTACCTGCTATGACCTGCTCCGGATTTTGAGGCTGCGCAAGGTCCAAAGCATATACCTGCTCTCTTTCCTGTCTACGATCTCCCCACTGGTATCCACGACCACGGCCGCGTCCTCGGCCTCCGTAATGCTGAGCTGGTGGGCCGCCCTGATGTGGTGGAGGTGGTGCCCCCCTCATGGGGCAGTTCCTCCAAATGTGCCCAATCTGATGACAAAGAAAACACTCTGGCGGGGGATATGCCATTCCCCCGGGTCTCGGCATCTCCTGCATCCGAAGAGGGGGAGGGGCTAATACCACCTGTTCCCTCGGCTCCTGCCTCACGTCCTGACGAGGCTGGTCCTCTGTCCTCCTCCCCTCTGGTACAGGACCCCGCCGCTGGTCATTCCTACCTCTCCGTCCCTGATCCTCTGCTGGCCGCTTCCGGCCCCGGGTGGCGTGCCAATCTGCCTCAATCCTTTTGGCCATCTCCAAGATCCGGGAGATGGGCCCGTCAGATACGAACAACAGAGCCTCCCTCAAGTCCTCCCGTAGGCCCTTATAGAACCTCCTGATATACCCTGCCTCGTCCAGCTGGTAGGAATCTGCGTATCGAGCCAGATGGTTAAACTCTCGATGGTACTCCACCACGGTCCGGGTACCCTGCTTCAGCTGTAAGAACCGCTCCTCCAAATCATCCCTAGCCGACTGCGGAACGAAATGCTCCAGCAGTGCGGCCCTGAACTCCTCCCAAGTAACCTCCGCAACCTCCCTATCAGCAAAGGTCATGTCCAACAGCGTCTTCCACCACCTTTTTGCATGGGACTCTAGGCAGGAGACCACCAGAGCCACCCTCTCCTCCCATGGACACCGAATCCCGGTCAGCATCTCGTACATGATATCTAGCCACTCTTCCGTTCGAACAGCCGACTCTGTCCCCAAATAGGACGGGGGAGCCAGTCCTCGGAAGATGCTTAGCCAGTTGGCCCCCGGATTTGGCTGCGGGGCCGGAACCTGCTGGGCCCTGAAGGCTTCCAGAATGGCAGTCAGGGTCTGCCCCATGTCTGACTGAAGGAAAGGAGTGGGGGCCGGTGGGGGTGGCGCAACATCATGAGCCTGTTGAACTCCACCTTGTGGCGTAGTCCGTGCTGGAGGCTGCGTAACAAAAACACGCGCTGAGAAAACGTTCAAATATTACATAAAGGTGGACAAATTATATGTGATCCCCATATGGGCACACCACTGCTTCCGCTGCTTAGTTTGTCCCCAAACTAAACTCGAGCGGGGGGTGACCTAGGGTTTGTGGACTGCTACTTCCTTCTGATCGATGTTTCCTCTGATACCACTTGTAAGACCCCCTTTTTTTTTCTTTTTCAACCACCGGGGTCTTAGGCCCAGAACCGCCGCTTTGCGGTGACTCCTTCACGTCCTGAAGGATCATCACCACAAGGCGCCGATTCTGCCGGCCAATTCGATCACAGAAAAGTAGCACAATATAACAGTAAGAGCAATGCAGTCCACAAAAATAAAGTCACATATATATAATAAAGCTCCACGAAGGGAGTGTCCACAGAAACATCAGAGTGCAGCATAATGTAAAACTAGAATTAAGGGCATAAGCCCTGTACATCAGAGTCCTCACTACAATATCACTCATGCGGAAGCAAACACTAGAAACTACTCAGGGTCGAGACTCACGGTGCCGGCTGTGTGAACTCCGGAGCTAGACTGCCCCATCTCTAGGCGCACCGATCTCTGGGGCTGCTCCTCCATGCTGGGCTCCACGATCCCCTAAATGATGCGGTTCGAAAACCGTTAGTCATAAAGACTAAGCCCTATCATCCCCTACCCCTTCCCCCATGGCTCCTAGGTACCGAGCGGAGAGGAAGAAAGGGAAGGACATGAAGGTAGAGATTAAACATGAAACAGATGGCAGCGGAAACTAATCTAGCAAGTTGTATTAGGTGAGCAGTTAATAAATTGTTATAATAGGTCTAGCAGTAAGAAAAGCAATTATATGAATTTAAACCTTCACTTATGCGAGAACACATAAGCAAAAGGGATCTTTTGCAAGGCTCCCATCGTATAGAGTGTCCCATACCACTTATACGTTGGGTGTCGGTTATCAAACAGCAATGGTTGTTATATATTGAAATTAACCTTTGATTTATAAACTTGCCCACACAAGCTTATAGACCAAGGGGTCGTTTTGCAGGTCCTAATGTATAAGCGTCCCATACCACTTATACTTTAGGTGTCAGGGTTAAATGAATCGATTATGCTATGACATGCTAGTGGGTATGATGAAACATGCAGTGCAACTCACACACCCGACTCTGTGCACACAGACCTTTAGTTCCCCCTTTCGGAGCCGTTACCTCCCAGGATACCTCCGTAGTGGCAGACGGAAGCGGTGGGTTGGGCCTCGCCCACCTCCAAAACCAGTAAAAGCACCACTGGTCTGACCTATCGTACGCCTCAACGCTTGGTGCACTAAGCGGACGCCTGCGTACTCTTGCCGGCTGGCGCACCGGACTTCAGTTGGCGAAGTGCTAACCACCTCACCGAGTCAACGATATCGGTGTCGGTGCAATCGAACTCCCCGATCTCGAAAGACCCACCACCTTAACTTTTCCTATTTTATGCACATGCAAGTTTAATCGTAAGCACACAAAAACCGAGCCGAAGCTCCCCGGACCAAAACGTCCGTCTCCCAACCAACCGAGCCGAAGCTCCCCGGACCATCCCGTCCGTCTCCAAACCAACCGAGCTGAAGCTCCCCGGACCATCCCGTCCGTCTCTAAACCAACCGAGCCGAAGCTCTCATCAATCTTCATGTGCCAACAGTGTTTGTGAAAAGTGCAATCCTAGTTACTAAGTTATTCTTGTCGATTTGTTATTACAGTTTACGTTAGCCCAGGACTGCCCCCGGTATACCCCGTGAAGGGCTCTCAATGGGCACTAGGAACCAAGACGGCGGCATTACGGCCCGAAGTTCCCTTTCGCAAGGCACTTAATATTATTGGTTTATTTCCCTTAACCCATTCCTTTCTCACATTACGATAGACTATCCTAGGGTGATTTTTAAACCTTCCACTCTTCGGGGAAGACGATCTTTCGCCAAACCCGAGCACCTCTTAACTCTAGCTATCACTACTACTCTCTACTCTTCATATTTTCCTATTGTAATTTCCTCCACAAATGTCCACCCAGACAAAATGTTTAACTCCAAAAACTTCCTCAGATCAAGTCCTATTGCATTTCTCAAATTGCTATATGCAGACCGATCTAGGCTACATGACGAACCGGTTATGCAATGATCCATTACTCATCCAAATGCCCTAAATTATTTACTGGAGACTTACCATGACATAAATGACCTAAATCCAGAAAATGGAAATTTTCCTAATTTATTTGGCATTTAATTAAATTCCTCGAAAATCCCAAGGACTACCGGTTTGAACATGAACTACCCTAAGTTCTCATGCAAGATGTCCAGCAAATTTATGATAAATACTAGGTTACCTCAATAGGTTAAATCCTAAGTATCATAATTTTTCAATCATCAAAATGACATGAAAGCTATTTTAGAAATAATCTCTAACTTCTATTGTTTATGAAGCAAGTACAGAAAATATTCTTCCAAAAATTATAAATAATTCACGACATGCAGATAAAGGCCTAAAATTAGCACTGGCCAAGTTTCATAATTTTCCAGCAAGTATTTTATCCATAATTAATTTTTAAACATAAAAGCCCTTTCTATCATCTGTGAATAAGGTACTAGATTTACTCAACATAAAATTCTATAAAAATCCAGGGATTATTGTGCTACTAATCAAGATCTAAATCCAGAATTTCAACTGATTATAATTAATTTAAAACCTCCAAATAATTGAAACAATAAATCGGGCAATTATTCCTTTAACACATGAAGTATAACATTTATTAATCATATAATTCCAGAAGATTTACTTTAAGTATAAAACATCCTAAAACTCCCTTGTCCTGAGTTTCACAATTTTTGGATTAGATTTAGTGCTTAAAATAACTAAATTACATTTTTATCCTAATCCGACATCTCAACTTTCGAGGTACCTAATTACCTCCAATTCCTTCACTATTTCAACCAGAGGGTTTTCATCATATCATCCCCCTCTCCTCCAAATTTCAAGGGCATACAAGAGCTTTTGCTCCTATGTCCTTCACAAATCTCAAACTCCCACCCGTTGGATTTGAGCCAATCTCTTAGGGTAAAATCCACCCTAAGCCACACCATGTTACCCAAGAGGGTAGACATAGACTCAACAAATCAGTGCCCAACAACTTCAGCCTCTTTTGAGGAGATTTGTCCACTCCAACTCCAATCGTACTTTTCCCCAAAGTACCCCTCACCAAGACATATCTAGGACTTGATACTTCCCTATTCAAAACTCGACCAATCGAGTTGAAATTTTGTACAGATCTTAATATTGATGCCAGGGACCACCACCCAAAATTTAGGGGAGTTTGGACTTAATTTCATCTCCTAATTAATTTTATATTGTTTATTAAATTTTTACAAAAACTTTAGGCAAAAGTTCTCCAAAAATTCTCATTTTTGGACAGCCTCTCGATATACATATTATAGACCTCCAGTCCAAATTTCAAGTCATTTGGACATATTATGAACCGTGGGCAACCATTTTAATTTCTGGTTAGCCTAGGTCTTGATCCCACCAAAATGAGTGCTGTGTTCAAACCACTCACCCAAATTGAATAAAATCAATTTTAAATTAAAGTAGACCCCGAGGGCTACAACTTTTGTGTCTGGTCATTTTTCCTAAAACGGCCTCTACGTGCCTCGTTTCGCAGCCTCAACATATATCCAAATAATCTATTTTTCCATATGTAATATATAATAATCTTTATATTATAAAATTATTTCTACTGTTCATCTTCTACATGAACCCGAAAACCAGACACAGAAAAATCATTTTTCCTGTAGGCATTCTGTGATCCGTCGCCGGCCGTTCGGTCACTTCCCTGGCCAGCCACCACCACCACCACCTCTGTTGAGGCGATGGCTATCGGTCGGCGGGGGTTTGGCCGCCGGAGGTGGCGGTTTCCGGCGAACTCAAAATACCTTTTTCATGGTTTTTCCATGAAAACGAGAGACGGGTCCGGCTCCGTTGAGCGCGAACCTCCTTTCTAAGAATCCTAAGATCTACCCATGAAAGAGAAGGAGCAGAGGAGGACCTTGTTCGCAGTTTGAAGGCGAGAAGAACGTCGGGGTGCCATGGCACGGTGGTGGCGTTTGCTGAACTTCTCCTACAGCAAGAACAAAGGTCTGATCCGATTACTTGAGCGTGTAACCTTCTCCTCTTTCACCAGGTGGGCTTTTATAAGTCAGGAAGTGGGAAGGTGAATGGGTAAATCCTTAATGGCCATGAAGGCTCCTCCCCTTAACGCTTCGGTTATGATGCAGGGATAAGAAACGGTGGAAAACTGAACCGGTGTGTCCAGCTGGCGGTTTTCTATTGGACCACCTTTTCCTCATTTATTATATAATTATAGAAGGAAAACGGCCGGTAGTTACTCCTGGTGTAACTTCCCACACCAGCATTTATTACCACGCGTGTTAGAATAATTTCGGGCCTGAACCGTCGTTTCGGCCAATGTCACGGGCGTGACACATAGGTCACGGGCGTGACAGGCCCGGATAGCCAATTCTGGGTTCGACGATCGTCGAACTAAGATCGACGATCGTCGATGGATGGTCACGGGCGTGACACCTTAGGTCACGGGCGTGACAGTCCCAAACGGCAGATTTTGGGTCGACGATCGTCGAATTGAGATCGACGATCGTCGAAGGCTGGTCACGCCCTAGGTCACGGGCGTGTCCTCCAGGTCACGGGCGTGACATGCCCGAACGGCAAATTTCGAGGTCGACGATCGTCGAATTGAGATCGACGATCGTCGAAGGCTGGTCACGCCCTAGGTCACGGGCGTGACACTCATGTCACGGGCGTGACATGCCCGGGCCGTAAGGTCGACGATCGTCTCACGGCGATCGACGATCGTCGATGGGGTCACGCCCATAGTCACGGGTGTGACACCTTGGTCACGGGCGTGACATGCCCGGACAGCACGTTCGACGATCGTCTCGTGGAGATCGACGATCGTCGAAGTAGTCACGCCCAGGTCACGGGCGTGACGGGTCGGTCACGGGCGTGACCAACCCTTGACCCGAAAACTCGGTCGATTTATTTTCACTTTTTGTGCTCCCTGGGGTTCTGACTCGACCAACCGACTCCTAGGGGTCTAGCCGGAAATGGGATGTTACAAATCCCAATAAACAAAACAAAAATTTCGTCCCCGAAATTGAGGTTGAGCCTACGGGGATTCCTATCGGAATAAATTAAACTTGTAACATCCCATACGATCTTTCTATTGGGTTCAGGCGACTGTTCGTTTGATAACTAAGACAATCTCCCCAATAAACAAAAGATTAGCCCCTACCTTTCTGATTAAGTGCGCATGCCTAGGTCCTGGATTTTCCGTATCTAGTCTTAACATTCCAAAACAAGAAGGCAATCTATAGTATACCGAGAGGTGGTGAGATGTACCTGACTGAACAACTCCGGGTATCTTTGCCTCATCAGATCCTGCGGTTCCCAGGTGTGCTCCTCCTGACCGTGATTTCTCCACAGAACCTTGACTAAGGGGATCTTCTTGCGGCGCAAGATCCGCACTCCTTTGTCGTCGATCCGAACCGGCTCCAAGTGAACAGATCGGTCTGAAGCTACCGGCCCTTCGGTGGTCAAAATTTGCTGCTCCGGGCGTAGTAGAGCCCTTCTCAGCGAAGAGATGTGGAAGACGTCGTGTAGAGCTGCCAGCTCCGGTGGCAACTCTAGCCTGTAGGCTAGGGGTCCGATCCACTCTAGGATCCGGTAAGGGCCCATATACCTAGGGCTGAGTTTCTTCCTCCGACCGCGCACCCGTGAGACTCCGTGCATGGGCCGGATCTTCAAGAACACTCGATCCCCTACCCGAAACTCCACCTGACGATGTCGGGCGTCATAGTATTTAGCCTGTCTGCTCTGCGCCTCCAACATCCTATCTCTGATCAGTCTCACCTGAGCCTCGGTGTCTTCAACGAAATCCGATCCCAGCAGCTTCGGATCCTCGTCTTGAACCCAAGAAAGCGGGGTCCTACATTTTCTTCCATACAGGGCTTCATAAGGTGCCATCCTGATGCTGGACTGGTAGCTATTATTATAGGAGAACTCGACCAACGGTAACATCTTCTCCCATGGCTCCCCTCGGTCCAGTATACACAGCCGTAGTAAATCCTCCAAGGTCCGGTTGGTACGCTCGGTCTGCCCGTCCGTCTGAGGGTGGAAGGCCGTGCTAAAAGTCAACCGGGTGCCCAAATATGCCTGCACTGACCGCTACTCCCTGGATGTAAACCGTCCATCGCGGTCCGACACTATCGTCCGGGGCACGCCATGATATCGGACATACTGCTCCACAAACTTCCGTACCAGCACTCCCACCGAGTCATCCTTCCTGATCGGTACAAAGCGGGCCACCTTCGTCAACCGATCGACAATCACCCAAATCGAGTCGTTCCCCGTCCGAGACCGGGGAAGACCATGTATAAAATCCATCGCTATATCGTCAAACTTCCACTCCGGCACCGGGAGTGGCTGTAACAATCCTGCGGGGTTCCTGCACTCCGCCTTCACCAACTGACACGCCTCGCAATGGGTCACGAAGTACGTAATGTCCTTCTTCATGCCCTGCCAAAACATCGTCCTCTTCAAATCAGCGGTCATCTTTGTGATCCCTGGGTGTACCGAGTACCGGCTGCAATGCGCCTCCATCATAATATCCTCTCGGATCTGGCCTCCTGCGGGTATATATACTCTGCCTCTGAAGTGGAGCAAACCATCTCTCAGGGAGTAATCTCCTGTCGAACCTTCCTCCAAAGCTCGGAACATCGGCTCCGCCCACGCATCTGTCCTCTGTCCGTCCCGAATGCGATCCCGAATATCGTCAATGGCCACTATCGATGCCAGATACTCCCTATACAGATCTGGGTCATCCTCGGTCACTAGGGATATCTGCATATCTCTGAATGACTGGACTAACTCCATGGACATAACCTGGGGCCCAGCTTCGGAAGTGGCAGCTCTCCGGCTCAACGCGTCGGCCACCACGTTTGCCTTCCCTGGGTGGTAGTGCATCTCATACTGATAATCTGCTAAGAACTCCACCCAACGCCTCTGTCTGATATTCAGCTCCTTCTGCGTGTCCACGTATTTCAGGTTCTTGTGATCGGAGAAGATATCGCAGTGGACTCCATAAAGATAATGGCGCCAGACCTTCAGAGTAAAAACGACCGCTCCCATCTCGAGGTCGTGCACCGGGTAGTTCCTCTCATGGGTCTTCAGCTGGCGGAAGGCATATGCTATGACATGTCCGTTCTGCATCAGCACCGCTCCCATCCCTTGGTATGATGCGTCGGTATACACCTGGAATCCTTCCTTTCCGGATGGAAGGGCCAGAATAGGGGCAGAGATGAGTCGGTCCTTCAGCTCCTGGAAAGCCGCCTGGCACTGCGGGGTCCAAACGAAAGGTGCCTCCTTCTTCGTCAAAGATGTGAGGGGGAGGGCAATCCGAGAGAACCCCTCCACGAACTTCCGGTAATAGCCGGCAAGTCCCAAGAAACTTCGCACATCGGTGGCTGTCTTCAATTGCGGCCAATCTCGAACTGCTCGAATCTTTGCCGGATCCACTGCCAACCCGGCTCCGCTGATAATGTGGCCCAGGAAGGCCACCTCCTTCAACCAGAACTGACACTTGCTGAATTTGGCATAAAGGCGATGCTCCCGCAACCTCTCCAAGGTCAGTGCCAGATGCCGAGTGTGCTCCTCCTCCGTCCTAGAGTAGATCAGGATGTCGTCTATGAACACTATGACGAACACATCCAAGTAGGCCTCGAAAACCCGGTTCATGAGACTCGTGAACGCCGACGGAGCATTCGTGAGCCCAAAGGGTATCACGGTGAACTCATACAGGCCATATCTGCTACTAAAGGCCGTCTTCGGGATATCCTCCTCCTGGATCCGCAGCTGGTAGTATCCTGATCTCAAGTCCAGCTTCGAGAAATAATGGGCCCCCTCCAGCTGGTCGAATAATTCGTCTATCCGTGGGAGCGGATAGGTATTCCGGACGGTCAGCCTGTTTAGTGCTCGATAATCGATGCACAGGCGGAGTGTCCCATCCTTCTTCTTCACGAACAGGACCGGTGCTCCCCATGGCGAGGAACTCGGTCTAGCAAAACCTGCCTCAATTAATTCCTGCAAATGAGTCCGAAACTCTGCCAACTCCTTTGGGGCCATCCGATAAGGGGCCCTAGACGCTGGCTTGGCTCCCGGCACAAGCTGTATCTGAAAATCCTGCTCTCGGTGTGGAGGTAGTCCTGGCAGTTTCTCCGGAAAGATGTTAGCGAAATCTCGCACCACCGGGATGTCTGTCACCGACTCCTTAACCTCCGCCATCTCAAATAGAATCTGATAGACCTCCTCTCCCTGCAGATGGGCCTTAACGGCCTGTACCGAAGATAAGAGTATACGAGAGACAGGTCTTATACCTTCGATGGTAATAAAAGAGTCCCCGTGTCTCACGGTGATCCTCTTTGCCTGGCAGTCAATCTGGGCATAGTTCCAGTGCAGCCATGCCATGCCCAGGATCAGGTCGTAGTCCGTCAGCTTCAAAATCGTCGCTGGAGCCTCGAACGCTTTTCCACCAATTTCTGCCTCCATATTGCAGTGATCCGTGGTAAGGAGCTCAGATCCATCTGGCAGTCGCACTCTCATCCTCGAGCCTGTGAACCGCTCCACACCCTCCAGTCCTTCTACGAACCTCTCCAACACAAAGGAGTGAGTAGCTCCAATATCGAACAGCGTGCGGGTCGGCTTGCCGCTGATGAAGAATATACCTGGGGTGATTAAATATCTTAGGGTTCTATAAAGAATTTTCTTTCCTTGTTAATCTATCTAGTGCGGTTCTGAGTTTTAACAACTTAAAGGGAAATTCTATGAAAATAAAGAAGCATTGCTGCGTACCTGCTATGACCTGCTCCGGATTTCGAGGCTGCGCAAGGTCCAAAGCATATACCTGCTCTCTTTCCTGTCTACGATCTCCCCACTGGTATCCACGACCACGGCCGCGTCCTCGGCCTCCGTAATGCTGAGCTGGTGGGCCGCCCTGATGTGGTGGAGGTGGTGCCCCCCTCATGGGGCAGTTCCTCCGAATGTGCCCAATCTGATGACAAAGAAAACACTCTGGCGGGGGATACGCCATTCCCCCGGGTCTCGGCATCTCCTGCATCCGAAGAGGGGGAGGGGCTAATACCACATGTTCCCTCGGCTCCTGCCTCACGTCCTGACGAGGCTGGTCCTCTGTCCTCCTCCCCTCTGGTACAGGACCCCGCCGCTGGTCATTCCTACCTCTCCGTCCCTGATCCTCTGCTGGCCGCTTCCAGCCCCGGGTGGCGTGCCAATCTGCCTCAATCCTTTTGGCCATCTCCAAGATCCGGGAGATGGGCCCGTCAGATACGAACAACAGAGCCTCCCTCAAGTCCTCCCGTAGGCCCTTATAGAACCTCCTGATATACCCTGCCTCGTCCAGCTGGTAGGAATCTGTGTATCGAGCCAGATGGTCAAACTCTCGATGGTACTCCACCACGGTCCGGGTACCCTGCTTCAGCTGTAAGAACCGCTCCTCCAAATCATCCCTAGCCGACTGCGGAACGAAATGCTCCAGCAGTGCGGCCCTGAACTCCTCCCAAGTAACCTCCGCAACCTCCCTATCAGCAAAGGTCGTGTCCAACAGCGTCTTCCACCACCTCTTTGCATGGGACTCTAGGCAGGAGACCACCAGAGCCACCCTCTCCTCCCATGGACACCGAATCCCGGTCAGCATCTCGTACATGATATCTAGCCACTCTTCCGTCCGAACAGCCGACTCTGTCCCCAAATAGGACGGGGGAGCCAGTCCTCGGAAGATGCTTAGCCAGTTGGCCCCCGGATTTGGCTGCGGGGCCGGAACCTGCTGGGCCCTGAAGGCTTCCAGAATGGCAGTCAGGGTCTGCCCCATGTCTGACTGAAGGAAAGGAGTGGGGGCCGGTGGGGGTGGCGCAACATCCTGAGTCTGTTGAACTCCACCTTGTGGCGTAGTCCGTGCTGGAGGCTGCGTAACAAAAACACGCGCTGAGAAAACGTTCAAATATTACATAAAGGTGGACAAATTATATGTGATCCCCATATGGGCACACCACTGCTTCCGCTGCTTAGTTTGTCCCCAAACTAAACTCGAGCGGGGGGTGACCTAGGGTTTGTGGACTGCTACTTCCTTCTGATCGATGTTTCCTCTGATACCACTTGTAAGACCCCCTTTTTTTTTCTTTTTCAACCACCGGGGTCTTAGGCCCAGAACCGCCGCTTTGCGGTGACTCCTTCACGTCCTGAAGGATCATCACCACAAGGCGCCGATTCTGCCGGCCAATTCGATCACAGAAAAGTAGCACAATATAACAGTAAGAGCAATGCAGTTCACAAAAATAAAGTCACATATATATAATAAAGCTCCACGAAGGGAGTATCCACAGAAACATCAGAGTGCAGCATAATGTAAAACTAGAATTAAGGGCATAAGCCCTGTACATCAGAGTCCTCACTACAATATCACTCATGCGGAAGCAAACACTAGAAACTACTCAGGGTCAAGACTCACGGTGCCGGCTGTGTGAACTCCGGAGCTAGACTGCCCCATCTCTAGGCGCACCGATCTCTGGGGCTGCTCCTCCATGCTGGGCTCCACGATCCCCTAAATGATGCGGTTCGAAAACCGTTAGTCATAAAGACTAAGCCCTATCATCCCCTACCCCTTCCCCCATGGCTCCTAGGTACCGAGCGGAGAGGAAGAAAGGGAAGGACATGAAGGTAGAGATTAAACATGAAACAGATGGCAGCGGAAACTAATCTAGCAAGTTGTATTAGGTGAGCAGTTAATAAATTGTTATAATAGGTCTAGCAGTAAGAAAAGCAATTATATGAATTTAAACCTTCACTTATGCGAGAACACATAAGCAAAAGGGATCTTTTGCAAGGCTCCCATCGTATAGAGTGTCCCATACCACTTATACGTTGGGTGTCGGTTATCAAACAGCAATGGTTGTTATATATTGAAATTAACCTTTGATTTATAAACTTGCCCACACAAGCTTATAGACCAAGGGGTCGTTTTGCAGGTCCTAATGTATAAGCGTCCCATACCACTTATACTTTAGGTGTCAGGGTTAAATGAATCGATTATGCTATGACATGCTAGTGGGTATGATGAAACATGCAGTGCAACTCACACACCCGACTCTGTGCACACAGACCTTTAGTTCCCCCTTTCGGAGCCGTTACCTCCCAGGATACCTCCGTAGTGGCAGACAGAAGCGGTGGGTTGGGCCTCGCCCACCTCCAAAACCAGTAAAAGCACCACTGGTCTGACCTATCGTACGCCTCAACGCTTGGTGCACTAAGCGGACGCCTGCGTACTCTTGCCGGCTGGCGCACCGGACTTCAGTTGGCGAAGTGCTAACCACCTCACCGAGTCAACGATATCGGTGTCGGTGCAATCGAACTCCCCGATCTCGAAAGACCCACCACCTTAACTTTTCCTATTTTATGCACATGCAAGTTTAATCGTAAGCACACAAAAACCGAGCCGAAGCTCCCCGGACCAAAACGTCCGTCTCCCAACCAACCGAGCCGAAGCTCCCCGGACCATCCCGTCCATCTCCAAACCAACCGAGCCGAAGCTCCCCGGACCATCCCGTCCGTCTCTAAACCAACCGAGCCGAAGCTCTCATCAATCTTCCTGTGCCAACAGTGTTTGTGAAAAGTGCAATCCTAGTTACTAAGTTACTCTTGTCGATTTGTTATTACAGTTTACGTTAGCCCAGGACTGCCCCCGGTATACCCCGTGAAGGGCTCTCAAGGGGCACTAGGAACCAAGACGGCGGCATTACGGCTCGAAGTTCCCTTTCGCAAGGCACTTAATATTATTGGTTTATTTCCCTTAACTCATTCCTTTCTCACATTACGATAGACTATCCTAGGGTGATTTTTAAACCTTCCACTCTTCGGGGAAGACGATCTTTCGCCAAACCCGAGCACCTCTTAACTCTAGCTATCACTACTACTCTCTACTCTTCATATTTTCCTATTGTAATTTCCTCCACAAATGTCCACCCAGACAAAATGTTTAACTCCAAAAACTTCCTCAGATCAAGTCCTATTGCATTTCTCAAATTGCTATATGCAGACCGACCTAGGCTACATGACGAACCGGTTATGCAATGATCCATTACTCATCCAAATGCCCTAAATTATTTACTGGAGACTTACCATGACATAAATGACCTAAATCCAGAAAATGGAAATTTTCCTAATTTATTTGGCATTTAATTAAATTCCTCGAAAATCCCAAGGACTACCAGTTTGAACATGAACTACCCTAAGTTCTCATACAAGATGTCCAGCAAATTTATGATAAATACTAGGTTACCTCAATAGGTTAAATCCTAAGTATCATAATTTTTCAATCATCAAAATGACATGAAAGCTATTTTAGAAATAATCTCTAACTTCTATTGTTTATGAAGCAAGTACAGAAAATATTCTTCCAAAAATTATAAATAATTCACGACATGCAGATAAAGGCCTAAAATTAGCACTGGCCAAGTTTCATAATTTTCCAGCAAGTATTTTATCCATAATTAATTTTTAAACATAAAAGCCCTTTCTATCATCTGTGAATAAGGTACTAGATTTACTCAACATAAAATTCTATAAAAATCCAGGGATCATTGTGCTACTAATCAAGATCTAAATCCAGAATTTCAACTGATTATAATTAATTTAAAACCTCCAAATAATTGAAACAATAAATCGGGCAATTATTCCTTTAACACATGAAGTATAACATTTATTAATCATATAATTCCAGAAGATTTACTTTAAGTATAAAACATCCTAAAACTCCCTTGTCCTGAGTTTCACAATTTTTGGATTAGATTTAGTGCTTAAAATAACTAAATTACATTTTTATCCTAATCCGACATCTCAACTTTTGAGGTACCTAATTACCTCCAATTCCTTCACTATTTCAACCAGAGGGTTTTCATCATATCATCCCCCTCTCCTCCAAATTTCAAGGGCATACAAGAGCTTTTGCTCCTATGTCCTTCACAAATCTCAAACTCCCACCCGTTGGATTTGAGCCAATCTCTTAGGGTAAAATCCACCCTAAGCCACACCATGTTACCCAAGAGGGTAGACATAGACTCAACAAATCAGTGGCCAACAACTTCAGCCTCTTTTGAGGAGATTTGTCCACTCCAACTCCAATCGTACTTTTCCCCAAAGTACCCCTCACCAAGACATATCTAGGACTTGATACTTCCCTATTCAAAACTCGACCAATCGAGTTGAAATTTTGTACAGATCTTAATATTGATGCCAGGGACCACCACCCAAAATTTAGGGGAGTTTGGACTTAATTTCATCTCCTAATTAATTTTATATTGTTTATTAAATTTTTACAAAAACTTTAGGCAAAAGTTCTCCAAAAATTCTCATTTTTGGACATCCTCTCGATATACATATTATAGACCTCCAGTCCAAAATTCAAGTCATTTGGACATATTATGAACCGTGGGCAACCATTTTAATTTCTGGTTAGCCTAGGTCTTGATCCCACCAAAATGAGTGCTGTGTTCAAACCACTCACCCAAATTGAATAAAATTAATTTTAAATTAAAGTAGACCCCGAGGGCTACAACTTTTGTGTCTGGTCATTTTTCCTAAAACGGCCTCTACGTGCCTCGTTTCGCAGCCTCAACATATATCCAAATAATCTATTTTTCCATATGTAATATATAATAATCTTTATATTATAAAATTATTTCTATTGTTCATCTTCTACATGAACCCGAAAACCAGACACAGAAAAATCATTTTTCCTGTAGGCATTTCGTGATCCGTCGCCGGCCGTTCGGTCACTTCTCTGGCCAGCCACCACCACCACCACCTCCGTTGAGGCGATGGCTATCGGTCGGCGGGGGTTTGGCCGCCGGAGGTGGCGGTTTCCGGCGAACTCAAAATACCTTTTTCATGGTTTTTCCATGAAAACGAGAGACGGGTCCGGCTCCATTGAGTGCGAACCTCCTTTCTAAGAATCCTAAGATCTACCCATGAAAGAGAAGGAGCAGAGGAGGACCTTGTTCGCGGTTTGAAGGCGAGAAGAACGTCGGGGTGCCATGGCACGGTGGTGGCGTTTGCTGAACTTCTCCTATAGCAAGAACAAAGGTCTGATCCGATTACTTGAGCGTGTAACCTTCTCCTCTTTCACCAGGTGGGCTTTTATAAGTCAGGAAGTGGGAAGGTGAATGGGTAAATCCTTAATGGCCATGAAGGCTCCTCCCCTTAACGCTTCGGTTATGATGCAGGGATAAGAAACGGTGGAAAACTGAACCGGTGTGTCCAGCTGTCGGTTTTCTATTGGACCACCTTTTCCTCATTTATTATATAATTATAGAAGGAAAACGGCCGGTAGTTACTCCTGGTGTAACTTCCCACACCAGCATTTATTACCACGCGTGTTAGAATAATTTCGGGCCTGAACCGTCGTTTCGGCCAATGTCACGGGCGTGACACATAGGTCACGGGCGTGACAGGCCCGGATAGCCAATTCTGGGTTCGACGATCGTCGAACTGAGATCGACGATCGTCGATGGATGGTCACGGGCGTGACACCTTAGGTCACGGGCGTGACAGTCCCAAACGGCAGATTTTGGGTCGACGATCGTCGAATTGAGATCGACGATCGTCGAAGGCTGGTCACGCCCTAGGTCACGGGCGTGTCCTCCAGGTCACGGGCGTGACATGCCCGAACGGCAAATTTCGAGGTCGACGATCGTCGAATTGAGATCGACGATCGTCGAAGGCTGGTCACGCCCTAGGTCACGGGCGTGACATGCCCGGGCCGTAAGGTCGACGATCGTCTCACGGCGATCGACGATCGTCGATGGGGTCACGCCCATAGTCACGGGCGTGACACCTTGGTCACGGGCGTGACATGCCCGGACAGCACGTTTGACGATCGTCTCGTGGAGATCGACGATCGTCGAAGTAGTCACGCCCAGGTCACGGGCGTGACGGGTCGGTCACGGGCGTGACCAACCCTTGACCCGAAAACTCGGTCGATTTATTTTCACTTTTTGTGCTCCCTGGGGTTCTGACTCGACCAACCGACTCCTAGGGGTCTAGCCGGAAATGGGATGTTACACTATGTGACGAATATGGGTGTTACAAATTGGTATCAGACTACTGGTTTCGGTCAAGCTTAAATGAATTCGTGGGCGAATTCACTTTAAGGGGTGGTGAGCACATTTGTGTGCGTCATTGTTATAACATGAAAAGAACCCATGAATGTCCACTTAGGAATGAAAATACACATGTTTGAGAAACCCGCGTGTTCCTATAGTTGCTTTTTGCAATTTTGTTCAGTAGCTTATGGTGTTTTGAACGGTTATAGGTGTCCGGAAGTGGAGCATGGCAGTCTGAACACACGTTTTGTGAGCAAAGTACTGCACCAAGTAACGTTCCTGAGACCCCTACGTCTTTGGAAACTATAATAAGGGTGGTTGAAGCGGTATTCGCTGTGACCAATACACAACATGGAAGTAATGTGCAACCCTTTGTCCCTGAGATGGCCCCAACATCGGGCGGTATGTTGGAGCAAAGGGCATTTGGAGGTCAATTAGGGCAGCAGTTGAGCATGACTGTGGTGCAGGGAGCGCATTCAGTTGACGTGTATTTACAGACGTTCCTTATGATAAGGCGCTACCCAGGCTTTGAATGGGAAAGCGAGCAATCTATAGTTGATAGATTTTATAACGGTCTACTCAGCGAGTTGCATATCCTACTGCTGGGACCAAAGTTATTGGGATTCCGAGCTTTGGTGGAATCGGACAGAGCTTTGGAGGTGGTGTTGGGGAAAACTCACCAAGTACCAGTGGATAGGGTACCAAACCCTACAGATCCTATAAGGACTGCCTACCGAAAGATGCTGAGTAAAGAGGCTAGAACATTTACTAGCCAAACCACTTACAAATGTTATTCTTGTGGCAAGAAAGGGTACTTTGCCAGAGAGTGTTGGGTGGATGTTCAGAAGACAACGAAAGTTGTGGCAGGAGCAGTTGAAGCCTCTGGTGTAAAGGAAACGATGATCAAAATGTCAACCTCAAAATCTGGGTACCGTAGGTGGTACAAGAAGGCTAGGAGGTCGGGTCTAGTCCCTTCCTCTAGCACATCCGGAGCGACTGCAGTCCAAACCCCGGATGCATGCTTTGCTTGTGGAAAGTCGGGGCACTATGCCCGGGATTGTCATAGTGGACGCCTAATATCCGAAAAGAAGTCGGGGGAGATATCTATAGAGAAAGGCAAGGCGTTGGCATCCATCGCATCGCTGTTAACTCCGGCCCAATCGGGAGTGAACATCCTTGGCCAGCAGGAGGCCATGTGGCCGACCGTCGGGATGTCAGGTATGGTTTTCTTGTTGGCAAACTAGTTCCTTATGCCGGATACCTTATGCGTGGTAACTTAGAACTGGAAGTTCTAGGCTTTGTTTTGGAATCTTGGTAATCCGGAGAGAGCATAGTTTCGATACGGGAACTTCACATTTCTGTTATCCGAAGAATCTGTATCGTGCATCGAATTTTTCCCTTCGATGGTAAAGGAATAATTCGGATGGGTTATTGCCCAGTGGTCGTCCAATGCGCGCGGAGATACAGTCTGTGCGGTAAGAGTCTTATTGAAAGTCAAGAACTCGACTTGCTAGCGTCGTTGTTGCCGCTAGTGGAGCTCGACGTCATCTTTGGTATTGACTAGCTTTCGGAGCAGAAGGCTTTTATCATTTGCAACCCTAAAGAGACCTAGCTGGGTGTTGGGCAGGAGACAACGTTTGCGAAATTGAAGGGATCGAGCAGGACACTGACGTCTGCCCTCCCGGTGGTCGAGACAGCTTGTACTGGCGCAAAGCTGTTCTTCACATTAGTGGAGGCTGTAACATCTAAGTCCACTCTGGGTAATATCCCAGTGGTTTGTGAGTATCCCGATGTGTTCCCGAACAATTTCCCTGGAGCCCCACAGTAGCGAGAGATCGATTTTACGATTGAGTTGTGTCAGGTGCCAAACCTGTGTCGCGCTCTCCCTATAGGTTGATGCCTAAGGTGATAGCAGAGTTAAAGGTTCAACTAAAGAAGTTGATGGAGCAAGGGTATGTGCGTCCAAGCTCGTTGCCTTGGAGCGCACCGGTCCTTTTTACTCAGAAGAAGGACGGGAGCTTGCAATTTTGTATCTGTTGCAAAGAGCTGTATAAGTTTGCAGAAATAGAACAAGTGCTCGATCCAAATGATCGATGATCTTTTGATCAGTTAGTCGGGTATTCGGTGGACTCAATAGTGGGTCATAAGTCCGGTTACCCTCATCTGAGAATAAGGGAAAGTGTTATCGCAAAGACGGTGTTAAGCACGAGTGATGAGCAATCCGAGTCTATGATCGTGCTGTCTTGGCAGTCAAGTGTGGCATCAGTGTTCATAGACCGGATGAATGGAACGTTCATGGAGTACCTAGTCCATTTTGTGATTGTCTTCATCGACGACACATTGGGGGTAATTGAAGTGCGTAGGGTATCGCTTCTGAATATCTACTTTTGGTTTTATGGACGCTAAGGAGGAACCATGTATACACTAAGTTCTCCGAACACGAGTCTTGGGTTATCCTCGTAGCGCTCCTCGGTCCTATAGTTGGTATAGTGAGAGTGTGTGGGTCCATCGTTGTTAGTCGCAATACGAGGGTGGCCTGTATTGTCTCGGTAGCGGAAGTCTTGAGTTTCTGGTGTGGTCGGCTACATCAGGCGCTTCGTATAGGACTTCTCGCGGATAGATTTACCCCTCACACCGCTATCAAGGAAAAGCTTAAAAGGTTGTTTTGATGCGCGAG
The DNA here is from genome assembly GCA_039513925.1 of Platanthera zijinensis. NCBI lineage: Eukaryota > Viridiplantae > Streptophyta > Magnoliopsida > Asparagales > Orchidaceae > Platanthera > Platanthera zijinensis. The sequence goes on along the minus strand of CM077091.1, from coordinate 5,643,798 downwards.
TGCGCCCAAATTTTGAAGGGTTAAAGAGTTGGTCAACCACGGCGCCAGTGTTAAGTTCGCCGAGTGGAACCAAAAGCTGTGAGATCTACGACACTGCCTTGGGCAGTGGATTGGACTGCGTGCTGCTACAGCGTGGTAATGTTATGGCTTATGGCTCGCATTAGCTGAAAGAGCACGAGGGGAATTGCCCGGTATGCCATCTGGAGTTAGCGGTCGTGTGTTTTACGCTTAAACTGTGGAGGCATTATTCGTACAGTGCATAAGTCGATGTTTGTACCGATCATAGGAGTCTGATATATCGATTGGATCAAAAGGGTCGGAAATTGAGGCAGCAAAAATGGATGGAGTTCCTGGGGGACTATACGTTCGAAAGTTATTTTGTGTCCGTTGTAAGGCAATATAGTTGCGGATGCGTTGAGACGCAGGGCTTCCGCCCAAGCTAACTAGTTGTAGGTTCATGTTGAGAGTTTGACCCGGGAGTTGGAGATGTTAACTATCTCTTGCGTTGACAAGCAGACTAGCGTCGAAGCGTAATTGAACTGGTCAGAAGACCAGTATGACCTGGATGATCGTATTTGGCAGATTATGTTTTGGGAAGCAGCGTGAAGGAAATCATGAATATAGCTTCGATGCGTCAAAGTCCCAAATCGACGATTGGAGGTGGGATGCCAAGGAAATACAATCGTTTGTGTAGCCCAAGCATGGGTAATCTATGGGTGGAGTTGTGATATGATATACCAAGTACTCAACTCACTTAGGAGTCACGAAGTTGTGCCGATATCTAAAGAAGTGCTCTGGTGGTCAGGACTCTAGAAGGTTGTGGCACTATGTGTGACAAAATGCCAGCCTTGCGCCTTAGTGAAGGCAGAGTGCCAAGAGTCGGGGGATTCTTGAAATCCTTGCCTAGTTCGGAATAGAAGTTTGACTGGACTGTGTGCATGGTTTGCCAAGGTCACAGTTGGGAAGCGACGCCGTGTGGGTGATCGTAGTTGTGTTGAATTTAGTGTCGCACTTCATTCCGCATAGGAAGGATAATTCGGCGGAGTAACTGACAAATGGTTATGAATAACATAGTTAGACTACACAGTGTGCCCCGCAACATCGTGAGCAATCGAGGTGGGCGTTCTACGTCCAATGATTGGAGGTGGTTACAGAAAGTGCTGGAGACTAAGTTGTATTTTAGTCCAGTCTTACATCCGCGGACGGATGAGCAGACCGAGTAGGTCAACAGGACGTTGGAGGACGTGCTTCGCATGTGCGTTCTGGACTTCGGGAAGCAGTGGGAAGGCCATCTATTTTGGTAAAGTTTGCGTACAACTTTAGCTACCAAGCGAGCATACAAATGGCGCCCTTCGAGGCCCTATAAGGTTGAAGTTGTCGCATGCTGTTGTCGTGGCTAGAAACGGATGACATGAAGTTGTATTTAAAACAAGAGGTAGTAAACACAACCCCTTTGGTGCTAACCATATGAGAACTGTTGCTAATCGCTCAGGAGAGGCAGACTAAATACTTTAACGCCACGTATCAGAATGTGGAGTTATCGGATGGCGTATTGGAAGTTATAGTCGTTCAAGAGTGTTTCACGGGAGCGACGCTTGGGGAAGCTGAGCCCGGTATACCTTGGACCACTTGAGATTTCTAAAGCGGTTTGGTGAGGCAGCGCAAGAGCCTTCGAACTTGATCGTGAGTGATCAAGTTTTTGTGGATGAAAGGTTGACGACTAGGGTCAAACCTGTTCGTTTTGGAGACCATGAAGTCGAGCGACTTTGTCTCAAGGAGATCAGGATAGTCATGGTCTGGTGGGACAATTGCGATAGCGAGGAGCTCTCTTAGGAGTGAGAGCAATCTATGCTGGAAGTGTACCCGGAGTTGTTCCGCCTGGGTACCGCTGAGAGTTTCTGTTTTCTCTCCTTTAGTAATTTCGTGTACGAAATTTTTTTAAGAGGGGGAGAGTTGTAACACCCCGAAACTCAAAAGAGGGACGGGTGATGTTTTAAGCCAAGTCTTGGACTTAGAGAAGGTGTCACGGGCGTGTCACGGGCGTGACACGGGCGTGTAACGTGCGTGTTCGGCCACGAGTCATGTGGTCGACGTTTTGACGATCGGCGATCGTCGAGTTGAGGCACACGGCCTGGGACACGGGCGTGTCCCAGGGCGTGTCACGCTAGGGAGTTTTCTGAGTCATGTACACGGGCCATGACACGGGAATAGACACAGGCGTGTCACATGTGACACGGGCGTGTCGGATGTCCGTGTCGTAGGTCGTGTCCTCCTCGGGAAACAAGTGTTGGTAGTTGCACACGGGGCGTGACACGGGGCGTGACACGAGGCGTGACACAGGTCATGACATGGCCGTGTCGTATACAACATGGGCGTGTCGGAGGCCGTGTCAAATGTCGTGTGCTGGTTATCGCGTCGGTCAAGACAGCGAATGGGCAACACGACGCTGGACACGGGCGTGTCGCAGGCCGTGTTCGGCCCAGATTTTCTTATTTTGAGTTCGAATTGTGGTCGTTCGTTTTCTATTGATGGGATCTGACGGTGGGGAGTTTGTTCTGGCGGTTTAAACCCGAAAATAGGGTTACAAACCCTATCATTTCCTTGGGTTCATCTCTCTCTAAATTCTAGAGAGAAGGGAGAGCAAGGAGGAGGAAGAAGACCAAGATCCGGTCACCGGCGGAGCTTCGGAGCTCCAAATCGTGAGCCGTCTTCAGATCCGTGGAGGCAAGGAGATTGCGGTGCTTTTCATCTGGGTGGATTTCCATGGCGCCGAGGAAAAATGTAAGGGTAACGATTCTCTTCTTGAGCATGTGAAGCTCTTCTTCCTTTGCATGGGAAAACCCTTCTCCCGCGAGTGTGCTGCGATATTGTGGTATTCCTTGGGATAGATTTGTAAATTCCCCCCTGTTAGAGTGTGGAATCGTAGTACGGACATAGGCATGATGTGTGAAGCCTACTCGGACGTGTTGGTCTTGATCGGTGATGATTTTCTGTGCATTTTTAGCCGGAGAATACTCCGAGCATTTTGATTGTTTTCGGGTTGCTATGCGGTAGAATGCATCAGGGAATCTTGGGGATTAACCCCGAGGTGCACCCGGAAATCTTGACGGAAACACATTTTTGTCATATCGGTGGCCTGGGATCTAACCGGGTACATAGCGGGGCTATGTACCGTGTTTGAATGATATTTGGGACTGGGGAAGCTTAGCCCGCGTCAAAGGCCAAATGGCAACGGCGGGGTGAGCAACGGGCTGGTGGACCCCTACCCGCTCCATCTGCTCGGTTAAAGCGACCTAAAGTTTTACGTGGGACTTACCGAGGTTTGGAGATCGAGTCTAGGCTACGGCTGAAAGGACTAAATGCTCATGATGTTGCCACCCTGGGGGTGGTGGCGGAGTCAAGGACCGGACGGGGTTTGGACTGGCCCACCGAGTAAGTGCCCTGAGAGCTCGGGGTGTACGACCGTGTGAGCGTGCACCTGTGATGTGATGCTTATTTTGCTATGTTGCTTTTTTTGCTAACAAGTGCAGGGAAGAAGCTTTGCTGCCCCGGTTTGGGGGCGGAATCGTTATAATTTGGTCAGCATAGCTGACCGTTGCCTTTGTTTACCACCGTGCGGTGGATTGTTGCTTGAAGGTACTGCGGAGCCGAGCGATAAATAGCGGGCTAAAGCCCAAGTTGCTACGCCGGCCCTCGAAGGCCAATTGTTGAGTGTTTTCCTTTTTGTACTCATGTGTGACCGGCCTGCGTGCCGAGGTTTGGAAGACACTTTTATTAAGCAAACTCTTGTAAGGCCATAAGGTCATTCCTGTTTAGTGTATTAAACATTCCTTCTTGGTTTGAGTAGTGGACATTCATGCTTGGCAGGGTTCTTTATTCTTTGTGCAACTTAATAATTTACTTCCTCTAGATGCTCTGTGTAGGACGTTGTGATTAGTTGAATGGTTTCAATGCGTAACCAACCGGTCTGTCCGTAGTATATAGCGTCGAGCCCCGGCCGGACCTACTATTATATACTATGTGACGGATAGGGGTGTTACACAATTCATATTACCTTTGATGAGACTAATATGTCTTGCAAGGAGAAAGAGATTTCTACCAGTAATCCTTTGCAGGTACCTCACTTGTGTGTGACTTTGGATGAATTAAGCCTCACCCATGAGGCTCCAACACATACTTCTCCACAGGTTTATGAAGACAGTGAAGAAGAACAGTTGGAATAAGTTGAACCTCATCCAACAGTAAACATAATTCCACAAGAGGAAATAATTCAAAATGTTGTTGTTGAACCAACTCCACCCACTAACTTGGTCACACTAAAGGATCCCCCCAGATCTCAAGTGATTGGAGACATGTCAATAGGTGTACAGACAAGGCATCAACTCAACCAAGACTTGATGCATGCATGTTTCCTTTCTCAAGTTGAACCTCAATCCATAAAAGATGCTGAGCAAGATCCCCACTGGATCATTGCTATGCAAGAGGAGCACAACCAATTTGAGAGATGTAGAGTATGAGATTTGGTTCCAAGACCCCAAGACTACCCAGTCATTGGAACCAAATGGGTATATAGAAACAAACTAGATGCCCAAGGTGTAATTGTGAGAAACAAGGCTAGGCTTGTTGCTCAAGGTTATAGGCAAGAAGAAGGGATAGAATATGACCAAACCTTTACACCTGTTGCAAGGTTAGAAGCAATCAAAATATTTCTTGCCTATGCTGCCTACAAAAAATTCAAGGTATATCAAATGGATGTGAAGAGTGCATTTCTAAATGGAGTAATCAAAGAAGAGGTGTATGTTGAACAACCTCAAGGTTTTGTCTCTCCAACTTATCCCTCTCATATATTTAAATTGCATAAAGCTCTTTATGGTTTAAAGCAAGCTCCATGAGCTTGGTATGATACCTTAGCCATCTTTCTGATTGAGCATAAATTCATTAGAGGCGTAGTAGATAAAACCTTATTCACTAGACATCATAAGGACCAAACCTTTTTGGTACAAATATATGTGGATGACATCAATTTGGGTCTACTGATCCCAAATTATGTAAGAGGTTCTTTTACCTTATGCATTCAAAATTTGAGATGAGTAGCATGGGTGTGCTCTCCTACTTCCTTGGTCTCCAAGTGAAGCAGCTCCCTGATGACATCTTCATCTCCCAGGCTAAATATGCTAAAGAGCTTATAAAGAAGTTTAGGATGGCTGATGCCTCAGCAAAGAAAACACCCATGGCTACAAATGTTGTAATAGACTCTGATGCACATGGGAAACCTGTGGATCAGAAATTATATAGGGGTATTGTTGGGTCCCTACTATACCTTATAGAAAGCAAATTTGACATCATGTTTGACACATGTCTTTGTGTTAGGTTCCAGGTGAACCCTAAAGAATCTCACCTAGTTTTTCGAAAAAGAATTTTAAGATATATAAAGAGTTGTCCTAGTCTAGGACTCTAGTATCCTACTGAGTCAGAATTTGAGTTAACTGGATACTCAGATGCTGACTTTGCTGGATGCAGGGTGGACAGAAAGAGTACCTCAGGAACCTGCCAGTTCCTTGGTATGAGATTAGTGTCCTAGTTTTGTAAAAAGCAGTCATCTATGTCTACATCAACTGCTGAAGCTGAATATATTGCAGCTGGCAGTTGCTGTTCCCAGATGTTGTGGATCCAAAACCAACTCCTGGACTATGGCTTCAACTTAGATAATTCAACCCTCTTATGTGATAACACAAGTGCTATAGCTATAGCACAAAATCCAGTCCATCACAATAGGACTAAGCATATAGACATTAGTCATCATTTCATTAGAGAGTGTATAGACAAAAACAAAATTAAACTTCTCTATATCTACACTGATTTACAAAGGGCTGACATTTTCACCAAACCCCTGGATGAAAGAAACCACTTGTTCTTTGTAAATCAGCTTGGAATGATCAATGGAGAAGACTTAGTTTAGTTTCTATCTGCACTCGACGAATTTTTCAAAGTTCGTCGAACGGAGTTCGACGAACTGGGAAAAGTTCTTGAGATATTCGTCGACCGGAGATCGACAAACTCTCTGTGAGTGAAGTTAGTTTTGTCGAATGGAGATCGACGAATCTACTTCAGAAAACTTTCGTCGAACGGAGCTCAACGAACTGTCTTCAAACCTTCAGACTGAGTTTGACGAATTGTTTAACTCCAAATTATTTCGTCGACCTTAGATCGAAGAATTTCTTATTTTTCATTGAACGGAGTTTGTCGATTTATATTCTGAACAAACTTATATTTAGGTTTTATTCGACCTCCGTCCCGCGCTTTCAGTTCCTTGCACTTGATCTTTATTTTTCTCTTGCAGGTGCTCTAATGGCGATTCCAGCAGGAACTATCGCAGCAATGAAGTTCGATACTGGCTTTGATGTCGATTTCGAGTCTTTCCAATATTCTGACCCCATCTTTCTGGAAATCCTACAACTGCTTGAAGGACAGCAGTTGAAGAATCTGCTTTCCACAAGGATCAAAATATCTGGCACTAAAATCCGTGAGTGGGTCTATACTTCATCCACCACAGAAGAGAATACAATAATAAGAACTATATCGGGTACTGTCGTCTCCCTTACCCTTATAGTATTAACTGAAATTTTTTGATTAAACAATGGAACAGAAGAATTGGAGATTGAGAATGAAGAGTATGCTGAGATGTTTAGTCTAGTGGGTTATTCTGGAGATAACCCTAACAAACTGCTGAAGAAATAACTGTCTGTTGAATTTAAGTTTCTAGCAGACATTGTAGGGAAAGTCCTGTTGGGCAAGCACACTGCCCATGACTACATAACCAGGCACCAATTCCTGGTAATGTGTGCAGTGGTAAACAAGAAACAAGTTAACTGCGCTCAGATCATGTTTGATCTGATTAAGAAGAAGAATACTAAGAAAGAGGTTTGTTTTGGAAGGATTTTAAGGATCTTCCTGAAAGAGAAGGCTGCTGAATTCCTAGTCTCCCAGACCATATTCATAAATGCCAGCAAGAGGCTCACATGTGCCCTCTTTAGAAAATGGGAGAGGACTATCACCAAGCCCTCCAAGGCTACCTCCTCTTCCATAAAAACTTCAGAGAGTACCAGGGCTGCTCCAACCACTTCCCACCCTACTGAAGAGGTTCCATCCTCCATTCCACAACCTCCAGCTATCCAAACTCCCTCTCAGACAGCACATCAACAAACCTCACCTTCCACTCATATCACAGTCTCTACTCCCACACCTCCATCATCCCAAATACATACATCTCCAACCCCTATTCCCTCTCATACTCCTTCCCCCCAGCATGATACATCAATATCATCACCACCCCCATCTCCTCTTCCACAGCACTTGGCTGACATCCCCCTATCCAACCTTTCATCCCTACCAACATTCCATCTACTATCCTCCCCCCTTAATACTCCTTCTCCTCAAGATGACCCTTTACAAGAAACTCACATTCAAGATGTAACAGCTCCAACTCCACCAACTACTACCATCCCTACCTCTATCCCTATTCAAACACCCCCTGTCACAACCTCTGCCTCATAACTATTGGATCCCTCCATCATACCACTACTCATTGCACTTCTCACACCCCTTCTCAAATCAATCATAGCAGAGGCTATTTCCCCTCTTATTGTTTCCATCTCCTCCCTTGCTTCCCAAATCACTGCCCTCTCTGCTGCTCCCTCTTCAGATAGGGGCCTGGATTCAGTTGCCACTGAAACCAGGCAGGTGGAGATACGCCATGAAGAAGCAACAGCAGATGCAGCAGCAGAAGTTGCAGCAGAAACAGCAACAGACAAAACAGTTGCAGCAGAAGCAGCAACAGATGCAGCAGTACCAGCAGTAGAAACAGTAGAACTAATAGATGATGATTCTTTTGATTTCATTCCGTTTATTGAATCTGATATGGGCATAGATGAGCAGGTCCCAGAAACTGCTGGTGATCTTATTATAAATCCCACAGTTGACCTTGTAAAGTCATTAAGCATGTTTTATATAGTTCACTTGAACTGTCTGCCAGAGGAAAGCATTAAGTCATCAATGTCTATAGTCCCTTACACCTCACCAATAAGCCCCAAGGTTGCCGAGCAACTTAAGGCCATTTTTGTTGTTCTAGAAATCCCAGCCAGTCCATCTCCTCCAAGAGCTGTTTCCCCCACTATCTCATCTCCTCTTGTTCCAGTTTTTGTTATGGATGATTCACCAATGCCTAATCTTGATGCATTGATCATGGCTGATATAGAAGAGGAAAATAAGTCAGTTACTGAAAGCACTGAAGTGTGCAGTTCTCCAGCTCCTCCTTCAGCTCCCTTCTAGGCTGAAAAACTTGAAATATCTGCTGAGATTCGAAGAGAAATAAATGCATTATATGACAACCCACAAGAATCTAATGATGATGATGATGATAATGATGAGGACACATATGAGGATTGAAAGCCCCAAAAGATCTGCTTCCCCACCTGTACCGTTTGAAAATCAAGAGACAACTACAACAGCTAGGATGGCAAGACTTCAGGAACTGGTTGGCCTTTCAATGATTAATAAAGCTAAAGTTGAAGGGAAGGATCCCTCTCAATACTCTACATTGTCCAAGTACAGAAAGGAAGAGCTTAACAGGTTTGAAAAGGCTAATACAATATTTAATGTTGATAACTATATGAAACTGCATCCAGAAGTAGTGGTCCCAAGGACTGCCTCTCTAAATATCATTGGGGCTGCTGACATGACAATGACCAAGGCTCAAGCTGCAAATCCCAACAGGGAAATCATATTTACTCAGTCTGGAGACAAAGGCAAAGAGGAGAAGCACAAGGAGAAAAAGCAAAAGAAATGAAACTTGAACTGATTAGTTTGTGATATTTTAAAACTCCTTTCTCATTTCCTGATACAAAGCTTATTGTATATATATATCTGCTACATATGCTAATATTTCATGCCAGATATATGTTTTTTTGCTTTGTACATTTTTGATTTTATTATGAGTCTGTAATTAGTGACATTACCTAAATAGGGGGAGATTGTTGGATCCCTAGTTGGATTTAGACTAGGTTCACTAAGTTATGATCATATGACCCAACATGTATAGCCAGGGTCATGGTTGTGTACTAGAGTCTAGGACAGGTCCTTAGAGTTAACAATGCAAGGAACAGCCATCAACAGACTGCCAAAGACTCAAGACTTAGAGAAATATCAAAGACTCAAAAAATGAGTTCGACGTTCGTCGAACTCAGGTAGACGAAAACCGTGCTCAGCTTGACGAACTCAGAGAAAATTCTCTGAGTTGAGCTCGATGATCCTGTATCTCAGCTTGACAATCTTGGTGCATAGAATTGGAAAGATTCATCAAGCAGCAGTCAGCAGTTCTGAGGTCGACCATCTTGGATCTTAGCTCGATGAATCTAGACTTGGTTATTCCCATCCTTCGGTCCCTATTCTATTACAATAATTCCTGAGTAATTAATGCTAAAATATTCTCTGAATATTACCGTTAGACGGAGCATTAGTTATGGTCTTCATCAGGATTATTGCTTGCCATTTTTCAAAGGGACAGTTGGGGAAATCAATCCATGCAAACATTCTCAAGGCCGTCAGCATTGAATGCAGGAAGGAATTCAAATTTCAAAAGGAAATTTATATGGAAAATATAAAGGGGATTTTTTTTCTTCTCTTCAGCAAAAAAATACACAGAAGAACAGAACAACAATAGTGAACAAGGATCTTCTTCTTCTCTCTCTCTCTCTCTCTCTCTCTTGACAGCACTCTGAGACACAGAGTACACAGAACAAAGTGATAGAGAGAAACAAGTGCTAGACCAGAGGAAGAACTTTAAGCTGAAGAAGAAGAACAACAATCATTCAAAATCAAGAGTCTTCTTCTATCCTCATCCCAGGATTCTTCAAAGAACAACAACTACAGCATCAGTCAAGAAGTTCTTAAATCTCTTCTGGTCAAAGCAAGAGCTTGAAGTCCTATCACCCTGCAGCAAAGCTCCAATTTCCTAAACCTTTCATTATCTCAGGGGGAGCCTTTACTAACATCAAAATCCACACAAGTCTTCTCAGTTGTACTTAGAGAAAGAGAAGATAAAATCAATCTCTCATCCCTCACTATATAAAGGGTTCTTAACTCCCTTCAAAAGTTATTCCTGGCTGCAAGTCACCTGATCAAAAGACTTGAGGTTTGGTTTTTGAGCACCTGATCAAAAGCTCATTGGTGGAAGTCACCTGAACAAAAACCTGAGTGGATTCCTACTAAGGTGGTAGAAGAGTGGATGAACCCAGGTTGGGGAACCACTATAAAATTCTTGTGTTGTCTAGATGATCTTTTCTTTTGTTCCTCCTGTGTCTAGATGATCTTTTCTTTTGTTCCTCCTGTAGTTAGGTTATTGTGTTTGTGATTATTTATACTTGTTGTGTGTGTGACAAATCATATTAGTTTAGAAATAAGTTTTTATTTACAGTAAAAGTTTTAAAACCTAAAGATACTCTATTCACCCCCCCCCCCTCTAGAGTATACAAGATCTAACCCCTCACTTTCAAACTTGGGCATGTTATGGGTATCCGCCAAGCGAAGAGAAAGAGTGACTTGAACCACTCCCGTTTCATTGATCGGTGAGAGAGAGTCGTCCACAATAAAGACCGGGGGCAACCGATCATGCATTTTTAGGATAGAAAAACATTAGGATTGCCTATCATGTGATTGGTGGCACCAGAGTCGATCAACCATTTACCTTGAGTAACGACGTGGGCACTACCTGAAGACGTGACCACCGAGGCGGACTACTTCGAAGTGGAGGTGGAAGCATCACCCGTTGTTTGAAGATGAGGATGTTTCTTCCAGCAGCGATCAACTGTATGGTCGGTGCGGCCACAATTAGAGAAGAGAAAGCGAGAAGCACCGCATTCACCGGATTGGTGGCTGCGGCCACCAGAGCCACTCCGCTGAGTGTGGTGAGTGTAGTTGTCTAGTTGAGGAGGGGAGGATAACAGTGGACATTGTGGTAGAGAGGTAACCGCGGCTATGCGGGCAGCAGTGGCATCCAGGGTGGGAGACTCCGCCTCGCAAAGGATCTGTTGACGGATAATGTCATAGGACTCAGGAAGTCGCAGAAGGTAGAACACAACCAGAAGCTCCTGGAAGTATTTGTGTTGCTCAGCTATATCTGCAGAAAAGTGGAGATTCTAGAGAATTTTGGCTCTGAGAGCCTGAACTTGTTGGTAAGCAGCAGGAGACATAGAGGAACGAGCAAATAGGTCGGCATACGAAGTATAGATGCGGGACGTCTGAGCCCCCTTGGAGTAAAGAGTGGCAAGGTGAAGCCAAGTAGCCTTGACCATTTCATCATGACGGATGACAGGTAGGCATTCATCAGAGAGACTGTTAGCCAGCCATATAAATACAAGAGCAATGCTGGCATCCAAATCATCAAAGAGAGTGGAATCTTACGGAGGAGGGTAACCTGTGAGATGATGGCGTTTGCGTTGAGAGCAGAGATGGAAGGTGAAGGAGACACTCAAGTCCATGTAGTTAGGACCGATGAGTTTTGAAACGGTGCGAAGGTTGCCAGAAGGAGTAGGAGGAGTAGGAGGAGCAGCGACAATGGGAGTAGTGGTGGTAGAGATATCAGAGGTTTCCATAAAAGAGAGCAACGAGAAGAACAAGTCGCGGCTAGAAAAGGAGGGCTCCGCAACTAAGCACGGGTCGGGCAAGAAGAACTGGTTGCAGCAATAAGAATAGGTCGTGATGACTTAAGAACAGGTCGCTGCGACTTAAGAACAACAGTGGCTAGAAAAGGAGTGCACGACGACTAAGCATAGGTCGCGAGAAGAAGAACAGGTCACAGCGACTTAAGAACAGGTCACAACGACTTAAGAACAAGTCGCAGCGATAAGAAAGGGGAATCAGATAGATCGCATACACAAAAGATCAATGATAAGGAGAGAAAGAAACCGCGCGAACAGGGCGCAAACAGGCGAAAGAGACAAGTCGTGAGGACAGGTCGCGAGAAGAAGGATCAAGCCGCACGAACAGGTTGCGCGGACAGAGAAAGCTCACAGAATCAGGAGGAAAAGATCGAATCCTCTGATACCATGTGCGAACAGAAAAAAATTAGACCGAAAATTTGGAGCAATAAAATTTTTATTATCCAAAAAGGTATCTATTACAAAGGTATGACCTCCATTTTATAGAATGGAGGAGAGAAGAGAGATTACAAATGAGCAATGTGGGACTAATAATTACAGGAACAAGCATCTATACAAGCTGCATAAGCTGCATGGTTAGACTAACTGCACGATAACTACAATGTAGAGAAGATAAGCTGACAATATCTTCAAGTCTCCATAGACAAGCCGCCAGACCTCCCGGTCTCCATACTACAACACTTATGACGATCGGTTTAGAGTGAGTCGGTGGCTTGAATCTCAGCATGACTTTTTCGTAGCATAGGGTGAGTCTTAGGCTTCCGGTCGGAAAGACTAGAAATGCTCAAATTATGTTAACCATCGTTGAGAACAGAGGTTGGACCCTGGGTAATTCCGGTACACCGATAATGTATCGTGAGAGCACGAGGCGTTGGACAAATGTGCCAACGTCTGTAGCAAATGGTGCTTAAGTTGCACGTTTTGATTTTCATTATATAAATATGCTTTTGCCTGCAGGGAAGGAGCACCACCACCTTGAGTGTGGGGTGGGTTCATTAAAATTTGGTCAGCTATTGTTGACTATTGCATTGTTTGCCACCTTTTGGGTGGAATGTCTTCGTGCAGGTGCATCTGAGCCGAGCGACAAATAGCGGGCTAAAGCCCATGGTTTGTAAGACGACCCTCGAAGGCCAAAGTGAAGTGTGTTTCCTTTTATTACACATGTGTCGCCAGCCTTCTTGTCGAAGTATGTAAGATAATATTATTGGAGCAAACATATAAGGCCTTAAGGTCATAACTATATTTGTGTATTTATCTTATCATTCATGTTTTGGTTTAGTGGACATTCATATGGTTAGGTTCTAAACTTCTTAAACTTATCTTCCGCTAGAATGCACTCTAAGTTTGGATATACATTTATGAATTTTGGTTTCAATACGTAACTCCACTGACTGTCCGTAGAATATGGCGTGGGGCCCCGACCGAACCTTCTGTTATATCTTATGTGACGGATAGGGGTGTTACAATTTGGTATCAGATTCTGGTATCGGTCTTTCTTATTCGAATTCATGGTCAAATTCTTTTAAGGAGTAGTGGGCACATGTATGTGTGTTACAGTTATAATATGAAAGAACCCATGAATGTCCATTTATGAATGAAAATATACATGTTGAGGAACCTATGTGTTCCTATAATTGCTTTTTTGTAATATGTTTGGTCACCTAATTTAATGTTTCACGATTATAGGTGACTAGGAGTGGTGCAGAGCAGTCCCATCATCAGCACTCTACGGAGAGTAATGCGCCTAATAACGTGTTTGTGACCCCTCCTTCTGAAACCATGCATTTGGTAGATGAAGCGGTTTTCGCCATGATTAATGCTCAGTCAGGGAGGCAAGTGCAACCCCCTGCTCCTAAATTGGGTCAAGTACCGCTTCCCGTAGTCGAACCTGTAGTAATGTATCAAGTAGCGACAGAGCCCGTAGTGCAAAGAAGAGCAACTAAAAACAGCTTAAGCATGTGATGAGCTTTAACACTCCAGTGTTTATGGGGAATGGAACCCCAACGCAAGCTGAGGACTGGTTCTATCGGGTTAAGAGAGTCATGTAGGCAATAGAGATGGAGTAGTGGCAGAAGGTTACTATAGCCACATTCCTTTTGGACGGCAAAGCAAGGTTGTGGTGGGATGAATTAGAGCTGCATTACTTTGTTGGGAGACAACTCATCAATATCTCGATGGATGAGTTTTCGAGAATATTTCTAGCGCGATATATCCCGTTAGCGCAGAAAATTGCTATGGAAAATCAATTTCAGAGATTATCTCAGGGTAAGAGTAGTGTTGACGACTACTTTCATGAGTTCATGAGGTTGGGGCGATATGCAGGCTCTGCCTTTACTGATGAGGAGTGCAAGACCAACCGGTTCTATGAAGGACTGTGTGATGATCTGAGTTTGTTGATCTCAGGTTCGATGACGCAGGGTTTTCTGACCCTAGGTCAATACAGCCCGGTCTCTGGAGCAGGATCTAAAGAGAGTCCAAAGTAAGAAGGACTTGGCTACGAAGATGTCAGAATTTAAAGTACCAAGTTCATCAAAGACTGGGCATCAAAGGTGCAATAAGAAGCCCAGGTCGGCTGGACCGACTTCTTTATCTGTTACTTCTGGGGCATCGTCTGGGCGGGGAGGCCCAATCCACTGTTATAATTGTGGTAAGCCGGGACACAATGCCCGCGAGTGTTGGAGTGGTAAGTCAGAGAAGAAGGCGGGAGCATCTTATGCTGAGAAAGGGAAGGTGGTGGAGTCAACCACGTCCTATCATGCTCCAGTCCATCCCAAAGTCTACAACCTTGGCCAGTAGGAGGCCATCAAGCAAGGCGATATGGTTACAGGTATGAGTTAGATTTTAACTTTGATGTTTTCTATACCTTACACCTTATGCATTGGTCGTATGGTTGTCGTATTTTAGGCTTTGTCTAAATCTTGGACTGTCCGACGAGAGAACTGTTTGATACAGGAGTTCACACACCTTTCTTTCCGAAGATTTCACAACGCATATCGGAGTGCCTTCCTCCGGGGCGAAGGATAAGCTAGATATGTTGCTGCCTAACGAGTGTTCGATGTATGTGGATAGAGTCTGTTGTGTTAAGGTGCTGATAGGAAGTCAAGAGTTTGTCTTGGAAGCATCACTACTGCTGATACTAGAGTTTGACGTGATCTTTGGAATGGATTGGCTCTCGGAGCAACGTGCATACATCGATTGTATTCTAAATATGGTCAAACTAAGTTTGAATGCAAGTCAAGAAACTACTTTCTCTGGTATGAAGGGACCGAGCAAGACGCTGATTTCTGCTCTCCAAATAGTCAAAGTAGTTCATGACGGTGTGGAGTTATTCTTCACTCTACTAGAGGCTAAGAAGCCCAAGCCCGGTTTGGTCAGTATTCATGTGGTGTCGTAGTTCGCTAACATTTTCCTTGAAGATCTCCCTATAGCTCCACCTCAGAGAAAGTTTGGTTTCACCATCGAGTTGGTGCTAGGTGCCAAACATATGTTGTGATCTCTGTACCGCTTAGCACCAAGGGAAATGACAGAGTTAAAGGTACAGCTTCAGGAACTTTTAGAGCAAGGTTATGTGCGTCCAAGTTCATCACCTTGGAGCGCAACGGTCCTCTTCGTGAAGAAGAAGGATGGTAGTCAGCGGCTGTGTATCGATTATTGGGAATTGAATAAGCTGACAGAAAAGAATAAGTACCCGATTCCGAGAATCGATGATCTATCCGATCAGCTTGTTGGATCAATTGTGTACTCCAAACTAGATCTAAAATCTGGTTATTATCAGCTGAGAATCGGGGAAAGTGACATTCCCAAGACGGCATTCAGTACACGTTATGGGCACTTTGAGTTCACTATCATTCCATTTGGGTTAACGAATGCACCGTTCGTATTTATGGACTTAATGAATCGGACATTCAGGGAGTATTAGGACAAGTTCGTGATAGTCTTTATTGATGATATCCTAGTGTACTCCCAGACTGAGGACGATCATGCGGATCATTTACGCAAAGTGTTAGAGACCTTTGTGCGAACAGAAAACAAGAGACCGAAAAATTGGAGTAACAAAATTGTTATTATCCAAAAAGATATCTATTATAAAGGTATGACCTCCCTTTTATAGAATGGAGGAGATAAGAGAGATTACAAATAAGCAATGTGGGACTAATAATTACATGAACACAAAACTATACAAGTCGTATAAGCCGCACAAGTCGCGCGGTTAGCCTAACTGTACGACCACTAAAATATGGAGGACAAGCGGCCAATATCTCCAAGCCGCCAGATCACTCAGACTGCTAGACACCAGCCAGTAACATCTCAGCACCAAGCTGCTGGGAGGAGCCTCCAGATCGCCAGACAAACCGCCAGACCGTCTGGTCTCCAACCCAGCTACCAAACCGCTAGACTGCCAGACAGCTAGACCGCCCGATCTCAAATCACCAGACCGCCCGATCTCAACACTCCCCCTCAAGCTGGAGCATAGATATCAATCATGCCCAGCTTGTTGCAAATGTGAAACAAGGAAGCGGACACCGGCTTGGTGAAGACATCTGCCAACTCATTGTCAGAAGTGACGAATAGAGTACAAATCTATTTCTTCAAAATCTCTTCTCAAATAAAGTGATAGACGACCTCTATGTGTTTCATTCTCTCATGAAAGACCGGATTTTTGGAAATGTATATAGCAGCCTTGTTGTCGCAGAACATAGGAAGAGGATAGTTGTAGACCTCTCCTAGGTCAAGCATGAGAGCTCGTAACCACTTTAACTCACATATGGTCGATGTCATACTACGATATTCTGCTTCTGCACTAGACCTGGAGACAAAAGACTATTTCTTGTTCTTCCATCTCACAAGATTTCCTCCAACAAATGTGCAAAAACCCGATGTTGACTTGCGGTCTCCTTTATCATCAGCAAAGCTCGAATCTGAGTACGCTTCAACCCTCAAGTGACCATACTTCTGAAAAAGCAATCCTTTCTCTGGAGCTGCTTTAACATACTCCAATATCCTCAGGGCAGACTATAAATGGCACTCCCTAGGAGCTTGCATGAATTGGCTAACCTTGCCTACAGCATAGAAGATGTCGGGTATGGTCCCTATAAGATAAATGAGTTTGCCCACCAAACGTCGGTACCTCGTAGTATCGAATAGAGGAGGCGAGTCATCTGTCAAAGTTTTGTCTTCCCCAATAGCCATGGGACATCTGGCAGGTTTAACACCAGTCAACCCTGCCTCATTTAACAAATCAAGTACATACTTTCTTTGGGAGAGAACTAAAGAGTTGGGCTTCCGAGAGATTTCAATCCCCAGAAAATATTTGGGGGAGCCTATATCTTTAGTGATCAGGTGTTGCCGGAGGTTTTTCTTTGTCAAAGCTACCCTAGCCTGGTCATCGCTAGTTAGAAGAATATCATCCACATATACAGCAAGAACCACCATACAAGAGGAGGTTTTGTGAATGAATAAGGAGTGATCGGCTGAACTTCTTGCAAAACCAATGGCCGCAATAATGTCGCTGAACTTGTCAAACCAAACCCGAGGGCTTTTCTTTAGACCATAGATGGCCTTCTTCAGATGGCATACTCGTATCTCCCCCTGAGCAACATACCCAGGAGGTTGCTCCATGTATATGTCCTCTTAAAGATCACCATAGAGGAAGGCATTCTTGAAATCCAGCTAGGAAATAAGCCAATCCCTGTTGACAGCCACGGAGAGAAGAAAATGAATTGTGCTGAGACGAGCAACGGGAGAGAAGGTGTAAAAGTAATCAACCCCATAAGTCTGAGTGAAGCCTTTGGTGACTAAGCGGGCCTTGTATCAATCCACGATGTCGTCTGGACGGAACTTCACAATGAATATCCATCGACAACCAACCACATCAGTGTCCAAAGGGGGAGAAACAAGGGTATATGTACCCCTTTCAGTGAGGGTAGTAATTTCCTCATCCATGACAGTCTTCCAATGAGGAATAGTAAGAGCTTCCTGGTAGGTGATGGGAGTGGCAGTGGCAGAGATAGCCAAGGAAAACGTCCTGCGAGAAGGAGTTAGACGATCATATGAAACAAAAGCTGCTAGCGGGCGTTGAGTACACATCTGCACCCCTTTGCAAAGAGCAATGGGAATATCCAGGTCGGCGTGTTCCTCAGTTTCCGGGGCATCTGTGGCAGAGAGAGCTGGCCTGAGAGTAGAGAGACGACCGCGGAGAAGAGGGAGATATCTCGGTAGGTGGACACAGTGGAGGAGTTGGTAGAGAGCGAGGAGGTGGCGTAATCTCAGTAGGTGTAGAGGGAACGGAAGTGGTGGTAGGAGAAGTAGGAATATCAGGAGAGGAAGAGGAGTCGGGAGAGAAGTAGGATGCATTTTTCAAAGAAGGTGATGTTTGCAGAGACAAAATGCTTACAAGCAACCGATTCAAATCAACAATAGCCTTTCTGAGTGGTAGAGTATCCCAGAAAGACACACTTGATGACCCATGGTGAGAATTTGTCACGGGTGGTTGAGAGAGAGTGCACAATGGTTGTGCACCCAAAGACACATAGAGGGAGAGGAAACGGATCCTTCCTTGGATAGAGAATGGAGAAGGGCATTTTGACATGGAGAATGGTGGAGGGAATGCGATTGATAAGATTGTATGAGATGAGAACAGCATAGCCCCAATAGGAGCGAGGAACATGCATTTGAGTCAGCAGAGTGCGCACTACATCAAAGAGGTGACGGTTTTTGCGTTCATCCACGCCATTTTGCTGTGAGGTATAGACACATCTAGTTTGATGAACAATATCATGTTTCATACAGAAGGAGGCAAACTCATGACTAAGATATTCTTTTACATTATCAAAGCGAAAGGTTTTAACAGAGACACCAAATTGATTCTTAATCATATAATAAAAAGATGTCCATACATGAAATAATTCAGAGCGATCTCGTAAGAGATACACCCAAGTACAGCGGGAGAAATCGTCAAAAAAAGTTACAAAATATGAACTACCCCGACCTATGGTGAGGGTAGGAGCGGGTCCCCAGATATCGGAGTGAACCAGATCAAACGGTCGGGAAGATCCACGACCTTGCTTAGGTGAGAAGGAGGAGCGAAAATGCTTGCCAAGTTGACATGCATCATAGTTGAGGGGAGCACTTTACGGAGGAAGGTGAGGCATAAGCTGACGAAGAAGTCGTAGAGGAGCGTGAGCAAGACGAAGGTGCCACTGGAGAAGATCAGTAGAGGAGAGGGTGGACAATGCGGAAACATTGTCAAGGAAGTAGAGGCCGCCGCTCTCAGTCCCAGTAGCAATCATCCATTGGGAGCCCGGATCCTGAAAAGAACCAGAAGTAGGAGTGAATGTGACAGAACACTGTAGTTGCTTACACAAAGAAGAAACATATAGTAAATTGTAAGGGAACGTGGGCACGTAGAGGGTATCCTCAGAGCGAAGAGATGGAGTGACTTGAACCACTACCGTCCCATTGACTGGTGAGGGAGAGCCACCCGTAATAAAGACAGGGGGAAACTAATCATACTTTTCTAGGAGAGAAACACATTGAGGATTGTCAGTCATGTGATTGGTAGCACCAGAGTCGATCAGCCATTTACCTTGAGTAGCGACATGAGCACTACCTGAATACGTGACCACCGAAGCGGACTTCTTCGAAGAGGAGGTTGAAGCGTCACCCGTTGGTCGTAGATGAGGATGTTTCTTCCAGCAGCGATCAACCGTATGGCCGGTGCGGCCACAGTGAGAGCAGAGAAAGAGAGCAGCACCGCGTTCGCCTGATTGATGGCTGCGGCCACCAGATCCAGTCTGTTGAGTGTAGTGAGCATAGTTGTTCGGTTGAGGAGGGGAGGATAATAGGGGATTTTGTAGTAGAGAGGTAACCGTAGATATGCAGGCAGCAGTGGCATCTAAGGTAGGAGACTCTGTCTCGCCAAGGATCAGTTGACGGATCATATCATAGGACTCAAGCAGATGTAGAAGATAGCACACAACCAGAAGCTCCTAGAAGTATTTGTGTTGCTCGGCTAGATCCGCAGAGAAGGGGAAATTCTGGAGAATTTTGGCTCCGAGAGCCTGAACTTGTTAGTATGCAGCAGCAGGAGACATGGAGGGATGGGCAAAGAGGTCCGCATACAAAGTATAGATTTGAGACGTCTGAGCCCCCGTGGAGTAGACAGCGGTAAGATGAAGCCACGCAGCCTTGACCATCTCATCATGATGGATGACAGGTAGGCATTCATCAAAAATACTATTATCCAGCCATGTGCGGACAAGGACATTGTTAGCATCGAATCATCAAAAGGAGAGGAATCTTGCAGAGGAGGGTCATCGGTGAGATGATGGCATTTGCGTTGAGAGTGGAGAAGGAAGGTGAAGTAGACACTCCAATCCGGGTAGTTGGGACTGACAAGTTTGGAAATGGTGCCAAGGTTGCCCGATGGAGTAGGAGGAGGAGGAGGAGGAGCGGCAACGGGAACAGTGAAGGTAGAGATATCGGAGGTTGTCATAGAAGAGAGCAGAGAGAAGAACAAGTCGCAGAGGCTAATAAGAGGTCGCGGAGACAAACTAGCAGGAGCGGCTAAAAAAGGAGGCAGCGCCAAGGAGAATAGGTTGCGGCGACTTAGGAACAGGTTGTGGCGACTAAAGAGCAGGAGCTTCTAGAAAGGAGGGGCAGAGAGGTCACTCACACAAGGGAAGAAAGAAATCGCGTGAACATGGCGCGACAAGGGAAGAAACAGTTTGCGAGAATTGGTCGCGAGAAGAGGAACAAGCCGTGCGGATAGGTCGCGCGGACAGAGAGGGCTCAAAAAATCAGGAGGAAAAGATCGAGTCATCTGATACCATGTGCGAACATAAAACAAGAGACCGAAAAATTGGAGTAACAAAATTTTTATTATCCAAAAAGGTATTTATTACAAAGGTATGACCTCCCTTTTATAGAATGGAGGATAGAAAAGAGATTACAAATAAGCAATATGGGACTAATAATTACATAAACACAAAACTATACAAGTCGCACAAGTCGCGCGGTTATCCTAACCGCACAGCCACTACAATGTGGAGGACAAGCGGCCAATATCTCCAAGCCTCCAGATCGCTCAGACCGCCAGACACCAGCCAGCAATATCTCAACACCAAGCTGCTGGGAGGAGCCTCCAGACCGCCAGACAAACCGCCAGACCGCTGGGACAAGCCGCCAGACTGCCGGACTGCCAGACCGCCCAGTCTCAACTCGCCAGACCACCCGGTCTCGACAACCTTAAGAAGCAATCAGCTATAAACCAAATTCTTTAAGTGTGAACTTTGCCTGTCTTTGGTAGCATTCCTTGGTCATATTGTTAGTGGTGAGGGAATCGTGCTAGATTCGACGAAGATTGTTGTGATACGGGAGTGGTTTGTATTGTCTTCTATGGCGGAAGTCCGGAGTTTTTTTGTAACACCCCCATCCGTCACATAGGATATAACTGAAGGTCCGGTTGGGGCCCCACACCATATTTTACAGACAGTTAGTGGAGTTATGTATTGAAACCATAATCCATAAACGCGCATCTTAACTCAGAGAGCATTCTAGCAGAAGTAAATTAATTGCTTAGAAACCAGCTACTTGAATTTCCACTATACTAAAAAGGAATGATTAGAACAATACACAAAAATAGTTATGGTCTTAAGGCCTTACAAGGTTTTCTCCAATAATACTGTCGTACATACTTTGGCACGCAGACAGGTCACACATGAAATAGTAAATAGTAAAGACAACTTCGCTTTGGCCTTGGAGAGCCGGCTAGAAACCATGGGCTTCACCCGCTATTTTCGCTCAGCTCAGCTACACCTGCATGAAACCATTCCACCCCAGCGGTCACAGACAAAGCAACGGTCAGCATTAGCTAACCAAATTATAACGACCCCACCCCACGCTCGGGGTGGCGGTGCTCCTTCCCTGCAGGCATAAGTATATGTATTGGCAATCAGGATGTGCAACTTAAGCATTATTCACCACAGGCCTTGGCACAGCCATCCAAATGCCCCGTGCTCTCAGGGCACATTCTTGGTACACTGGACCTCAAGGGTCACACCTCCATCCTTAGCAACGTTCAGCATCGTTTGTGCATTATAGTCTTTTCAGGCTGAAGCCAAAGACAACGCCCTATGGCAACAACAAAGTCATGATGATCCCACAGATACACACTTTGACTTACTCCAAGTCAATCAGCATAGGGTTGGGTACAGTTCAACTATTTCTCAGTGCTCAATTCGTCGGGCGCAACAAGCCACGACGCGCGTCAGCATCCTCTTTACTGTCCATACGACACGTAACTCTGTCATGGTCCAAGGCCAGCACTCACAGCCGCCTAAGCTGGGCCCCTCTGGCTCTAAGCTCCACACAATGGCCCTCAAGTCTCTAAGAGACAGACCTCACAAACAATACCCCCCAGGTCTCCACTAGACAGGCATCCACATAATGGGCCCCAGGTCTCCACGAGATAGGCCTCGCAAATAATGCTCATTGGGAGCTACTGCCGGTGGTAGAGCTACCATCGCGTGGTAGGGGCATACTATCGTTTCTTCCTCTAAATGAGTGTTTTCCTGGAAACCTACTCCAGTACTCTCATGCAACCACCTATACACCCCGTGACTCCGAAATTTATACACTACCACGGAGTCTTCTCCGGCATACAAACAATCATCACCAATCCAGACTAACTCGTCCGGATGGGCTTCACACATCATGTCTATTCCGTACTTCGATTCTGGAATCTAAATGCAAAGGTAACAGGGATACATGGATCAACCCGTAGGGGTAATCGCTTCTACGAGTTTGAGGAGCATCTACCCTCAAATGCCAAAACAAAGGATTCCACATGTCCAAGGAAGTGGATAGTTACTCTTGAAGTTTATTTCGGCGCCATGGAAGAGAATCTAGCCAGATGGAAATGACCGCTATGGCTTGGCCTCCGTAGATCCGAACTCAGCTTGTGAATCAGAGCTTCAGAGCTCCAACAATGGCAAGATCTCCTTCCTCTTCCTCTTCCTTCACTCTCCCTTCTCTCTAACCCTTAGAAAGAGAAAACCTTGGGATCAAATGAAGAAGAAATGCCTTAACTGGCCTTAGGCCGCCTGGGATGACACCCCACCAACGGATCTCTATTAAAACCCGACGAACGGCCGCGATTACTCCAGATTTCAGTTTACAAGACTTACCATAGCACGGTAGGAAGTTATCGTCACGGGGTAGGTCAAGCGTTAGCTTGTCCCATAATCCATCGTTTAAAACCTCTAATCACAAGTTGACACGTGTCCGCATCATAACTACTCTGTTATCGCCACGCGATATCTTACTATCGCCGGACGATTTCTGGTTCGTCTCGTGACCAGTGCAAAAATGACAAAAGAACGGCTACCGCCAGCTCTAACCCTACCGCTGGGCGGTAGATCACCGAGAGCCTTGCCAAATAAATCACCCTTGCTTCCTCCGCGGGATAACAACCTACCACCGCGCGATAGATAATGTGTCGTATCGATACGGTGCTCTTGACGTCTGACGCTACCTCCGTGCAGTATTTCTATCGCCATGTGGTATCTCACAGAGAGATACTCCGGCTTAAACAACTCTACTACCGCCGCCATTAACCCAACCGTTGGGCGGTATCTCACAGAAATCATTTCTTGCTTCAGGAAACTTGGGGCGTTACATTTCCGGGGCTAGTTGGCTACTACAGGTGCTTTGTAGAGAACTTCTCGCACATAGCGTTACCCCTCATGACCTTGACGAGGAAGGATTAGAAGTTTATTTAATCGCCAGAGTGCGCGCAAGCTTTTGAAGAGTCATTTGACCACAATGCCTATTATGTGCTCGCTATGTGGATCAGATAGCTATAAGATTTATAGTGACGCCTCAGGGAGTGGCTTAGGCTGCGTTTTGCTACATGGGAAATTAATAGCATATGACTCATGTTAGTTGAAAGTACACGAGAGAAACTATCCAATCCATGATTCGAAGTTAGTGGTCATGATATTTGCTCTGAAGCTGTATAGACATTACTTGTATGGTGTGAAGATTGATATTTATACAGACCAAAAGAGTTTGAAGTATCTATTAGATTAGATGGACTTGAATATGCACCAGCGGAGGTGGATGGAGTTCCTTGGGGACTACACCTTCAAGATACATTACGTTCCTGACAAGGGAAACACTATTGCGGATGCATTAAGTCGCAGGGTTCCTGTACAGGCCAACTGGATACAGATGCATGATGAGTGTCTTATTCGAGATTTAGAGGCCTTGGAGATCTCTTGTGGTCATAAGAGGTCTAGTGTTGAAGCACATTTGAACTGAACAAAGGTGTAGTATGACCTCGCTGACCGGATTCGGCAGGCGATAGAGTTAAATGATAGTATGAAACACTTCATGGCAGAGTCTTTGGATGGGTCAAACCCCCAGTTTATTATCGACGATGGCCTTTTATGGAAGGAAAATTGAGTGTGCATCCCAAAGATGGGCAAATTACGGTAAGAGTTGATGTATGAGGCACATTTCACCAAGTACTCGGTTCACCTGGGGAGCACAAAAATGTTTCAAGACATGAAAAAGCTATTCTGGTGACCAGGATTGAAAAATGATGTAGCACTATATGTGACTAAGTGTGAAACATGTGCCTTAGTGAAGGACAAATGTCAGAAGCCTGGAGGATTTTTGAAGTCATTGCCTATACCAGAATGGAAGTTTGATGATATATCTAGAGATTTCATGCATCGTTTGCCAATATCGCAGAAGGAGAACGACGTCATCTGGATGATCGTTGATAGTTTAACGAAAGTGTTGCACTTCATTCCAAATAGAAAGGACGATTTAGTGGAAAAACTGGTGAAACTTTACGTGGATAATATTGTACTATTGCATGGTGTGCCCCGTTGTATAGTTAGTGACCGAGATGGGCACTTCAGGTCTAATGATTGGAGGCTTATACATCAACTATTGGGTACCAAACTTAAGTTCAGTACGATCTTTCATCTGCAGACAGATGGTCAGACCGAGAAGGTAAACAAAATGATGGAGGACATTTTTCGCATGTGTGCCCTAGATTTCGGGAAGAGGTAGAGGATCATCTGTTTATGAATGAGTTTTCCTACAACAATAGCTACTAGGCAAGTATTCAAATGGCGCCCTTCAAGGCCTTTTATGGTAGGAAGTGTCGTACTCCCCTATCGTGATTGGAGATGGGAGAATCAAAGCTGTTTAAGCGGAAGGAAGTTGAAGATGAGACTTCGATTATTCGTACAATCCGGGAGCGGTTGTTGATTGCCCAGGATAGGCAGGCTAAGTATTATAACACCAAGCACAGAATTGTCGAGTTCGCCTTGGGCGATTGGGTGTATTTGAAGATCAAACCGTTCAAGGGCGTATCAAGGATTCATTGCTTGAAAAAGCTAAGTCCGAGATACCTTGGGCTATTTGATATACTGGAGCGCATTGGTAAAGTAGCCTATCGATTGAAGCTTTCAACAGAACTTAGTGGTCGGCACAACATATTCCACATATTGGTATTGCGGAAGGCGGTGATATAGCCTACACAGGTGCTTGCTGCGGATCAGGTGTCGATTGATGGTGGGCTGACAATAAAGGTCAAGCCCATTCGTATCGAAGACATGGAAGTCAAGCAGCTTCAGAATAAAGTCTATCAGGATGGTCAAGGTCTGTTGGGATAAATGTGGCTGTGAGAAACTATCTTGGGAGCGGTAGAAAACCTTGAGGGCGGAGTTCCCCGAGCTATTCATATGAGGTACACATTGTAATGTTGTTACTTCTATAATTTCCTGCATGGCGTAATTTTGGGACAAAATTCTTTAAGTGGGGGATATTTGTAATACCCCCAAGTTTCCTAAAGCAGGAAATGGTTCTTGTGAAGTACCACCTGACAGTAGGGTTAACGTCGATGGTAGCGAAGTTGTTTTATTCAGAATACCTCTATGTGAGGTACCGCATAGCAGTAGCGATACCGCGGAGCGATAGCGATACCGCGGAGCAGTAGCGCTTGTTCGTCGAGTGTGGCGCGTTGATTCTATGCATCATATACCACATGACGGTAGGTTGTTATCGCATGGCGATAGCAGGGATGATTTATTTGTCAAAGCCTCGGTGAGCTACCGCCCAATGGTAGGGTTAGCGCTGGCGGTAGCTGTGCTTTTGTCGTTTTTGTGTTGGTTACGAGACGAATTTGTTATCTCCCGACGATTTTCAGATATCGCGTGGAAATAACAGAGCAGTTATGACGCGGACACGTGTCAGTGTGTGATTGGAGGTTTTGAACGGTGGCTTGCGGGACAATCTAACGCTTGACCTACCGCGCGGCGGTAACTTCTTACCGCTCGACGGTAAGTCTCGTAAACCAAAATCAGGAGTAAATCGTGGTCATTCGTCAGTTTTTAATAGAGATCCGACGGTGGGGTGTCATCCCAGACGGTATAAGATCGGATAGGGCGTTTCTTCTTCATTTGATCCCAAGGTTTTCTCTTTCTAAGGGTTAGAGAGAAGAGAGAGTGAAGGAAGAGGAAGAGGAAGGAAATCTCGCCATTGCTGGAGCTTTAGAGCTCTGATTCGCAAGCTGAGTTCAAATCTACGGAGGCAAAGCCATAGATATCATTTCCATTCGGCT
This sequence comes from Platanthera zijinensis, assembly GCA_039513925.1. Lineage (NCBI taxonomy): Eukaryota > Viridiplantae > Streptophyta > Magnoliopsida > Asparagales > Orchidaceae > Platanthera > Platanthera zijinensis. The sequence continues at coordinate 5,617,446 of CM077091.1, read as the reverse complement.
AGATTCTCTCCCATGATGCCGAAACAAATTTCAAGGGTAACGATCCTCTTCCTTAGACATGTGAAGTCCTTTATTTTGGCATGTGAGGGTAGATGCTCCACAAATCCGTGGAAGCGATTCTCCCGACGGGTCGATCAGTGTATCCCAACTATCTTTGCATTTATAATTCAGAATCAAAGTATAGAATAGGCATGCAGTGTGAAGCCCATCTGGACGGGTTGGTCTGGAATGGTGATGATTGTTTGTATGCCGGAGAAGACTCCATGGTAGTGTATAAATTTTAGTCTTGGAGTGCGTAGATGGCTATATGAGAGTACTGGGGTAGGTATCCAGGAAAACACCCATTCAGGGGAAGAAATGATAGTATGTCCCCTACAGCGCGACGGTAATGCTACCGCCGGCGGTAGCTCCCAGTAAGTATAACATTATGAGGCCTATCTTATGGAGACCTGGGGGGCCATTGTGATTGTGAGGCATGTCTCATTGAGACCTAGGGAGCCATTGTGATTGTGAGGCTTGTCTCTTGGATATTGATGGGACAATGTGATGAGTCGAGAGCCTAAGGGGCCCGGCTAAGGTGGCTATGAGAGCCAGCCTAGGTACATATAAGCGTTATGTACTGTTGTGCATGGGAAAGGAGAGGCTGACCCACATCGTTGCTTGTTGCGCCCAATAATTTGAGCAACGGGAAAAAGTTGAACTGTACCCAACCTTATGACGATCGGCTTGGAGTGAGTCAGTGTCTTGAATCTCAGCATGACTTTATCGTAGCATTGGCTGAGTCTTAGACTTCAGGCCGGAAAGACTAGAAATACTCAAATTATGTTAATCGTCACTGAGAACAGAGGTGGGACCCTGGGTAATTTCAGTACACAAATAATGTGCCCTGAGAGTATGGCGCGTTGGACGATCGTGCCAACATCTGTGGCGAATGGTGCTTATTTTGCACGTTCTAATTTCATTATATAAATATGCTTATGCCTGCAGGGAAGGAGCACTGCCACCCCGAGTGTAGGGTGGGGCCGTTATAATTTGGTCAGCTTTTGCTGACCATTGCCTTGTTTGCCACCTTTTAGGTGGAATGTCTTCATACAGGTGTAGCTGAACCGAGCGGTAAATAGCGGACTAAAGCCCATGGTTGCTAAACCGGCCCTCGAAGTCCAAAGAGAAGTGTGTTTCCTTTTATTACTTTGTGTGACTAGCCTGCGTGCTGAAGTATGTAAAACAATATTATTGTAAGAAACCTTGTGAGGTCTTAATGCCATAACTATATTTGTGTATTTATCTTATCATTCTTGTTTTGGTTTGGTGCACATTCATGTGGTTGGGTTCTAAACTTCTTGAACTTATCGTCCGCTAGAATGCACTCTGAGTTAAGATACACGTTTGTGAATTTTGGTTTCAATATGTAACTCCACTGACTTTCCATAGAATATGGCATAGGGCCCCAACTGGACCTTCTGTTATATCCTATGTGACAGATGGGGGTGTTACATGTGTAAAACTACAACTGAAGGGCGATCAAAATATTGACCTTAGATGTCAGGCCTTCAATTATCTCTACTTGAATAAGATTTTACTTGAAGCAGCCCTTGACCTGGAAATGATCCATTGAGCTAGAACTGCATCTATATATCCTTTGACACACTACAATGGTCTTGAGAAAACATCTTGTCGAAACATGGGAAAGTATAATATATCTTATCCCTGCTTTCGGCGATAGTGCCAAAGTTGAATTCCTCAAAGCAATCTGGGCTTCAATGGTAACATTTGAATCATGTCAACTGTACCGCTGAGTATTCATTCCATTATCCGCAGAATTAGACTTAGTGTCGAGATATGTTGCTTTCAGCGGGTGCAATTGAATCTTCTCAACTGTACCGCTGAGACGATCCTACATTCTCAACGGTGTTGTATTTGATGCTGAGATCAGCGCCTCTCAAATATATGGACCATTATCTCAAGATGTAGTTGAGAATAATAAGCCATCTCAGTTGTATAGCTCAGCTTTACTTTAACCATTTCTACCAAGTGCCTTGCATTCTTACAAAGTGGATATGCATTAAATACATTATGTTCTTAGTATTGATAGTGATGTTTCTACCAATCTTGAAAGATTGAGGGAAATCTTCCCAACAACATTATTAAAACCATACCATTCTTTGACAAAATAAATTACTCATCACTTATTGCCTATGGATGCAAATAATCACCCCATCCATGGAATATTATCGGTATTAGACAAATGTTTTATCTGGCGCCAAGGTAAACAGATCCATCAAGCCCTAATCTAATAGAAAGGATTAGCACCAAAGGATAACTCTTGGGAACATGTGGAATCCCTTCCCAGCCAGGTATATAACACTTCGATTTCAACATAAATCTCACGCACATCCATTCGATGTAGATTATGAAGTTGGAGAAAGTGGAGCAGATCATTCGAAAAGCAAGTGCAGAAATAAGGAGAAGAACAAAGAAAACACGTTGGAAGACTTATATGTGACTATGGCGATAATCGGCCAAGTAGAAGACCCTATGACACTTTGGCCGGCTATCGAAACACAGAGTTCAGCCTTCTCGCTGGTCACAATGACTTCATCTCAGATGAACACTCTGATTGCAAAAGTTTCCCATAGTATCGCGACAAAGGCGCTCTCATCGCTTGTATCACCAGCGCTCATAGACAAACCAAGGAGAAAAAGTGGAAGAGGCATTTAAAACAAGGAATGCGGACGTTATTGAAGGGGCCAGGATGTGATGTAAAAGCTAGAAGCACACGCCAAATAAATAAATGGTGGAGATTAAGCCAACAGAGTGATCCGCTCCTATTTGATAAACCAATCAAGATATGCCACGCGTTATAGAGTGTTGGGTCCATTGATCCCAATGTCTTGAATTTGAAGAAGGACCAGCAAAATAATGTACACACATGTTGTGATCTAACTTGTGTTTAAGGTGAATGATTGCAGTTTATCCTGATAAGTTATGATGGGACAGGTAGCCCAAGTGGCTAAGACAGGTAAGTTCTTACCTAAGTAGTGGAAAGACAGATAACTGTCTAAGTCTGCAGGTGTTGAGTGAAGATCAGTCACTCAACGCCAGATGACCTATAGCGCTGAGTGAAGCTTATACAGTCAAAGACAAGGTAGTGGCAAGCGGAGAAAATGGTCAAGTCCACAGACGTTGAGTGAAGTCAACTCACTCAACTCCATACAGCAAAAGGCTGTGAGATAGGCTAAAGTAGTAAAAGACTGAAGTTGGAATGAGTTGAAATGTGGCCAAGTCCACAGGCATTGAGTGAAGTCAACTCACTCAACGCCATGATACTAAAGAAAAATTTGGCTCAGTGTTTTGGCGTTGAGTGATGAAAACACACTCAACGTCATTCAACAAAAAGGCTGTAAGTTGAACTGGATGAACTAAGTTCAGAATTCGTCGAACTGAGTTCAGAGTTCGTCGAGCTCAGCTCACCTTTCATCGAGCTAAGTTCAGAGCTTGAGTTTCTGAGTTTGTCGTGCTCAGTTGAGATTTTGTCGAACTGAGTTCAAAGTTCGTCAAGCTCAGTTCACCATTCGTCAAACTCAGTTCAAAGTAAGACAGTCCAAGACCAGTGGTTTTAAACACAGAAAATTTGCTAAGGCAAAAAGCGTTGAGTGAGATGTGCTCACTCAATGCTCTCAACGTCTTTATGCAGAAATGAGTTAAAAGCAAATAGCGTTGAGTGAGGCATGCTCACTCAACGCTCTCAACGCTTCAGTTGCTGAAGAAGCATATATTTGGCTAAGGATGATGGCGTTGAGTGAGGTTGTTCACTCAATGCTCTCAACGCCTAAAAACTTATTTATATTCTATGTAGTCTGGCATTGAGTGAAAGTTACTCACTCAACGCCAAGAGACAGTAAATCTGTCCAAGTGTTTTGGCGTTGAGTGATGCTTACTCACTCAATGCCTATGCTAATGTTGCTTGATTTTTGGCTAAGTCCACAGCTGGTGACGTCAGCAAGTCAACAAGTCAACATATTTCAAATAAGTGGCGGGATGGCTACAGTACGCGATAAAGGTTGTCGCATACCTACTGTACGGCAGTTGGCGTTAAAGTAAAATTGTAGACAGCATTAAAAGTGTGGGACCCACTATTAAAAGAGTCGTTGGGTCTCAATAAATAAAAGGAAGTGACAGTGGTTCTTCCTCTCCGGCAATTTTGTGGAGCTAAAGAACCGGAAGCTCAAGTCAGAAAGAAAAAGAACAAGTTAGCTATTGAGATCAACATTTTTAACGGCAAGTTTGTTGGTTCCATCTTCATCTGCACCAGCAAGGAAGCTCAGGGTTATTCTCTGATAAAGAGGTAGTAGCAAGAGTCAATCCTTACTGCAGGAGCTTCACATATCCAATCAATACTTTCTAAAAGAACTTACACTTGAGGAGCTATGAAGGAGAAGTTGAAGCTGAGCAGTCAGCTCAGTTCAGAAGGGAGCAGAGAAATAGATCTGCTAGTTGCTTCCAGCATAAGCCAAAGCTTCTACATAATTATTGCTGTGAAGAAGAGAGATCTGAATCTTTAGTTCAGTTCAAAAAGAGGAAGAATATTATTCTACAAGTTTCTTCCAGCTCAAGTGCATAAACTTGTTATTGTGAAGTAGTTGGGACTGAGGTGATCTCAGTCCAGTTGAGTTGACACAGGAAAACTCTCCTGGTGTCATAGTGGGGGGCTGAGTCTGACTCACCCAAGATTGATTGTCACAGAGGAATTGCTCTTGTGATCAATCAAGAACCATATCAACCCATTTCCATCATGTATGATCCTTCTGGATCTGAGTTGTAGGAGTGCTACAGCACTCTGAGAGTAGGGTCTAGTGCCTGAAATTGTAGGGCTGAAAAGCCTGAGTTGTAGGCCTTAGAGATAAGGCTGAGGTAGGTGGTTTGAGGACCACTAAGCTGTAGGAGCACTACAGGGCTCTGAGGTAGGAACCTTTGTGGTTCTGAGGTAGAGTTCTGAAGAGAACCTGAGTGTAAGGCTGAGGGCCTGAGGTGTAAGCTCCTTGGAGCATTTTTGAGAAGTGCCTAGTCAAACAAGACAGTTGGATAGGTGGGAGGGAAAGTGGATGTACTCAGTTGGGGAACCACTAGAAATATCTGTGTGCTTTGTTGTGTTGTTTTCTTTGTGCAGGGTAAATAATCTTGAAAGCGGAAATTAACCTACCACTCAAGCAGCAAACTAAAAGAAAAGAAAAGAACTAATAAAGATACGACAATAACCTATTCACCCCGCTCTAGGTGATTTAGCTATCCTTGAAATTAAAAACTTTCAAGTGGTATCAGAGGGAGGTTGCTCAAAAAGGACCTAACCATCTGAGTTGACCTCCAAGGATAGCTAAAAGGTTAAACTTATGTATTCAAGGATGAACCATAAGATGAGGAACTATTTGGAGCAGCAAATCTGTAGAGAGGACAAGATCAGCATTGGGTTATTGGCTGCTCTTGGTAATGACAAAGTCCTTCTAGATGCAAGAGCAAGAATCAGGGCCCCTCTGTCACATTCAGAGAGTGACACGGAGGTGGATGAAGCTAAAGAAGGGGAATGCAGAAGCTATGGACAAATAGCTACCCCAGAAGTAGAATCTTACCAGGATTAACTTGGTCAAAATAAGGTACATTCCCCAACTAGCTCATCCTCAGAGTCTGGATGTGAATCATATACAGACTCTGATGTCTCATCATTTAGTGATGATGAGGTTCCTTTGACAGATGATGATATCAATCAATTGATTGACAATCATGCTTCCCTTCTGAAAGCTTTCAAGGAAAGCAAGTTGCTTGTTAAGAAATAAACAGAAGAAATAGCTTCCCTACAGAAGACTGCTTCCTAGTTGGATGAAGCTTCATCCTTCCTTTGTGTAAAAGAGCGGGAAGCAGCTCATCTGAAAATCATGGTAGAAATCCATGTTGAGTCCTTAAAATACAAGAACTCTATCATCAAGAATCTTGAGGATAGACTTGATAGGGAGAGGAGAATTATGGCTAACTTCTCTAAGATAGATTCTATCAAGAAAAGATCTGAATCTGAGTGGATTTCTAAAGTTATCCAATCTCAGAAAAGAGGCCAAGTTCCTATCAGGTCTCAGCCTACCTTTCACAAGACAATTCTCCCTTCCAATAGGTATGACCAAGACCCCAGGGATGGTCACTGTAGGAATGAGAATCTTCCTTGTAAGACTACAAATATCTCTTACAATGGAAGAAGAAAGGACATGGGTCTGAGTGCTCAGAAGGCTCCCCATGAAGAAGTGCAAAAGGCCAATCCTGAATCTTTTGTATTTAATACACTAGCTCCATCTCTCTTGAGCAAGGCAGTGGTCTTTTCTCAAAATCTCCCTGCTCACACTCTGGCCAAGGGTAAATCTTCAAGAATGCAAGACTTGGAATCTTCCAAGGACACAAACAGCATGTCCTCTACAAGGAGAATTGCTGCTGATAGACCTTGTGAAAATCCAAGCTCTTATCATGTCAGACCTACTCTCAGTCAGACTGTGGCTAAGAGAATTTGGAACAAGGAAGCTGCTTCTTCTTCTATTCAGTCTGCAGTCAGCCATGTTGTCAGAGCTGCTCAAAAAAGAAGATACAATATTCATGAGTGTTGGTGTTGTGGCAAAGTGGGCCACTTTGCCATAGATTGTTGGCACAACCCTAGTGTGCCAAGGGAAAGAGAAAGTTTTCCTTACAGGGCTCCTGTAGGTAAACATTTGCTTTTTCAAGCTAACATGAACCTAGGACCCAAGTCAGCTTGGGTTCCTAAGGGAAGGTAATTCTGTCTTGCAGGATAGTCCAAGTGGCCATAACTATTTATGGTTCTTGGACAGTGTTGTACCAGGCCCAAGTCTGGATATAAGAAATGATTCAACTTATCATCATGCATTAAATGTCAATGACAAGTGCAATTATTAAGGGAGAGTTTACAAAGGAAAGCCAGATGAACATCAAAGGCTAAAGCTCAGAAGCAAGGTGGCTGGTATGCTCAGAAACTGTGAATCCAGCATGGACTTAAAGTTTATAGAGCATAGATAAGTAGAATTCATCTTTATTTTATTCTACCACTTAATTTCAAAATTAATTACTCATGTATAAGAAGCGTAATTGAAACAAATGACTAAGAGGATGTAAAAACAACTCTTCTTAATACATGTATTAGTGGCTTACATATTCACCATGCCACAAAATGTAACTTATCTCAACATACCCATAGACATATTGCTGGAATACTAAGCTAGGTTAGTATCAAAATTTGGTTAAGTCAATTGAGGTTGGGGGCTAATACTCTCTCAGTTGAAATTAATATAAGGTTATTAAAATTTTTTCTAATTGCACCCCAATAGAATACGTTTTAGAATGCATACTGCAGGTTTATATTACCTCTGCAAGTTAGGACAACACAGTTAGGGGCTAATTGAAAATTTAATTACTAAAGAAAATTGATGTTAAGCTAATTAAGCCCACTTAACAAATACTGGAAAAAAGACGGACTACGGATATGTGTCGGGATTCAATCCTGATCATTGATCTAGATTAAACAACAAAGATGGATTAGTGACTTTCTGTCTTCCTTTTAGCAATACCTAAGTCAAATTCTCTAGAGAAATGGCACCCAAGGGACCGGATTTCCTCTTCGAAGGAGCAGAGGTGGTTCGAAATGGATTCGTTGATGCTACAGAAGAAGTTCTGCAGGTGCTTAATCTTTTGCAGAAATCTAACCTAGCTTTCGTCCTGATGGAACCTTATCTTCTATGGAAGAGGGAAGTACTGGAGTTGTTTGCCAATATCAAAGAGGATGCTTCGGCTGGTAAAATTAAGACCATAGTAAGCGGAAAGAAGATCAAGTTAACGCCAAGAAGGCTAAGCAAAGCTCTGAAGCTGCCAAAGCTTTTTGCAACTGAGGACGAAGAAGAGCTATTGCTGGACAATGAAAAATCGGCAATGAAATGGTGTGGACTTTCCAAGCACACAACTTGATCAATTCAATGGAAAGAACTCAACCTGAGAGGCAAGTTCCTAGCTGATGTCATTGGGAAAGCTCTGATATGCAAAACAGGCTCTCATGAAAAAATCTCAAAAAGGATGTTTGAACTAATGGCTAGGGTCATACTGTCCAAGAGAACTGATTGGGGAAGAGTGGTGTTTGAAAGAGTAGTGGAATGCATGGCTGAACCTAATTTGGGGAGAATCCTTTTACTATTTCTGCGAGAAACTGCTCCAGAAATTCTGAATCTGAAACTTGGTGCAAGAATACACTACATGAGAAGGATGGACATCATGATGCTTGAGAGATGGGACGGGGTCCTTCTGCCTCATGGTCCAAAAGCTGTGGAGAGGAAAGGAAAGAGAATTATTGCTATTGATCCCAGCTCCTCTAGCAGCCCATCTGAGGACAAAGAGCCTCATGATCCTGATATATCTTCACTTGCTGAAGTGTCTAGGAGGTACATGAATATCCAGGTATCCGCCTCGTCTGATCTTACCCCTCTTAGTCATGCGAGCAGACTAGAGTCAGACTCTGTTCCTGAAGTGGATGAGATCTCTGTCGGGCTAGCTGGATCTGCTGAAGAGGAAGGAGATGATTTGCCTCCAGCCAAGGATGTTGGGCAAATATCAGAGGAACTTATAAACAAAATATCTGCAAAAATAGGGGATGATGCCTCCAGATTGGAAGATGCAGATAGGCATATACCTATATCTAAAGATGAGGAACTACATGATAAAGTCTTGGAAACTCTTAGTGTTAAGGGAAGGATTGCTCAAATTGAGGGGGAGCAACTGATGCAAGAGATAATGCACGATGCATTATTTGTAGGGGAATAATTGGAGGTTCCTCTAATAAAGGATGTTGTTGCTGCTGACTTGCATGCAAACAAAAGCATGGCAGTGGTTGAGGGGGAGAAACTTTCTGATCTCCCTGGTCATGAGATACATAATCTAGTGTCATCAGAATCTTAGGAAGAGGAAGACAGTGATGAGAAAGCACACTCCTCACCACATCCAGAAACCGAACAACACAAGAGTGGCACAACTCAAGGAACAATGAGCAAGCTTGTACAAGGAGAAACTAAAGCCCTGGATGAGGGCACATTTGCCAGATTTTATCAGCTGACATCTACCTTCATGGCTCAGCTAAAGGTTTGCTAGATGAGCAAAGAAGGGCATTGGAAAACTATGTAGATGAAGCCCTCAAAGATGTTAGAAATGATCTTGCAACTGAGATCACATCTATAAGGTTTGAACTAAATCTGCTGAAAGGAGAAACAGTAAAATTCTTTACAAAAGCTGTTCCTGCTGTAGATTACACCATGGAGAAACTGGATGTGTCAAGCCAGAATATTGGTATTATCATTGAGAATCAAAATATTCAGGCTAAGAACTCTGTGACCATTCATGAGAATGATAAAATTCTGAGAAAAGAATAGAACACTGAAATCTTCACTAAGATGGATGCATGTACCAAGATGCTTGATGACCACATGTTAGAAGTTAAAAATCAAGTAACTACTGGAGTTAACAACCTGGAAGGGGAAAGAAGCAAAGCTAGCACCTCTTATACTACTCAAGTAATTGAAGAAGTCAAAAAGGGGGAGAGAAATGTCATCAGAACAAATACTGAGAATATGGTTTGGGCCATAAATGCTGTGAAAGGATCTTTGGGAATGGAGTCACTGCAATATAATAATATCCCAATGATACCTGACCATGTACAAGATGCTTTGAACAAGATTTATAGCAGTGAAGTCCAAGTTCAAGACAATCAAGAATATGTTCAGTACATTGAAGAAGGTGATAATGCTAATGCTCAGTAGGGAGAGAAGACTACTGGTGCTCAGAATCCTTCCTTCTTCCCCACAGTAGACCAGTCACTACAGGTCAAAGAAAGAATCACTGATGATGCTAAAGAGGAGGCCAAGCTAAGGAAAAAAGAGATATAGAAAAAATGGAACAAAGGCATGATTTCGAGCAGTGGAGCCCAGAGTCCAAATCTATTATTCTGCTTACCTAGAACCAGGTCAAGAATAAGAGATCAGACAGAGGTAAATGGTACAATAAGATTGAATGTGATAAGATGGAAAAGAGAGACACCGAGAGAAGGATTTTCTGGAGGAACAAAAGGCAAATCTTCTCACTCTTGATGTTGTGGAACCATCTAAATACTTCCCCAAGCCTTTCAGCTATTTTGAGTGACAAAAGGATAAAGCTGAAGCTAGAACTACTAAGGCTAAGGATGTTGATGAAGCCGATAAGAAAGGAAAAAAGATAGTTGGTGCTGAAGACAAGCTGCCAAAGAGATCCAGAGGGAGTGGGATTATGATAAGGGAACCTGGAACTTAAAATTTTTCAGGTTCTGCTTATAGGGCTAGGAATGAAACACAGTGTTTATATTGCTCAAATATTTATTCCCTATGTGATTAAATAGAATAACCTTTTGTTATAATCATGATCTGTTTAACTCATCATTTGTTATGTCTTTGACTTATCTGCTACATCATTTGATATGTCTATGATTTATCTGAATTATGTTGTGATGATATATTTTCAATATTTATAACATAAGTATGTTAGTGTATACATTGGCTTAGGTTTTGACTTCTTCAAATAGGGAGAGATTGTTGGGTCCATTGATCCTAATGTCCTTAATTTGAAGAAGGACCAGCAAAACAATGTATACACATATTGTGATTTAACTTGCGTTTAAAGTGAATGATTGAAGTTTGTCCTGATAAGCTATGATGTGACTAGTAGCCCAAGTGGCTAAGACATGTAAGTTTTTACCTAAGTGGTGGAAAGACAGATAACTGTCTAAGTCCACAGGCGTTGAGTGAAGATCAGTCACTCAATGCCAAATGACTTATAGCGCTGAGTGAAGCCTATACAGTCAAAGCCAAGGCAGTGGCAAGCTGAGAAAATAACCAAGTCCACAAGCGTTGAGTGAAGTCAACTCACTCAACGCCATACAACAAAAGACTGTGAGATAGGCTAAAGCAGTAAAAGCCTGAAGTTGGAATGAATTGAAATATGGTCAAGTCCACAGGCGTTGAGTGAAGTCAACTCACTCAACGACATGCTACTAAAGAGAAAGTTGGCTAAGTGTTTTGGCATTGAGTGATGAAGACACACTCAACGTCATTCAGGAAAAAAGCTGTAAGCTGAACTGGTTGAACTAAGTTCAGAATTCGTCGAACTTACTTCAGAGTTCGTCGAGCTCAGCTCACCTTTCGTCGAGCTAAGTTCAGAGCTTGAGTTTCTGAGTTCGTCGAGCTTAATTGAGATTTCGTCGAACTGAGTTCAAAGTTCGTCGAGCTCAGTTCACCATTCGTCGAACTCAGTTCAAAGTAAGACAGTTCAAGCTCAGTGGTTTTAAACACAGAAAATTGGCTAAGGCAAAAAATGTTGAGTGAGGCGTGCTCACTCAACGCTCTCAACGCCTTTATGCAAAAATGAGTTAAAAGCAAATAGCATTGAGTGAGACATGCTCACTCAACGCTCTCAACGCTTCAGTTGCTAAAGAAGCAAATATTTGGCTAAGGCAGATGGCGTTGAGTAAGGGTTGTTCACTCAATGCTCTCAACGCCTAGAAATAGATTTATATTCTAAGTAGTTTGGCATTGAGTGAAGGTTACTCACTCAACGCCAAGAGACAGTAAATCTGTCCAAGTGTTTTGGTGTTGAGTGATGCTTACTCACTCAACGCCTATGCTAATGTTGCTTGATTTTTGGCTAAGTCAACTGGTGACGTCAGCAAGTCAATAAGTCAACATATTTCAAATAAGTTGCGGGATGACTACAGTACGCTACAAAGGGTTCCGCAGACCTACTGTACGACAGTTGCCGTTAAAGCAAAATTGCAGCCAACATTAAAAGTGTGTGACCCACTGCTAAAAGAGCCGTTGGGTCTCAATAAATAAAAGGAAGTGACAGTGGTTCTTCCTCTCCGACATTTTTGTGGAGCTAAAGAATAGGAAGCTCAAGTCAGAAAGAAAAAGAACAATTTAGATGTTGAGATCAACATCTTTAACGACAAGTTTGCTGGTGTCATCTTCATCTGCACCAACAAGGAAGCTCAGGGTGATTCTCTGAGAAAGAGGTAGTAGCAAGAGTCAACCCTTAATGCAGGAGCTTCACAGATCCATCCAATACTTTCTAAAATACTTACAATTGAGGAGCTGTGAAGGAGAAGTTGAAGCTGAGCAGTCAGTTCAGTTCAGAAGGGAGCAAAGAAACAGATATGCTAATTGCTTCTAGCATAAGCCAAAGCTTCTACATAATTGTTGTTGTGAAAAAGAGAGATCTGAATCTTTAGTTCAATTCAGAAAGAGGCAAAATATTATTCTGCAAGTTTCTTCCAGCTCAAGTGCATAAACTTGTTGTTATGAAGTAGTTGGGACTGAGGTGCTCTTAGTCCAGTTAAGTTGACACATGAAAACTCTCCTGGGGTCATAGTGGGGGGCTGAGTCTGACTCACCCAAGACTGATTATCACAGAGGAATTCCTCTTGTGATCAATCAAGAACCACATCAACCCATTTCCATCCTGTAGGATCCTTCTGGATTTTAGCTGTAGGAGTGCTGCAGCACTCTGAGAGTAGGGCCTAGTGCCTGAAATTGTAGGGATGAAAAGCCTAAGTTGTAGGCCTTAGAGACAAGGCTGAGATAGGTGGTTTGAGGAACACTGAGCTGTAGGAGCACATCAGGGGCTCTGAGGTAGGAACCTTTGTGGTTCTGAGGTAGGGTTCTGAAGAGAACCTGAGTGTAAGAATGAGGGCCTGAGGTGTAAGCTCTTTGGAGCATTTTGGAGAAGTGCCTAGTACAACAAGACAGTTGGATAGGTGGGAGGGAAAGTGGATGCACTCAGTTGGGGAACCACTATAAATATCTGTGTGCTTTGCTGTGTTGTTTTCTTTGTGCAAGATAAATCATCTTGAAAACAGAAATTAACCTACCACTCAAGCAGCAAACCAAAAGAAAAGAAAAGAACTAATAAAGAGATCAACAACATATTCACCCCCCCTCTAGTGATTTAGCTATCCTTGAAATTAAAGACTTTCATAGAGCAACAGTCCCATTGTAACGGTCCACGATTAAGCATTGTAATTATGATATGTATAAATATTATTGGAGATATAAGACTTAAGAGAGAATTTTAATAAAGTTTAGTTATCTTTTTATTTGTTAAATGTTAGTCACGTGATTTCGCCGAAATCTTTGCCGGCGAGGTTATACATGACCGCATTCATCTTCTTCACTTATTCGTGGGAACGAAGGCTTGGATCCCCAATTTTCTTCTGAGAAGTTAGTGAGCTGCAAAATTATTCCTTCAGGAGTTATTTTTAGGGCACATATTTCACCAGTGTTTCTCCTTAACAAGGTATAGATTCTTTCACTCTCTTTCCTATTTAGTGCAATGTTTTTCATGCTTGATTATTTTTTTTTCTTGTAAAAAAACTTTAGGGGAAATGAAGTTGTTGGATAATCCGGATGATTTGAAAATATCTTCTTTAACTGGGAAAGCAAACAAGCAAGACTAATTTTTAGCATTAATTACTTAAAGTTCTCTAAAACATTTCAAAGTAGTTATTTTTTGATGGTCTTTTGAGATGTGTTTTTATATCCATGGAACTGTAGAGATTTTATTTACTGTGTTTGAGATTTCTTTTCTCAAAATTTGGGTGCCGATAACATTTTTGCTTGCGGATAACTCTTTTTGGAATAGTTGCTCGCGCTAGCGAAAGGAGGGGACAATGCCAGCAAAAGGTGGGGACAGTGCCGACGGAAGGTGGGGACGGTACCGGAAGGTGGGGAAACTGTCGATAGAGGGAGGGGACCGTGCCAACAGAAGGAGTTCATTTGGCAATGGATTTCTACGGAAAGATGAGAGGTTTGCCAATAGCAAATTCGGGGAAGGAACAAAAAGATGATATTCTTGAACAAATTTTTCTGGATTGATAATAAAGATTCTAAATTTACACATTACTCTTTTAAAAAAAAACTTCAAGTCCTCTTCAAGGAAATTTTTTTCGGCTGCGGCTTGGCCAAAAAATCACTGAGAACAGAGAAATTAGTGGTTCCCACGGTGCACAAATTTATATTGTGAAAACACAAGGTTGGTTCCGACCGAGTCGGACCAAATTTCTGCTCCTGGCTCACAAAATTTTTTCAGAAGCGCTACCTGTACGCGCGATAACACGCGTGCAGGAGAAAGGGTAGCACTCTAATACGCTTTATAAGACATGTTTTTTAAAACTTTTTTTAGTCATCTCTGGATCCAAAACTAATTATTGTTCAACGTTCCTACAATTGAAGTGAACTGCAGATATTATGAATAATTTTATGTGCAAATTCACATTGATTACGCACAAATCATGATTATGTGCAAATCAAAAAAGTTTAAGTACATTTATCAAAATTTATTTTGCACTTTAACACCACTCATATTTACTTATTTATGCAAATAACAAGTTTTTAAATTCTACCGTTTTCTACTTCAGCAGTGGACACGGGATTTCCACTGCCCTAGTGATATTTCTCATGCACGGATGGTGAAGAAGACACGGATTTGCTGCTATTTTCTTTGGGGATAAGTGGGTAATGGCAGTGGAGATCCTTTACAGCGCTGGGCTCTTCAGCCCCAGAAGATATTACAACCCTATTTTCGATCCATTTCTTCATTGTAGAAGCTCCCCTTTCCATCATAGCCGCCATGTTCCCAGGAAATCTGTTTGCGCCCGCATTTTCCCTTCCGTTCTTCATGGTATTCATCGCTCCCTTCTAAGTTCTATCCACATTTACCCTTATTCGTTGCGTATAAGAAAAAAAAGGAACTTCTTGGGTTTGTTTCAATGGGAATTGTGCTAATTTTTGAGTCCATTTAGGTTCCGTTTGTTTGCTTGCAGTGTTTTCTTTGGAAGATTTTGGTTTTGGCCAAAAACAAAAAACAAAAATCATAGTTCGTTTGCAGAATGATTTTCATGCCCTAAAACATAACTCTTTGCTAAAAGAAAAAAAAAACTCCAACCTTCTTTATCGGACATAATCATTCTTCCTCCCATTTTGCAGTGAAAAGACGGGAGAGCTTTAACAGTGAACCCTGACCTTACCCCACAGCCACCTAGACGCAAAAACAGCCCATCACCGAGAAATAGAAGGAATATTTGGAGAAATTTTTGATGCTGCGACTGAAGAAGCGAGCCGCAAAGTAAACCCTTGGCCCAAAACTGATTAAGAAAGAACGACAGATATCGGAATTGATTATGAATGTTTTAGGGATGTTATAACATTTGATTCAACATATAGGATGAATAAATATAATCTTACATGTGCCCTTTTTGTTGTTATGAATCATCATTGACATAATGTTGTAGTAGTTATTATCTTGTATCTCTAGAAACTATAAAGTCATTCACTTGTGTATTTGAAATTTTTTTGAAGTTTGTCGTTGGGAAGCAACCAATTACTATATTTATGGAACAAGATCAAGCTATGACTGTCGTTATTGAGAAAGTTCTAACAACTAGAAATCATCGTCTATGTCAATGACACATCGCGAAGAAAACCCCCACAAAAGTCCCTGCCTTCAATGGTGATGCTACTCTACGATCATCTCTACAAACCGGCATAAAAAGTTTAGCTTTCTTCATATTTTGGATCGTGACATGTGAAACCTACATCTTGACACCATCCTACCTACATTTTGACACCATCCTTAGAATGCCTTATTTAGCTATGGAGTTAGAAAAAAAAACAAAGGGAATTAGTTAGTTACATTCTCAATCAAATACATATCAAAATCAATAGCCTTTCTAACTGTTAGTCTCACCCATAGATTAGGATTGACGTAAAGAAATAGTCGTCAATTTTCAGGATTTTTGGTCCTTCTAACTTCCAACACACGGGCAAATGCATCGATATAGCAATAAATAACATATCCCTATGTCAGTAAGTCGTTCATCGACTCTCTCAGTGCGAAGATTTTAAAACCCAAAAATGTGATATAATTCTAGTACAAAAAAGAATTCATATTAGATGTTAAATCTCAAGTACAACTATTCAAATGAAAACAAAAAACAAATACTCGTACCTTTGACTTAAGTGAGCTCATTCTTTTATGAATGAGAATCTGCTGCTCCTCTGTCAAGAACATCTTCCCTGCATAATCTTCAGGGTAGGGATCCAATTTCTCCTAGTGTTTAAAGTTAGTACTGCTACCCCTTCTTTCATTTTACACAACTCATCCACCTTGGACTCAAGGCTGTTGAAATGCTCGTCCACCTTGGACTCAAGGCTATTAAGACGCAATGTCATTTTTTCTTCAAGTTTTTGAAACTTGCCTGCAATAAAATCAGTAAATGAGTTTGAACTCTCAGATTGTTTTCTTTTCTTTGCCTGATAAACAATGAGCTGGTTCTCTACAAAGCAATACTTTTCTTCCACTTCAGTAATCTGCTCGAAGCAATCCCGCACCTGTCAATTTAAAATTAGTTAGAGATGTAAAATAAATAGAACATTTTCTAATTATATGGGGGTGAAAACATATCAAGTTGAATTTAATATTAGATTTCAACAAGCTCAAAGATTTCACATTTATCCATCGTTGTAAACATGACCTTTTTACAGGAAGTTCTGACACTATAATCTTAGTATGCTCCAATATCCTGTAACACCCCAACTAAGTTCAACAAGATTCAGCAGTCCGGCCGGGTCCGCGAAAATACGTAAACTAAGTAACGGTATATAAACTGCTATAAAGTAGGAAAAAGTAATGAAAGTACTACGGGAACAAAAGACTTACTGCGAAAAAGTGAAGTAATTCTTAGGTTAAAAGTGTACCTGATAAGCTGAATTCACATAGACAACTAAAATTGAAAACATAACACTAAGGAATTAAATTCCTGTTAATTGAAATCACTGATATATCACATACACGGGTGAAGTACTACAATACAAATGTCTGTAAATAAAAGCAAAGTACAACAACAGTAGTACAACTGAACAAACTGACGATTGAAGACTGAGCCGTCTATCCTAAGCGAATCCCTTGACCTGAGTCCCCTGAAAAAAAAGTTCCAAATGGGTCAGGCCCACTGAAGAGTAAGAAAAACTACTCTGTCTAACAACACTTAAATAAAATATTTAGACGGGTAGTACTTGAATCTAAAAGTTGGAGTTATGATTCTAATATTAAACATGACACTTGAAACCATGATCTGACATGAATTCAACCTTTCATGTGATCTGGCACACTCTTTTCTTATGTGTATAAATCGTTGAGTTCTGAAGTTATATTCGTTGTGAGTTTCAACCCGCTTCACTGACTACTTATTAACTCATGTCTCTATGGACGACGGTGCACAACTAGAACTGCATTCTGAGTGGCAAGCCTGATGGTGCCCTGATCTGGGTGTCTCTTATATGGAACACAGACTCCTATCCGAGGAGTTCCAAATCTGATATAAGGGTCATCGACCCTGAGCTTGAAGTACGTGTGGTGGCATACTGGCCCTGGAATACGGCGGTGTACCACCGCCAGAATCGCGAGGGTAAACCTTCCCCGCCAACTTTCCTGAACTACCTTTAGACTCGTGTTCGGAGAGTCAAAACACAGAGTAGGACTCTAATTAAACATACTGAGCTTAGGGTTTTCATGATACTGGTTCTGCTAAGTTAAGGCTAAGCGTATTCCTACCCCTTTGTCTTAGGTCTAACTATAGGAGCTTGTAAATCTAAGTGCATATACCAACATTGTTAATATATGGATTAAAACAATCTGAACTACTGGGCTAAAGGAGTTGAATTTCTTACCGCGGTGATTCGACGCTCGTACACACGTCGAGGTGACATGACGTTCTTTCCCAAAAGATCTGAGCGCTTAGGATTTCTCCAATCTCTTGCTCCAACAGCCTCCACAAAATCTGAAATTCATCGGTAACCTAATTTAAGTGTTTTTCCCCCTTAGGTTTTTCGGTGGAAAACTCAAAATGATAAGGATACAGTTTGAACAATTTATGAACAACAAAATGTTGCGTTTACCTTGCTCTAACGATGATTAGATCCCAAAATAAGCGACCAATTTCTGAATATGGAAGACCGAATACTTCGTTTTCTAAATTAGGGCAAGAGAAAGTGGAGGAATAAACAAATTTGGTTTCCCACTTAAACGATTTCCGCTACAAAAAGGAAATCACGAGGAATGACACTCACTGAAACCAAAATAGTGCTTTCAGAAATTGATTCCTGACGGCTAGGGTTGAATCCGAACTCCAACGACACTTGGGGAGAAGAAGAGGGTCGACTAGGGTTGTAGAAGGAGAAGGAGAAGTTGACACTAGTATCCGACGACAGAGGAGTGGTCGGCTAGGGCTTCGGTTCCCTGCTGCGGCGCGACTGCGAGCGACGGAAGGTGCCGACCTTTCCGGAACGCGTTACGCTTCCGTTGCGCCTTTTTCTGATCGGGAGGAAGTTATCGGGATGGAGGGGGGTGCGACTCTTTATTTGGAACGGTTTGGGTTGCGGTTTCTTAACCGTGAACTGGGTTTAAAAGGAGGGAAACCCATTTTTTATTTATTAAGACCAAAGTTGTTTTCCCTTACAAAGTGGTCTTGTACAAATAAATAAAATGAAAATTGTCGCTGCCGTTACGGGCTATTCGCCATTGAACACTGACTCTTAATTATCTGCTTATCTTGTATAATAATTTAATTAAACATAATAGATTGTTGCCTTATAGGTCGTCGACACGATTAATTTTGTTTATGATCAAGCCCTGAAATTGATTTAAATGCAATGTCAAAATCTGGGATGTTACAAATCTTCCCTCCTAGTAAATTTTCGTCCTCAAAAATTGCACACGTGCCTGAATCAAAGAGAAACGCATAATCTTTATTGTCATGGAGTTCGTCCTCTCTTTCCCAAGTATACTCTGGTCGACCGCAGTTCATCAAAAGGACTTTAACCATACGGATTTCTCTGTTTCTAAGCTTCTGAATCCTCGAATCCTTAATCCTGACTGGCATAATACTGATACTGAGATTTGATTCAATCGGCGCATCCTTAGTATTGATCACTTGATTTGGGTCTCTGACTGCTCTCCTCAGATAGGAGACATGAAATACATCATGCCACCCACTCATATCTTCAGGTAAGGCCAACCTGTATGCAACCTCACCCATGCGCTCTAGCACCTCAAATGGACCCACAAATCTGAGACTCAACTTCTTCATTCTCTTAAACCTAGAGAATCCCTTGACTGGTCTCACCTTCAGATAAACGCGATATCCAACCTTGAATTCAACTGCTTTATGCCTCTGATCATAGTACTTGACTTGTCTGTCCTGAGCAATCCTCATGCGGTCCTGAATGAGTCAACATATAGGATGAATAAATATAATCTTACATGTGCCCTTTTTGTTGTTATGAATCATCATTGACATAATGTTGTAGTAGTTATTATCTTGTATCTCTAGAAACTATAAAGTCATTCACTTGTGTATTTGAAATTTTTTTGAAGTTTGTCGTTGGGAAGCAACCAATTACTATATTTATGGAACAAGATCAAGCTATGACTGTCGTTATTGAGAAAGTTCTAACAACTAGAAATCATCGTCTATGTCAATGACACATCGCGAAGAAAACCCCCACAAAAGTCCCTGCCTTCAATGGTGATGCTACTCTACGATCATCTCTACAAACCGGCATAAAAAGTTTAGCTTTCTTCATATTTTGGATCGTGACATGTGAAACCTACATCTTGACACCATCCTACCTACATTTTGACACCATCCTTAGAATGCCTTATTTAGCTATGGAGTTAGAAAAAAAACAAAGGGAATTAGTTAGTTACATTCTCAATCAAATACATATCAAAATCAATAGCCTTTCTAACTGTTAGTCTCACCCATAGATTAGGATTGACGTAAAGAAATAGTCGTCAATTTTCAGGATTTTTGGTCCTTCTAACTTCCAACACACGGGCAAATGCATCGATATAGCAATAAATAACATATCCCTATGTCAGTAAGTCGTTCATCGACTCTCTCAGTGCGAAGATTTTAAAACCCAAAAATGTGATATAATTCTAGTACAAAAAAGAATTCATATTAGATGTTAAATCTCAAGTACAACTATTCAAATGAAAACAAAAAACAAATACTCGTACCTTTGACTTAAGTGAGCTCATTCTTTTATGAATGAGAATCTGCTGCTCCTCTGTCAAGAACATCTTCCCTGCATAATCTTCAGGGTAGGGATCCAATTTCTCCTAGTGTTTAAAGTTAGTACTGCTACCCCTTCTTTCATTTTACACAACTCATCCACCTTGGACTCAAGGCTGTTGAAATGCTCGTCCACCTTGGACTCAAGGCTATTAAGACGCAATGTCATTTTTTCTTCAAGTTTTTGAAACTTGCCTGCAATAAAATCAGTAAATGAGTTTGAACTCTCAGATTGTTTTCTTTTCTTTGCCTGATAAACAATGAGCTGGTTCTCTACAAAGCAATACTTTTCTTCCACTTCAGTAATCTGCTCGAAGCAATCCCGCACCTGTCAATTTAAAATTAGTTAGAGATGTAAAATAAATAGAACATTTTCTAATTATATGGGGGTGAAAACATATCAAGTTGAATTTAATATTAGATTTCAACAAGCTCAAAGATTTCACATTTATCCATCGTTGTAAACATGACCTTTTTACAGGAAGTTCTGACACTATAATCTTAGTATGCTCCAATATCCTGTAACACCCCAACTAAGTTCAACAAGATTCAGCAGTCCGGCCGGGTCCGCGAAAATACGTAAACTAAGTAACGGTATATAAACTGCTATAAAGTAGGAAAAAGTAATGAAAGTACTACGGGAACAAAAGACTTACTGCGAAAAAGTGAAGTAATTCTTAGGTTAAAAGTGTACCTGATAAGCTGAATTCACATAGACAACTAAAATTGAAAACATAACACTAAGGAATTAAATTCCTGTTAATTGAAATCACTGATATATCACATACACGGGTGAAGTACTACAATACAAATGTCTGTAAATAAAAGCAAAGTACAACAACAGTAGTACAACTGAACAAACTGACGATTGAAGACTGAGCCGTCTATCCTAAGCGAATCCCTTGACCTGAGTCCCCTGAAAAAAAAGTTCCAAATGGGTCAGGCCCACTGAAGAGTAAGAAAAACTACTCTGTCTAACAACACTTAAATAAAATATTTAGACGGGTAGTACTTGAATCTAAAAGTTGGAGTTATGATTCTAATATTAAACATGACACTTGAAACCATGATCTGACATGAATTCAACCTTTCATGTGATCTGGCACACTCTTTTCTTATGTGTATAAATCGTTGAGTTCTGAAGTTATATTCGTTGTGAGTTTCAACCCGCTTCACTGACTACTTATTAACTCATGTCTCTATGGACGACGGTGCACAACTAGAACTGCATTCTGAGTGGCAAGCCTGATGGTGCCCTGATCTGGGTGTCTCTTATATGGAACACAGACTCCTATCCGAGGAGTTCCAAATCTGATATAAGGGTCATCGACCCTGAGCTTGAAGTACGTGTGGTGGCATACTGGCCCTGGAATACGGCGGTGTACCACCGCCAGAATCGCGAGGGTAAACCTTCCCCGCCAACTTTCCTGAACTACCTTTAGACTCGTGTTCGGAGAGTCAAAACACAGAGTAGGACTCTAATTAAACATACTGAGCTTAGGGTTTTCATGATACTGGTTCTGCTAAGTTAAGGCTAAGCGTATTCCTACCCCTTTGTCTTAGGTCTAACTATAGGAGCTTGTAAATCTAAGTGCATATACCAACATTGTTAATATATGGATTAAAACAATCTGAACTACTGGGCTAAAGGAGTTGAATTTCTTACCGCGGTGATTCGACGCTCGTACACACGTCGAGGTGACATGACGTTCTTTCCCAAAAGATCTGAGCGCTTAGGATTTCTCCAATCTCTTGCTCCAACAGCCTCCACAAAATCTGAAATTCATCGGTAACCTAATTTAAGTGTTTTTCCCCCTTAGGTTTTTCGGTGGAAAACTCAAAATGATAAGGATACAGTTTGAACAATTTATGAACAACAAAATGTTGCGTTTACCTTGCTCTAACGATGATTAGATCCCAAAATAAGCGACCAATTTCTGAATATGGAAGACCGAATACTTCGTTTTCTAAATTAGGGCAAGAGAAAGTGGAGGAATAAACAAATTTGGTTTCCCACTTAAACGATTTCCGCTACAAAAAGGAAATCACGAGGAATGACACTCACTGAAACCAAAATAGTGCTTTCAGAAATTGATTCCTGACGGCTAGGGTTGAATCCGAACTCCAACGACACTTGGGGAGAAGAAGAGGGTCGACTAGGGTTGTAGAAGGAGAAGGAGAAGTTGACACTAGTATCCGACGACAGAGGAGTGGTCGGCTAGGGCTTCGGTTCCCTGCTGCGGCGCGACTGCGAGCGACGGAAGGTGCCGACCTTTCCGGAACGCGTTACGCTTCCGTTGCGCCTTTTTCTGATCGGGAGGAAGTTATCGGGATGGAGGGGGGTGCGACTCTTTATTTGGAACGGTTTGGGTTGCGGTTTCTTAACCGTGAACTGGGTTTAAAAGGAGGGAAACCCATTTTTTATTTATTAAGACCAAAGTTGTTTTCCCTTACAAAGTGGTCTTGTACAAATAAATAAAATGAAAATTGTCGCTGCCGTTACGGGCTATTCGCCATTGAACACTGACTCTTAATTATCTGCTTATCTTGTATAATAATTTAATTAAACATAATAGATTGTTGCCTTATAGGTCGTCGACACGATTAATTTTGTTTATGATCAAGCCCTGAAATTGATTTAAATGCAATGTCAAAATCTGGGATGTTACAAATCTTCCCTCCTAGTAAATTTTCGTCCTCAAAAATTGCACACGTGCCTGAATCAAAGAGAAACGCATAATCTTTATTGTCATGGAGTTCGTCCTCTCTTTCCCAAGTATACTCTGGTCGACCGCAGTTCATCAAAAGGACTTTAACCATACGGATTTCTCTGTTTCTAAGCTTCTGAATCCTCGAATCCTTAATCCTGACTGGCATAATACTGATACTGAGATTTGATTCAATCGGCGCATCCTTAGTATTGATCACTTGATTTGGGTCTCTGACTGCTCTCCTCAGATAGGAGAAATGAAATACATCATGCCACCCACTCATATCTTCAGGTAAGGCCAACCTGTATGCAACCTCACCCATGCGCTCTAGCACCTCAAATGGACCCACAAATCTGAGACTCAACTTCTTCATTCTCTTAAACCTAGAGAATCCCTTGACTGGTCTCACCTTCAGATAAACGCGATATCCAACCTTGAATTCAACTGCTTTATGCCTCTGATCATAGTACTTGACTTGTCTGTCCTGAGCAATCCTCATGCGGTCCTGAATGAGTCTGACTCGGTCCGTGGTCTTGTCTATCCAAGATTCTTTGCTAGAAGCTCTCTCTTCGCTTTCTGCCTAACATAAAGGTGTCCGACAACGCCTGCCATACAACGCCTCGAAGGGTGTCATGCCGATACTTGTCTGGAAGCTATTGTTATAGGAGAATTCTACTAAGGTAACATACTTCTCCCATTTGCCGCCAA
Source organism: Platanthera zijinensis (assembly GCA_039513925.1). Lineage (NCBI taxonomy): Eukaryota > Viridiplantae > Streptophyta > Magnoliopsida > Asparagales > Orchidaceae > Platanthera > Platanthera zijinensis. The sequence goes on along the minus strand of CM077091.1, from coordinate 5,593,791 downwards.
AATCCAAAATACACATGCGAAGCATGTCTTCCAAGGTCGTATTAGTACGCTCTGTCTGACCATCGGTTTGGGGGTGGAAAGCTGTGCTAAACTTCAACTGTGTACCCAGACGCTCTTGAACATACCTCCAGTCCTTGGCGGTGAATCTACCATCTCTATCTGACACTATGGACTTCGGCACACCATGAAGTCATACTATCTCATCCACATACATCTTAGCTTACTTTGGACCCTGGTCGGTCCTCTTGTTGGGAATAAAATGGGCAACCTTGGATAGTCGATCAACGATCACTCAAATCGAGTCGTTTCCATTCTGGGACCTAGGGAGACCATGCACGAAATCCATAGAGATGTCTTCGAAATTCCACTCTGGGATAAGAAGAGGCTGCAGTTTGCCTCCAGGTCTCTGACAGTCCGCCTTTACCAACAAGCAAGTCTCGCACCTCCCTACAAAGTCTGCGACATCTCCCTTAAGTCCTGACCATCAAACTAACTTCTTGAGGTCTGCATACATCTTTGTGCTGTCTGGATGAATGGAGTATCTGGAGTTATGAGCTTTATATAGTACGTCCTCCCAAAGATGACTAACATCCGGGATGCACACCCTACCATCAAACAATAGTAAATCCTCCCGAATACTGAATTTATCCTTCTGACCTACCTGAGTTAGAGGCCAAATTTCTGACATCTTTGGATCCAGAGGTAGAGCTGTCCTGATCTTATCCTTGATATCACATGTAATTTCTATCCAACCCAAACTTGCAGGTCCAAAGCTAGAGCGTGACACTATATAGATCTCTAATCTCTCTAACTCTTGCACCAACTCCTTCTGCTGAGTAAGGAGAGAGTAACTCGATCTTCTAAGACTAAGTGCATCAGCCACTACATTCGCCTTTCCTGGGTGGTACTGAATGGTCACATCATAGTCAGCCAAAAACTCGAGTCACCTACACTGCCTCATGTTGAGCGCCTGCTGCTCAAAAATGTACTTGAGACTCTTATGATCTGTGAAGGCCTCACACCGTACACCGTAGAAGTAGTGCCTCCAAATCTTCAAAGCGTGGATGATAGCTGCTAACTCCAAATTGTGCACTGAATAATTTCTCTCGTAGTTCTTCAATTGTCTGGAGGCAAAAGCTATAACCTTCCCGTGCTGCATGAGAACACATCCCAGACCCTGGCCTGAAGCATCACTGAAAATCTAAAAGGCATGAAGGAAGACACAATATTGGTGCATCCGATAACCTGGTCTTCAACTCCCCGAAAGTGGACTCGCACTCTGAGGTCCAACTAAAAGCTCTTCCCTTCCTGGTAAGCGTAGTCAAAGGAAGGGCTATCTTCGAAAAATCCTGAATAAACCTCCGGTAGTAGCCTGCTAAGTCGAGAAAACTTCGGATCTCTGTTACCGACTTCGGCCTTGGCCAATCTCTGATCGCCTCAATCTTTTTTGGATCAACCGCAAGTCCCTCCTTACTAATCACGTGACCCAAGAATGCCACTTCTGCAAGGCAGAACTCGCACTTAGAAAACTTGGCATATAACTGATTCTGCCTAAGGGTGCCCAAAACTACCCTAAGGTGCGCGACATGCTCTTCTTTGCTCCTCGAATACACTAGGATATCATCAATAAAGACAATAACAAATCGATCCAAGAACTCCCTGAATACCCTGTTCATCAAATCCATAAATGCAGGCGGAGCATTGGTCAACCCAAATGGCATGACCGCAAACTCAAACTGCCGTCCTTTTTCTTTACAAAAAGGATTGAAGCCCTCCATGACGACGTACTAGGTCTGATGAATCCCTGATCAAGTTACTCCTGCAACTGAATCTTTAACTCAGTCAACTCTCTGGGAGCCATGCGATAAGGAGCCTTGGCCACTGGTGCAGATCCAGGAATAAGGTCAATCTGAAAATCAATCTCTCTGGAGGGAGGAGCACCAGGTAGCTCCTCTGGGAACACATCTGGAAACTCACACACCACTGGTACTTCTTGCAAAATGTCTTTGGCTTCCGCATGCAATAATACTAAAAAAGAGGGACACCCTTTACTGACATGCCTCCTAGCTTTTACTAAAGAGATGATCAGCTTGGAGACTCCTTTCAAACCTCGAAAGGTAATGAGAGACTGATCAGGTCCTTCTAGCTGAATCTCCTTACTTCTGCAATCTATCTTGACATTCACGTTAGTCATTTAATCCATGCCCAAAATCAGATCAAACTCGACAATAAGTAAAAGGGACGCCTCCACCACAATTTCTACTTCTCCGAAAAGAACTGGCGCCTTACACTTGCGACTGGTTTGCAACACTGAACCGTTAGACATCATAACATCTAACGGAATCTGGTCGTTGAGGGATTCTAGGCCAAGCTTGCGAGCAAAAAATTCCGCCATGAACGAGTGTGATGCACCCGTATCATAGAGAACCTTAGACGACACACCATTAACTATGAGGATACCTAAATGCAAGTGGATATTATTATCTCATTTTAAGAGTTGCTAGAGGGGAAGAATAGTTATTAGGGGAAACTATTTACTAAAGTTCCAAACCTGTCACAACATTCTCTTGCTCCTTAGTCTCCTGCTGGCCAAGGCCATAAGCTCGGGGCTAAACTAAACCACGTCCTGTAGTTGACTTCGGATCAGCCACCACCACAGCCTTCCCTTTATCGATCCCACTTGAACCACCATGCTCGTAATTCGACTGAAATTCAAGTTACAGTACATAATTTAAATTTTCCAAAGAGAAATCCTGAATGAGAGAAAATTACCCAGCGTATGATCATATTACCCGATTACCTGCATACTCTGGGCAATTCCGAGCAATGTGTCCAACTCTCTGACACTTGAAGCAAACACCTGAAGAAGCCAAACATTCTCCATAGTGGTGGCGATTGCATTTGGAACAAAGGGGATAGTCTCTGGGCTTGCCCCCAGACTGATTGCCCTGCTTGTAATCCGACTTCCGCTTTTTGTTCCAACGGTCCTTTGACTGATTCTTATCCTGCTGAGCCGGTGGTCCACCTTGAGGCCGCTTGGCGCGGAAACTATCGCGCCTATGCACACGCTGCTGATCCGCTTCTAACCTTCGTGCCGTATCCACCAAACTCCTATAATCGGCGTTGACCATGGTCATCAACGACTGCCTCAATAAGTTTCGTAGGCCATCCACAAAACGGCTGCACTTCTCAGCCTCATCTCCCTGCATCGCGCCCGCATAGCGAGATAAGTGAGTAAGTTCTCACTCATACTCGGCCACAGACTTATCCCCTTGGAAGTGCCTGAGATACTTCTCTTGGAGACCTCGTCGAGTAGAAGGGGCACGAACAAGCTCGCAAGAGCCCTAGAAAAATCGCCCCAAGTAAACATATCTGCTGTACGACCTAGCAAGGAAAAAGTCACACTATGTCATACTATAAGTTAAAACTTTCTTATAAACGAGGGAATTTAACTTGAAGTCTTACCTGCACGGTCATCTGCTAGATACTTATCCCACCAAATCATTGCCTCACCCCGAAGAAGGAAAGCTGCAAGCTGAACCTTTTTATTTTCTGGACATGCCATGACATTCAGCAAATCTCTGGTGTTCGCGATCCAGTCGCCGGTGTCCATCAGGGTTCCATCTCCACTATAGTTGGAAGGATGGAGGTCTCTAAAATCCCTCAAGTAACGATCGAGACCGACTTCCACAGCTATAAGTGCAGGGACTGGTGCTGGAGCGGGAACCGAAATCCCTGCAGCCAGCCCTCTCTGAAACTCCAATAATGCAACCGCTACTGCCTTGGCAATCTGGGCTGCCAAATCAGTAGGTTCAACTGCTGCTGTTGCGGGTGGCGCAGGGGCGCACATTAACATCACCTATGGCTGAATCAGGAGCAGTACTCTGACGTGAGGGTTCCCCTGGTTCGCTGTCTCGAGGTGCCTAAAGGACAAAGAAGATAAGATTATTAGTCTTGGATAATACAACAGAGAATTCCATTACCGAAAGTATTTTTCATATACTAGCAACGCTAAAAGTTGGATAAACTCGATGACGCCTCTATCGAGAGTCTGACTCTAGCGCAAACCTATGACTCTGTGAATTTACTGGGTCCAAGGACTCTAAACCTTCCCTCTGATACCAATTTGTAACACCCCAACTAAGTTCAACAGGATTCAGCAGTCCGACCGGGTCCGCGAAAATAAGTAAACTAAGTGACGGTATATAAACTGGTATAAAGCAGAAAAAAATAATGAAAGTACTAAGGGAACAAAAGACTTACAACGGAAAAGTGAAGTAATTCTTAGGTTAAAAGTGTATCTGACAAGCTGAATTCACAGAACCAACTAAAATTGAAAACATAACACTAAGGAATTAAGTTCCTGTCAACTGAAATCACTGATATATCAAATACACAGGTGAAGTACTACAATACAAATGTTTGTAAATAAAAGCAAAGTACAACAACAGTAGTAAAACTGAACAAACTGACGACTGAAGACTGAGCCGCCTATCCTAAGAGGATCCCCTGACCTGAGCTCCCTGGAAAAAAAAAGTTCCAAATGGGTCAGGCCCACTGAAGAGTAAAAAAAACTACTCTCTCTAACAACACTTAAAGAAAATATTTAGACGGGTAGTACTTGAATTTAAAAGTTGGAGTTATGATTCTAATATTAAACATGACACTTGAAACCATGATCTGACATGAATTCAACCTGTTGTGTGATCTGAAACACTCTTTTCTTATGTGTATAAATCGTTGATTTCTGAAGTTTTGAAGTTATATACGTTGTGAGTTTCAACCCGCTTCACTGACTACTTATTAACTCATGTCTCTAAGGACGACTGTGCACAACTAGAACTGCATTCTGAATGGCAAGCCTGATGGTGCCCTGATTTGGGTGTCCCTTATATGGAACACAGACTCCTATCTGAGGAGTTCCAAATCTGATACAAGGGTCATCGACCCTGAGCTTGAAGTACGTGTGGTGGCCTACTGGCCCTGAAATACGGTGGTGTACCACCGCTAGAATCGCGAGGGTAAACCTTCCCCGCCAACTTTCCTGAACTACCTTTAGACTCGTGTTCGGAGAGTCAAAACACAGAGTAGGACTCTAATTAAACATATTGAGCTTAGGGTTTTCATGATACTGGTTTTGCAAGTTAAGCCTAAGCGTATTCCTACCCCTTTGTCCTAGTTCTAACTATAGGAGCTTGTAAATCTAAGTGCATATACCAACATTGTTAATATATGAATTAAAACAATTTGAATTACTGGGCTAAAGGAGTCGGATTTCTTACTGCGGTGCTTCGACGCTCGTACACACGTCAAGGTGACATGACGTTCTTTCCCAAAAGATCTGAGCGCTTAGGATTTTTCCAATCTCTCTCTCCAACGACCTCCGCAAAATCTGAAATTCATCGGTAACCTAACTTAAGTGTTTTTCCCCCTTAGGTTTTTCGGTGGAAAACTCAAAATAATAAGGATACAGTTTGAACAATTTATGAATAACAAAATGTTGTGTTTACCTTGCTCTAACGATGATTAGATCCCAAAATAAGCGACCAATTTCTGAATATGGAAGACCGAATACTTCGTTTTCTAAATTAGGGCAGGAGAAAGTGGAGGAATAAACAAATTTGGTTTTCCACTTAAACGATTTCCGCTACAAAAAGGAAATCACGAGGAATGACACTCACCGAAACCAAAATAGTGCTTTCAGAAATTGATTCCTGTCGGCTAGGGTTGAATCTGAACTCCAACGACACTTGGGGAGAAGAAGAGGGCCGACTAGGGTTGCAGAGGGAGAAGGAGAAGTCGGCACTAGTATCCGGCGACAGAGGAGTGGTCGGCTAGGGCTTCGGTTCCCTGCTGCGTCGCGAATGCGAGCGACGGAAGGTGCCGACCTCTCTGGAATGCGATATGCTTCCGTTGCGCCTTTTTCTGATCGGGAGGAAGTTATCGGGATGGAGGGGGGGGGGGGTGCGGCTCTTTATTTGGAACGGTTTGGGTTGCGGTTTCTTAATCGTGAACCGGGTTTAAAAGGAGGGAACCCATTTTTTATTTATTAAGACCAAAGTGGTTTTCCCCTTACAAAGTAGTCTCGTACAAATAAATAAAATGGAAATCGTCGCGGCCGCTACGGGTTATTCGCCATTGAACACTGATTCTTAATTTTCTGCTTATCTTGTATAATAATTTAATTAAACATAATAGATTGTTACCTTATAGGTCGTCGACATAATTAATTTTGTTTGTGAACAAGCCCTGAAATTGATTTAAATACGACGTCAAAATCTGGGATGTTACATGTCCAAATATGAGGAATGCATATTAAATAACATTATAAGACAAACAAATGTAATAAGGTGGTGATCATCCCTTGAAATGCAATCTTATAAGTAATATTTGTGAGCATCCATTGAGATACCCAATTGACTCAGATGGTTCTCCCTTTAATTTCTTTCTCTTCTCAGTTAAGCCCCGCACACTAGCCATGAGGTAAGAATGTATAGCTTTTGGCCAATTGTACTTAACAAACTCAAATGGATCAGGAAAAGAAATTTAAAGCTCTGATGGATGAGACAAAGAAATGTAAAGTTCTGAAATCTGATTGTAGTTGCATAAAAAAATAATAATGACAACAAATATAAAATGACATCTTTAAAATCCTTCTCTTCAGTTTGGTAGTCGATCTCAAAAATGGTTGCAATACTGTCCTTTAACTCTTTCTTTATTAACCCAGAGAAAGGTTTGAGATTAACTTCAACTTCAAGGCCTAGGTTTGGTATGTCAATAATCATAGCAATCTCATTCACGGTAAACTTCAACATTTTAGATCCAATCTCAATGCTATCAGTTAAGCTATTATAGCTCTTCACTATTTCAACTAAAATGTTCATGTTCTGTGGCAAAGGCGGAGAATAAAAAATATGCAAAACACCTATATCCTGAAAGATTTTCTTCAACATTTCATCCAATTTCTCTATAATTGGTTGGATTGTAACACAAAATAAAGAAATAAAACACCTGCATGACAAAAAATGAACTCTGCCAATACCCCTAGACATGATGGAATTCTAAAAAACCAACATAAATATAAAAAAATGACATCTTAGATGTCAAAAATAACTTCTGAGATGTCAAATTTGAAATCTGAACTATCACAAATTGTATCTGAGATATCCTTAAAGACAACTGAGATATCTCAGAAACCATTTGCGATATTTCAAACGAGGATGACGAAACTGAAAAATTCTGGGGGGAGAAGTTTGATGGAAAGTAATGAAAAATGGAGAAATACCTAGGTAGCCGGAAAATGGCGAGGACGAGCAACAACGAGGAAAAATAAGTCCAGTGTCGTCGTCGAAGGGTATCTGAGATATAAGGGGAGAGGTCCTGAAAGAGAAATAAAATCTACACGCCAAGCCCTAGCCGTTTTAAACTGAAAATTTAACGCGATATTTAATTAATTTTTATCGCCACGTGTTAGCATCTCCTAAATCCTGGACAACGATCTATAACCAGAGTCTGGACCCAAGATTTTTGCCCCGGAAGGAGAGATAACTGAAATAATTAAGGCAAGCAAAATGATGAGTGATAACTGCTCCAGAGAGATATCAAGACAACGTTTATGATTTTAAATAGAGTTCCACACTCTTAGTATTACCTACACCAGCTGCGATGGGAGATTACACTCTGAAATCTCTGGTGGAAGGCAAGAAGACGGTCTCTGAAATCTTGCTTGAGCACCGGAGGTTGGTGGAGTTGCGGGTGGCCGCACGCCGACAGGAATAGAGGAGATCTTGCAAGCTTTGGACTTCATCGGCGGCGAAGGTAGGAAACCGCTAAATCGCAAAAATGAGGAGCTCGTTTATTCTTAAAACTGACCAAAACAGACCTCGCTAAGACTGTTTTAGGGGGCGAAAATTTTAGAAGAAAATGAAAACAACCCGTTTTCAGCTCAAAACCAAAGCAACGGTAAATATAGTCTAACGAACGCCAAAATTTGGTTTCCAAAACCTCAAAACGAAAGCAGACCCTCAAAACAGCGCAAGCGAACAGATCCTTAGTTTTTTATTAGTTTATTTGGTCTTCCATTTTAGTAACTTTGGATGTTAGGTTGATTGTATTCATCTGCAGGAAGCGAGTTTGCAGGAGATGAAGTAATGCAAATATTTGTGAAGGATAGACAAATCAATGGAGATTTTGTGTCAAAGATTTACGATAGTTTATGGAGGAAAGATGACTTATTACGGTTCGCCAATAAGGAAGTCATTGTTGGAGAGGAACAGATTGAGCAAATTGACATGGTAGGAATCTTCTAAATTCCTATTAGCGTTGTGTTAGATTTCTTTGACAAAGGCTTGGAATGTTTTTTGGATCTTCCTGTAGGAACTGGAAGGTGATGAAATTGAAATAGATGATGGGTTTCTAAAGCTATCAAAAACTATGGAGTGGGTCTCTAGTGAAAACATTGCTCCGATCAACAAGAAGTTTGCCACAAAGGTTAGGCTTTTGGGCAGTTCCTTACCATTTGTTTGTAATTTGATGGTTAAGGTAGTTTAATTTGTTGATATAAGCATTGTTTTTAAGGTTTAATTCATGTCTTTTGTTAAAACAGAAGTGGAAAGATGACGGTGAAAAGAGGAAGAAAGTAAACTATCTCAAATATGAAGTTGTATGCCTTCTTCATCCCCATTTTGTTAAAACGTTAATTTTCTTGTTAAATGAGAAAACTCCCTTTACAATCTCTGGTATTGTAGGCAAAATTCTGAAATGCATAGTTATACACACTTTGAATCAGTGGTTGAATTGTCTCTATTGTATTATGCAATTCCATTTTGAGACATGGAAACACCCTCTTTCCAAATGCAAGAGTAAGATTACATTGGGGAGAGCGGTGCTAATGATTCTGGTGGAAAATGGAGGTCCGGTGGAAATGACGTTCCCATGCTTCAGTGGGAAATGGAATTCAAAATGGAGTTTTTCGCCTTCTCCACCACACCGAATCTCCAAAATGGAGGTTATCCAAACACTTTCAACTTTCTATTGAGGTGTTAAAGTGTCACCGGAGCAAAAATGGAGTATCAAACAAAGCCTAAGACCACGACATTAAGTTGCCCCTAGAATCTGTGTTAGCTAGAGTTCCATACATTAGGACCACCCTTTTTTATTTAAAAATTATATAAAGCTAATCCTTACTAGTTTTATTGTCTTGTTGCAGCTTAAAGGAGAATTGTTGCTTTTAACAATAGGAATTGGAGCTGCTTGTGCTGTATATTGTTTGATAAGCTTATCTACTGAGGTACTGTGATTATACTTTCTTTATGCTTTAGATGTAGTACAACATGCGAAGCTATTCCATTTGGGCCTTCTTAATTTGTAAGAGAGAAACTATTGTCGTGTAACCCATAGCTTGCATTAAATATGTCATCATAAACACCAGCATTAGCCTTATATCACATATTCACGTCACCTCTATGAATCCCCATTTTTCATATATCCTGATGAGTGTTGTCTGATGTATTAAACATATTATTCCAAGTTAATTTGAACAACCTTTCTCCATATTGCCTTAAGCCTACCTCCTCTCATTCTTAATTGTTGGAAACTAATTTTATCTATCTATCTATCTATCTATCTAATAGATGCAATTTCTTCAATTCATTGTGCATTTTCAAACCACCTAAAGTTTATTTTCAGTTATTTTATTTTTTAAAAAATTACTCTGATCATTCTACTATGCTAAGTACTTAATTTATCCTTCCTAATTTCTTCACATTCTTTCTGACATTCACATTTCCGTCATTGTTTACTTAGCTCTCAAAATATTTCATGCTCATCTTAACGTGGTATCTCTAAGGAACATACTTACTTTTTTTTGAATACATGATATAATGTCACATTCATTTTAAACACTTATTCTTTTGTTAAAGTAAAATAAAACTGATTCAGATTCTCTGATATGATCCTATATTCTCATTGACCATGCATGTTCTCCTTCAAAGCAAGAGAACTATTTTCTGTTGCTAAATTTTGTTTTAGCATGCATCATAGTTATCATGACCTATTCTTGTGAATCTGACAGGCTGCTATCAGCTATTCTGTTGGTGTTCTCTTGAGGTTAGTATGAAGTTTTTTTCCTCTTATAATTTAATGTCCTTTTATGATAACATTGTACTTGATAATTCCATATCTGATCAGCACCAGATTTACTTAAGTCCGGAGAATTAACTGCAAAAGAACTAAGCATATCTTTTTAGGGCTTCCTCTTTTCATTTTTTTTTCATGGAGAAAGGAGGAGAGTAGGACTGTAGGAGTGATTTAAGACCAATTTAATAAATCCAAAAGAGATGGCAAAATATCCTTGAGATAGTCTTACTAAAACCTAAGGAAATTAGTGGACTAAAGTAATATTTAGACTACTTGAACTGCCAAATTAGAGGGACTAGATTCTTGTAAAGATGTGGTCATATTTCACAGAACTCTAACCAAGATGAAGACAAAACAACAATACAGTTAAAAGAAACATAACTTGTAAGATATTTGTTCTCTTACTGGGTTGAAGTGATGATAACTTGAAGCGTCTCTTTAATAGTCTTTTACTACATATGATCAGATCTTCGAAGTTGATTTTATTGAACAGTATTTTTTTGATTTGATCTTCTTTCTTCTTTGGCGAGATACTTTAGAAAAGAAGGGTTTTAGGTTGAGCAGGGCAAAGACGGAGTATATGGAGCTTAAATTTAGCAGTACAAGAAGGACAGATGACTTCGTTATTAAGTTAGGTGATCAAGATATTTTCCGTAGTGAGTCTTTTAAATATTTTGGATCGATAGTTCAAAAAGACGGAGATATTGATAAAGATGTGACACATAGAATCCAAGTGGGTTGGTTGAAGTGGAGAGGCGCGTCAGGGATCTTATGTGACTGTAAAGTACCACTAAAACATAAGGGCAAGTTTTACCGTACTGCAATTAGACCCGCGATGCTCTATGATTATGAGTGTTGGGCAGTGAATTGTGTACATGAGCAAAAAATGGGAGTTGCGGTGATGAGAATGCTTAGGTGGATGTGTGGACACATGAGATTGGATAAAATTAGGAATGAAAGTATCAGGGATAAGACAAGGGTAGAACCAATTGCAGAGAAGATGCGAGAAGCTCGTCTAAGATGGTTTGGACACGTACAAAGGAGACCATTAGAGGCACCTGTTAGGCGTTGTGAGAGTCTAGTCACTAGGCATGTTAAACGAGGGAGGGGTAGACCAATAAAGACTTGGAATAAAACTATAAGGAAAGACATGATGTACTTAGGCATTAGTGAGATTATGACAAAAGATAGGGCACAATGGCGACAAAGGATCCATATAGCCGACCCCACTATAGTGGGATAAAGGCTTGAGTGTTGTTGTTGATCTTCTTTCTTCTTTGGAGGTCCTTTACCAACCCTCTGTACACTCTCAAACTCAAGAGGTCCTTTACTTAATTGGAAGAGTAAGAGCAAGGAAGCGATTGTAAGAGCTTTGCAGAACTTTGATTGTATTTCTCAAAGATGTCATATATGCTGATTTTTCAAGCATAAAATTCTCCTATTTATATCCTATCGTGAGGAGTATGGAGGAGCTTAATTTCTTGTGGGAGAAGAAGAGTATTGGAGTGAGTTTCAAGTGGTGACTGATTTTGAGAAGGCATAACAATTGTGGAGTTGGAAAATGTATCTATTTGACTCGTGATTGGCAGTTCAATGTTTGGGGAAAATATAAGGATGTATATGGCCTGATGATGTAATATCCCTAACTTTAGTGCGAAAATGATTTTATATTGCACGATCTGATCACGAGTGACTTTCGATGGCACTAATTTCCTAGCATAATTTAAGCAATGTTTTGGAATAGAATAAGTTTTATACATTCATTTCGACACGTTTTGAAATTTTCAAAGGGCCTAATGTACTAAATTAGGAGGCCTTATAGTTTTTAGCAGAAATTGTAATCTTCGAAAGAAATTAATTCCCCCCAGCGTAATTAGAAGGAGAGCCATGATGACATGTTATAATCAATATATTAGGCTTAGTAACAGTGCCCCTCACAACATCTATTTCCTTTCGTTCGCGTCTCGCAACAGAGCGCTCGATTTTAGGGCTTTCTTTAGTTCGTTCCAGTAACCGACAACGCTCCTTCGTTTACCCTCGTCGACGACAGCATGCGCCATTAGTCTCCTCCTTCAAAAAATTCTTCGTCGACGTCCTCTCCCCCTCTCCTCTCGGCTGAAGCCTACAACGACTCTCTCCTACGGCCCACAGAGACCCGTCGATCAGGCAGATCATGCTCTGGTTTGTGTTCAACTCTCTCTAGCCATCGTTTGTCCAAGTTAAGCCCTAGCTTTCAGTCCAGAGATTGTTTTCTTAGTGTGTGGTCTCTCTCTCTTTCTTTGGTGATGATCAGTCATTTAGGGTTTTAGTTTCCCTTCTCTAGGAGTTTCAACAGCCTCTTGTGATATCTGAGGCTCCCCTCTGATGTAGGGTAGGCTAAGGGGGGTGCAAAAATTCAAGACCTCTAGGGATGAAAATGAAATCAGACGTACTAAGGCTGCGTTCGTTTCGCAGTTTTGAGAGACAGGAATTGGTTTTGGCCCATGTTATTAAAGGCGCGCCTCAAACGCGCCTAAGATTCCAGACTCACCAGGCTCAGAGGTTTGCGCATCTGTACGCCTTATTTGCGCCTTTAGTATATAAAAGGTGCTCTTGCGTGAGATTTTTGTTGTAAATTTCTTTCTTCAAAATTTAAGAAAAAATAATACAATAACTCAATAATTTTTTATTGATTTAGTGTTTGTGAAAGATAATTGTGTGTTGAGACAGATATGTTGCAAGTGACTACATTGATTTTGTTTTTAAGAGATACAAACTATAGTAACAAATGATTATTTAGTAAACTAGATGAAAATTTAATTGAGAAGCTGAAATGATGTTTGTTACTAATTATTAATAATGGATGTGGTTGCACCTTGCATTCGTCAGGCGCGCGTCTGCGCCTTGAGCCTTGCGCCTAAGTTCCAAGACCCCTTTGCGCCTTGATGCGCCTTTAATAACTAAGGTTTTGGCCGAAAACCTATGGCGCAGAGGTTTTGGAATTGGGTCAAAACCAATTCTTGTGTTCGTTTGCAGGAAGGTTTTCATTCACAGGAATTGAATATTTCAATATTTCTGTTTGGTTGCAGGATGGAATTCAGAGACAGGAATTGACAGGAATGTACCACCCAAACATTACAATCAGATGATTATTGGACATACTCAGACAAGCTCACATGAACATTAACGATGAATCAACAACATTAGTGACAACAATTACCACTCATTTCAACAGCTGATGATAGTAACGATAATAATAATCAATCTACGCAAATATGACGTAACATAATAATACATAATAATACGCATAGTAATATAATCAACCCAACCTTCCAAGTCAGAAAATAAAAATGCATAAAAATACATCATCGCTAAGGTAAGAGTCCATTTCAGCAGAATAAGAACCTACGACTACCGCAAAATAAGATACTACAACAAAATATTTCCATCACAGCTCCAAACTATTCGAATATATGAATGTGCAACCACCTCCTCCTAGCAATCTCTGGCAAAACCAAGAAGACCTCACACTTTATCGCGTCAATGCTGAGCAAATCGATGGCCTTTATAAGATCATCCTCTGAGAGGTCCGTCATAACAGATAATGCCTGATACACAGCTTCAATCCTCGACCTCGAAGGTGCTCTGACCGGGGAAATTTCAATTGGATTATCCATGTTATTTGCAATATGAGTGACAACATTTGCAATCATATCAATAGCTGACGTGGTTTTGGATTTCTTCTTCATAGGACCACTTGGTTCTGCTGCAACATCCTCTTCAGGATTCTCTTCCACGATAAATTCATTAGCAGCTTCCACTCCTATTGGCGTATTAGCACCATTTGCTCTATCAGTCCCACAGAGAGTTCCCAAATCACCCCAATTTATGATCACTTTGTCTTTGTAGTGCTTCAAAGACGGATGTGTCTGTATTAATGACATAAATTAAGTACGTTATTATAAACACAATTGAAAATTTATACATTATCAACTGATAGTGATATAAACAAAATAACAATCAGTACCTTAACATAATCAGTCCAGACTTGCTCGCTATCAACTTGTACCACATGTCGTTCCCAATCCCACCCAAATCCACTTGTATCTAGCATACCTGATATTTCCTGGTAGTATTTATTCCAAGTTTTCATTTGTGCCGCAATATTTTCTTTGCTAACACGAACTCGACATTCATTCCACAGAGTAGTAATAATAGCGGTGAATGCTACTCCTTTCCACCCGTTTGCACCCTTGTTACCAAGATGTAGTTGCTCTAAAAGAGAAGCAGATAAAGCGTAATCCATTTCATTTGTCCAATGAAGGTATGACTTCTCCTTTTCCTTTGAAGCCTGATTTTTATTCTTATCCATTTCAACACTGTAAAATTTAATATCATAAAAATTTCATATATAGAAAATGATTGTGATACAAAAGTTAGCGCTACAAAATGTAAGAGATAGACAATGATGGAGATACACAATTATAGCTTCACAAAATTTATATCTATTACAATACTATGTTAGAGATACACAATGACAGATACCCAAAATGATAGCTACTACAATATTATGGTGTATTCATATTGGTCATTTGAGCTTGATACTCATTAAACATTGTAACCTCTAAGTGATCTCTGAATGCAGTCCATTCATTTATTGCCTGAATGGGTTCAGTTGTATCACCATACTGAAAACTATCACCACTATTATGTTGTGTTAATATCTCTGCATCAACCTCCGCCAACAATCTAACATCAGTCATTAGCCTCTTGTCTACCAGGACATTATGGAGAATGCAACAAACATTAATAATTTTAACCTGTTTAACAAGCGAGCACAATTTAAATATTTGAGAGTGCAAAATAGGGAAACTATGTTTTTTCTTCTTTGAATTTCATGCCTGTAGCTTGATATTAAAGAAAGATGGTTGACGTAAGATAGCCCAACTTTTTTTAAGTAATCCGAATGTTCTTTCGATAACGTTTCTTTTCTTTGAATGACGAAGATTAAATAACTCCTTATAGGTAGTAAGATTGTTTTCTTGAGTTGCCCATTCCTGAAGATGGTAGCGTGTCGAACGATAAGGAGCTAGGTATCCTGTCCCTTTGTATAGCTAGCATCGACGAGATAGTACTTGCCTACAATGTTAAATTATATGTTACATGTAGCGAATAACTCTTGTTGTATGGTTAGTGGATGGTTTGAAACAGACTTACCTAATGGAACTTCAAATGAATCCTCCCTTTCCAATGCATTATGAAGAACCCTTGAATCTGATGCAGATCCCTCCCAACCAGGTAAAACATATATGAATTTTATGTCAGCGTCGCATACTCCGAGGACATTGGTTGTAATAGCTTGTTTTCTATTACGATATCTTCCTTGGTCACTTAGTGGTACAGTGACGTCAATGTGTG
Source organism: Platanthera zijinensis (assembly GCA_039513925.1). Lineage (NCBI taxonomy): Eukaryota > Viridiplantae > Streptophyta > Magnoliopsida > Asparagales > Orchidaceae > Platanthera > Platanthera zijinensis. Next base: position 5,578,257 of record CM077091.1, on the reverse strand, counting down.
TGCCATCAATAACACCAACACAATCTTTAAAGCACCTCCACCTATGTGTTTGTGATGATTCTGGACATTTGATATACGTCTAACTCATCTTCAAGATTGCCCTCAACACAAGGTTGAAATGTCAGCTTACAGTATCGATTGATCGTAAGTATGTACCACCAACAATCCGAAATTTGGTGTTATGTGCTAGGATATGTAGGAACAACCCTACATATTCCTTCACCATTACATTTTGTGTCTCGCTCATAAGGCCTCGATCCACTAATATCTTACACAAACTACGGAAAGCATTCTTGTTCATACGCAAGTGGTTATAACAGTTGAGATCTGTGCCGTTATATAACATATTTAAAAGCGTCAATCTAAGAGCGCCGCATTGTTCCCTATTGTTTAAACAATTAATTCGGTTATTTTTCATCAAAAGAACAGCCACAACAGAAGATAAAGCGGCTACCATAGCCTTCTTTCTCATATCCATCCTTTGTTTTTTATGAAACTCGATAAGAGTATCCATCTATGAAACAAAATAAATAAGTCCATAACGATCTAAACAAAACCCTATTAATGTACACAGCTCCATTTTGCCATCAAAACAAAACCCTATTACACAAAGCCTAACACTATCTACACTTACTTAAAAACCACATTAACTACAAATTAGAGTGAACTTTGCTCTTTCCTCGAAGAAACATAAATTTTTCTCTACCTAAAGCCCCCTACTATACATAATCTCATTTCTATATCATGTTAGAAAAACTAGAAATAACTAGCCGGACCTCAAGAAATGTCAAAAATCTGAGCCATGGTAAGAAATACCTCTCCGGCTAGGCAAACAATTTCCAAAAATCTCGTTTCTATCCCATGATAAGAGATCAAGAAATGTGTAACGATCTAAACCTAGAAATACCAAGCCGGAGAGAAGGAAAAACTGCATTACGGAGAGTATTATACCTACAAAGGAAAAAAGGTTTCCAAGCGGTTGTTGCCGGAGAGGAGGAAGAAGTACTGTGCTTGCCTCACCTAGGTCACTACTGCAGACGGGAAGAACCAGTTAGGGCCAGAGAAGAAGAACAACAGGAAGAACAGTAGCTAGGGCCGGAGAGAAGACATAGCAGAACAGGGAGCGGAAGCTTGCCGGAGCCGTCAACTATAGGAAGCTTGTGGAAGACATACCGGAGAAAGGGAAGGAAGAGAAAGGCCGCACGATTTTCTTGTTCTGTCCCAAAACTCGTGAAAATCGTCCTGGGAAGGCAGGTTTTGAAGGCCGGTCAATTTTTTTTTTTTTTAAACCCATGGGTTTTAGAGGAATGCCAATTCTGCCCTCATATTAGACGAAACGAACAAGGGAATTGGAATTGGAATTGGGATACCCAATTCCAATTCCGCTGGCCAAATTCTTAGGAAACGAACCTTAATCTCTATGCAGTAGTTCCGTCGATGGAGGCGGCAAATAAATACGAGCAATAATATTTTAACCCGTACAACAATAAATTAAAACAAAGAAATAGCATTCAGTAAATGAGCATTCAATGGCTTTCCTCCGCTCGGAGGACCAAGACAAAGCGTGCGGTAAATGAATCTCACCTGCAAGTCACAAATATATCGAAGTGAACTGTCCACCGACAAAATATCCAAGCAAATAAAGCTACAATCCAATATAAAGATTCTGAAAATAATAGTCCAATACAATAAAGACTCACTAAGTAGTGGGCTGACCAAGACAATGGAGATTTCAGAGTTGGATGCATTTTGACGACGATCCAATGTGGAACCTGAGGCGGGAAAATGATGTAGGTGGCTGTCCTCGGTGGTGGAAGGCGAAATCAGGCCGAAAATGAGTAGATCCAGCGACGTAGGGGTGGATTCGGGCAAGGGAGGATAGATCTGATGACTTAAGAGCGAATCCGGGCTAGGGAATGAGGAACGGGTAAGGGAATTGGCGGATCGGGGCTGGTTTGTACAGATCTGGACAAATCCAGTAGGGGGTATTGGAAGTGGTTCCACGGAGGGGGAGGGTATGAAGGCCAAGACCGGAGGCTAGATGGCTTAGGCTGGCTGCTGAGAGGACAAGGGAGGGGCGACAGGATCCCCAGGTGTTGTAGGGGAGCGACGACAGTGAGGGGGAGGCGTAAGACCTGGCGGCGGCTTGCTGAGAGGAGATATGGAGGGGCGGCGACAATGAACCTGCTATAGGGGGGAGTCGACAGGTATGGAGGGCTTGAACAGTGGGGCGGCCGGTTGTTTGGGGGATGTTGGGGCTGCTGGAGAGGGTGTGGAAGGGGAAGGAGGAGCCTAGGTTTGGGGAATACCTTGGGAGGGAAGATACACATCTAGGGGTCGTCACCTAGGTTTCCACAGAGTCGACACCGTGGAGGGATCGCGGGAATCCAGGAATTCTCTTCTCCAAACTCTGCAGTGCCCTAATTCATCCCACAAACTACATATTTATAATAAATGAACAACTAGGGCATCCCACATCGACGACTATGATTGGCTGGAGGTGGGGTTACTCAAATACATCAAATAAAAAGTAAAAAACAGTAAAGTAATATATGAAAAAGATTCGTGACACAGATCCGGACGCATCCGCGGAGTCGGATCGGCAATCTGATCAAGCCGTCCTATGTGAGTACATGAACGTGGGTCCCGCCTTGCGACAAACCCCTCCTTGTGCATGATCAGATAGATCCCCATCAACTCTTCCCGACTGAAAAACCTTCATCTCTGATGAATGGAGACGATCATACTAAAGTCGAAGCCCAAGGACGAGTCGATCGAGCTCTGCTGGTAGTATCTATGTGTCATCTGCATCTGGACAGCCCCGCCAGTATACTGAGTATCGACATAGAGGCCCATCTGTAGTAGGAACGAGTTGGTGGGATTTGATCTCTATAATGCTCTCAACCCTCAGCTTACGAATGGTGGATCCCGGTGCGATCTGCGATGCCGCAGGTGAAATCAAAGAAGACGAATTCCCAAGTAGGTGGGTGTCAACAATGGGTGAACTGTGGTGGCCATCAAACGTGGGTAAACTATGAGGGTGGCATGGTAACAAGAGTGGAGATGTGGGTTGCTGGGAGTCCCCACTGCTTGGGTCCACATACTCGTCTGGCTCGTAGTATGACGTCAAATCTTCAATATTAAACACAAGATGGATACCCATACTCGCATGGATATCGAGCCTGTAAGCGTTCGTCCCAATGTGACTTGTGACTGAGTAGGGGCCCATTCGTCTGACACTTAGCTTTTTGGCAGGCCCCAACGAGAGCCTTTCAGGGAGGATTCACACCATCACCTGTTCGTCTTCCTGAAATACTTGTTCCCGCTTTTGCCAATCTGCATGGGTTTTATAATTTTCATTGCTCATAATAATTCTTCGGTGAATCAACTCATGCAACTCTTGCAAAAGCCGTGCAAATGGCTCAACAGACTCACTAGGGCATGACTCTAGGGGACTGGGGATAAGGTCAATAGGTTTCCTAAGTTCGTATCCTGACACTACATGAAATGGACTCAGCCCAGTGGACCTATTGACCGAACAATTATACACAAACTCCGCGATAGGAATATCAAGGCCCCAACTAGCTACATGCTAGCCCACTAGACACCTCAGTAGGTTTCCTAAGCTACGGTTCACTACCTCAGTCTGCCCCGCCCGACTGGGGATGATAGGTCGAGGAAAACCTAAAGGTGGTGTCAATCTTGTACCACAGGGTCTTCGAGAAATAGCTCATAAACTTCACATCACGGTTTGACACGATAGACTTGGGTAGGCCATGCAGCCTAAAAACATTCCTCAAAAATATGGCTGCTACGTGTGAAGCATCTGCCGTCTTGCGACAGCAATAAAGTGCGCTATATTTGAGAATCGATCGACCACCACAAAGATGGAATCGTGTCTCCGAAGTGTGCGGGGGAGTTGAAGCACGAAGTCCATGCTAATGTCCTCCCAAGGGCGGTGTGGGACAGGTAGAGGTGTGTACAGACCAGTGTTCTGCTTAGTGCCCTTGGTCGTCTGGTAGATACGACAGTGGCAGACAACCCGAGCCACGTTCTTCTTTAGGTTGGGTCAGTGGGATGCTCAACAATGGCGATGGGCTTATCCCGCCCAAATTGCCCAGCGACCCTGCCCAAATTGCCCAGCGACCCCGCCCAAAGTGCCCAACAGCCCTCCCCGCGTGCAACTCGCATATCAAGTAATCACGGTAGGACGTCTGGGGTATACATAGGACGGAGCCTCGCTACAGGTATCCCTTAAAGATCTGATAGCCCTCAACTGGGTCCGGAGGGGCTCGGGACATGGCGGTATAAAACTCGTCAAAATCAGGGCTTGTCGGATAGTACAGTATCACTCTCTCAAGCCCATCTACTCGTGCGCTCATCGTCTGTAACAAGAAGATACGGCGACTCAATGCATCAGCTAGCTTGTTCTCAACACCAGCTCAGTGTTTGAGAACGTAATGGAAATCCTGGAGGTACTCGACCCACTTGGCGTGTCGGTGTCCTAACTTGCGCTGCGAGTCTAGGTATCGTAACGCCTGATGATCAGAATAAAGCACAAACTCCCGGGGGAGGAGATAGTACATCCAGTAGCGCAAAGACTGGACAATAACATAAAATTCTCGATCATAATTCAAATATTTCTACATGGCTTCATTCAGTTTCTCACTAAAGTAAGAAATCAGATGTCCCTTTTGGCTCAATACGCTACCAATACCAACACCAAAAGCATCACATGCAACCTCAAACGTGCGGCTAAAATCAGGAAGTCTCGGGACAGGAGTCGTCGTCAATCTCTCCTTGATCTCCTCAAATGCCCTAGTGGCCGCAACGATCCACTGAAACTCGCCCTTCCGAAGGCAACTCGTGAATGGGGCCATGATCGTACTGAACCATGGGCAAACCTCCTATATAAGGTGGCAAGTCCGTGGAAGCTGCGCGCCCCGTGGATGGTCGCAGACACAGGCCAATCTCGAATGTACTTGACCTTCTCAGGTTCAACGGATACTCCAGTGGATGACACAATAAATCCCAGGAAGTGAACAGACTCAGAATGAAAGGAGCACTTCTTCAAGTTCACATATAATTTCTCCCAACGGAGGGTGTCAAAGAGAAGCCTTAGGTAATCAAGGCGGTCGGCCTAGGTCTGGCTATGGATCAGTATATCGTCAAATTATACCACCAGAAACTTGCCCATGTAAGGTCGTAACACCTGCGCCATGACCCTCATAAAAGTGCTCGGGGCATTTGATTGCCCAAATGACATGACTAGCCACTCGTGATGAGTTTTGGGACACACCATCCGTTGACCCACCAGATGAGTTCTTTCTTTCTAGGGCACTCATCACACTCTTGAGCCACATCATATCATCGGTGTTTCTGGTATCCACTCAGGTGATCTTCGCATCTGCGATGAATTTTCATACATACCTCCCGCTGAGCCCCCTGATGCGTCACAATCCCCAAGAGGCATTTGGCATCTTATGAGCTACTCTTTGGGTGTTGATGTCTCACATGGTCACCTGGACACTCATCGCACACTGGATGAGTTTTTCTACACTCCACCGAGAGAGCCTTCTGATAGGCCACCTCATTTTATATATTTCTAGGCCATTGTTAGACTGCCCCTTAGAGAGTGTGTTGTGTCTGTCGTGTTCATTTGCATGAGTCTGTTGAGTCATTTCTTCATCATTTGCATGTGTCTGTTGAGTTATTTGTTCATCGTTTGCGTGTGTCATGAGTCGGTTTGATAGAAAATCAATACTAGTAATAAATCTTATAAATCGCATGCAGATGTTCATTGACAAGGGCAGGTAATTCATGAAGGTGAGCATGTGATGGTGAGAATCCGTGTTGTGGGGCTTCGTGGGCGGCCTGCTGAAAGGTTGAGCGTTAGGCGAGTGGATCCCTATACAATCATGAGATGGATCAGAACAAATATCTAGGATCTTGATATCCCGACGAGCATGAGTATCCGTCCCATATTTAATGCTGAGGATTTGACGTTGTACTACAAGCCTCACGAGCATGTAGACCCATTTTGTGGAGATCCTCTTGAGCCTACATCTCCACAGCCTTTTGAGCCCACTCCCCTATAACCTTTTGAGCCTACATTTCCACATCCTCAGTCCTGCACTCATTCTACTTCTGAGCCCCACTTGTCTTTGGGTCAGTCGCCTTTGGCTTCATTGTCTACACCAATGATCGCACCAGGACTTCTAGCGCATCAGTGGATTCTTAAGATAATTATTGATATTGTGGCTCATGCATGCATAACCACACCAGTCAGTCAGACACAGGAGTATCATTGGGGAGGATACTCCACCATCGACGATACTTAGACGACCTCTGATGAACCTCATTGAATCTTACCTGGGATACATCGAGAGAATTTCGTTCTCCATTTATCAGGAGATTTGAATTCTTTCAAGCCGGGGAGAATGATGCGGAATGGAGTTGCGCACCCGCGACAGAGGACGAGTTTTGGGCCCGTTCAGGGCCAATTGGCTACTTACCATATATGACATGCCCGGATCGATGAACCGACTCCATGGATTCGTCCGCCCCGCCGTTCTGACACAATTTCATATATTAATTTGTTATTTTGCATTTATTTTGGTGTAATCTTACCCCACCTATGACAAATCATAGCCCTCCTTGTGAGATGGCCTAATTCTCTCTTTATTATAAATAGTGTTAGGGGGTTGTTTAAGGCCATTTTAGATTTTGGAGATTGTGAATCCTGGAATCCAGCGATCATCCCACGGTGCCGACTCAGTGGAATCCTAGGTGATGACTCCTAGCCGCTCATCTTCCTCCCTGAGGTACTACCTAGCCCTAGCCACCTTTTCCCCACCCCTAATCCCTCTACCGCCACCTTCCATAGCCCCAACGGCAGCCGCCATCACTGCTGTCTACAACCACCAACATTGCCATCTACAGTCACCTCCCCTATATTCTTGCAGCCCCTGCCCTCCTCCCCGTCCAAACAGCATTGCCGCCCCCACTCTCTCCCTCTCGCTAGCCCACAAAGCACCCTAACAGCCACCGCCACCTTCCCCTTTCCTCCTCGCTTCAGTCCGACTCCCAGATCTATCCAGATCTGTCCACATCTGCCCCCGATCAAGTTTTCCTAGCTGTTTTCTTGTGATTCCAGCAAACCCCAACCCCGATCTTACCCCTCCAAACTTTCCGCCACTCGAGAGCCTCTTGGAGGACCCACCAACCTTCTATTTTCACTGCTACAGCCCAGATCCCATTCCAAACCCCCAGATCCAGCCGCTGTCTCATTGTTTCAGCCACCGGTTCATCTCCGTATCGTCACAATTGTGCCACACATCTTCGGATCTGCTATCCTATTGCAGCCCCCTTGCTCAGTGAGTATTTACTTTGTTGTATGGAATAATTTCTCAATATTAATATATGATGATGAGATTTCATATTTGTTTGGATCACTAGTATCGTGGATGTTTGTTTTTGATTATTTTGTGATTTGCATGAACTATTCGCACCTTGCTTTGGCCCTCCTCGCGGAGGAAAATCATTGTTTGTTCGCTTAAAGAAACTATTTTACTTTTGCTAAAATTTCTGTGTGATTTGACTATTTATTGCTTAATTTGAATTCGTCATCGAATCTCGCATCTTACATCTAATCATTTAGAGTTATTTAGTTATTTCCCAGACACGTTACTTAGGATTGCATTCCAATAGTCACTCATCAAGTCTCTAACCCTTAATTAGACGGTCTTTAGGTTCATTGCACTTGTCACGTCCTAATTTGCATTGCATGTAGGGATTGAACATTGTTCATCCTTCGCCTATAGATTCGTCCTGCGTCACCTCCCCAAGGTATTATCTAATCCTAGGCCTCTTCTTCCAACATCCAAAGCCTCCACCGCCACCTCCAAACCCCTCCAAACCCCCAGCAGCCACCTTCAAAGTTGTTGCCCAGCCGCTCCCCTTGGTGTTGCCGCCCCCTTCCAGCCGCCCCTCTGCTCCCGTCGTCCCCTTCCAGCCGCCCCTTGCTGTCGCCACCCACTACCAGCCTTTCCCCTTGTTGCTGGCTTGTTGCCTTGTCCAGCCCCACACTGTCAGCCGCCGCCCCCTTTTCAGCCACCCTAGCCACCACCAGCCCGAGTCCGCTTCCAAAACCACCAGATCCACTCTCCTGCAGCCCGAATCCGCTACCTTATTGCCGGATCTACCCTCCCGCAGCCCGGATCCGCTCCCCACAGTCAGATCCAGTCCAACCAGCCCTTGTTTCTCCTCCAGATTGTCTCCACCGCGTCGTGCTTCACCGGATCCCCACACCTCGGGCAGCCCCCATAGTTTGTGAGTATTTATTTGTTGTATGGATCCTAAACTCTCAATATTAATATATGAGGTTTTGATTTCATGTTTGTTTGAATCTCTGGAATAGTAGTTGTTTGTTTAGATTATTATTGTGATTTGCATGGTTTATTCGCCGTGCGATCTTGCTTTAGCCCTCCACGTGGAGGAAAGTTTAAGTTTGATTTGCCCTATTGAATTATTTTTCTATTGCTAAAGTTATGTGCGTGCGATTAAATTATTTATTGCCGATTTTTTTGATTTATCTGTTGGACTTTGCATTGCATGCAGGGTTAGAATATCGTTCATACGCCGCCTATAGATTTTTCCTGCGTCACTAAGCCTATAAGCGAAGCCAAACACTAGAACTAAACTGAGGAAGGCAAGGGCGGAGTGAATCAATGTTAGAATTATAAAGCAAATCAGCAATAGTCAAAATTATTCTCAACCTAAGAGCTTAATCTAATGATGATGACCCGGCACTTGATATTTCTCCACTAAATGCTTAGAATCACATGTGTTATTAAATCTGACGATGTCATGTGGCTTAACACTCCTAGTCTCCTTCAATTTATTTCACTGTTGATAACAAAAGCAAAGTATTGTTAGAAGTATTTTTAACAAATTAATAAAACTTAGATGTCTCAAGGGTTATAGCTATCATATTGTTTTCTTTCTTATGTATTGGTTTCTTTGTAGTTTTGAAAGTTTTGAGAAGAAAAACTTTTTTCTTTGTAAGACTTTACCTAGTGCTGTTATATATGTTTTTTATACTAACAGTTCTTAACCTTTTTTTGCATGTGTGTTTGATTGAAATTTGATAATATGAACGAGGCACAGTTGTTTGTACCTTCAACTTCTGTGTACTTACACTGATAATCTCTCCAAAGAATCCGTTCCAAGAATATTTATTCAGAAAAAAGTCAAGAAGTAAGCCTCTCTACTGAAAACCTATGCATCTTATGATCTAATTACGGAATCTTATCTTTCAAACAAAAAAATATGCTGCATGTTGTAGAATTGGGATAAGAAGTGAGGACCTGGAGAATACTTTGGAGAAAACATTAAATGGTTCCAACATGGCTCTTTCATCCCCAAGGCTTGTGATACCTGTAGCTATTTACGGATTATGGGCTCTTTCTCACCAGTATTTCAATATATTTAATTTTCAGGTAAGTTGTAAGATTAAAGATCCTTATATTTAATAGGTGTGCTATTTTAAAGTGTCGGCTATCATAAGTGTTTGCATTTGAGTTCTTAAGTGATTTTGATAATCAATTTTACTTTTTCTTTTGATAACAATAAATCAATATTAAAATTGATATATGATGACTTACAAATTACTTTCATTTAGTAATAGAATTGTTAAACCATAACCAATAATTTCATTATCTTGAAAAATAAAAGCCCTCTATATATATAGTGTAATACATGAGGGAAAAATAAAACATGAATATATAATAGTTCTAACACTCCCCCTTATACAATCCCTTTCATAATATTTTTCTTAATGAATTGTCGGCCAACTTCAACTTGCTTGGTGCGGTCATACTGGACAGGGTTCTGAGCAATGCTGATTGCAGTCTTGTTGGCATAATACAAATTGAAGGGGCCGGTTTCCAATAAACCAATATCACTCAAGAGGGAACAAAGCTACATCCCCTCACATATACCATAAGTCATGGCTCTAGACTCAGCCTCCGCGCTAGAGCGAGCCACTACATGTTGTTTCTTGCTGTTAGATATTGCGTGTATGTATATGGGCTTATTTGTATTTACCTGTATATGTTCGGGTCTTGTATATATAACCCCAAGATGGGTCATTATTCATATGCAATATACTTTTCTAAAATGGTATCAGAGGAGGTTGAGAGAACAAACACTCACCGGGACACCGACCCTGAAGGAAAGTAGATGGCTGAAGGTTGATGAGATAAACAACGGTGGAGACAGCATCAACCCAAAAATGTGGGGGAACATGGGAAGCCAAAAGAAAAGTACGAGCGGTCTCAATGATGTGGCGTTGTTTCCTTTCCGCAGTGCCATTCTGGGAATGAGCACCGGGACAGGAGAGTTGCGGGAGCGTGCCATGAGAGGCGAGAAGGTCACGAAACTCATGCGATAGGTACTCCCCCTGAGTCGGAGCGAAAAATACGAATAAAGGCGGAGAACTGAGTACGAACCATGGTGGAGAAAATAACATAAACCTGAAAAAACTCAGCACGAGAACGCAACATATATATCCAAGTGAAACGAGAAAAATCATCAATAAACAAGACATAATAGCGGTGTCCACCCTTGGATACAAAAGGAGCAGGCCCCAATACATCAGAATGGACTAACTCAAACGGAGCAGAAGACCTAGACATACTAGACTGATAGGGGAGTTGTAGATGTTTTCCAAGCTTATAACCCGTACAAGAGTGACTAGTGTCAACAGATACACGACCCAAAACACCACTGGGATGACAATAAGATGGTGCCACTGACGAAAGGAAATAGCGGGAAGACATAAAAGAGGAGCAGCTGGGGACGGTGTGACTGATGACAGACGAAGGTACTCAAGGAGATATACCCCACTATGGCGACGACCAGCTCCAATGAGGGTCCCTGTAAGACGATCCTGCACATGACAAACAAACTCATCAAAAACAACAAGGTAACCACTAGAGGCAAACTGGCTGGCGGAGATGAGGTTCATGGAGAGCTGAGGGATGTATGCAACATCAGGAATGTGGAACTGAGGGGTGTGGAGAAGGCCACGACTGGTAATAGGAAGGGTTGTGCCATCAGCAATAATAACACGTAGGTCGGAGGAAACAGGCTGGCAGGCATAAAGATGGGTGGCATCATAGATCATATGAAAAGAGGCTCCAGAGTCAAGTAACCACGAGGACGGAGAGATACCTGACGGGGCAGAGTCCGCTGAGGGATCATCAGAGATAGAGGCCTGACCAACTGTGGCTGCAGATGTACTCGGGAAGGTGCCTGAAGACAGCTGCTGAGCCAGCTGTATGAGCTGCTCAAAGAAGGAGGCTGTCGGAGGAGGCACAAACAGAACTGGAGCTGCATGTTGCTGGGTGTCATGAGACTGGATGTTCTGCTGGGAGCGCTGAAGCTTGCGACACTCAGACACTTTGTGGCCCGGTGCATGACAATAATGACAGCGAACAGACCGTCGTTGCGTAGCATTGGGACCCTGGGAAGAGGGTCCCTGGGTAGGAAACGGAGCAGACGGTTGTACAGGAGTACTGAGCCCTGGAGAAGGTGGCAGCGGAGGCTGCGGAGCAAACTGAGGAGCAGCCAAGATAACATGGGGGGAGGTAGTGTGCTGCATCCCCTCCATGGTACGAAGACAAGTCTCCTCCGTCAGAATCGTGGACAGAGTGTCACGAAGTGTGGGTGGAGTACCCCGATGGAGAAACTGTGAGCGGGCAGACTCAAACTCCGGGCGCAGGCGCATCAAGAAATTGTGGACACGACAGGCATCTCTGTACTGAGCTGTGGCAACTCAATGGCAGCAGGACAAGCAATGGGGCGGCGCCATCTCGTCACACTGACGTCAGAGGGAAGTGATCTCAGCAAAAAAACTCTTGAACTGAGCGGTCGTGCTGGTAGGTAGCTGCAAGAGTCTGTAACAATGAATACTGAAGTGCCTGGCTGGAAGGCTGATAGAGATCAGAAAGATGATCCCAGATCGTCTTGGTAGTAGGGAACTCACAGATGGCCAGGCGGATGGGTACCTCACAAGACTGGCCAAGGATAGTAATAGCCCTGGAGTCATCGTCCTGCCACTTGGCCAACGCCTGAGCGGAGGAAACACCAGAGCTGACTGTGGAAACAGAAGACTCAGTTGAATAGGCGGCAGGGAGCAACGGTGCTGGGCAGGATCCATCTAAATGGCCCCAAAGGCGTAGGCCTCGGAGATGCATGCGCATGGTGGAAGACCAAGCCTTGTAGTTCTGCCCGTTGAGCAGCACATCAGGCTTAGGAAGATAGCCACTGTGAGTCGATGCGGGATCCATTGAAGGCCGACACCGAGATCTGGAGCAGGATCGATCGGCGTTGAAACCGGATCGGAGTAAGCGAAGGAAGCAGCCGGAGGTAGCAGCCGGAGGAAGCAGCCGGAGGAAGCAGCCGGAGGAAGCAGCTGGAGGGTTGGGATCGAGCGGATCGACGCAGTCGATCGGAGGAAGCAGCCGGGATCGACGAGCGGGAGAGGGACCGGGATTGATCGGCGCAGACGGGATCGATCGGTGAGCGGGAGAGGGACCGGGATTGGGATCGATCGACACAGCGATCGATCGACGAGCGGGAGAGGGACCGGGATCGATCGGCGTAGACGGGATCGATCGACGAGCGGGAGAGGGACCGGGATCGGGATCGATCGGCGCAGACGAGCGGGAGAGGGATCGGGAGAGTTAAACCCTAGCCTCTGACACAGACATCCGAACACATGATGTATGATCCCCCGTGAGTTTGAGGGGGGGCGTTAGATATTGTGTATGTATAGGGGCTTATCTGTATTTACCTGTATATGTTCGGGTCTTGTATATATAACCCCAAGATGGGTCATTATTCATATGCAATATACTTTTCTAAAACTTGCTTCTCCAAGTGACCAGATTAGCCCCAACAAAAGAACAATATCCTGTAGTAGATCTTCTATCATCAACTAATCTGGCCCAATCAGTATCAGTATATATTTCAATTTTTAAGTGATCACTACGAGAGAATAGAATTCTCATACCATGCGAGATCTTCAAATATCTCAAAATTCTGTGCATAACATCAAGATGTTTGACTTTAGAGGAATGCATGTATTGACTTACCACTCCTACTGCATATGAAATGTCATGACAAGTATGAGATAGGTAGATTAGTTTACCTACCAACTTCTGATAACCAGAAATATCTTCCACTAACTCTCCATCATCACGTCCAAGTTTTTAGTTCACTTCAATAGGAGTATCAGCAGACTTGCAACCACTCATTCTTGTCTGTTTTAATAAATCAATGACATATTTCCGCTGTGAAATATTAATACCATATTTTGATCTTGCTACCTCAATCCCTAGAAAATATTTTAACTTACCCAAGTTTTTCACTTCAAATTCACTAGCCAATTTGAGTTTCAGGACACAAATCTCATCTGTCATCACCTGTAATAGCCATATCACGAACATATACAATCATGAGAGCCACCTTCATCTCGTTCCATCTGATAAATAGATTGTGATCGTCTTGACTTTGGGCATACCCTAATAAGATCATGACTTTGTGAAGTCTCTCAAACTTAGCTCTCGGAGATTGTTTTAACTTATATAGAGCTTTCTTCAATTTACTCACTTTCCCTTCAGAGCCGATAGAGACAAGACCTAAAGGCATCGACATATAGACTTCCTCTTCCAACTCACCGTGAAGGAAAGCATTATTTATATCTATATGTTGAAGGTCTCACCCTTTACAGGCGGCGCAAGATAATATGACCCGTATTGTATTCATTTTTGCCACTGGAGCGAAAATCTATTGGTAGTCAATACCATGTGTTTGGGTGTAGCCTTTTGCCACCAATCGTGCCTTGAATCTCCCCACAATACCTTCAGAGTTCTGCTTAACTGTAAAATTCCATCGACAACCAACTGTCCTCTTGCCAAGAGGGAGATCGACCAGGTCCCATGTTTGGTTCTTTTCTAGAGCCTGCATTTCCTCCATCATCGCCTTTGTCCATTTTGGGTGACCAAGTGCCTCCTGCCATGTACCGAGAACAAACACAAAAGAAAGAGAAGTGACGAAGGCTTTATGGGAAGAGGTTAAAGAGACATATGACACATAGTTAGATAACAGATGTTGAGTGGATGAGCGTATACCTTTTCAGAGGCCAATAGGTAACTCCAGGGATGTTGTAGACAAATTCGGTAGCGGCTCTGGTATTATGGGATGCGATTGAGTTTTGATCTTTTGCTTCTCCGATTGTACACTTGCAACTCTTTTTCTTTGGGAATATCTTTGGGAATAACCGCACTCTCCCTCTGAGTGGTAATGTATGGGGAGGAAGAGGAAGAGGAAGAGGAAGAGTAGGAGCACTCACTTCCAAGTATGAAGACTCCTCCTGAAGTGAGGATTCATAATAGGAGGTACTTTCATGAAAAGTAACATCCATGGAAACAAATATTTTCTTGCTTGGAGGATGATAACATTTGTACCCTTTCTGTGTATGAGAATAACCAATGAACACACAATGAAGGGCACAAGGATCAAGTTTTGTTCGAGTAATGTTATGAATATGAACAAAACATAAACATCCAAACACACGGGGGTACAAGAGTAGTAGGAGGCATACTGAGGGTATGAAGAGGAGTGTGATTGTCCAGATGACAGGACGACATACGATTGATGAGGTAAGTCACAGTAAGAATGACATCACCCCAATAGTATTTTGGAAGAGACATCGTAAATAACAAACATCGCGTCACTTCAAGAAGATGACGATTTTTTTCGTTCTGCAATACCATTTTGTGTAGGAGAATGTACAAAAGTGATTTGATGAATGATGTCGTGATCACTCAAATAGTTTTCAAATTTGGCATCAATATATTCACGACCATTATCACGACGAATACAACATCATAAAATCATATTAAACTAAAAATATAATTGAATTTTCACGGTGACACCAAATTGAGTAAAAATCATTTTATGAAAATTTTGGAAAAGAGAGAAAACTTTACTTTTACTAGGCATCAAATAAACTCACGGAGTGCAAGAAAAACATTCAATGAAAGTAACAAACCAATGATAACTAGAGATCAAAGCAAGAGGGCAAGGGCCCCATACGTCACTATGAATAGTATGTAAAGGTAAAACAGAAGACTTAGACACGTGATTGAAAGAGACACGCTTATGTTTAGCAAGTTCACAAACATCACACATAAAATTTTAAAAACAGAAGATGAAAAACTGGGAAATAACGTCTGCATAGTAGAAATAGAGGGATGGCCCAAGCGACGATGTCAGGTAGCCAACTGAGGAAGCTAGTGAGCAAGAAAGACCTGAGGAACATCAACAACAAACACTTACAATCCATCACGCATCCTACCAAAGTCAATCACCTTCTTCGTCTGCATGTCCTGAAAGACACAGTAAGAAGGAAAGAAAGTGACGGAGCAGTTCATGGAGTTTGTAATATGACTAACAGATAGAGTTTGCGACTAAAAGAAGGGATGTGAAGGGCAGAAGCCAAGGTAAGAGGAGCAAGTGATAAAGCCTTTTCTTGGAATAGAGGAAAGGGTTTCATCAACAATGCTTACCTTGTCTCTATCAGACAATGATGAATAGGAAACAAAACCAAACGATGACCAAGTCATATGATTTGTGGCTCCAAAATCAATGATCCAATGAGTGGCAGGCGGTACAACAACAGAGTGAGCAATTGGAGTACTTGAATGAGCAAAGGACAAGGATGAACTAGAAGTGGGCTCCGAGGATAACCCCTGCATCATGCGACGGAGAATCATCATCTCATCAGTAAAAAAGTCCCCAGGTAGAGATAGAGGATCTGTGATATGGCCACTTGAGATACTATCATCAATGAACTCAGTCAGGTGAGCAGAGCGAGGAGAGCTGAAATTGGAGTGGCCAGGACCACGTCCACCACGGCCCCTACGAGGAGCCATGCCACCTCTCGATGGAGGAAGCCCATGCAATTTGAAGCAAGTGTCGCAAGCATGTCGACTCCGACCACAATAATTACAAATCAAGTGGTCTTTGTCTGAGGGCCTGGGCTTAAAGTCCCGAGGAGTGGTGCCTCCAGAATGATACACTGCAAGAGAAGAACTATTAGAAAGAACCTCTGAACTCCAAGAATGGTGGTGGTCATATTCTTGCTGGACAATACCATAGGTCTCTTACAACGAAGTGTTTGGATAGCGACCAAGGATCTGAACAATAATCTGATCAAAGTCCTGGTGTAAATCATGTAGAAACTCAAACACCCTGTTTCGATCTTCATGAGCACGAGCAAGAAGAGCATCAACAGTGCAGACAAGGTTGAGGGAGGTAAAATGGTCATACTCTTGATATAGCTGAGTTAACGTCAAATAATAGGCGGACGGTGGTCGATCACCCTGTCGAAGGAGAAATATCTTCCTTCGTAGCTGAAATATCTGAGCAGTGTTGCCTTTCCGAGAATATGTAGATTCAGCACGACTCCAAATATCTGCAGTGGTATCCAAGAATAAGTAATTCTGTGCAATAGCCACTTGCATGGAATTAATCAACCATGACATAACCTAAGAGTTCTCTGATTCTCACTGAGCCCACGTAGATGCAGTCTTCTTTGGCTTCTTAATAGTCCCGTTAACTTAGTCAAACAAACGTCGACTCTTAAGGGACAAGGTAATAGATCGAGACCATGATAGGTAGTTTGTTGTATCAAGACGAATCGTGGTAATCTGAGACATCGTATGATCATGCCCAACCCGGGTAGATCCAACGGGTTGTGAGACGTCAGGAGAATCAACCACGCCAGACATAATGAAATCAGAAAACAAAGAAGTGTCAAAAAATTTCTGATTAGGTCAAAAAATAGCCTCCACATGATCGCCAAAAAAATGGCAATGCCAGAAAATATGTCAGACACCACCAATAGAACTGTCTAGGATCCTAGAGCAATAGATCCTTGAGAGCTGAAGTCAAAGGAGTCTTGAAGGAGGAGGTATAACCCTTTTCATGAGAGAAAGCAAAGGGAGAGGAAGATTCCTAGATCAACGGTATAGGGAGATCTAGTGGAGCAATTAATTGATCCTCCTAGTAAGAGGTAGAGGAAGGAAAAGCAAAACTTTTCTGAGAAAAACGGGACACATCAGCCTATGCACCGACCGGCGGACTACGCCACGCTCAGTGCTGCTGAGGGCGTCAGAGGGAAGCGGGTCTGCGGGGAGATAAGGGAGATGGAGGGAGAGAAGGGAGATGGGAGACTGACGGCGAGGTTGTTGGGCTGAACGATCGAGCGGTGGGGAGATTCGAGTGAGCGGCTAGGGCGTAACAGGGATCGGCTCTGATACCATGTCAAACCGTAACCAATAATTTCATTACCTTGAAAAATAAAAGCCCTTTATATATAGAAGGTAATACATGAAGGAAAAATAAAACATGAATATTTTATTAGTTCTAACAAGAATATGAAAACTGATGCGAGGAAGAGTAGAATTGAATCTGATTGCAGCCCAAATGAATGATTGCTTTGAGTTACAAACATGAGTTCCTATAATGGAATGAATATACTATAACTCACTTTAGTAAGACTCATTTGCCGAGAAGAGCGCCAAATACTTCCAAAATGGCTCTTAATGTTGAAATTGTGATATCTAGTTTGTTTTTTTTCTTTTGTAATCAAAAGGGTATCGAAGAATCCCAATCGCAGAATCATGATGTCTTTCCCTAGGATCATGTATGAATTGGCTTGACACCAACAACGTAGGAAATATTGAGCCCTCTATGTGAGTAATAAAAGAGACATCCCATCAATTGCTGATAGCTTTCTTCTGAGCATTCTTGTATCTTCAAGAGATGAAGTTATTACTAGTTCTGGAGACTTCAATTCCTAAAAAGTATTGAAGGGCACCGATATCCTTCATTTCAAACTCCTTAGCAAGTTAAGATTTAAGTGATATATTTTTCCCTAGTTTATCATTCACAGTTCAACAATATCGCCAACATATAGAATAAAAGTTGTTATTTTCCCCTCAATTCTTTTGTTGAAAAGATAATCAACATTACTTTGTATGTATCCAAAGTATAACATAGCTCTGTCGAAGTGGACAAACCAAGCTCTCTTGGATTGTTCCAATCCTCTCAATGCCTTTCGTTTGATGAGGAGAATTGTGGTTATAGAGAAAAGAGAAGGAGAGATAGCGGCAAACAGGAGTTCGCTAAGGCAAAAGATTCGAGACCGTTGCCTCAGGAAGCATGCTTGGGGATTCGAATCACGTGCCTTAAGGGTGCTGCTCTCCCTATTTATAAGCCATGGGGCCTGCCCAAACGGGCATGAATTAAAATTACCGGTTACCCGAGGTACATGAGAACCGGTAGAAGCGAGGGGATACTTGGTGTGCAAATAGAAGAAAACGATCTAACCGCGCGATCTGACAGTCAACCTTGAGTCTAGATCTGCTCTCCCTTGAACTTTGTTGTTGGACGATCTCGGCAGGTAGTGCGACCAACATGAGTCTGACAGCCTCGAATGTCCTTGGAGAAAATCTGGTCGCAGGATTTGATGTAATCTCAAATTTAAGGTTTTGAAAATTTACTTGATTTTGATTTTTAAAAACCTTACTTTTAAATGAAAGTAGAAAAATTAGGGTTGGAATTTAAGAAACACGAGGGCCGAGCGGCTAAATCGACTTTTGGGCGCGCAATTCAACGACTTCGCTCTGAGCTTTGAGAAGTTCGTTAACCTCGCTTGAGTGGTTCTCTCATGCGTTCACGAGTCGAACCTTCCACGGAACCCACACGGCCACAAGCAAAATCTGAATTTAAATAACTTATGGAATAACAATATTATTAGCAGTGTGAACGTAACGGCAAGCCCATAAATTAATTAAGAGAACCATAAATTTAATACTAACACAAGGAGAGGGAACGAGTTTACCCAAATCAAAGCACAAGGAATGGTTTTCCCGTTTTCTTTCGCGATCGGGTTGAAGGCTTGCGGACGGGTTCGAACTGGCGAATAGGACACGGCCGGAAGTGGGGTCAAAGTCGACGGCCAAATGTCCACTCTCGGTTGCCGGAATTGGGCTCTGAAGTCGACGGCGGCCGGGTTACGCCTCCGGGTGGCGTGTCGGACGGAGCGGACTTCCACGCGAGGGTTAGCGACCATCACTTTGGACGGAGCAGAACGATGCGCGAGGCCGGAGGTGACGTCGTTGCTGGAAGGGGGGCTCGGTGTCTGGCTTGAGGGAATCGCTGGTAATGAACAGAGAACGAAAGATGTCTCCTTCTTGTCCTGTCCGGTCTCCTTTGTCTCCACTAAATGGGGCTTTTAAATAGACTAAATTTTCTCTATTTCTTTCCCTCTATAACATATGAAATATCATAAATTTGATTCCTTTTGAAAATATTCTTCTCTAAATGAACTTTCTCAATAATTGATGAGATTTGAATTTTGAAATTTGAATTTGAAATCTATGCTTATGTAATTAATTTTGTGTTTGCCTCTATCGTTCTACTACTAGTAATACCAGACCTCTTTATTGAATTCTCAACGGTCGGTCAAGTCGATGAGCCGGAAAGCAACACAAAGAAATGCAGGAAACATAGTGCATGAAATAAAATAAAATGAATGCATAAAGGCTATGATGCGTCGCAGGGCACATCAATTCCCCCGGGGTTGAAAGGGCTCGACACCGGCGAGACTTCGCAAAAGCTAGCGATAGAAAGATCTGGGCGGCGCCAGCGCAGCTCATCAATGCTGATCCAAGAACTATCTGTGATTTCTCGTCCTCGCCATGAGACCAAATAACGTTGGTATGTCCCGTGGCGAGTGCGAAACTCTCGTACATCCAGAACCTGGTCTATCTCCTCAGTAATGAGTGTCTGCACTGGAGCTAAGTCTGGTGGAATCTCTGGAGCTGTCGTTGGTGTACTTGGGCTGGAATTAGGTGGATCTCCATAGAAAGGTGTCAGATCTGTCACGTTAATTATCGACGAAGTGCCGAATTCAGCGGGCAAATCTAGGAGATAGACATTCTCCCCGATGCGCTTCCGGATTCGGAAAGGACCAAACTTCATCTGCTGTAACTTGTTGTATGTACCCGGAGTGAATCTTTGCTTCCTGAAATAAGCAAAAACTCAATCTCCCTCTGAAAAGTGTAACTCCCGGCGATGTCGATCGGCCAAGGTTTTATATTTTTCAGAGGTCGCTCGCAATATATTAGTAATAGATTTATGCAATTCCTTTAAATAATCAACATGGGCTTGCGCATCAAAGGAAATACGTTCATGATTCGAGAGGGAGTGACGATCGAGTAAATGTGGTATAGGAAATCCGTAAACAATCTCGAAAGGAGATTTAGCAGTTGAGCGATTAGTAGAGTTATTGAATGCAAATTCAGCCTGTGGCAGTATAAGATCCCATTGTTTCGGATTCTCCCCAGTCAAACACCTAAGAAGGTCCCCCAAGCTCCTATTAACGACCTCAGTCTGCCCATCGATCTGAGAGTGATATGCGCTGCTAAAATCGAGTTTGGTACCTAATCGGGCCCACAACGTCTTCCAAAAATATCCCATAAAACAAGTGTCCCTATCAGAAGTGATCGACCTAGGAATTCCGTGCAGTCTAACGATTTCTTTAAAAAAAAGTTTGGCGACGTGTACAGCACTAGAAGTTTTCCTACACGGAATGAAATGTGTCATCTTCGAAAATTGGTCTACGACGACAAAGATAGAATCGACCTTCCTCTGAGTGCTAGGAAGTCCTACCACGAAGTCCATCGTGATGTCATCCCATGGTCGCTCGGGTATCGGTAAGGGGATGTATAAGCCAGTGTTTTGTGTGTGTCCTTTATACAGCTGACAGGTGGTGCAGTGCCTAATGAATTCAGTGACATCACACTTCATATTTGGCCAATAATAACGTGCGCTGGCGAGATTGTATAATTTAGACTGACCTACGTGTCCACCTAACCCAGACGAGTGAAGCTCCCTAAGTAATGTCTCTCGAAGTGGTCCTTCGCAGATGCAAAGGCGCGTGCTCCTAAATAGATAACCCTCACTGACGACGTACTGTGTGGTGGGATCAGTCCCACTGTGCTGACGTGAGCTCCAAATATCGTGAAAGAACGGATCAATGGCGTATAAGTCGCGTTGTGAATCTAAATCAATAATCCACGGCTGTAGGGTGACTAATAAATGTGTGCGACGACTAAGTGCGTCGGCTACGCGGTTCGTGACTCCGGGTTTGTGCTTCAAGTGAAACGTGAACTCCTGCAGGTAAGCAGCCCACTTGACATGACGTCTGATCTCCTTCTGGGAGTTCCGATGTTTCAGAGCCTTATGATCAGTGTTCAGCACAACCTCGCGCTGAATCAGGTAGTGTCTCCAATGTCGGAGAGCCTGAACGATAACGTAGAACTCTAAGTCGTAGGTAGAATATCTAGTCTTCGTCTCGTTCAACTTCTCACTAAAGAATGCGATGGGGCGACCCTCTTGACTCAAAACTGCGCCAATACCTACGATCGATGCGTCACAGTCAACCTCAAAAAATTTCTCAAAATCAGGTAATGCTAATACAGGTGCATTCGTGAGTCTCTCTTTAACTAAAAGAAATGCTCGCTCGGCTTCCTCAGTCCAAATAAACAATCCTTTTTTCAGACAATCAGTCACAGATGCTATCAAGGTACTAAAGTTTCGGATAAATCGTCGATAAAAAGATGCTAGCCCATTAAATCCTCGAGCCTCAGTATCGTCCTAGGACTAGGCCAGGATTCTATCGCCTTGACCTTCTCTCTATCAACTTTAATGCCCTCAGAAGAAACGATATATCCTAAGGTCAGGCTGTCGGTCAAAAATGTGCATTTCTTCAAATTTATATATAATTTATTTTCACGTAGTATATCTAAGACCTATCTAAGATGAATCATGTGCTGATCCTGATCAATGCTATAAATTAAAATATCGTCAAAGTATACTACTACGCAAATTCCTATGAGTGGCCTAAGCACTTGATTCATCACTCGCATAAACGTACTGGGAGCATTAGATAGCCCAAAACTCCAAAAGGCTTCACTAGCCACTCGTACAATCTTTAGTTTTAAACGCAGTCTTCCATTCGTCCTCAGGTCGAATTCTAATATAGTGGTATCCACTTTTTAAATCAATCTTTGAAAATACTCGGGATCCACTAAGCATATCTAGCATGTCATCCAATCGGGAAATCGGAAAGCAATATTTGATTGTAATTTTATTTATCGCTCGACTATCCACACACATACGTCACGTCTCATCTTTCTTAGGAACTAGGAGTGCGGGGACGACGCATGAACTCATACTCTCCCTAACGTGACCCTTCGAAATCAAATCGGTCACCTGCTTATGTAGCTCCTCATGCTCTTTCGGGCTCATGCGATAGTGGGGTAAATGAGATAAACTAACTCTTGGGATGAGGTCTATGCAGTGTTGTATGTCTCTCATCAGAGGTAGCTGATCGGGAAGCTCCTCTGGCATGATCTCAGAGAACTCATCTGTGAGGGGACGCACCTTACTAGGAATGTCTAATGTAGGGGGGGTGGTATCAATATCGAATAACATATAGACGACCTCGCTATCCTTCATCTCCTCCTGGAATCGGGACCGAGTCAGTAACATGGTGGCGGAGGGGAAGGATATCGTGAAGACTGTGGTAGAAGGGGGGAAGTCCTCTCTGGGGCTTTAGGAACAAGACCATTCTTCTGGGGGAGAAGAATGATCTTGCGACCATTGCGCTCGAAAGAGTGAGAGTTCTTCACACCATCATGAACTACATGCCTATTATACTACCAAGGTCGTCCCAGCAGGATGTGACATATCTCGATAGTAGTTACATGACACCATACAGCGTCCTGATACATACTGCCTATGAAAAACTCTCCGAGACACTGGTGCGTGATAGGAATGGTAGTGCTACTAATAACCCATGACAGACTATAGAGTTTTCCTAAAGGTTGCGTTTTTAATTTCAGCTTATCCACCATGCGTTGAGAAACAAAGTTCTTCATACTTCTGCTGTCTATAATGATGGAGCAGAACTGCCCCTGTATGCGTGCGGTTGTACGAAAGATGTTGTTTCTCAACCACTCGTCGTCAATAGGGGTCTTGGGAGTTAGGAGACTATGTTGGAGAACACACACTAACTGCTCAGGTCGTTCTCCCTCAACTTCGTACTCACTTTCTAACTCAGACTCGGGGGTCGGGTCAGTCTAGGAGTCACTAAGAAAGACATCATACTCGGGTTCTGATCCACTCTCAGAATCGACGATGACGACGAAGTGGCGTCGTGGACACTCAGAAGACTTTTGACACGGCTCCATACACTTAAAACATCTAAACATTCCAGGCTGAGGTCTAGTGCCTACAATCTCCTTGCCCTTGTTTGGAGGGGCGGGGAGTGCTGGGGTGCTCGTGGACGCTACCGGTCGAGAGGACCCGGCAGGGGTGAAAGTGTGAGTCGGGTGGGACTTGTCAGTAGACTTATTTCTAGATGTTCGTTTCTGTAGTGCCTCTACTCTACGTGCGCGACTTGTAACCTCTCCTAAATCCTTCTAATCAAGGAGTTCCAACTGATCTCGAATGGGGTAGCGTAACCCGTTCAGATAACGGGAAACAGTCATGTCATCGTCCTCTCGGAGGTCGAGGCGAGACTGCAAGACTAGGAACTCGTTTGTATACTCATCGACAGATAGTTTATCCTGACGTAGATTATGGAACCTACGATGCAGGGTTTGCCTGTAGTCAGACGGAACGTATCTCTTACGCAGTTGAGTTTTGAAGTCGTTCCATGTTGTGATCGGGGGCATACCTAAATTGAACCTAGACCGTTCTAATTGTCCCCACCAAACTAACGTGGATCCTTTAAAGTCTAAGCGTGACATACTCAACTTGCCTAGTTTGGGGCAATTACTTCCAAGCCAGAAAACGATCCATCTGTTCACACCATTCTAGGCAACTCTCGGGCTCTATTCTTCCTTCGAAATCACCCACGTCCAGCTTGATTCCCACATCCCAACGGGGTTGGTGACGTGGTTCGTTGTGTGCTTCCGGATCAGGGTGTGCAAGTTCCCGAGGTCTGTGGTCCGGGTCATTTTCGGCCAACGGGCCAGGAGTTCGGTTGGCGTGCAAGGTTCCTTCAATATTATTAACCGAAGCGCGCAGTCCGTTCATGATATGTGTGACACTACCCATACCGGTGGTGAGCGTCTCAACGATTTTCATCAAATCGCTCGTGCGTCGGGCCAGATCTCCTACGCTGTTTTCTAACTGATCGACCCGTTTTTCCTTCGAAAAATTTGAAAATAGATTTAAATAATTTTTTTTTCTTTGAGAGAGCTTTCCCAAGTGGGAGTAAAAAAAATTATTTAAGAAAAGCAAATTCCTTTTTATTTGAAGACAATAAATAAAAAAAACAATTTTTAAAATCTCTTTTTTTAATATAGGAAAATTAAATTCGTCAGATCGACCGATCCACGGTGGAAGTGAATCGAAAACCCTCTGATACCAAACTGATGTAATCTCAAATTTAAGGTTTTGAAAATTTACTTGATTTTGATTTTTTAAAACCTTACTTTTAAATGAAAGTAGAAAAATTAGGGTTGGAATTTAAGAAACACGAGAGCCGAGCAGCCAAATCGACTTTTGTGTGCGCAATTCAACGATGTCGCTCTGAGCTTTGAGAAGTTCGTTAACCTCGCTTGAGTGGTTCTCTCACGCGTTCACGAGTCAAACCTTCCACGGAACCCACACGACCACAAACAAAATCTGAATTTAAATAACTTATGAAATAACGATATTATTAACAGTGTAAACGTAACGGCAAGCCCATAAATTAATTAAGAGAAGCATAAATTTAATACTAACACAAGGAGAGGGAACGAGTTTACCAAATCAAAGCACAAGGAATGATTTTCCCGTTTTCTTCCGCGAACGGGCTGAAGGCTTGCAGATGGGTTCGAACTGGCAAATAGGACACGACCGGAAGTGTGGTCGAAGTCGACGGCCTGATGTCCACTCCCGGTCGCCGGAATAGGGCTCCGAAGTCGACGGCGGCCGGGTTACGCCTCCAGGTGGTGTGTCGGACGAAGCGGACTTCCGCGCGAGGGTTAGCGGCCAGCACTTTGGACGGAGCGGAACGATACGCGAGGCTAGAGGTGACGTCGCTGCTGGAAGGGGGGCTCGGTGTCTGGCTTGCGGGAATCGCCGGCAATGAACAGAGAACGAGAGATGTCTCGTTCTTGTTTTGTCCGGTTTCCTTTGTCTCCACTAAATGAGGCTTTTAAATAGACTAAATTTCCTCTATTTCTATCCCTCTATAACACATGAAATCTCATAAATTTGATTCTTTTTGAAAATATTCTCCTCTAAATGAACTTTCCCAATAATTGATGAGATTTGAATTTTGAAATTTGAATTTGAAATCTATGCTTATGTAATTAATTTTGGGCTTGCCGCTATCGTTCTACTACTAGTAATACCAGACCTCTTTATTGAAGTCCCAACGATCGGTCAAGCCGATGAGCCGAAAAGTAACACAAAGAAATGCAGGAAACAAAGTACATGAAATAAAATAAAATGAAATGAATGCATAAAGGCTATGATGCGTCGCAGGGCGCATCAGGATTCATGGTTAACATGATCCCCGCACATTTTCAATTTTTTCCAAATTTTGGAAATGTTTGCCTTAACCTCGGAGACTACGACTGTCATTAATGCTGAGAAAACTATAAATACACTAGGGGGCTCTGCAGATTTTAGAAAAATTCCTTCTCCACGGGACGCTTCTCCCCTCTTGCAATTAAAATACTCCAGACCGTAATGTCTAGGACCGGCAAGAAGAATATGTTGTCCACCTTCGATATCTGTGAGGAGACAATCGGGTTGCAGTCTTCTCCCAACAAGAAGAAAAAGACCATTGTCGTCAAGAAGACAAATTCGCCTGCCCGCGAGGTCACGGAAGGTTCAAAGAAGACCGAGACCGTAATCGTTACTGCGTCCAAGGTAGCAGAGGTCGCGCCAAAACTTGCAGAGATTGCGCCAAATCCTGCGGAGGATGCACCGAAGTCGGCGGAGAGTGCGCCGACGGTTATTGAGGACACACCGATCTCGGTGGTTATTGAGGCCGCACCGATCTCAATAATCACCCTGTTGCTTCCTCAGATATTGGTATCACCACCATCCCCTCTGATGAGGTTATCATGAAGATCCCCAGGGTGAACAGTATCAACATCGATACCGAGAAGTCCATGGTTGCATGGACGGCCGTTGATGAGAAGATCAACATCAGTCAGAAAGTAGACTCGTCGGACCTCCTTGATCTCGACGCTGGGACTAGGACTATTCATGAAGGGATGCAGAAGGTGGTTGTTACTGTTGACGTTAAGATGCGAAGAAATCAAGAGGTGGTGCTTGTCGCGGAGGCCAACAAAAAGAAAAGGAAGCGGGCAGCAGTGGCGACTACTGCACAAGAAAGGGTTTTAAAGAAACTCAAGACCAAGAGAAGAAACAAGATAGACTTATCCTCACGGATGGCCGTAGGTAAGTTCTCCACAGTGAGGGAGGAGGGTGAGATCTCGCAACTCTCAGCTGAGATGCTTGTCGTCGATCTGGGTGGTTAGGATAATGTCCCTTCGAACAAACATTTTACTATTGAATTGGATGAGGTCGATGTTTTTCTCAAGGGAGATATTGGGTAGGGAGGCGGTGAGGACTGCCCGTCGGTCAACATTGACCTCACGGCTAAGGAGGCATATGAGAAGGTACTACGAAAGGTGATTGCAGTGGAGAAGTCCCTGACGGTCATTGTTGATTCCACAATCAATGAGGCAGAGGAGGAAGAGTTATGGAAAAGGCTCGCGGTGGAGCAGGCTGGACTGACCGGCAAGGGCAAGCCAGGAGGTTAGGTGGCTAAGCAGTCTACTGAGGAGAGGGCGCCTGCGGTCATACGGCAGGCCGTCGAGTCTATCCGAACAGGTAAGGCCAAGGAGACCCCCAAATCTATCAAATTTCCTCCGATGTTCAACCCTTGGTTGATGGTAAAGCGTCCTCAGATTGAGATCATCGCCATGGATGGGATTGTCCCAACTCATGCTGAATTGAAGCGTAGGAGTAAGGCAGGTGAGCAGGCTCAGAAAGCCATGCTGAAAAAATGAACACGGATCGGCTAAGGAAGCCTGTCCCCGATAACCGACCTATACTTCCTGTGGTAGCCGAGAAGCGGGAACTTCCCACGTTTGCGATCTTTCTTTTGAAAGTATTCGTCATTCCTGTATGTTATCTTTTCTTGAATATGAAACATTTGAATCTTACCACACTTACCTTTTTGTTACCACAGATGTTACTGTGTCTGCACCTCCACCGGATGTTACCGTGTCTGCAACCCACCGCCAGATGTTGCAGCGGACATTGTGACCGCGGAAGTCCTAACTGTGTGGTCAACGCAGGAGCAAACTCTTGTAGAAAGAGTGGAAGCGCTAGAGCAGGAGATTAGAGATAGGCTGGAGAGGGAGAAGGCTCTCCAGGAGCAGTTAAGGGCTCAGGACGCAGCCCTCGAGAAAGAAAAGTGAGAAAGACCGAAGATAGAGAAGGCTCTCCAGGACGAGATAAAGATCAAGGCTCCCTCTTTTGAGAAAGTGAGGCAGGCCCAAGTTCACCGCGTGAGGGAACATGAGAGGGACGTCAAGTATTATAAAAATAAGTTTTTGAATCTGTCCACCAATATTGAGAAATCGTGGCGGTCAGATTAGGCGGTTATAGCGGACACATCCGCTAGCCCTCCTGCAGTGCGGTCAGGCGAGCAGGTGACACCGTCGGAAAACTTGATTCTAATAAGTCGAGTAGACCTCGATGTCTCCCGGGTTCACCGGTCGGTCAGCATGGCTCGCCACTATTTGTCGCAAGTATATGCCCACATCAATCAGATTTAGGATAACGCTGCTCATATTGGGAGTGATGGCATGGACCACCTCCGCTAACCACAGATGAGCATTTGTGACTTGATATTGTTGTAAAATTATTCAGATTGTTGTGGACATGTTTGATGATTTTTAATGTGTAATATACTTTTTACCTGAAATGCTGATGATTGTGCTTCTTGCGGCTTGCGCTGTTAGTTGTCTATTTTTTATTTGTGAATTTCTTGAATTATGTGGCGATTACCATTTGGATTTACTTGACGTGTTGAATGTCTTTCGATTAGTGCGATTAGCCAATCTTACCGCATGTCTTTGCTATGCAATTAGTCATTTTCTGACAGGTAAATGTGCTGAAACCGCGCGGTTTGACAGACGGATGTGCGGTCAGAATTGCTAAAAGTAAACCACAGAGAGATACAAATAGCGCTAGATTCTGAGCTTTTAGCGATTAATCTGTGAATGCAACCGAAGCAAAAGTCCGGGAGGTCTCCGATTATGGTGGCCAGGCGAGTAGACGCTGCATCTTGATCGAAGAACACAAGCAATATGAGGTTTCTGAAGAGGAATTTGAGGCTTTTATGAAACAGCACATGGCCAATCCCGGCGTGGTCGCGCGGTTTCCGCGGCCTGAAGATAGTATAAACACTTCTTCAGATCATCGGATCGTGGTCCCAATCAACCACTTTGAATGCGGCTTCAAATTTCCTGGGTTGTGGGAAGCGGTCCAGATCTTCGACCACTCCGGAGTGGTCCATGGGCAATTGCTGCCAAATTTAATTGCGACCATCTTCTCCTTCATCGCAAACTTGCGGATAGAGGGATTAAAGTTCATGATGAACCTCTTCCGCTACACGTTCGTCGTGCGGTCACAAAAGGAGGGCAAGAATAAGGAGAAATTCAAGGGCCTCTTGTACTTTAGATGCATCGGCATGAAGGTGGTGAACTTTCCGAATAAAGTTCACAGCTAGACCGAAAGATATTTGATCTTCGAGGGGAACCTCGGCCTTCTCCCTATCTATATGCAAGGTCACCCAGATGATGCCTTTAGGTCGTGCAAGTTGATGGGCATGGAGCTAGAGATCGTTGATTCGCTGGTGGAAGAGCGGTTAGATATCTTCCATTATCTACCGTTGCTTCCTTATGTGGAAGTTGTACACCCAAGAGACAGTAAGTTGATACCCGCGACTAAGTAATCTTAACCACATTAGCCGCCAGTATGTTAATGAGTTGCTTTAATTTTGTAGCAAGTTTGAAAGTTTCTACAAACAAACCACAACCGCCTTGGGGGGGGGGGGAGATTCTCACCCATCGAGATTCACGAAAACAACGGGAAGAGCAACAAGAATGGGGCGACTATATCGCGAAGAATTCTTCTGAGGGCTCCTTTCCCCTTTACGGGGCCGGAAGTTATCTGAAAGACCTCTGCGGCAAGCCGGTCATGAAGTTGCATACCAGAGGAAGGCATGTCCAGGTGTCAACCGCTCTCTCCTCCTGGAAGAGCGAGAAGGTTGCCCGCCACGCCACCGCGGCAACTACAACTGTTTATGGCAAGAAGAACCTTAAAGAGTTGCAGAATGTTCCGCTGGAGAGGCTGTCTGTTCTAGTCACACAAGTCCAGGCGAGAAGTGCAATCACGAATCACTTTGTGAGCAACGCTTTCAGCTGCTGTAAAACAATGTGCGACTAAACATCATAAACGATTGACTAAGAGAAGTGATTGCGGTAAGATACTACTTGACGAACTCGGGGTTAGCTTAAGTAAACTGCATGTTCTAATTTACTCGTATTGACTATATGAGTTTAATGCAACTGAGAAAAGTCAATTTTAAGCTCGTTTGCTCAGAATAACATTTTGGAGTGGTTGTGTAGCACAACCCTACTCAAAATGATCATTTTCTCTAAATGACCTCGGATCGGAACGAGACAAATTTCGTTGCTCAATATGTACTTCGGCGTTGTGGCGACGCACAATATTACTCAAAATGATCATTTTTCTAAATGACCTCGGATTAGAACAAAATGAGTTCCTTTGTCGAGTCCATTATGTCCTCATCTTTTGATCTACTGATCGGTATAATCATTCGTATTCTACAAGATATTTCACTTATTACATGTGTCTGGTACTCAAAATGGTAATATGATGATTGCCGCGATGAATCTATCTTCAATGCATTTGCGTCCTTCGACGGTCATCTGGACCCGACCATGATTGGCTTATCATGGATCACTATTTTGACTGGTTTGAGATGAAGATTCAGTCTGTATGCAAGCTCCAAGGTCATGACTGGAAGCTGTCTCCATAAAAATGAGTTAAAATATATTAAATGGTTTGCGGGATGACATCCGTAGAAAACTGGGATCGAGACGATTAAGCAAGTCTTTCAGCTCAAGTAGAAACAAGAAGGGTCACCACTCGATTTATGTCACTGCCACTACACCCCCCCCCCTTACACTCTTATAGAACGCTATTGTCCCTGGATTGTTGATTCAAGTTATGCAGATGATAAAGGAGATCAAAGGGAATTCATTTTGGCGTCATGACCGACGGTTGCACTTTACAGCCAATCCTTTGATGCCCAAACCATGAACAACATTAATCAAGACTCATAGCCTTTATACCCACTTTGTAGTGGAGTTGGCATAATATGGATCCTTTGTCGCCATTATGTCCTATCTTTTGTCATATCTGGAAGCTGTCTCTCACTAATGCCTAAGTACATCTGCACGTGTCTTTCTTTTTAGTTTCATTCCAAGTCTTTATTGGGTCTACCCCTCCCTCGTTTAACATGCCTAGTGAGTAGACTCTCACAACGCCTAACAGGTGCCTCTATTGGTCTCCTTTGTACATGTCCAAACCATCTTAGTCGAGCTTCTCACATCTTCTCTGCAATTGGTGCTACTCCTGTCTTATTCCTGATACATTCATTCCTAATTTTATCCAGTCTCGTGTGTCCACACATCCACCTAAGCATTCTCATCTCTGCAACTCTTATTTTTTGCTCATGTACACAATTCACTGTCCAACACTCAGAACCATAGAGCATCGCTGGATAATGCACATATGGTGGAGGAAATATTGTAATTTGGGAAAGAAAGAAACAAGCAGTAATATTTAGGTCAAGTGCAAAAGCTAAATACAGAAGTATGGCTAAGTTGAGAAAAAATTTAAACGATTTTAGTTAAACTAACAATTATTCTCTGCCGATATTTTGTGATGATAAAAACGTCATCTACATATCTAATATTCCAGTGTTGCATGACAGAACAAAATATATTGAAGTTGATTATCACTTCATCAGAGATGAATTTATCAAAAAAAGTGAATATGCACTCCATTTGTTTCTTCAGAAAATAAGTTGGCTGACATTTTCACCAAATCAATTTTTTCATCTTTTTTAGATATTTGTACCAAACTTAGAATGATCGATATATTAGCTTCAGCTTGATGGTGAGTGTTGAAGCTCATTTATAAAAAGCCCAAAAGGGAGCTCATTGTTCCTTTTTAATCATTATTGTATTTAGTCCCACATCTCCAAGTATATATTTCTCCTCCTCCTCCTTTACTCTATATAATGAGGGGAGTCCTTATGTCTTTATCTAATATGGTAGAAATTCTTGAATAATAATTGAGTGGAAAGAAGGAAAAAAATAATAACTATTGGTTGCCCTAAACCGGGCCAAGGTACATATATATATATATAACAACACCCACGTGACATATCACGTGAAATAAGAAGCGGGAAAAAATAAAACTTGAAATAAAAATGCGTGCAACGTGTATATTCAACTAATTGTTTTATTCTCACAATCCTGACCAAATTGGCCTAATTAGCTTCATCTCAACATGTCTAGAGCATTATCACCTAGCAGTGTACTATAAGATCGGCATCACAATGCACTAATAGAAAAGTAAGAATAACCCAACATACCCTATGGACCAAATTTGGCCATGCAATCTATAGATCTAATGCTTGAGGAAAATTGATCATAATGAATGTGAGAGAATATCATTGCCTGAATGATGGAGATGATTCCACGGAGTCCTTAAAAAAACTCCTTAGATCACTCAAGCACGACCTGATTGAAGACCTCCTCCACTTGAACCATGGTGATGCAACATGTGTCGCAAATTGATGCAACATGTATCGCAAATTGATGCAACCGGTGTCGTATCTTTGCGCGTGTTTATTTTAATATTATTTTATATATTTTCTTTGTGTAGTGCACGTCCTTGCGCACATCTATTTTATTTATCGCATGTCTTATTTATGTTGTCTAGCGCACATTGTTCGCCCTCGTTGTAACGGCTTATTGGTGTGATCACCCAATAGGTCCTTGAATCAAAAGATCCGTCAAATTAGGGGACAAGTTAATTAAAGCAAGCATGCTCAGAATATAAACAAGATAGGAGAAATATTTTATATTAGTTAAAACATAAGATAAAATTTTCACTCATCAATTCCATCCCTCGCCCGAGTAGATGAAGAGCTATTTAAGAAGTATCATTTGTATATAGCCCTCATTGTTATCCTTTTTATTAAATACCTTTAATAAAAAACTCCTTTTATAAATCCACCCCCATTCCTGAAAACGGGAGCTGGAACAGAAATCTGGAAACATGAGATCTCTGTTATGCCGCCGCATCCGCTACAGTTTCAAGGGCAGACGTACTCTCGGCGACCAAAAGAACGGAGGCCAAACAACGGGGCTGAACCATCCGGTTCAACCCCCAACCAATGAAAGGAGCCAAGGGGGGGACTGAACCGACCCGATTCAGTCCCCAAGTGGGGGGGCCGGCCGGCCCCCTTGAGCCCCAGGTATTAATAAACCCGGGGCTCCCTCTTGATGGAGCATGGACTAGTATTCTCAAGGTATCTTCTCTTTCCCTCTTCCTAACCCTAATCCTTCTTCTCCTCTCTAAATCTCCCCTAGATCTCTCTTCTTCTTTGCAAAACCCTATCATTTGGTATCAGAGCATCATCCTGCGACGATGGTGACACGCTCGGAAGCCGAAACCGCGCGGCTCGCATCCCTCGAGGAGAACTATGTAGGGTTGTTGGACACGATGACGGCGCTCGAAGAACAAGTGAAATCCTTCCAAAAAAATCTAGAGGATCGCTTGGACGCGCGCATGGAAGAGATCAAAGCCCTACTCGCGCAAAATCTGAAAGGAAAAAACCACGCGGTGGAAGGATCCGAAACCGAGGCATCCTACCATCCTCTTGCGCAGAACTGCACTGGAATCGGAAGCGGAAAGCAGCAGGGGGCCGGATCTGGGTCTACAGGGGGCGGACCGCCCGTTGCGGGATCGGCGGAAGCCGATCCTACACGGATCGGCACCTACGCCAGCCGCACGATGGGATCGACGCAGGAATGGTGCGGGGGCCCTGGAGGGGCCATCGGTAGGACGATGGAGGCCGGCTACCGCCGGCTAGGCGGCTGGAGGCCGCCGGAAGGGCCGACGGCACCGAGCGGCCCGTTCGGCGTCCAGTCCGCCTGGAACGGACCGGGATCGCAGTCGGGCTCCTCGTGGCGGGGTCCAGGGCAGGGAGCAGCCCCTTTTCGACCGACTGGAACAAATGCGGTCCCAATCGGAGGTGTGGCGGGCATCCTACCGATACCTCCGCTATATGGAGGACCGGTGGACTATGGAAATGGCAACCCATGGGTTGGAGGGCAACAAGGAGGCTACGGCATGGACCGAAGGACGGCCCGGGCCCGCAGCGGCTCCAGCGCAACCTTACCAACCAGCACATGCAGAACCACGGCCATACATGCAGCCCAAACTGACACGTATGAACTTTCCAAAGTTCAAAGGCGGCGGCGACTTAGAGTGGATCCAGAAGGCTGAACTTTACTTCAAGTACCAAGAGATTCCGGAGGGGCAGTGGGTCCAGTTGGCGTCTTTTCACCTGGAAGAGGACGCTTTCCAGTGGACTAAGTGGTTTCTGAGGGGACGCAATTACGCACCCTGGGAGGAGTTTGTGGTGTCCTTCTCGGCTCGTTTTGGGTCTCTGGAGTATGAAGATGTGGAGGCTATGTTACAGAAGCTGCGGCAAAAAGGATTAGTCACAGAGTACCGTACAGAATTCGAACGGTTGGCCAACCGGGTCAAGTGGGAATAGAGGACGATGCTGAGCTATTTCGTATCCGGATTGAAGGACCATTTGAGAGACGAAGTCCACGCCTACATGCCACGCAGTCTGAGTCATGCCATCAGCCTGGCCAGGATACAGGAGGAGCGGTACAATCGGCAGAAGACTCGGACGACAGGACGGGCACCTACGGTTGCAGACGTACCCAGGAGGGAACCACCGGCCGGGGGCCGTCCTACTGTGACGAGGTTGACGTGGCAGGAGCTACAGGCCAGAAAGGACAAGGGGTTGTGTTTCAAATGTGACGAGAAATTCGTTCCGGGGCACCGATGTCAGAAGGTCCAAGTCTACATGCTGCGGAACGAGGACGAGGAAGAGGACACTACTGGTGACTCCGTTGAGGATGATCTGGATCTTGCGGAGTTTGGAATATCTCTTCAGGCGATGGCGGGGTGCATAGCTCCCCTTACTTTACGGATCGCAGGGGCGATTGGCCAGGAACGGGTGACTATATTAGTTGATAGTGAGAGCACCCACAATTTCATTAACCCCGATGTGGCTCTCAAGGCGGGGCTTCCGATTGATCTGGAGGCCGCTTTCCAGGTCATGGTGGCGGATGGGAGCAAGTTGTGATGCGAAGGGGTCCTGAAGGGGGCCGAGCTGCGGATGCCGGGATACATCTACCACACCGACGTCTACCTTCTCCCCATTCGAGGCTCGGATATGGTCTTGGGAGTGCAGTGGCTCCGGCAGCTACGACGGGTAACCACGGATTGGGACAGGATGACGCTGGAGTTTACTCAGCAGGGCAAGGACCACTGTTTGCAGGGCATAAGGACGTCTCCACTCAAGGAGATCTCACTCAGGGGTTTGCAGAGACTGGAGGAGCAAGGCGGGACAGTGGCCATGATTCTGGGGGTGACACCCGTGGGATCGGAAGCCAGCGCGGAGCCTGAGCAGATACAAGCGCTCTTGGGACAGTACGATGATGTTTTTCAGGAGCCACGCTCCCTCCCGCCGTCCCGTTTCCGGGACCATCAGATCCAGTTGAAGGTAGGGACAGATCCCACCAACATCCGGCCTTACCGCTACCCCCATATTCAGAAGGTTGAGATAGAGCGCAGCGTGCGCGAGATGCTGACTTCTGGTATTATACGTCCCAGCACTAGTGCTTTTTCTTCTCTGATCATACTGGTAAAGAAGAAAGACGGTTCATGGAGATTTTGCGTAGATTACCGGGGGCTTAACAGCTCAACCATCAAGGACAAATTTCTCATTCCTATGATCGAGGAGCTATTGGATGAGCTACATGGAGCACACTTATTCACCAAATTGGATCTCCGGTCCGGCTACCATCAGATTCGTATGAAGGAGGAAGACGCCCACAAGACGGCCTTCCGTACCCACGATGGTCACTATGAGTTCTTGGTGATGCCATTTGGGTTGGCCAACGCACCCTCGACCTTCCAGACGGTGATGAATGAGATATTTCACCCTCTTCTTCGAAGGTATGTGTTAGTTTTCTTTGACGATATACTTATATATAGCAGGAGTTGGAGGATCACCTGGAGCACGTCCGCACCGTCCTCACCATATTGAGGGAGCACAAACTGTACGCCAAGCGGTCCAAGTGCTCGTTTGGGCAGCCGGAGGTTGAGTACTTGGGACACCTGGTGTCCGCACACGGGGTACAAGCTGACCCAAAGAAGATTGCAAGCATGGTAGATTGGCCACCCCCCACGACGGTCCGAGCTTTGAGGGGTTTTCTCTGGCTGACAGGGTACTATCGGCGGTTCGTGAAGGACTATGGGAAGATCGCCTGCCCCCTCACTCAGCTGTTGCAGAAAGACGCTTTCCAATGGAGTACAGAGGCGGAGGTCGCCTTCCAGTCTCTGAATACAACCATGACTACTCCGGTTCTGGCACTACCAGATTTCTCCAAGACATTCATAGTGGAGGCCGATGCTTCGGGGGTCGGCATTGGGGCGGTGCTGATACAGGAGGGCCGACCCTTGGCCTAGTTCAGCAAGGCGTTGGCACCCCGGACACTGGGCCTCTCGACATACGAGAAGGAGATGTTAGCCATCCTTCATGCGGTCGCCTTGTGGAGGCCTTATCTCTTGGGACGACACTTCCAGATCCGTACAGATCACCAGAGCCTGAAACATTTTCTGGAGCAGAGACTAGCCTCACCGTTGCAGCAGAAGTGGCTGACAAAGTTGCTGGGATACGATTATGAGATTGTATATAAACAGGGGAAGGAAAATGTGGTGGCCGACGCACTCTCCCGCCTACCAGAGAGTTCCTTGTCCCATATTTCAGCACCAGTGATTGAGTCACTGGAAGAGATACAGGCAGAAGTTCAGCAGGATCCGGATCTTCGGGCCATCATTGAAGCACTGCGACAGGGGGAGCCTACCGAGGCCGGCTACCACTTACAGGGAGACAGGCTTTACCATCAGGGCCGGGTAGTCCTCCCTGCCACGTCGGCCTGGCGGAAGGTCATGATGCAGGAGTTTCACGCCTCACCAACCGGCGGACACGCCAGTATCCTGCGTACATTACAACGAGTCTGGGCGAATGTATTTTGGAAGGGGCTGCGGCGAGATGTTCAGCGGTTTGTGCGTGAATGCGAGATCTGCCAGCGACAGAAGTACGAGACCACCTCCCCCGCCGGGCTACTGACGCCGTTGGAGATCCCCCGTCAGATTTGGGACACTGTGTCTATGGATTTCATTGACGGTCTGCCCAAGTCTCAGGGCAAGTCCGTCATTTTGGTCGTGGTTGACAAGTTGTCCAAATACGGACACTTCATTGATATGAGCCATCCGTACACGGGAGAAATAGTCGCTGAAGTTTTTGCCAAGGAGATTGTGCGACTCCACGGAATTCCAAGCGCTATCATATCAGACAGAGACCCCGTCTTTGTGGGCAATTTCTGGCAGGAGTTGTTTTGGCTACAGGGGACTTCCCTACGCATGAGTACGGCCCACCATCCCCAGACAGACGGGCAGACGGAGGTCCTCAACCGTGGGGTTGAAACCTATTTACGGTGCTTTGTCATGGATGAGCCACGCTCGTGGACTCGGTGGCTCCATTGGGCGGAGTACTGCTACAATACATCTTTCCATACGGCCAGCAAGCTCACCCCTTTTGAGGTGGTCTACGGCCCCCCTACTTTGAGCTCTTATGAGCCAGCCAGCACCGCTCTTCCCGCGGTCGACCGAATGTTACTGGATCGTGACCGGACTTTATCTTTACTCCGGGAGAACTTATGCATCGCCCAAGATCGCATGAAGATTCAGGCAGACAAACATCGTACCGAGCGGGAGTTTGCGGTGGGCGACGAGGTCTTCCTTAAACTCCAACCATATCGGCAGCTATCGGTCTCTCGGCGGACCAACCAGAAACTGGCACCGAAATACTATGGCCCGTTCCGTATCCTCCGCCGGGTGGGGCCCGTTGCTTATACTCTCGCTCTTCCGGAAGGTTCTCGCATCCATCCGACGTTCCATGTATCCTTATTGAAGAAGAAGCTCGGGAATTCGACTCCGATCAGCCCTACTCTCCCGAAGGCTACTAGCAGCGGCGAATTGCGGCCTTCTCCGGAGGCTATTCTGTTGACCAAATGGAAGCGGCGGGGTGCCGAGTACCGGCTAGAGGTACTAGTCAAGTGGGCGCACATGACCGCCGAACACAATTCTTGGGTTGACTTCTTGGAGTTTCGCGAGACATTTCCGGATTTCCCACTTGAGGACAAGTTGGCGCTTGAAGGGGGAGGGAATGTTATGCCGCCGCATCCGCTACAGTTTTAAGGGCAGACGTACTCTCGGCGACCAAAAGAACGGAGGCCAAACAACGGGGCTGAACCATCCGGTTCAGCCCCCAACCAATGAAAGGAGCCAAGGGGGGGACTGAACCAACCCGGTTCAGTCCCCAAGTGGGGGGCCGGCCGGCCCCCTTGAGCCCCAGGTATTAATAAACCCGGGGCTCCCTCTTGATGGAGCATGGACTAGTATTGTCAAGGTATCTTCTCTTTCCCTCTTCCTAACCCTAATCCTTCTTCTCCTCTCTAAATCTCCCCTAGATCTCTCTTCTTCTTTGCAAAACCCTATCAATCTCCTCCCTGTTTCCTGGTAAGTCCAGCCTGACTGGCACCCAACCTATCCCGCCTCCAACGCTGCCTTGTTGCTCCTTACCACCGCTATCGGTAGCCTACGTGGGCTCCAACGAACCTATCCCCACTTGCCTCCACAGGGAACGACGCCTCCTTCCACTGGGTTCCTTACGTTAGGAACTGTGACGATCTGTTGCTGAGCCCGATGGTTCCGCCACCTCTCCTGAGGGCCGGTCGACTCCGACAAGCATCTCC
Source organism: Platanthera zijinensis (assembly GCA_039513925.1). Taxonomy (NCBI): domain Eukaryota; kingdom Viridiplantae; phylum Streptophyta; class Magnoliopsida; order Asparagales; family Orchidaceae; genus Platanthera; species Platanthera zijinensis. Next base: position 5,539,801 of record CM077091.1, on the reverse strand, counting down.
CGACCCTCCTCCGGTGACAACTCCGGCGACCGAGTCTTCCCGATTCCAACCTTTGCTTGACTCCTCCCTGAAAACCTGGAGTTATACTCTTCCCGGATAACGTGAAGCCCCCAACCTCAACCGAACAATCCACTGCCATCAGCCGTTCCAGTCGCTGTTTCCGAGGATCCCGTATTTACTCGTCGTGCCCTGTGGTATAACTCCCCAAAACCTGTCTCCTTTGTTGGTTTCCGATTAATCAAAATATGCTTGATATTTTTTTGATTTTAAACAATCAGAGCTTGCTTGCCATTATTTAACTCGTCACTTGTTTGCCGTTAATTTTCATATTCTCGTATTGCTTTTCTCTCGAATACTTGTGGAAGAAATATTTCATAATTGTAACTACGCTCGATTGCTAGGCTCATATGCGCGTTTGTGAAGAAAAATCGATTGTCGCTCTCCGTTTGCTCGAGAATATCACACTAGTGCAACATATTTAAAAGAGAACTTAAATTTATTTTATGTAAACGGTTTACATCACATGGCCTCTGTATCCAATGTCATCTGAAGTTCCTTTACACTTCAAGAACTCTCCAAAGCTAATGTCTTTCATTCGTTATCCTTATGAACTTTGGCCGCTTAAACTCTTCTAAGATCTCTTCGCATATTCGCAGTGCCACCACGCACCTCTTGTTATGAACTCCTCCAGCAATCTCCCCTATGTATTTCTCTATGTATCTTGGAAGGGGGAGGAGAGAGAAGAAGGGAAGAGGGTAATGAGTGGGAGATTAGGGCTTGGAGGAGTTCTAACTTTCTCATTAAAAAGTCTCTGACCATCCTAGAATCCAAACTTGACCCTTCTATCAAGATCAGCGAGATCCACTGGGCCGATCTTCATTAAATTGCTGTCAAAAACAGTCTTCATTAAATTGACGCATAGCAAACTATTGATATGATGTATATCGAGAGACTCGGAGCAAGGGATATGGCATATTAGTCCAGCCAGTTTCCTCTGCTCTATATTGATATTATTGTATATTGGCTTGCTGCCATTAAATTGAGGACTGAAAATCGAACGAGATCAGACGTATGTGATTTTTCCCAACCTATACCCACACGGGCCTATCATCCCCTCTGATACATGTTATCATTGCACTGATAGACCCAGGTGCTACACAACACAAGCTCACCCTTACATACTCCGCAAACACATGAGTTAGACATGTCTGATACCTAAGGGAATGCATCGTACCAACCACTATGGCAAATCAGTACAATCGATTCACCCAAGCACGCACACAAGCCAATGGATGTCGGACCTATCAGACCGGCGATACAAAGTTTCACCCTCTCCAATAGCCCTTCAATCTTCATCTCTGGATTCAGCTGTTGTAGTATTCTACACAACCCTGCAATACTTTAAAAGGCTCCATTACAACATTATAGATATCCCTAGAATTTCCCTGTCTTCTTTAAGAATTCTCTGTAGTCTTCTGGAGAAATATGAATCTGTATGCACCAAAAACATCATGGTTGTGCCTTAGATTTTGGAACATGATTCGACATACGCTTTGTTTGAGAATAACAAATCTTGATTAGTATCTAATTTATATTCTCAAATGTTCCGTTGTGTCAAAGTTCAAGAATTATTGTTGATTCAAGTACTGGATGTTATGACAATAATTATGATGGAAGAATGCTTCTAAGGCCAAAATGTTACCTTCCACTAACGATACCTATTGCGATTAAGATAAATCTCGGGAGGAATCCGACAAGGGGAAGGGCCGGCGGGGGTGAGAGAGAGATTGAATCCCTAGAAGGGAGGAGGGAAGAACTAGAGAGAGAGAGAGGAAATTAGAGAGATAACGAGAACCTTAGATTCATTCTTCCATGAGCGTTACATGACCCCAAAGGCCCTATATATAAATAGGTGTCGATGGCATAACAGTAATTAACCCTATTGCGACAACTATGACTCGATACGACATAACTCTAATATAATAAGATAAATGATGATTGACCCGTAACACTCCATCCGTCTTTCAAAACGAGCTTGCCCTCAAGCTCGTGTGCCAAGATTGTGATCATATCATCTGGCACCTTAACCTCCTGTCAAAACAAGTTCAGGTAGCGCGTAGCAGCGGCGGCGGTGTTAACGAGTAGCGGTGGAGCCATCAGAAAGACGGGCAGCGAAAGTAATGGCTTCCGCAAGGTCGGTGGAGCGGTGATGAGCAGCAACCTCAAGGATGTCAGAGATGCGACGGCCGGCAGCATGAACGGATCTGTCGGGGACAGCGGGGCACGGGGCGGCAGAAGAGGCAGCGATGCGGCCGGTGGAAGTGGCAAGGCAGGGGCCAGCGGAGCAAGAGTCGGGAGAGGAGGCAGTGAGATGACCAAAGGAGGTGGCGGAAGCGGTGAAGGTACAACCACCGTGGAGAGATGTGGAACATCAGCGGCCGGTGCGCTTTCGATGGGAGGATCGACTACGACGCATAGGATCAACTGCGGCATGGCAGGGAAACTTTCGCATGGTGCAGGAGGCAACCGTGGTGGAGAAGGCTTAGGCCCGGGAACCTCGTAGGGGGTTGCGGAAGCCCGTCCGTCGAAGGTGAGGAGACGATTGACTTTGGCGTGGAGAGAGGCGCATGTGGTCTGGATTTGTGCATCTAGGGCAGAGAAATCTAGTCAGGGGCTGGTGTCCGGCGATGACAAGAACAGTGACCCGGGAGTGGCCGATTGGGCGGCGGCCATGGTGCTAGGGATGTAGACTGGAGATGATGTCAGCGACGACGGTGACAGCGCACGGCGGCAGGGTCGAGTGGGGAGCCTGGGGCCACATGCGACGGCTGGAGGAAGGGACAAAAACATCCCTGCAGGATGCCAGTAGGCAGACGGAAGCACTCCCGACAGATTAGGGCCGGATCGGTTGGAATCTTAGCGCAGGAAGAGCAACCGCCGCCGATCGGCACTGGCCGGCGTGGCCTGCTGATCGGCTTTTTTCCGGCGCAGTAAAGAAGGCAGAGCACGGGTGGGGAAGCGATGTGGATGGAAAAAGTCGTGCGGAGGTTATATCGCGAGAAGCGGCGCGGACGGCACAGCACAGGCGGCACGGAATCGGGCGCAGAAACAAAACGCGGAGATCGGGCGGGATCACGGAAATGAACGCGCGGTTGGTGTTGCTTTGCGGAAACGAGACGGATCGCTCGTGGTGCGGAATCTGATCGGCGCGGACGAGGCTGCTTCGCAGAATCGGCCGACGCTGTGGCGGAGTGGATGCAGGCGCAGCACCGGCGGCGATATGGCGGGCGGTGCGGCAGGTCGGACCAGTTGTTGCGATTAAGATAAATTTCCGAGAGGAATCTGACAAGTGGAAGGGCCGACGGGGGTGAGGGAGAGATTGAAATCCCAGAAGGGAGGAGGGAAGAACTCGAGCGAGAGAGGAAATTAGAGAGATAAAGAGAACCTTAGATTCATTCTTCCATGATCATTACATGACCCCAAGGGCCCTATATATAAATAGGTGTTGATGACATAACAGTAATTAACACAACATTCCTTGAATAATAAAAAACACCTAAATGCTACGACAACTATGACTCGATACGACATAACCCTAATGTAATACGATAAATGACGGTGGATCCGTAACCCTTGGACCCGTAACAATAATCCCCGTAGTAACGCTCAGACTTAAAATGACAACCCCTCGATATGAGAAAGGAGCGCAAGATTTTCAAAAGGAGCACGAATTTTTCTGGAGCAATAGTTCAAAATCCATTATCACCTGTGATAATGGAAAAGTTCAAAATCCATTATCACCTGTGATAGTGCTACTGCCCGGCAATAGCTTATTATCAACACCGTTACCATGGCATGATAGAGGGGAAGAATCCGAGAGGAGTGTCGGTACATAAATTTTCACTACCGCCCCGCAATAGCCACTCTTGCCCTGTGGTAGCTCCTGCTCAATATGACAAGCTTCGCTGTCCAAAAATTAAATACGACTGGGATTTTTAATTTTAACGCTCTGCAGACAATAGCCTCCTAGAGAACAATAAAAGCTGTTTATTTGCTCGTATTTTCAGAATTTCCTTGAATATTTTGAAGGATTGCATGCCTTAGATGTCCAAAAAGACTCTAGCACTCTCACGGGTCAACGCCGAACAATTCAAAGGAAGTTTAAGGCTCTAAACTATTATTCAAGAGAAGGGGTTCACGCTCTCCGACGACAATTTCAAGTGGCACACTCTGGTCTTCCTTCGACATCAGTTATAGGGAGTTTTCTACATAAGTTTTTCAATTTCTCTTGTATTTATTTTTGGGTTTTGATCATTGGTGTTTTACTCGTGTCATGTGGAAATTGCATAGATATAGTGTGTCATCCAGGTAGGTGAGACTCGAGGTTATTGCAGGGATTGTATAGCTAGGGCTAGGTGTGAGGCTATTTTGGGGATGGAATGGCTAGGGTTAGGCATGAGACTAATCCGGGAAGAAATAACTAGGGCTAGGCGTGAGGCCAATTCGGGGAAGGATTGACTAAGGTCCACTGGTTCTAAAGGAGAGTTGGTATAAAAAACCCATGTTGTAAGAATCATTGCCTTAGATTTTGCGTTTGTAGATCATATCTCTTGTAATCATTCATATTGATTAATTTGATAAATTTCTTTCTTTTACATTGGCTTCAATAATTATATCTTTAGTAAGTGAATTATGTTGGTTTTATGTTATTACGATCTTTGTGATGCTTACAGCTTAATCATTTTTGTATAAAGTAACATTGAATGAAATAAATATTTGGTTCTTTCACATGCTTTCAGAATTAAATCAATTTAATATCATTATTTCCGTTGTGGTTATTTTATCTTGTCAGCAAAATTTATGAATTGTCCATAAACCTTATTAACCTTGTTGTTTGAGAGGGGTATTTTTATCTTTTTTGTTAGCCCTAATTTCCCTTATAAATATAAAGGGGTTAGGGTTCTTATTTGTGTGGAGTTTTGTGTGGAGTTGTAATTGTATTGGTCTTTTCTTTTATCCCCCACCGGTGATAGTGAACAACCCCTCTCTGTGGACGTAGGCGATCCTCGTCGAACCACGTAAATCGCATCGTGTTTATTGTTTGTGGTTGTGTGATTTTGATTTTTCCGCATCGTTTCGCACAAGTGGTATCAGAGGGAGGTTGCAGTGTGATTTCGTTTGGAGGCGGTGCGGTTTGTGGTTTTTTCAATCGGAAGAGTGCGCTGCAGTTTTGAATCTTTTTTTTCGTTTGGTGGAGGCGGCACAAATTCGTTGGCGGTAGCCGGCGTTCACAAGCAGCAGATTTAAGGCCGTTGGAGGCGGCGCTGGTGTAGAGGGTCATTCGAAGCCGACCCTGACAGTGCGGTGTTTTTTGTTTGCGGAGTTGTGCATCGCTGAGAAAAAAAAAGGGATTCCTATTTGTTTTTCTGGTAGAGTGTGGCGGTTCTTGCCCTAACGACTCAGGCCGTCGAATAGAGAAAAGGCAGAGAGGCAACAAAAAGGAAATTTTTAATTTGGCATTAGCAACGCCTGAATCAGAGGTCTGAAAAAAAGGAAGATTTTTTTTTCTCTTTTTGGTAGGGTAGCCCGTGAACCTGCAAACGGAGATCGAAAAGGAAAAAAAAAGTTGGGGCTCTCTTTTGACATTACAGGTAGTGTGCGACCAAAAAAAACAGGAAGGAATTTTTTGGTTGAGGTGCTCTCTTTCTCGGTGCAGGGCAGTGCAGCAACATCAAATTGAAAAAAAAAATTGGTTTCTCCACCGACGATACAGCAGAGAAGGAGTTGAGCATCGGGAAAAAAGTGTGTTGTTTTGGTTGGTTCCCTCCTTCGATGCCGGTACAGGAGAGAAGCGGCTTTTTGAAAAATAAATTGTTTGGCTCTCTCTATTGGCAATACAGAGGGCAACCAAAAATAAAATTAGTTCTCTACTTGGCTGGCAGTATAGGAGGAGGTTTCGTTCTTCCTACTTGGTGGTGATCTTCCATTTCAGAGGCTCGTCGCCGAATTTGTGAATAGCAAGAGGTAACAATTTTTTTTGTTTTGACATGACTATCAAAAAATTTGTTGTTTTTGCTTTTGTTGTGTGGTATTTTGCATTTCTTTGATTGAAATTAACCGAGAAAACTATGGGAGACTTCAGGGCCGTAGAATCAACGATTCATTATACGGGTTCACATCCGGTGAAAATTGATGTTACCAAATTTGATGGATGCGCTTTGCTCTCTGAATTTGGAGGACGTTCTTGATAGTGATGAATGTCCTGATGGGATGACTGAAAAAACTTGGTCAAAGATGAATCGGAGCACTTGCGGGTTGATCAGAAATTATTTGACTTAGGAGATCAAATACAAAGTTATGTTGGAGACGTCTGCGGAAAACCTTTGGAGGACGCTGGAGAATAAATATCTTACGAAGTGTGTGAAGAATCGTCTCCACATGAAGCGTCGATTGTACCGATTTTAGATGAGACGTATAGTATCGATTGAAGAGCATTTGAATGAGTTCACGAAGCTATTAGCAGATTTGTTGAATTTGGATGAGGATGTTGGCGATGAAGATAAAACACTCCTATTGAATTCGCTTCCAGATGAGTGTGAGAACTTCACGATGTCTCTCATTCATGAGAAAGAGGTCTTAAAGTACAGTGAAGTATCTACGACATTGCTAAATCACGAGTTTCTTCAAACAAATAAAGAGTCATCGAAGGTGGAGTCAGCCGAAGCACTTGTGTCTCATCGGGGAAGATCTGTGAAAAAGAAGAACTGGTACAAAAAGACTAATAACGGTACTCAGAAGCGTGACAAATCACGTGGTCGCAGTGTTGGACGCAATTAATGTGCATTCTGTTTGGAGACGGGTCACTGGAAGAAGAAGGATTGCCCCAAGTTAAAAGAGAAAAATAAGGGGGTCCCTCAGAGGAGAAGACCCATATTACTCAGGAGATTATTAGTGGTGGTGAGTCTGATGATTCTCTTTATGTCACTCCATAGTATTTATTTACTGATGATTCATGTTGGATTCTGGACAGGGTGCTACCTATCACATTTGTCCCAAGCAGGAATGGTTATGTACTTACAAGTCATTGGATACTGGTGCTGTTTCTATGGACAATGATCAGACCTGTTGTATTATTGGTGTTGGGAGTATTCTGGTTCGAATGTATGATGGAGTAGTGAGAGAGTTGACAGAGGTCAGCCATGTTCCGGATATCTGGAAGAATTTGCTGTCTGTTGGGGCTTTAGAAGCCAAAGACTATAAGGTAGTGATCAAGGCGGGAGTTATGAAGATCAGTCGCGGAGCTTTGGTTTTCATGAGAGGAGTTCGTCACCATAATTTATATTATCTTCAGGGGAGTACAGTTATCGGGACTGTGGTCGTTGCTGATGATTCCTTGGATGCCAGTACTTTATGATATATGAGATTGACTAATGCCGGAGAGGCTTTCCTTCAGGCTCTTTCAAGGAAAGGATTGATTAAGGGAGCGAAAATTTGCAAATTGGATTTTTGTGAGAATTGTGTGCTTGACAAGAAGACGCGAGTATCTTTTGGTATTGTCGTCAATAGTACAAAGGGTATTTTAGATTATGTTCACACAGATATTTGGGGCCCGACGAAGACGAGATCTTTCACTGGGCGATGATACTTTGTCTCCTTCATTGATGATTATTCCAGATGTAACAACCCGGTTTTATAAAAGAATGAGTTATTATAATTTAACTTGGATGGCAATATTGTAAATAACCTTTTTAGGTTTGATTTTTCCTTCATAACCCGAGAGCCCCACCCTCCCTGATTTAATCCCTGGCCCAGGGCTTTCGCTGAAAGCCGATCCCGTCCCTCGCTGCTCTCCTGCGTGCCGCATCGCCTGTCTCCCGCAACTCCCGATCCGCTCAATTCCCGATTTCATCGCAAGCCGCAAGCGCGCCTCCCGCCTCCTCCTGCTTTCGTTTCTGCCGGAGCCTGCTTCTCCTCCTCCTATCGTGGCCGACGGTTTCTTCCCTCCTTCCCCAAGCTGTTGCATCCATGTCTTCTTCCCCTCCTAGGGCCGGCGGTCCCTTTCCTCCTCCCCTCTAGGCCGATAACCGCCCCCTCTTCCTCCGGCAACTCATATACTCTGATTTCTTCTTCATTTTGGTTGTGGATTTGCGAGAGGGACATTTAGGGTTTCCTCCCCACTCCTCCTTGGGCTCGGATTTGGTTCCTTTTGGTAAGAATCTCTTTGTGTTCACCTCTATTCAGATTTCCATGAATTTTTCTTGGAAAGTTTGCGCTCCAATTTCATATATTTTGTGATTCATGATTTTTACCCCTATCGTAATCATCTAACCTCTTGGTATTTGTGTTTTCCGGCATCGTTCGTCGCTTCAATTGACGGTTCGTGTAGGAAGCCCTCTCCAATTTAGGGTTTCCCCTAGCCGAGCGCCGCCAAGTCTTCGTCTCCGTGTGGTGTCTCTTCTCCCCTCACTCTTGAGGGAGGTAAATCTCTTAGCCGCTCTTGATTTAGTTATGTAACGAATAATTGCATGTGCTAGCGTTTTGTTTCCTTTATGTCAACATCATTCTTATTTGCCCTTGAACAGGTTCGAAATAAGATTGTTAGCATTGCTCGCGCTACATGGCCGCCTCCGTCAGATTCAGCCTCATTTAAGGCAAGTAGAGATCTCTCTCTCTTGCAATCATTAAGTTTAATTTTTTGCATCTGTTCTTTTGATTAGTTGACTTCACTTCTGAATATTTTGATCCGTCGAATGAATTTTTAACTTAAATGCATATATGACAAGTTAATAGTTTGAGGTTATAATATATTTAAAGTGTTTGCAATGACTTGTGTTGTGATCGTGAATGACCTTATTTGGAAGTCACTTAGATGATTAATCTTCTCATCTGATATGTAATTCGAGGAATAGTAGATTATTGGGCATGAACGACAAGTGTCACGATAATAAATGTAACGATTTCAGTTTAGCAATCAAATTGATGATTTGTGATTTTATAATAAATGTTTAGATCAAACGCATGTTTACTTGGAAGATAATCGTGTCTTGGAATGAATCAATTTAAATGAAGATTTGGTGTCCAGGAAAATAACGTATTGTAATCGTGTCACACGTGAATGCTTGGACCCACAAACCTTAAATTCACTATTTAGTTTCCTTGTGTCACCGAATTCTGTTTCTTAGGTCTGTCTGGTTCTAAGACTTGAGCGAATGTTGCTCCATAACTCAATTCCTCTCTTAACGTGTTTATGAACTCTAATCTTGTACAACTGAATCGCTAAATTTGTAACAGGTCTTGATATGTTATGAATCTCTTAAATCATAAATCTCCTAAATCATGAATCTTTAAATTCATTAATGTCATAAGCAATCATTGAAAGATAATGTTAAATTGATGTGACACTTTGACTCGAGTTTACGCCTGATTGGCAATGAAAACTAACAAATGGTCATGGCAAGCACAATTACTTTGATAAGCCTTGCATTTAGACTTAAATTAGAATGTGCATCAAATAAAAACACATACATACTTTATTGATTACAACTTATGATATTACGCGATCGATTTTATGTTATGCTTCGGAGTAAGCTTAATTCAGTTATTTCTGTTTGACTATTCTACCCGTCTGATTTAGTAGCTTTGATTCATGAAAACTGGTACGTGTAGGTTTCTGTTTCTCATGCTCATATTTTACTTTTACTTTGTTCACCTATTTATTTCAATGTCCTGAGGCTTTTTATTTTTATTTTGGAATTGTTTTAGCGTTCGTGACAGCGTCGTCAGGTCCTCGAGCCCGATCTGCTTAAAGTTTCAGATTCTATGTTTACATTTTATTTATTGTCAAATATTTCTTTTATGTAATAATTGCAATCAGACATTTTCTCCGGTATCATGGACAACTGGTAGACTATTTAAATATTTTATGTACTAGAATTTGATATCAATGCATGTGCATCCTCTTTTGAATCATAATTGCATGAAATATGTAACAGTGCCCTGTAAAACATGAATTTTGCAAAATACATGTGCATTTTAAATTTTCACTGTTTTAAACTCTAACAGCTTCCGCATAAAAATCAAACTGTTTTTACTTAAAAATAATTATTTTAAACCTATTACCAGTATCTATGCATCCGCCTTAGCATGCATGGTTTTCTTTCCGCCCATGTCTATGGCATCACACCCGCTCAAAGCGCACTCTGACTTTAGTCGAGACGGGTCGTGACACCAGATATGTTTGGGTGTATTTCATGAAGCATAAGAGCGAAGTTCTGGAGATATTTGTGACTTGGAAGAAGTTGATTGAGACTCAGACTGGTAAAAAAATTTATGTATCAGATCAGACAATGGAGGCGAATATACATTGAATGCATTCTTGCGAGAGTGCCAGAGATCAGGTATAGAGCATCAATTTACAGTTTGGGAGACACCGCAGCAGAACGGGGTGGCTGAGCGCATTAACCGGACTCTGGTGGAGAAGGTTCGATGCATGTTGTCTAATGCTGGGTTAGGTAAGATTTTTTGGGTTGAGGCCATTGACTATGTTTGCCACTTGGTGAACTGTTTGCGTTATACAGCTATTGAGAAGAAGACACCAAAGGAGATGTGATCGGGGTATCCTGCTAGAGATTATATGCACATGAAAGTATTTGGGTGTCCAGCTTATTATCACGTGAAGAATGATGAGCTGGAACCACGGGCAAAGAAAGCAATCTCCATTGGTTTTAGGTGTGGAGTCAAAGGCTACAAACTGTATGATAAGACAAAGAGAAAGATTGTCATTAGCATGAATGTTACTTTTGACGCGGCGAGTTTGCTGAAGCCTCGGGACTCAGAGCAGGTGGAGAGTTTCAAACCGATCACTACTACTGTTCAGAAGGAGTTTGGTGTGACTCCATTTGTTCCACCAGTGTCTCGCACTCCTGATGAGGTATATGATGAGACTGCTGATGAGGTACCCAGTGTTGATGATCAGGAAGTGGAGGAAGTTGAGACAGAGAGTCATGTTCAGGATTCTATTGACAGGAGCCGGAGCAGGAGGCAGAATGTCCCGAGGCCAGCTTGGATGAGGGACCACATTGCATTTGCACTTTCAGCATCTGAGACTGAAGTCCTTTGTCACTTCAAGGAGAATCATGCAGACAGACTTATAGAAGTGCTTCCAGTCCAGAAGTTCACATATTACAAAGTTTGGTGAACGTTCGAGCTCAGATGTGAGTGACTTGAGGGGCACTTTTGAAGAACTATGTGTGACTTGATCCCATGGGAGGGGGGGGGGGGACGTAGGAAGCCAACTTGGCGCAGCAGTTTTGGTGTTATTGTGTGTTGTGTCATCTCATATTTGTTTTGTGTCAAATAAGAGATGAGGTGGAGATTGTTGTTTGAGAGGGGGTATTTTTGTCTTTTTTGTTAGCCCTAATTTCCCCTATAAATATAAAGGGGTTAGGGTTCTTATTTGTGTGGAGTTTTTTGTGGAGTTGTAATTGTATTGACCTCTTCTTTTCTTCCCCACCGATGATAGTGAACAACCCCTCCCTGTGGACGTACACGCTCCTCGCCGAACCACGTAAATCGCATCGTGTTTATTGCTTGTGGTTGTGTGATTTTGGTTTTTCCGCATCGTTTCGCATAACAATCCCCCACCCCCTCTATGGTTGTTTGCGCAATGATAAAGCATCTTCCAGACTTCCACACATATAGGAAAACCTCGTCGCCTCGTAGCATCAAACCCTTACGACCATTCCATGCATAATCACAGCCAGTCTTTATCAATATGCATGCTAACCCAAACCATCCTGCTGAACTATCCTCGGCCTGCAAATTTATGCTTTAGGGATTTGGTCACGGTCGCAGCATAAGTGCCAAAACATAGCATACTGCTAGTGTAAAGAAATTCATGATGATTTAGTTTTTTCTTTAGCAGCCAATATTTGATCTTATTTTCATTTCTTCATGGCTGCACTCAGGTTAGGAAAAATTGAGTATGCAATTTTTAAAATCAAAGCAATAAACCGTAAACAAGTTGGATTTAGGTTGGATGTTCGGGTCCTAATAAGTATTGTTGGAGTTGGTGATTCTTTTTTTTATACAAGTGATTCTACCTTGGTTGAGCAAGGTTTATTGCGAGAGTATGATTAAGTATATTCATGTAGTTTGTGCTCTCATGATTCTTGTATGCTTCTACCTTGGTTGAGCAAGGTTCAAGAGCAGATTAAGGCTCCGTTTGGGGGGCTTATTTTCACCGGTAAAGCGGTTACGACCGCATGAATCGGACGTTAACAAGGTTCGGTTCATGCGGTCGTAACCGCTTGACCGGTGAAAATAAGTCCCCTCAAACAAGGCCTAAATGTGCTCTTGGTGCATGATAATTGATGATGCTTAAAAACTTTTGTTTAAGGAGGGATAGTCGAGTTGGAGAGCTCTCACAAAAGAGGGAGATTATCGAGGCATGCGAGAGTATGATTTAGTCCCATGTCAGATAGAAGAAATAAATGTTGGTGTAAAAATATCATATGATTGGGTCTCACCCTTGTTCTTAAGCTTTTTGGTTGGAATATGAGTTTGATCACTATAGTATATGTCATCCAATTTTGTTCCCCTTAGTTACCACCTACTAATTAGCGGTATCCATACAACTACCCACTCTCATATTGCCCAATTAAAAAAAGTCTAGTATTGGAGGTCAACGACCCTACACCCGAGGGGCCTATTAAGAATATAGTCCATACTGGAAAACACATAGTCTTGCACACTTAATACATGCATGGGGCCCTTCCACCTACAACCAACCAGTTGGTTTTAACAACCAACCAGTTGGTTTTAACAACCAACCAGTTGGTTTTAAGTTGAAAACAGGTTCTAACTAGTTTTTGTTCCAAAATATTTTGTAGAAATTCAAGACAACTGATGCCAGTTGAAGAAGATCCATCATGATGGCCCATTAGCCCCTTATTCTTGTGTCTGTGTGTGTATATATATGTAAATATGTTAGTCCCAAGTTGCCCAGAATATTTTAGGACCATATTATTTATCTAAATATGTACATGTTCTTACATTTCTACAAAGACAAGCTCCCAGTGTTCTGCTTTTTGAGGAAAACTCACATAATGTGAGGCAGGCAGTCACTTTACAGTTAACATGTACTAATTCAAGAAACTTTCCATTGACAGCTTGTCCCAGCTATGCTCGGCTTCTTTGCTTATAAAGCTGCTGCGTTGGTTCAAGTTTATAGAGACAATGAAGACCTGGGAATGGTATTCCCAGACTCCCAGGATAACTCAAAGCAGCAGTAGAGCTTTAATGCGTGATTTCTCATAGAATTCATTTGTTCTGTACAATTTGTTGTGAGAATATATTTATGTATATTACTGCATAATATATAATTTTTTGTATTGAAAATAATTAATAATATTACTAATTAGCAGATCTTGAAAACAAGATTCTAAAAATTCAGAATATAAACAGAAGATGTGAGAAATAAAATTCAGAATATAGTATAGATTTAGAAGTCGACGCAAGGTGCGTCGAGTACATATCGACGCACGTCGAGATATACTCGACGCTACACAAGCTGACGCAGGTCTAATCGACGCATGCATTGAAAGATTGGTAAACCGAAGTAATGGAAGTTGCCGCATGCGTCGAGTACTATTCGTCGCATGTCGACGTAGGCAGGAGAATTCAACGGAACATAGTCGACGCAACGCAGAAATTTTGGGATTCAAAAGTGTGAACTATTTTGAGCAAAAATTACAATCCAATTCAATTATTTTCCAAATTCCAGATCCGAAATCCGGATCCAGTGCGCGCGCGCGCGCGTGTTTCATGGTTCTCCTTATGTTCTTTTGAACAAATAAGAAATATTGAATTCATTTATATACACACTCACATGAGTGGTGCTAAGCAATGTGGGACAAAAAGTTTCAACCTTTCTTCATGAAAGGTTTCTCCTCAAAAAATTGGATTCCCTCCATATTTGATTTTGGAGCTTTTACATCAAATGAGCTGCTTAAACACCGAACAACACTTCACAATTCATGATATTACTAACAATTTTTCAAAGCGAAAAATTAAAAATAAACTTCATAAATCATAATATTACTTATTTTAAATAAAATTAAATACAAATTTGCTTCATCAAGTTGTATTTAGCAATGGGTATAGATGGAATGATTATCTTGAACCTATACTTAGTACTTATTATTCTACCGGATAGTATAATGTGTCAGAGGTTTTAAATTATAAACTTTTAATCGGTAGATTAGATAAGCACACAAAAGATTAGTTATTCTTGGGTTATGTCGGTGGATGCGTTAATGGTCATGCACATTCCTTGATTTTTCATGAGGGTTATTAGGGTGTAGCTCGGATCCTAAAGTCGCGACCTCACGACTACTCCCACATAGGTGCTAGCTCAAGAGATATTCGTAACTAATATCTCGCAAAGATATATGCATTTGGCAACCATTAAGAACTTAAAGTTTATCCTAACCTATTACGTAGAGTACAACATCATAGGAATGAGGAGAAGGTTTTCTCAACCTTAAAGTTTTGTGCTCCCAACTACGCTACATCAACGGCTTCGTTTCTACCGCATTGAACCCAATTCATGGGATCTCCAATCACATGGGTTTGGTATCCACCGTTGGCAGCAATCATGTGGTTTTAAGCCTCATTCCCCTCGATGACAATAATATCTTCATTCTGGACAATCCTTTTGTAAGATTATCAGTCAGATTCAATTCTGATTTTACATAGTTTAGTGATATCACTTTTTTTCTTATTTGATTCACTGATTTGTACATGATCCTAATAAACTTGTTCATTTTGGAATTAGTACAATTAGAAGTAGTCAAATCTATAACAGATTTATTATCACAATGAAAAGAAATAGCAGGTATTGATTTTTCACATAAAGGAATTTCATCAAGTAAATTCTTAATCCATTCAGCTTCAACACATGTTGTGTCTAAAACTATAAACTCATATTTTATGGCACTTCTAGAAATCACAGTTTGTTTTGTAGAAGTTCATGAGATAGCAACTCCTCCAAGAAGGAATACATAATTTGTTATAGACTTAATGTCTAAAGAATCAGTTACCCAATTGACATCTGAATATTCTTCTAATACATCGAGAAAACTCATATATACTAAACTATAATATATAGTTTCTCGAAGTTATTTAAATATTCTAGTTAATGTTATTCAATGATCATCACTTTGATCACTAGTATATCTACTTCATCGGCCTACGACATAAGAAATGCCGGGGCTGTTGAAACAGAGAATTCGGTCTCGAGGAGTTCACCCTTTGGGAAGGGATGATCGCACACGTACTTCTCTTCCGCGAGCCCGAAAAACCAAGGAAGAAGGACTAGGGACAGACCCAAGGCTCCAGCACGGAGGTTCCTCCACACACCCGGAAGATCTTAGAGCGCTTCCCCTCCTTAGCCAAGTGCTGAAGCTAAGGTACCTCAGAAAGCGCTAGAAGACCGAACACAAGTAAGCATGCCTTTCTGAGATACCCCTTGGGTCCTATTTATAGGATTCTGAAAACGGCCTGCAAATAGCCAACCTCCGCTATTGGAACAGTTATGTGCATGCCACCTAGGTCTGCCAACAACGAGAGTCTGCTATTCTAACTGGATATGGGCAAGCCCGCAAGGGCAAAATGGTAAAAAAAACACCCACACAGCACAGGGCGAATAGCCCCCACTTCCTCTACTCGGCAAGGGCGACGAGTGCCTGATGGAGCTGGCACTCGCTGCCTCAGCTCGGCAAGGGCGGCGAGTGCCTGATGGAGCTGGCACTCGCTGCCTCTGCTCGGCACCTTGGCGAGCTCGGACTCGACCTGCTCTACTCACCTGTCGTGGCTTCGACGAACGGCCCGGAGTTCGTCGAACTGGGCTCGATGAACCCCACTGCGAGTTGGGGCTCCTTGGTCTCCTCAGCGAGATGGACCGGGTGTCGAGGCGAGCTGGGCTCACGACACCGGGGTAGGGGCTTCGAGTATACTCGAATCACTCGACGCCGGGCTGAAGGCGCCGAGTGAACTCGCCGCTCGGGATGGGGGCATCGAGTTAACTCTACGCCCAGGACCCAGTTCGCCCAGGGCTTGGGTTGGGCTCGGCTGACCCCACTCGCCGGATACGGGGTTGTACACAATCCCCGCTCTTTGCGAGGTTGGGACAAGCTCGGAAAGAACCATCCAACCCCACAGGATTCGGCGAGTGGGGCAGGTTCTGAGGGAATCTTCCGGTGGGGTCCACCAGTGGCTATATATACTTGCGCCTGCATACCTGGCTGACCTTTGCCCTTCTCCTTACTTTAGCCTTGTCAAGATGCCGCTTCCCAAGGAGGTCCTAGAGCGAGTGGCGCGTTCTCGAGCGGAGACTGCATCTCGCGTCGCGGGCTTGACCGATCTCAGCGCCCCGCCTTGCAACCTTGCCAAGTTCAGTTCGGCCAAAAAGGCGAAGCCCCTTCCAAAGGACATTGAACCCATCTACAACGAATTCAGGACAGTCCTGAATAACGGGGCCGGTTCCTCCACTCAGCCGACTCCGAAACCCCAGGATAAGGATGTCATCGTCCTTTCCGCCGACCAGACCAGCCGAGGTCACAACGGTGAGATATCCGTACCGCAGGCCAAGAACCCTCCTGACAGCCCGCGAAACCAGGTGTCTGGCACGCGTATGCGAGCCTCGCTCCCCAGCTTCGGGACCACGGGGCTGGACTTGCAGAAGCCGAGGTCGTCGACTCGCCTTTCTCCTCAGCGGCCTCTCGCTTCTCCATCTGCGGGGGGAGGTACCGAGGTCATCCCTACCCCCGGCTTTACCCGCCTCTCTCCGGAGGCTCCCCGACATGGTCGTGGCAAGGTTCTAGGCAGTCCCCCTCCTCGCGCCGGCCTGGAGGAGCGGGGTGTGCACGGTAGGTTTTTAACTTCCCTGAATCCTGTTCGGCTTTGGCGGTACTCGCCCCCTTTGCTCAACCCTGTTACTGTTCGTGCATACCTCACCATAGATTCTAAGGCTGATGAGTCCGCGGGCCAGACTCGGTACTCGCATCTCCCTTCTCCTCGTACTCTATATGCCTTCCTGGATTCCGAGGTGGAGGGCCCTGAACGGTCGAGGCGAGAACAGCTTGTCCTCAAGAAGCTGGTGCGCGAGCTTCACGAGGTGCGAAAGGATAACCTCAAGCTGCAGCGGGAGTGTGCGTGGCTCGCGGACGTGGCGGGAGTCAACCCGGCCTTTGAGTAGGCGTCTTCTTCCATGCTCCTGGATGAGATTGACGAGAGTCTTCAGACCGTCCACCGAAACCTGGGACAACTCTGCGAGCTCCACGCTCGGCGACCTGGGGAGACAGGGTTGCGAGACCAGGGTAGCTAGAGACGGCCCCCTGATGGGCCTACAGGTACTCTCCCCTGTTCTCCACTGGTCCGCGCGAGTCGGGGGTTTTTAATTTTCGCTTTGAGCTATTTGAATCTGTAATAACTTAGATAACAATTTTTCATTATCATTACTATTAATACGTTAAAGCATATTAATCTGCGTCCCATCAATCCCGTCTTGCCATAGTGCAGGGTTAGCTCGTGGCGACCGGCGAGCTAGAGGCGGCGAGCCGGGGTGGGCGAGCTGGGGTAGGCGAGCTGGATAGGCTAGCCGGTTTGGCCCCAAATTTCCCCTTCTATAAATAGGTCTTCCCACCAACCCCCTGTCACGCCTTTATTGCCTTCGTACTTCCTCCCTTTGATTACGCTACTTCTAGTGCTCGCGTTCTCGCTCTCGGCAGACATGGGCAAGGGGAACCCCGACTTCGATGGGTGAGCTAAGTGTGCTTGGCACTTCGCCGAGCACTGCTTATTTGAGGGGAACACCGCCGCGGAGGAGCTCACGGAATGTGTGGCTAACTTCTTCCCCTCTGGCTTCACGGCTCGCCTCCCGGCTAAGCATGAAGCCATCAACTCCTTCTTCCCGGACGAGCTCGCCTTCCCTATCTCGCATTTCGAGATGGGGTTGCGCCTGCCTCTCTGGCCGGAGATCCGCCAGATGCTAAAGTACTATGGCGCGGTGCCCGCCCAGCTAAACCCAAACGCCGTCGCTATGATGGTCGCGCTCGCCTGTTACCTCCGCCGCGAGCGAATAGAGTTTAACTTGACGGTCTTCCGGAAGTTGTTCTCTTACAAGGCCACCCCTGATGGAGTCGCCTTCCTCGGTAGCACCTTGATAAAAGTTCGCTAGGTTGCGAACAAGCACCACAACTGGATGACCAAGATCGTCTTCATCAAGGGAGATCTCGGCAACATCCCCTTCTCGCCTTAGCAGAAGGCCGAGGAGGTATACCGCCCACCCTCGGTGTTCGACAATGACGCCAAGCTCCACAAATTCTTCCTACAAAAGGACTTCGAGGTCGCTTACCTCCGCCGCGGCCTCGACTCTCTCCTTCTTGTTTCCCCTGGTAAAGGTATGCATCGGCTTCTTTCTGCTTTCGTTGAGCTCGGCAGGAATCAAATCAATAATCTGACCAAGTTTTTCTGACAGGGGAGCAACTCATCCCCGAGAATCCGCCCTTTGCGGACTCGGGTCTCTACTCCGACCCGCTCCAACTTGCTCGGGCGGCCGCGCTAGCATGCCAAGACGACTCGGCGACGTCCTGGACTTCCTCCAGCAAGAGGAGGTTGATCACCAGGGGCTGGACTCATCTCGCCGGCCCCCAGATCAAAAGAAGAAGAAGGCCAAGGTTGTCTCCAGGGGGGAGGCAGTCCCCGAAATATATGGATTTGTCTGCGTCCTCTCCCGACGCCTCACCGGGGAGCCCGCTGAAAGAGATATCGGGGAAGGATCGAGGGGGGTGCGGGCCTTCCTCCCTTGAGGTTGTTGAGGGATCTGTGCCCCGCGAGTTGGGCTTGCCCAAGGATAACCCTCTTTTCGGCAAGGGGAAGAAGTGCAAGGACTCGGCTGGCGAGCCGATGATCGGGTGGGATGAGTTGGCCCATCGGGTCTCTATTTCCACTTGCCACCCTTCGTGGGGTGCTCGCCAGCCTCCCGCCGGCCATGCCTACACACTCGGCTTCGGCCTTTATGGTCGTGACGGCGTTGAGGCTGTTGGTACCCTAGTTTGATTTGAGTTTAGTCCTCTCCTTTGTGCCCCTTGACCCAAGAAATATCTATGGTCAATGGTTAGAAGTCTAGCTGTAGAGTCCTCGCTTTTCCAAATTGAGAATTTGGTTAAGTAGGTTTTTCGTTCGACTATAGTCGAACGCCGTTCGACTATCGTCTATCGGCTGATCGACGATCGTCTATCAGTTGGTCGACGCTTTGGTCTGCGCTGATAGTTCGACTATCTGTTGATAGGTCGACTATCTGTTCTGCGCTGATAGGTCGACTATCTGTTGATAGGTCGACTATCTGTTCTGCGTTGATAGGTCGACTATCTGTTGATAGGTCGACTATCTGTTCTGCGCTGATAGGTCGACTATCTGTTGATAGGTCGACTATCTGTTCTGCGCTGATAGGTCGACTATCTGTTGATAGGTCGACTATCTGTTCTGCGCTGATAGGTCGACTATCTGTTGATAGGTCGACTATCTGTTCTGCGTTGATAGGTCGACTATCTGTTGATAGGTCGACTATCTGTTTTCTGAGGTAGGTCGACTATCTGCTTGATAGGTCGACTATCTCTGTGCGCTTGATAGTTCGACTATCTGTCCTGATAGATCGACTATCTGATAGTTCGACTATCTGCTCTGATAGATCGACTATCTCCCGGGGTAGTTCGACTATCTTCTTCGATAGGTCGACTATCTGGATCGTTCGACTATCTGCCCGATAGATCGACGATCTCCGTGCGTCGGTCGACGATCTCCGAAGGTCGTTCGACGCTTTCTGCCTGCCTTTATATTTTGTATTTATTTATTATATTTAATTAATTAATACATTTTCTGGCACATTATTTTAAGCTGTATGATAAAATAACCAGGCATTATTTGCTCTATTCTTTTTGCCTGAGTTCAAATCTTTTAAGATAAAGTTGTTTGTCTTATTAGCTGTCTCTTTAAATTACTTTATCTGCTGACAGCCCTTTATAGCCGTTGGACTGAAAAGTCTTCTTCTTTGCTATAAAGAGATTATTTCTGATGTGACTTTATTTAGTCCTTCTGATTATTTGATTTAAGCCTGCAGCTTCTTAGAAAGAGGTTTATTCCTTTTTATAGAATGTTTTGCTGCAGAGATATTTCTGTCTTCTTGATATTTACAGCCCAGGTCTCAAGGCTCAGAAGAAGACAAATAATTCAAATGGAAGAGAGCCGTTGCTTGCTGATGATTATATAAAGAACCCTTTGCAGAAGGATTCAAGCTAGTTAACAGAAGCTAATAGCCAACCAGTGTTCATTCAAGCTTTCAAGCGTTCAAGCTTCCTGCTCTCAGCAAACTCCATCTAACTGAGAAGTGTTAAGATCTTCATCTCTTCTTCACCTGAGTTCTCCTGCTTTCAGGAAGTTCAAACTCAGAGATCCTTTGAAGAAGAAGAAGAAGAAGAATAGCTGCTTGAAGAGATTTCTTTTTGTTATTTATTTTCTTCCTGTAGCTTTTCCTTCAGAATTTTCTGAAGAGTTTTCTGCACTGAAGCAAGACTTCACCTGGACATCTTTGAGCCAGGGGGAGCCTTGATTCTTTAGAGCATTCTAGCTCAGTGCAAGTTTTTGTGCTTCTCTAATCTATTGTAAAATAGAGAAGACATCTTAACTTTCTTCCCCCTCCTGTACAGGGTTATTACTCCCTTCAAAAGTATCCCTTGGTGGCAGGGCACCTGATCAAAAACCTGTGCTTGGTTTTTAGACACCTGATCAAAAGTCTAAAGGGTTTCTAAATCTACCTGAAGCAGATTCTGTTGGTGGCAGGGCACCTGATCAAAAACCTGAGTGGATTCCTACCGTGTGGGTAGAAGAGTGGACGTACCCAAGTTGTTTGGGGAACCACTATAAATTTCCTTGTGTCGTCTGGATTCCTTTGTTTTAATTCCTGCATTGTGGCTGTGATTAGATATAACTAGGTTGCTAGTTGCTGATTAGGTTTTTCCAAGCTTAACTGTAATTACAGTTAGCTTGTGTTTGTACACATCACTTGTGTTAGGCTTTAAGGTTAAATCAATATCTATAATCTTTTCATTCCACACTTCACTCCAAGGGAGTTGAGTAGACTATTAAGTTTTGTCTGTGCAAAATTTGATAACTCTATTCACCCCCCCTCTAGAGTAGTATCTATCCCTTCACTTTCAATTGGTATCAGAGGGAGGTTGACTGACTGAATAGGCTAACACCTAAGTCACAAGATCCTGATAGATACCAAGAGCTTATAGATATTCACTATCATGGCCCAGTCTAAGGATTATTCAAGCACCAGACCTCCAGCATGCAACTTAGCTAAGTTTGGCATCTGGAAGGCAAGGATCAAACTTTATATGAATTCTATTGATGAAAGTATTTTTGCTTCTATTTTGTCAGGTCCCCCAAGAGCACCTGCTGCTGCCACTGCCTCATCATCTGATATGAGTGCAGTGCCTCCTCCAGATTATAATGATGAATACAAGAAGGCCAAAATTGCTGATGCCAAAGCAATGAACATACTGGCTCAGACTATGTCTGATGAGGTGTTCCAGAAGGTTGCTGATTGCTCTTCAGCAAAGGCCATGTGGGACACACTGAACCAGATTGTAGCTGGTTCAGCTGATGAAAGGAAGGACAGAAGGTCCAACCTGATCTCACAGTACGAGAACTTCAAGAAAACTGATGCTGAATCAGTTGAAGCTATGTACACCAGGCTCAGCTCAATCATCAATGAGCTGAGGACCCTGGACAAGGACATATCATTGACAGAGGTCAATGATAAGATTCTTATGTGCTTCCCTAGCACATGGGATCTAAGAATCTGGCCCATCAAAGAAGCCAGAAGTACTAATGAGATCTCCTCTGAAGCTCTCCTCGGCAAGCTCAAGTCTTTTGAGCAAGTGCTGAAGACCAGAGAAGCAGAAGCTGAAGCCAAGACCCCCACTCCAACAAGAAAAGAGCAATCTCTAGCTCTTAAGGCTACAGATGTTTCTGAAAGCAGCCAATCTAATGAGGAACTTATGGCACTGTTTGCCAAAAGGTTTCTCAAGATGGGGAGAAAGGAGTTCAGAAAGAAGTCTTCACGTTATGAAGACAAACCAAGGTATGATCGCTCTCCTGCTAAAGAAATTATATGTTATGGTTGCAGGAAGCCTGGACACATCTTGCCAGAGTGTCCAGAGGAGAAGAACAAGGAAAAGAGAAAAGACAAAGAACAACACAGGAAGCACTCCAAGCCATCCTCCTACAAAAACAAAAAGAAGGAGAGAGGTTTCATTGCTGAAACCTGGAGTGATTCTGATGAAGAATCCTCCTCATCAAGCTCAAGTGAAGATGAGGAAGAGAAGAAGGCAAAAGAAATTTGTCTAATGGCAATAGATGCCTGCAGCAACCACTCTGCTGCAGAGAGTTCTGATTCTGATGAAGAAATGCCTACTGAAGATGAGGTACTTTCTTCTTATGATTTTTCTTCAGAAGAATTTAAAGTAGAATTTAAATCTTTATGTTTAGATTTAATTAGCTCAGAGAAGGAAATAAAAGAACTTAGAAATAGATTAGCTGACTCAGAATCAATAGCCTCTGAAAACATTAGGTTAAAGGAAGAACTCACTACTTGTAGTGAAGAAATCAAATTTCTTAAAATAGAGTTAGCTAAGTCTAAGAGATTAGAAGAATCCCTTAATGGTAGAAGCCTTAAGTTATTAGAAATTACCAGCATGACTAACACTAGGTCAGGTAATGATAAACTAGGCTTAGGAGCTTCTCCCAGTGAACCCCCAGTCCTTCTTAAAAATAACCTTTCAACTCCAGTGAACTTCATTTCAGCTAGTGGAAAGAAGAACACTGAGCAAGTAAATCTGGTTAATAAAACATTAAATAAGGCTAAGAGAGAAAAGAGAAAGAAGTTTTTTAAAGAAATGCAAAGAGCGTCGAACGCAGCTCGACGATCGGAAGCTCCATGGTCGAACGAAGGTCGACGATCTGAGCACCCATCGTCGAACGTCGATCGACGTTTTCAATATGATTTTCAAAATTATAATCAATTCCATAGAAACCTAAATGAGAATAGAAACCCTAGGTTTGTTGACCCATCATCAGCATGGAGAATCCCACCTAGGAGATCTCACCCACTAGGTTATCACCCTCAGCCTGCATTTTCATACATTTCCAGTTTTTCTTATGTGAAAAATAAGGGACCCAAGGTTACCTGGGTCCACTCTGTCTAAATAATTGTCTTGCAGGTGAAGGCCTATCCAATCACTCAAAATAAGTGGTATTTGGATAGTGGATGCTCTAAGCATATGACAGGAAATAAAGATCTACTGTCAAAGTTCAAAGCTAAGCTCGGCCCAAAGGTTATCTTTGGAGACTCCAGCTGTGGTCAGACAGAAGGCTATGGCAAGATCACAATTGGAGCAGTTACATTCAAGAGAGTTGCTTATGTCAATGGACTAAAGCATAATCTGATTTCAGTCAGCCAGCTGTGTGATGCTGGCTACCAGGTTTCTTTTTCTAACTCCTCTTGCAGTATTACTTTAAATAATAATATTGTTTTAGTAGGTATTAGAATAGGTAACATTTATTTAGTAGATTTCAATTCATCTCAATCTGAAATCTGCCTGTTTAATGAAGTAACCCTTAATAATAATTCCCTATGGCATAAAAGGCTTAGTCATGTAAACCTTAAAAATATATCTAGGTTATCTAAGCACAACCTTGTTAGAGGTTTACCTTCTTGCCCCTACAAGAAGGAGAGTCTATGCAAGGCTTGTCAGCTAGGCAAGCAAACCAAGAATTCTTTTAAATCTGTAAATAAAAGTGATTCTCCTAGAATCCTGTATTTATTACATTTGGACCTTTTTGGCCCAATAAATGTACAGAGTTTAGGAGGGAAGTATTACACATTAGTAATTATAGATGACTTCTCTAGGTTCAGTTGGGTTTTCTTTTTGAGAACTAAGTCTGATAACTTCAAAGCCCTTACAGACTTTCTACTTTGTGTGCAGACTGAGTACTCTACTCATGTGGCCTTGATCAGAAGTGATCATGGTACTGAGTTTGACTCTCTTCTCATGCAAGAATTCTGTGAGAGAGAAGGTATCAAACATAGCTTCTCAGCTCCTAGAACTCCCCAACAAAATGGGGTAGTTGAAAGGAAGAATAGAACACTAATTGAAGCTGCTAGCACATTGTTGGCAGATGCTAACATGCCTCTATCCTATTGGGCAGAAGCTGTTAGTACAGCCAACTATGTCTTGAATAGAAGTTTGATACACAAACTTAAGTGTAAAACTCCTTATGAGTTGCTTAAAGGAAAGAAACCAAAAATTAATTACTTTAGAGTTTTTGGCTGTATTGTGTATATTCATAATAATAATAAAGAATATATTAGAAAGTTTGAAGCAAAAGCTTCAATGGGAATCATGCTTGGATATTCCCAAGTAAGCAAAGCTTATAGGGTTTATAACAAATCAACCTGTAAGATAGAAGAATCTGTGCATGTATCATTTGATGAGCATCAGATGTTTTACAAGGAGAAAGAAAATTCTCCTTCCTCCAGTTCTTTGCAGGTACATGATGCCCCTCAAGAAATCCTTCAACTATCAACTCTTCAGTTCACTGAATCAGACAGTGATGAAGACATTGCTGAAGTTGTTGAAGCTGTTGTTGTACCACCAACAGTAGATCAAATTCCTCCTGAGGAATTAATCCCAACTGTTGCTGAAGATCACATCCCACCTGCTGATATTGTCACACTTAGAGATCACCCTACATCTCAAGTGATTGGAGACATATCAGCTGGTGTGCAAACAAGACATCAATTAAGACAGGATGTGATGCATGCTTGTTTCCTCTCACAGGTTGAGCCCCTCACCTTTAAAGATGCAGAGCTAGATCCCCACTGAATTATTGCAATGCAAGAGGAGCTCAATCAATTTGAGAGATGTAAAGTTTGGACTTTGGTTCCAAGACCTAAAGGCCAACTGATCATAGGCACCAAGTGGGTGTATAGAAACAAGTTAGATGCAAATGGAATCATAGTAAGGAATAAAGCTAGGCTTGTAGCTCAGGGCTACAGACAGGAGGAAGGTATAGACTATGACCAAACCTTTGCTCCTGTTGCAAGGCTAGAAGCAATAAGGATCTTCTTGGCCTATGCAGCCTTCATGAAGTTTAAGGTGTTCCAAATGGATGTCAAAAGTGCATTCCTGAATGGTGAGCTTAAGGAAGAGGTGTTTGTTGAACAACCACCAGGGTTTGTTTCATCAACTCAGCCTTCTTATGTTTTTAAGTTACAGAAAGCTCTTTATGGACTAAAGCAAGCTCCTAGGGCCTGGTATGAGACCTTAGCTAGTTTCCTGTTAGAGCACAACTTCACTAGGGGAGTAGTTGATAGAACCCTTTTCGTTAAGCATCACAAGGACACAATCCTGTTAGTTCAAGTGTATGTAGATGATATTATTTTTGGCTCCACTGATCCCAAACTTTGCAAAAAGTTCTCTGACCTGATGCACTCTAAGTTTGAGATGAGTAGTATGGGTGTGCTGTCTTACTTTCTTGGTCTCCAAGTTAAGCAAGATGCTGATGGTATCTTCATCTCCCAATCCAAATATGCCAAGGAATTGGTAAAGAAATTTGGGATGGCTGATGCTTCAGCAATGCCTACACCCATGGCTACTAATGTAGTTATTGATTCTGATGATCACGGCAAGCCAGTTGATCAAAAGAATTATAGGGCCATTGTTGGTTCCCTATTATATCTAACTGCAAGTAGGCCAGATATAATGTTTGCTACATGCCTTTGTGCTAGATTCCAGGTCAACCCCAAGGAATCTCATCTGATTCTTCTAAAGAGAATCCTGAGATACCTGAAGGGATGTCCAGATCTAGGACTTTGGTACCCAGCTGAGTCAGAGTTTGAATTAATTGGATATTCTGATTCTGATTATGCTGGTTGCAGAGTTGACAGGAAGAGCACCTCAGGAACTTGCCAGTTCCTGGGAGAGAGATTGGTCTCTTGGTTCTGTAAGAAGCAGGCTTCTGTCTCAACTTCAACTGCAGAGGCTGAATATATAGCTGCTGCTAGTTGTTGTTCACAGATCCTGTGGATTCAAAACCAGCTTGTGGATTATGGTTACTCACACAAGAACACCAAGATCATGTGTGATAGTACCAGTGCTATCTCAATTGCACAAAATCCAGTGCACCACTCTAGAACGAAGCACATTGAGATTAGGCACCATTTCCTGAGAGATTGTGTGGAAAAGAACAAGATCTGTCTTGAGTTCATATCCACTGAGTTTCAGAGAGGTGATATATTCACCAAGCCCTTAGATGAACAGAAGCATCTGTTCTTTTTAGTTCAACTAGGCATGATCAATGGACGAGACTAAGTGTGACTTTATCTGCCTAGGTTGAAATCTGTTTGAAGATAGTCGAACGACGTTCGAAGATAGTCGAACGGTTTAAGCCTATCGTCGACCTCTGGTTAATGATAGTTTATCTGTTTGAAGATCGTCGATCGACATTCGACCATCGTCGAACAGGTTGGGCTCATCGTCGATCTCTGGATGACGATAGCCTGTTGTTTGAGAAGCCAGAAATAGTCGAACGATTGTCCGACTACTCTGCTTCTGAGCCGATCGTCGAACGACCGTTCGACCATCGGGTCAAGATCTTTTTAATAGACCGACTATATCCGGTCAGATATAAAGCCGATAGTCGACCTAGGTCAAAAGATCTTTTGCTTTATCGTCGACGGAGCGTGCCCTTTCGCATTCTGCTTTCCCGCTTGCGATTTTCTGCCGCTTCGTCCCCTTCGTCTTCTTCGTCCTTCTCGCGTTTCTCCAGCGATTCAATGGCGGTTTCCCCAGCTGTTCTAGCCGTCGTCAAGTTTGATGCAGGATTCAGTGTGGATTTTGAAGCTTTCAGTAGCTGCGATGCCGGAATCGTGGAAGTTCTCCAGCTCTGCAGGGATCAAGGTTTAGAGAAGTTAATGTCTGAAAGGATTAAGATCAACATTCCAGAAATCAAAGAATGGGCTTTCACGTCGTCTTCCTCAGACGAATCGATGACTGGTACCATAGGCGAAGAAGAAGTTATCCTGACTCCGGCCGTTCTATCTGATGTTTTTGGTTTAGTTAATGGTGACGAAAATTATGAGCAAGATGCTCAGGAGTTTGGAAGAATGCTTGTTGAGCTGGGACATGCCGAGGGCATTCCCACCAAGCTGCTCAAGGTAAACTTCCCTTTCAAAATCAAGTTTTTGGCTGAGATAGTAGGAAAAGTGCTCCTGGGCAAGCACTCTGCCCACGATAACATAACAAGGCAGCAATTCGCACTCATGTGTGCAATTGTTAATCGTAAAAGGATAGATTGGGCTGCAGTTTTGTTTGATTTAATCAGGAAAAAGAATGGCAAGAAGGAAGTTACCCTTGGAAGGGTTATCGGTATTTTCCTGAAGGAAAGATTCCCCCATCTGCTGAGTTCCACTGCAACAACGATCAATGTCAGCAAGAAGATGGATCCCCATCTGTTCTCAAAGTGGAAGAGAACGTTTGTGAAATCTGCTCCAGCAACATCTGAGGACACTAGGACTGTTTCAGTCGCTCCTCACCTTGGTGAAGCTGGCTCAGCTCTTCCTTCCTCCTCCTCTGCATTGCCGTCTGCCTCAGTTGAAGTACCATCAACTTCAGCTGAAGTAAGACCTTCTTCCTCTGCTGCTCCAGAAACAACTATGGTTGTTCCTCTTTCCCCTCCAGCTTCTCCTCTACCTACTCATCTGGCTAGGTTATCTGCTCCTAGCTTCGATTTGTTAGGATCAGAGAGAATTCTTACTCCTCATGTATCTCCCGTTCATTCCCAAATTCATTCCCCAATTAACTCTCCTGCTGTATCTCCAGTTCGATCCCCTGTCCACATCATTTCTCATCCCAGCATCACTACCATATCTGCTGCTGCTCCATCCACCTCTCATCCATCATCTTTTGAAATCTCTCCAGAGCTTATCTCCCGCATTGTGGAGCTGATTACCCCGTCAATCAAAACCATGATTGACGAGGCAATCGCTCCCCTTGCAGCCTCCATTGATCTTCTAACTGCCTCCATCAAATCCATTTCAAAATCTGCTGAGCCATCTTCCTCTAGGGGCCTGGTTTCAGTAGCCACTGAAATCAGGCAGGGGGAGATGTTCCATGAAGATGTCTCAGACCTCCCTGCCTCTCCTCCAGCTTTAAAGGATTCAGTCATGGCTGCCCAAGCTGAAATAGAAATAGCTCCAGATGTTGTAATGACTGAGATAGAAATAGCTCCAGTTTTGTCTGAGAAGGAAATAGCAGATGGAATCTTATTATCTGAGATTGCAGTTAAAGTCTGCTTAGAAGATCTTACCTCTCCTGTGATAGTTAGATTCCTGGAAGGAATTATAACTTCATATCTGAATGACTGCTGGGAGATGGTTAAGTATGAAGGTAACTCATTTATTCGTTTTGTTGATGAGTCGATTAATTTGATAGTTTGTGAATACCTTGAAGGAATGATCTCTGTTTATTTAGCAGATCTATATTCATAATTTTACAGATGTTATTAAAGAAGATTTAGCTGCTCAAATCATAGCAGTTGTTTCTGAGGCTGACCCAAGTATTCTTGCTACTCAAGTAGACCCTGAGTTGGAATCCTTCTTAGATAATAAAGAAGATGAGTCTGAGAAAGAGGAAGTCAAAGTTGACTCTCCAGTTCTGAGTATGGAAGAAGCTCAAGCAAGAGCAGCATGGGATTTAAGAGTTCAATCTTTAAAAGAGAAAGAGAAAGATTTGCAAATTGAAGAGTCAACCATCTGGGATGACTCTCCAGGGATGGATTTAGACTCCCTTCTGGCTTTGGATGCCATGGAAGAGGAAAGAGAAAAATCTGCTCTTAAGCTTAAAGAAAAGGCTGTTTCAGAAGCCTATGACCCTTATGAAAATCCTCCCTCATCTCAGTCTGATGATGATGATTCTGATATTTCTGAGAAGTCAAAGAAAAAGAAATCTGCTGCAAAGAAAAGAAAAGCTGCTCCTCCTCCACCTCCTAGCAAGGATAATGATATTCCTTATTATATTTTGAAGGGCATTGACCCTAAATCCAAGGAATTCCAGCATTGGATGTGGTTTTCGAAGAATCGGCAAAAAGAAAGAAAAAGAACCAAGAGGTATGATAGTCCTGTCTCAAGATGGACTCCCAGAGGTCCTCCTCCTCCTCCAGGTGCAGGAGCCTCTGGGAACCCTTCAGCTCATCCTACTGTCTCCTCTGGAAAATCTGCGCCTGTTCAGCCCCAGCCAAGACAAGGTTATCAAAGCTCTCAAGGCAAATCATTTTATGGTTCTCAAAGACAAATGAAGGAGACTGTGGTTCAAAGACCAACCTTTTCCCCACCTCCTTCTCCAGTACAGTCTGAGGAAATTGTATCAAAAGGTAAATAGCTCACCTTTGTTTTAAAATATATAGCAAGAACCTCTCTGCTAAGTATTCTCTAATGTTTTATCTAGATAAAATAGCTGATGCTGCTTCTCCTGAGCCCGTGTATGAAAATCCTGAGCTCGATCCTAACTTTAGGATGGCTCGCTTTCAAGAACTTGTAGGAGCAGCTCAGATAAGAAAAGCTAGAGCAGAAGGAAAAGATACAACTGGTTTTACTACCATGTCAGCTTACAGAAAGAAAGAATTTGAAAAGTTCCAGGTTAATCCTGAGATTTTTGATCCGTCAAAGTACATGGAAAAGCACCCTGAAGCTGTTGTCCCTAGGGCTACAGAACTGAAGATCATTGGTGCGCAGGACCTAAAAATGTCAAAGAAAGAATCAGATGACCCTCTAAGAAAAATTTCCTTTGTTTCTAGTTCTTCTGATCCTTTACCAGACTCTAAAGATTCTTAATAGTTTAATTAACTGCTGTGCTATATTTGTCTATCTGATTGATAATCTGCCAGTTTATTGTTATCTATTTGCTGAAATTATTTTTAGTATTCTATTGCTAGCTGTTTTAGTTTTTGAGAGACTTAACTCAAATAGGGGGAGATTGTTGGTACCCTAGTTTGATTTGAGTTTAGTCCTCTCCTTTGTGCCCCTTGACCCAAGAAATATCTATGGTCAATGGTTAGAAGTCTAGCTGTAGAGTCCTCGCTTTTCCAAAT
Source organism: Platanthera zijinensis (assembly GCA_039513925.1). Lineage (NCBI taxonomy): Eukaryota > Viridiplantae > Streptophyta > Magnoliopsida > Asparagales > Orchidaceae > Platanthera > Platanthera zijinensis. The sequence continues at coordinate 5,509,528 of CM077091.1, read as the reverse complement.
TGAGAATTTGGTTAAGTAGGTTTTTCGTTCGACTATAGTCGAACGCCGTTCGACTATCGTCTATCGGCTGATCGACGATCGTCTATCAGTTGGTCGACGCTTTGGTCTGCGCTGATAGTTCGACTATCTGTTGATAGGTCGACTATCTGTTATGCGCTGATAGGTCGACTATCTGTTGATAGGTCGACTATCTGTTCTGCGTTGATAGGTCGACTATCTGTTGATAGGTCGACTATTTGTTCTGCGCTGATAGGTCGACTATCTGTTGATAGGTCGACTATCTGTTCTGCGCTGATAGGTCGACTATCTGTTGATAGGTCGACTATCTGTTCTGCGCTGATAGGTCGACTATCTGTTGATAGGTCGACTATCTGTTCTGCGTTGATAGGTCGACTATCTGTTGATAGGTCGACTATCTATTTTCTGAGGTAGGTCGACTATCTGCTTGATAGGTCGACTATCTCTGTGCGCTTGATAGTTCGACTATCTGTCCTGATAGATCGACTATCTGATAGTTCGACTATCTGCTCTGATAGATCGACTATCTCCCGGGGTAGTTCGACTATCTTCTTCGATAGGTCGACTATCTGGATCGTTCGACTATCTGCCCGATAGATCGACGATCTCCGTGCGTCGGTCGACGATCTCCGAAGGTCGTTCGACGCTTTCTACCTGCCTTTATATTTTGTATTTATTTATTATATTTAATTAATTAATACATTTTCTGGCACATTATTTTAAGCTGTATGATAAAATAACCAGGCATTATTTGCTCTATTCTTTTTGCCTGAGTTCAAATCTTTTAAGATAAAGTTGTTTGTCTTATTAGCTGTCTCTTTAAATTACTTTATCTGCTGACAGCCCTTTATAGCCGTTGGACTGAAAAGTCTTCTTCTTTGCTATAAAGAGATTATTTCTGATGTGACTTTATTTAGTCCTTCTGATTATTTGATTTAAGCCTGCAGCTTCTTAGAAAGAGGTTTATTCCTTTTTATAGAATGTTTTGCTGCAGAGATATTTCTGTCTTCTTGATATTTACAGCCCAGGTCTCAAGGCTCAGAAGAAGACAAATAATTCAAATGGAAGAGAGCCGTTGCTTGCTGATGATTATATAAAGAACCCTTTGCAGAAGGATTCAAGCTAGTTAACAGAAGCTAATAGCCAACCAGTGTTCATTCAAGCTTTCAAGCGTTCAAGCTTCCTGCTCTCAGCAAACTCCATCTAACTGAGAAGTGTTAAGATCTTCATCTTTTCTTCACCTGAGTTCTCCTGCTTTCAGGAAGTTCAAACTCAGAGATCCTTTGAAGAAGAAGAAGAAGAAGAAGAATAGCTGCTTGAAGAGATTTCTTTTTGTTATTTATTTTCTTCCTGTAGCTTTTCCTTCAGAATTTTCTGAAGAGTTTTCTGCACTGAAGCAAGACTTCACCTGGACATCTTTGAGCCAGGGGGAGCCTTGATTCTTTAGAGCATTCTAGCTCAGTGCAAGTTTTTGTGCTTCTCTAATCTATTGTAAAATAGAGAAGACATCTTAACTTTCTTCCCCCTCCTGTACAGGGTTATTACTCCCTTCAAAAGTATCCCTTGGTGGCAGGGCACCTGATCAAAAACCTGTGCTTGGTTTTTAGACACCTGATCAAAAGTCTAAAGGGTTTCTGAATCTACCTGAAGCAGATTCTGTTGGTGGCAGGGCACCTGATCAAAAACCTGAGTGGATTCCTACCGTGTGGGTAGAAGAGTGGACGTACCCAAGTTGTTTGGGGAACCACTATAAATTTCCTTGTGTCGTCTGGATTCCTTTGTTTTAATTCCTGCATTGTGGCTGTGATTAGATATAACTAGGTTGCTAGTTGCTGATTAGGTTTTTCCAAGCTTAACTGTAATTACAGTTAGCTTGTGTTTGTACACATCACTTGTGTTAGGCTTTAAGGTTAAATCAATATCTATAATCTTTTCATTCCGCACTTCACTCCAAGGGAGTTGAGTAGACTATTAAGTTTTGTCTGTGCAAAATTTGATAACTCTATTCACCCCCCCTCTAGAGTAGTATCTATCCCTTCACTTTCAGAGGCCTTCAAGAACATGACCCCTCGCCAGTTGGGTCACGAGTGTCTGCGGGCCCACCTGCGGTCCTTCGAGTTGCTCCACATGATGGTGCGCCGCAGCTTTAACCTCAGCCGGCTCCTGTTGACGGCCGAGCAGGAGCGCGACGTCGCGAAGGATAAGGCCACTGATGCGGAGAGGCGGTCTGGCATTGCCGAAGACCTACTCGCGAGAGCTGCAGGCGGGTTGGTAAGTGTCGGCCACCTCTTGTCGTTTTTACTTGATACTTTTGCAGTGGCACTCAGTCTTTAATTTACAGGATGCCGAGGCCGCGAGCGAGTTGCAGAATCGCGCCTGTGAGAAGTAGCGAACAAACGACTAAAGTAGCAAACAAACGACTAGAAAACAAGCCAGAACTTTGAATAATTGAAAATTTTATTATCCAAAAAGATATCATTTACAACGGTATGACCTCCCTTTTATAGAATGGAGGAGAGAGGAGAGAGTACAAACTAACAATGTGGGACTAAAGCTATACAACAAATCTGGGCGGCTAGAACAACAAACCGGAACAGGCCGTGCGGTTAGACAATGTTCTAACCGCTCGGCAATACCAGAAGTAAGAGAGAGAAGCGGTAGGAGACCGCTAGACCGCCCGGTTTCCAAGCCGCCGGAGATAAACTGCCAGACCGCCGGACACCACACAGTAACAGTCTGGATATCAAACCGCTGGAGAGTAACCGCCAGACCGCGCGGTCTACAACCCGCCAGGCTCAAACCGCCAGACCGCCCGGTCTCATACTCCAACACTCCCCCTCAAACTGGAGCATAGATATCAATCATGCCCAGGTTGTCACAAATGTGGAAGAAGGAAGTATAAAGCGGCTTGGTGAAGATATCTGCCAACTTTTTGTCGGTGGTGACGAACGGAGTGCAAATCTGTCTCTTCAAGACCTCTTCTCGGATGAAATGGCAGTCGACTTCTATATGTTTCGTTCTCTCATAGAAGACCGGATTTTTGGATATGTATATAGCGGCCTTGTTGTCACAGAACATAGGCAGAGGATAGTCGTAGACCTCTCCTAGGTCAAGCATGAGAGCCCGCAACCATTTTAACTCACACGTGGTTGACGCCATACTCCGGTTTTCGGTTTCTGCACTGGACCTTGAGACAACAGACTGTTTCTTGCTCTTCCAGCTCACAAGATTACCTCCAACAAATGTGCAAAAACCTGACGTAGATTTACGGTCACCTTTATCATCCGTATAGCTTGAGTCTGAGTAGGCTTCAACTCTCAGATGACCATGCTTCTGAAAGAGTTGCCCTTTTTCTGATGCTGCTTTGACATACTCTAGTATCTTCAAGGAAGACTGAAGATGACATTCCCTGGGAGCTTGCATGAACTGACTGACCTTGCCTACAGTATAGGCGATGTCAGGTCTGGTCACCGTGAGATAAATGAGTTTGCCCACCAGACGTCTATACCTCGTGGCATCAGATATAAGAGGTGAGTCATCTGTCCATGTTTTGTCATCTCCAGTGGTCATGGTATACCGAGCCGGTTTGGTACCGGTCAATCCTGCCTCTTGTAGAAGATCAAGAGCATACTTCCGCTGGGAGAGAAACAACGAGTCGGGCTTCCGAGAGATTTCTATCCCCAAAAAATATTTCGGGGAGCCCATATTCTTCATGACTAGGTGTTGACGGAGGTGTTTCTTTGTCAAGTCCACCCCAGCCTGGTCATCGCCGGTAAGAAGAATATCATCCACATACACCGCCAAAACCATAAGGCCCGATACGGTTTTGCGAATAAATAATGAGTGATCGGCCGAACTTCTTGTAAAGCCAATGGCAACCACAATGCCACTAAACTTGTCAAACCATGCCTGAGGGCTCTGTTTTAGGCCGTAGATGGCCTTCTTCAACTGGCATACTCGTGTCTCCCCCTGAGCAACATACCCAGGAGGTTGCTCCATGTTGACGTCCTCCTGAAGATCCCCATAGAGAAAAGCATTCTTGACATCAAGCTGGGAAATAGCCCACTCCCTATTGACAGCCACAGAAAGAAGAACCCAGATTGTGCTGAGGCGAGCAACTGGGGAGAAAGTATCAAAATAGTCAACTCCATAAGTCTGAGTAAAGCCTTTGGCCACCAGCCAGGCTTTGTAATGATCCACAGTGCCGTCTGGGCGAAACTTCACAACGAACACCCAGCGGCAGCCAACCACATTAGTACCTACCGGTGGAGGAACAAGGGTCCAGGTACCCCTTTCAGTAAGAGTGGCGATTTCCTCATCCATGGCAGATTTCCAATGAGGAATAACAAGAGCCTCCTGGTAAGTGCGGGGAGTGGTAATAGCCGAGATAGCCAAAGCAAAGCACCTGCAAGAAGGAGTAAGCCGATCATAGGAAACAACAGCCGCAAACGGGTGTTGGGTACACGCCCGCACCCCTTTGTGAAGAGCAATGGGAAGATCCAGGTCATCTCGTGCCTCAGGGACCGGAGCGTCCGTGGCGGAGAAAGCTGGCCCGGGACTAGAGAGACGGCTGCGGAGAAGAAGGAGGGGGTATAATAGAGAGAGGAGGAGATGATATAGGAGGGGAGACGTCGATATGCGTGGAAGGAACACATAGAGATGGTGGAGAGTCAGAGACAGCAGGAGGAAGCGGGGATGGAGAAGAAAAGTAGGATGCATTTTCGAAGAAGGTGACGTCCGCGGAAACAAACTGTTTGCGCAGAATGGGGTCAAAGCAACAATAGCCTTTTTGAGTGGTCGAGTATCCCAAAAAGACACATTTTGTGGAACGGGGGGAAATCTTGTCACGGGTAGCAGACGGAGCATGCACAAAAGTCATACACCCAAAGATACGAAGAGGAAGAGGAAAGGGTTCCTTGCCCGGGTAGAGAATGGAGAAGGGGGTTTTGTCGCGGAGAACCGAAGAGGGAATTCGATTGATGAGATAGCAGGCAAGAAGAACAGCATAGCCCCAGTAGGAGCGAGGCACCTGCATCTGCGTCATTAGAGTGCGAGCGATATCGAGGAGATGACGGTTTTTACGCTCCGCCACCCCATTTTGCTGGGAGGTGTAAACACAGCTTGTCTGATGAATAAGACCATGTTGCATACAGAAAGACGAAAACTCATGACTGAGATATTTTTTAGCATTATCAGAGCGTAATACTTTAATAGAAATAGAAAACTGAGTTTTAATCATATTATAAAAGGATTGCCATACAGATAAGAGTTCAGAGCGATCTTTTAATAGATACACCCAGGTACATCTAGAGAAATCATCAATAAAAGTTACAAAGTAAGAACTACCTCGACCAACAGTGAGAGTAGGAGCAGGACCCCAGACATCAAAATGAATGAGATCAAAAGGGCGGGAGGAACCATGACCTTGCTTCGACGGGAAGGAGGAGCGGTGATGTTTGCCAAGCTGACACGCATCACAGTTGAGCGGAGGACTGTTCTGAGGTAAGTGGGGAAGAAGCTGACGAAGAATCCGAGGAGGAGGATGTCCAAGGCGAATATGCCATTGAAGCAGATCGGTAGACGAGGAAGAGAAGGCGGACAGAGCGGAAACATTGTCGAGGAAGTAGAGGTCGCCGCTCTCAGTCCCAGTAGACATCGTCCGTTGGGTCCTCGGGTCCTGAAAACAACAAGAAGTAGGAGTAAATAATATAGAGCACTGAAGTTGTTTGCATAAAGTAGTAACTGATAGCAAATTGCAAGGGAACTTCGAGACATAGAGAGTGTCCGCTAAACGAAGCGACGGGGTGACTTGAACCATGCCCGTCCCGTGAACCGGGGAAGGCGAACCATCCGCAACAAGAACCGGGGGTAACCGATTATGCGTTTCTAGGAGAGAGAAGCAGTGAGGGTTTCCGGTCATGTGATTTGTAGCACCAGAGTCAATCAGCCATTTACCTTGGGTAACGGCGTGTTCACTACCTGAGGTCGTGGCCACAGAAGCAGATGGTTGAGAGGAGGCGGAGGAAGAAGTATCACCGGAGGGACGAAGATGAGGATGTTTCTGCCAGCAGCGGTCAACAAAGTGGCCGGTACGACCACAGTGAGAGCAGAGGCACCTGGACGGACCGCGCGTGCCAGACTAGCTGCGGACACTATTGCCACCCCGCTGAACTTGGTGAGCATAGGAGCCCTGTGGAGGAGGGGAGGACAATAGAGGACGCTGGAGCAGCGAAGTAACAGCGGCGATGCGAGCTGCGGTGGCATCCAAGGTGGGAGACTCTGCTTCTCCCAAGATCTGCTGGCGGATCATATCAAAAGACTCAGGGAGCCGTAGAAGATAACAAACAACCAGGAGTTCCTGGAAGTGTTTGTGCTGCTTGGCCAAGTCCGCGGAGAAAGGGAGATTCTGGAGGATTTCGGCGCCAAGAGCCTGAACTTGCTGATAAGCTGCAGCAGGAGACATGGAAGGGCGAGCGAAGAGATCCGCATAGAGAGTATAAATGCGGGATGTATGGGCCCCCTTCGAGTAGAGAGCAGCAAGGTGAAGCCATGCGGTCTTGACCATCTCATCATGGCGTATGACAGGAAGGCATTCATCGGATAGACTGTTAGCCAACCAAGTGCGGACAAGCGCATCACTGGCATCCCAGTCATCAAATTGAGCAGAGTCTGGAGGAGGAGGGCCATCGGTTAGGTGATGACGTTTGCGCTGAGAGCGAAGGAGAAAGGTGAAAGAAACGCTCCAATCCGGATAGTTGGAGCCAACAAGTTTAGAAACTGTGTCAAGGTTTCCAGAGGGAGTAGGAGGCGGAGCCGGAGTGGCGATAGGAGTGGTGGTAGTGGAGGTTTCAGAAAGGGACATAGGAGAAATCAACGAGAAGCCGCGCAGTTAGAATACAAGCCGCGCGGATAGGAAGAAGAAGAGCTGCGGCGGTCACGATGTCAGACACAAGCGGCCAGAGAAGCCACGACCAAGCCTCAGATCCAAGCAGGGAAAGAAGTCGAATGGCTAGAAGATAACCCGTGCGAACAGAAGAGAGGAACAAACAAGGCGAATAAGGCAACAGGTCGCAGCGAACAAAGTAACAGGTCGCGGCGACTGAAAGGCAGGAAAAAGGAGGTCGCTAGGACAGGGCACAAGCAGGTGGAAGAGACAAGCCGCGAGAACAGGTCGCGAGAGGAAGAGGCAAGCCGCGCGGACAGGGCGCAAGCAGGCGGAAGAGACAAGCCGCGAGAACAGGTCGCTAGAAGAAGAGGCAAGCCGCGCGGACAGGGCGCACAGAATCAGGAGGAGAAGATAGAGTCCTCTGATACCATGTGAGAAGTAGCGAACAAACGACTAAAGTAGCGAACAAACGACTAGAAAACAAGCCGGAATTTTGAATAATTAAAAATTTTATTATCCAAGAAGATATCATTTACAACGGTATGGCCTCCCTTTTATAAAATGGAGAAGAGATGAGAGAGTATGAACTAATAATGTGGGACTAAAGCTATACAATAAATCTGGGCGGCTAGAACAACAGACCGGAACAGGCCGCGCAGTTAGACAATGTTCTAACCGCTCGACAATACCAGAAGTAAGAGAGAGAAGCGGTAGGAGACCGCTAGACCGTCCGGTTTCCAAGCCGCCGGAGATAAACCGCCAGACCACCGGACACCACACAGCAACAGCCTGGATATCAAACCCCTGGAGAGTAACCGCCAGACCGCGCGGTCTACAACCTGCCAGGCTCAAACCGCCAGACTGCCCGGTCTCATACTCCAACAGTGCCACAGGATTAAAGGAGGAGGTTATCCGACTGCAGGCCCGCCTTGCCGAGCAGGAAGCTAGCTCCGGCGAGCGGGAGATGCGTGCCGCTAGGCAGGAGGCTCGCGCCACCCAGCTGGAGGCTGAGGTGGGGAGGCTGAAGGTGCAGAACCGGGAGCTTAAGGGCGAGCTCCTCCGGCAGGCGAAACTCCTTCTTCTAGAGGGTGGCAGCGTATCCCCCTACCCCTATCAAAGGTCGCGGCTCTTTGGCGAGAAGGAGGTCGCGGAGCGGCTGCGAGTCAACTCGATCGAGTCTGTCGAGTGCCTCCTGGATGCCATGAGGGGTACGGGGATATTGGCAGAAGGCTGCAAAGAGGTCGTGGTTTGGGACCTTATGTCGGGCCTGTACCCGCCGAGCCCGCCTAGTGAGAAGGATGACAGCTTTGCCTCGCTATTCGGGGATATGGACAAGGGCCAGGGACGCGGGGGCGAGGAGGGCCGCATGTCAGGGGAGGAGGGCGAGAGCTAAGCTTGATTTGTAAATTTTTTTCTTCCCCCACCCCCTCCCCCTTTTGTAACCTCACGAATGTGAATCTTGACATTGTAACAGATATCAAAGAATGAAAGTTATCTGTAAACATTTGCGAAATATTTCTATCTTCTTTTTTCTGGGACTTGCTTGCTGCGAAGCTGAGTTCGTTCCTTTTGGTAGAATGCTGAGTTAGGATGCGTATTTCAGTTGGACCTAGAGTGCCCGCAGTCGTTAGATTCGTAAGCGCTCAACTCGCTTGCGAGCACTCATCTTACCTGCGAGCGCCTGACCCGCCTGCGAGTATCCGTCTCGCCCGTAAGCACCCAGCTCGCCTGCGAGTGCTCAACCCTCCAGCGAGTTGGATCGCCCCTTCTGTCATCTGGGTTTTGGATTTTTTTCACTCCCGGGTGCTACCACCGGGCCAATCAGCTGGGTGGGAACCTGACGGCAGGTGTTGAACATCCTCCGGGCTCAGCTCCAGGGTCATAATGACGTCCATCGAGACCCCAGCCCTGCCAGCTAGGTGGAATCCTGACAGCGGGAGAATCGAGACCTAACCCTAGAGCGAGAATACTTAGAATTTTCTGCCTCTCTCGGGTGCTACCACCGGGCCAATCAGCTAGGTGGGAGCCTGACGGCGGGTGTTGAACATCCTCCGGGCTCAGCCCCAGGGTCATAACGATGTCCATCGAGACCCCAGCTCTACCAGCTAGGTGGGATCCTGATAGCGGGAGAATTGAGACCTAACCCTAGAGCGAGAATACTTAGAATTTTCTTCCTCTCCCGGGTGCTACCACCGGGCCAATCAACTAGGTGGGAGCCTGACGGCGGGTGTTCAACATCCTCCGGGCTCAGCCACAGGGCCATAACGACGTCCATCGAGACCCCAGCCCTGCCAGCTAGGTGGGAGCCTGACAGCAAGAGAGTCGAGACCTAACCCCCAGAGCGAGAATACTTAGAATTTTCTGCCTCTCCCGGGTGCTACCACCGGGCCAATCAGCTAGGTGGGAGCCTCACAGCTGGTGTTGAACATCCTCCGGGCTCAGCCCCAGGGTCATAACGACGTCCATCGAGACCCCAGCCCTGCCAGCTAGGTGGGAGCCTGACAGCGGGAGAATCGAGACCTAACCACAGAACGAGAATACTTAGAATTTTCTGCCTCTCCCAAGTACTACCACAGGGCCAATCAGCTAGGTGGGAGCCTGACGGCGGGTGTTGAACATCCTCCGGGCTCAGCCTCAGGGTCATAACGACGTCCATCGAGACCCCAGCCCTTCCAGCTAGGTGGGAGCCTGACAGCGGAAGAATCGAGACCTAACCCCAGAGCGAGAATACTTAGAATTTTCTGCAACTCCCGGGTGCTACCACCTGGCCAATCAGCTAGGTGGGAGCCTGACGGAGGGTGTTGAATGTCCTCCGGGCTCATCCCCAGGATCATAATGACATCCATTGAGGCCCCAACCCTGCCAGCTAGATGGGAGGCTGATAGCAGGAGAATCGAGACCTAACCCCAGAGCGAGAATACTTAGAATTTTCTGCCTCTCCCGGGTGCTACCACCGGGCCAATCAGCTAGGCGGGAGCCTGACGGCGGGTGTTGAACATCCTCTGGGCTCAGCCCCAGGGTCATAACAACGTCCATCGAGAACCCAGTCCTGCTAGCTAGGTGAGAGCCTGACAGCGGGAGAATCGATACTTAACCCCAGAGCGAGAATACTTAGAATTTTCTGCCTCTCCCGGGTGCTACCACCGGGCCAATCAGCTAGGTGGGAGCTTGACGGTGGGTGTTGAACATCCTCCGGGCACAGCCCCAGGGTCATAACAACGTCCATCGAGGCCCCAACCCTGCCAGCTAGATGGGAGCCTGACAGCGGGAGAATCGAGACCTAACCCCAGAGCGAGAATACTTAGAATTTTCTACCTCTCCCGGGTGCTACCACCGGGCCAATCAGCTAGGTGGGAGCCTGACGGCGGGTGTTGAACATCCTCCGGGCTTAGCCCCAGGGTCATAACGACGTCCATCGAGACCCCATCCCTGCTAGCTAGGTGGGAGCCTGGCAGCGGGAGAATCGAGACCTAACCCCAGTGCGAGGATACATAGAATTTTTTGCCTCTCTCGGGTGCTACCATCGGGCCAATCAGCTAGGTGGGAGCCTGACAGCGGGTGTTGAACATCCTCCAGGCTCAGCCCCAAAGTCATAACGACGTCTATCGATACCCCAGCCCTGCTAGCTAGGTGGGAGCCTGACAGCGGGAGAATCGAGACGTAACCCCAGAGCGAGAATACTTTGAATTTTCTTCCTCTCCCGGGTGCTACCACCGGGCCAATCGGCTAGGTGGGAGCCTGACGGAGGGTGTTGAACGTCCTCCAGGCTCAGCCCTAGGGTCATAATGACGTCCATCGAGGCCCCAGCCCTTCCAGCTAGATGGGAGCCTGACAGCGGGAGAATCGAGACCTAAGCCCAGAGCGAGAATACTTAGAATTTTCTTCCTCTCCCAGGTGCTACCACCGGGTCAATCAGCTAGGAGGGAGCCTGACGGTGCGTGTTGAACATCCTCCGGGCTCAGCCCCTGGGTCATAACGACGTCCATCGAGACCCCAGCCCTGCCAGTTAGGTCGGAGCCTGACAGCGGGAGATCGAGACCTAACCCCAGAGCGAGAATACTTAGAATTTTCTGCCTCTCCCGGGTGCTACCACCGGGCCAATCAGCTAGGTGGGAGCCTGACGGCGGGTGTTGAACATTCTCTGGGCTCAGCGCCAGGGTCATAACGATTTCCATCAAGGCCCTAGCCCTGCCAGCTAGATGGGATCTGACAGAAGGAGAATCAAGACCTAACCCCAGAGCGAGAATACTTAGAATTTTCTGCCTCCCGGGTGCTACCATCGGGCCAATCATCTTGGTGAGAGCCTGACGGCGGGTGTTGAACATCCTCCAGGCTCAGCCCCAGGGTCATAACGAAGTCCATCGAGACCCCAGCCCTACCAGCTAGGTGGGAGCCTGACAGCGGGAGAATCGAGACCTAACCCCAGAGCGAGGATACTTAGAATTTTAATTATTGGCGGGCGTCGAAATTTCACCCATTAGAAAGGTAATAACCAAGCACGGGATCGAAAGAGTGTGATTATTTACATTCACAGAGGAAAGATTTACAAGGCTCAGGGGTAGAAACGTTTCAGGTCGTCGCCACTCCAAGTATGGCTCAGGGTCTCGCCCTCCATATTCCGGAGGCGATAGCCTCCCGACCTTAGCGCTTCCTGTACAATATAAGGCCTCTCCCAGTTGGGGTTAGTCTGTCCTACGGCGGCCGACCTCCCCGCCGCATCCACCTTCTTCGGGACTAGATCTCCCTTGGTAAATTGTTTGACCCGAACATGTTTGTCAAAGTACTTGGACATCCTGCGTTTGACCTCTTCCTGCCAAACAGCTGATAGATCGCGCAGCTCCTCGACCAGGTCTAGAGAGACGCAGCTCCTCCTCGTTCCCGGCTCTCCACTCTTCCCAGCCCTGCTGGGCTTCCGCCACTCGAGGCGTTTGGACCTCAAACTCTATCGAAAGCACGACCTCACAACCATGGGAAAGCTTGAAGGGAGTCTCTCTCGTGGCCGTGTGTGGGGTAGTTCGTAAGGCCCAGAGGACTGCGGGGAGTTGCTCGACCCAGCTCCCCTTCAAGTTTTCCATCTTCTTCTTTAGGAGGTTGACGATGATCTTGTTTGCTGCCTCCACCTGTTTGTTGCTCCTGGGGTGGTGAACTGAGGTGAATCTTAGGTCGATCCCGAGTTGCTCCCAGAAGTTGATGAACTCAGTGTTAGCGAACTGAGGCCCGTTGTTCATGACTATGGCCTGGGGTAGTCCATGCCGACAGATGATCTCCCCCCAAACAAAATTCTTGACTACCTGGGAGGTCACCTTGGCCAGTGCCTTCACCTCCAACCACTTGGAAAAATAGTCGATCATTACCAACAGGAACCTCCTCTGCCCGCTGGCCTGAGGAAAAGGCCCTACCAGATCCAACCCCCATATTGCAAAGGGCCAGGGTGTTGTGATACTCCTGAGTCGCTGAGCTGGTTGCAATTGGAGGGGAGCGGACAGTTGATATTTGTGACACTTTTTTGCGAAGTCGGCAGCATCATGGCTCAGGGTAAGCCAAAAGTATCCCTGTCTGACGATCCTTCCTTCCAAGGTCCAACCTCCCGAGTGACTACCGCACTCCCCGGAGTGGGCCTCCTCCAAAATTCTCGGTACCTCCCTCTCAGCCACACAACGAGCCAACAGCCCTGAGAGAGTCTTTCGGTATAGTTGTCCGTCGCGTATGAGATAGTATGCCGATTTGTGCTTGAGTCTCTTCTTATCCATCCTCTCCGGGAACTCCCCTGTGGATAGGAATGTTGTGAATGGATCCATCTAGGAGGGTTGTTGGTCCACTTCCATCAACTCCCCCTCTTGGACGGACAAACGGAACAGGTCAGTGATGGTACCCCCCACCCGGGGGTCATGCTTGGCTAACTGATCCACCCGTTCGTTTTCCTTCTGGGGTACATGCCGGATGGTGAAGGTTTGGAACACCCCGATGATCCCCTTGATTTTGTCTAAGTATAATTGCAGGGTGGGTTCCCTCACCTCAAACTCCCCGTTGATCTGGGAAGCCACCGTCATGGAGTCAGTGAGGACCTCCACATCATGCACCCCCAACTCCTTGGCCAGGCGCAGACCTGCGATCACAGCCTCATACTCGACCTGATTGTTGGTGATGGGAAAATGCACTACCGCTGTCTGCTCGATCCTTGTCCCCTGGGGGCTTTCCAAGATGACCCCAACCCCCAGGGAGTGTCTTCCCGAAGCACCGTCCACTGTGACCTTCCAAGGGACGGGGCGAGTGAGTTCCTCCTCCGCCACCTCGACCACATAGTCGGCTAGAAAATCGGCTATTGCATGTGCCTTGATCGAAAGTCGAGGGATGAAGGAGATGTCAAATTCGCTCAGTTCCACTGACCACTTGGCCAGCCTCCCCAAATGCTCCACCCGTTCGAATATGTTGTGGAGGGGGTGGTCAGTCACCACCCGGATAGAGTGTGCCTTGAAATAGGGTCAGAGTCTACGGGCTGAGACGACCAGAGCGAAGGCCAACTTCTCCAAGATGGGATAACGGAGTTCCTCCTTCCTCAGGATCCTACTGACGTAGTAGATGGGTAGTTGTTTCTTACCCTCCTCCCTGACCAACACAGAACTCAGGGCCTCTGCCCCAACCCCTAGATACAGGGATAGGTCCTCCCCTTCCTTCGGCCCTTGGAGGAGCGTGGCCTGAGTGAGCTGCCTCTTCAAGGCCTGAAATGCCTCCTCGAACTCCTTAGTCCATTCAAATCCCCCCTTAATGCTTTGAAGAAGGGGGAGCACTTTTCCCCTGCCCGGGAGAGGAACCTACAAAGCCCGGCCAACCTTCCTATCAGCCGCTAGACTTCCTTGGCATTCCGAGGTGACCCCAGCTCCATGATCGCCTTGACCTTGTCCGAATTTGGCTCCACCCCCGCGGGAGTGAGGAGGTGGCCCAAGAACTTCCCCTTGTTGGCCCCGGAGACATACTTCAAAGGGTTCAACCTCATTTTGTATTCCCGCAGAGTGTCGAAGGTATCCTCCAGATCCCAGATGTGGGAGTAGACCTCTCGGCTCTTGATCATTAGATCATCTACGTAGACCTCCAGGTTCCGCCCCCTCTGCTCTCGGAAGACGCGGTCCATCATTTTTTCGTAGGTCGCACCCGCATTCTTCAGCCCGAAGGACATCATCTTATAGCAGTAGCATCTGTCCCTCATGATGAAGGAGACATCCTTTACATCGGGGGGTGCATCCTGATTTGGTGATAACCTGAAAATTCAACTAAAAAGCTCATTATAGGGAAACCAACGGCTGAGTCAACCAGCGCGTCGATCCGAGGCGAGGGGTAACAATCCTTGGGACATGATTTATTAAGCAAAGAGAAATCTACACACATATGCCACCGGTCGTCCCCTTTTTTAACCATAACAACATTGGAGACCCAGCCAGGGTATTGAATTTTGGATACAAAGCTGGCCTTGAGGAGCTTGGCGACCTCCTCCCTGATCGGCTCGGCTAGCTTGTCCGCGGTGGACCTCTTCTTTTGCTGGACGCGGCGAGCCTCCGGGTCCAAGTTAAGACGGTGATAGGAGACATCCGCGTCGATCTCGGGCATCTCGGCCGCACTCCAGGTAAAGACGTCCACATTCTTATGGATGCACTCCAACATCCTTCCCTGGTCCCCCGGGGTCAGCCCCCCGCTGATGCGGATCTTCTCCACCCTGCCTCCCTGGGTGAGAACCTCCATCTCCACTACCTCCTCCGATGCTTCCAGCCTGGACTGCTCCTCCCATTCAGTGGCATCCCCCTCTCCCTGGGCTGGAACCTCCTCCTCGTCCACGGCCATCACCTCTGCCAGCTCTTCCAAAACCTCCTCCGATGCCTGGATGGGGGCCTCCCCCTCTACTGCCTCTACCTCCTCCACTCCTTCGGACTCCTGCCCGGCCAACTCCTCCATCCTCCTATCCATCTCCTCAACTCCCTCCTTCCATGAGATGGAGTTCATGGCCATCACATAGCACTCCCTCACCACCCTGGGGTCTTCACGGACTCGGACCTGGACCCCTTCCGCGTTGAACTTGAGACATTGGTGGAAAGACGAGGGGACGCAGCGAAAGGCGCTGATGAGTTGCCGCCCAAAAATGGTGTTGTAGCTGCTGGGGGCATCCGCGATGATGAACCTGCAATTCCTGGACTCCCCCCCCAGGCTGATATGGAGTCCCACTCCTCCTTCTACCTCCTTCCTTTTCCCGGAGAACCCAAAGAGAGGTACATCCGAGGCCAGCACCCTCTTGCCTTCCACCTTCATGGCGTCGAACGGTTTTTTGAAGATGACGTTGACGGAGCTCCCGTTGTCGACGAGGATTCGGGCGACGGTGAAGTTCTCGGTGGCTGTCTGAATGACCAGCGCATCGCAGAAAGGGTCCTCATGGCTCGACATATCCTCTCTAGAAAAGGTGATCCTCTCGTCTGGGGGCGGGGTCTAGGATATGGAGCTGACGCTCCTTCAATGCATGATGTGGAGGCTCGCCTTGCGGGAAGCCTCGACCACTACCCCCCCCCCTGTGGATCACTCTGATCCCTTCTCGGGTTCCAACATCAGCCTGGTCTTCACATCCGTCCTCCTCCCCCCTTGGTTGGACCTCCTCGATCAGCACACCCTACTGGTCCTGCCACTGCTGTTGCTCCATGTTTCCCCTCATCTCGAGGAACTCCGGGCACGTGGATTTGACGTGCCCCTTCTCCTGATGAAAGTCACAATAGGGTAGGTCCACACAGTCCTCCCTCCTCCTTGGTTGTCCTCTCCTCCTTCCCCCCAGGGCAATTGCCATGGCCTCCTCCTGATCGGGGAGAGGGGGTCTCTGACCCTGCCTCCCACCCTGGGGGTAAAATGGACTGTGGCCACCCTGGTGATTATCCCCTCCATGATAACCCCTTCGTGGCCCTTGGTCCTGCCACTCCGGCCTCCACCCTAGCTGATTAGTTGGCCCCTGACGCCCCCACCTGGGCTGTTGTTGCTGCTGTGCCTGCTCCCTCTGTCGGGGCTCAGCCCTCCTCTCCTCCTAAACTTGGCCACCCTTTGGCCTCTCCTCCTCTGTTGCTCAACGGGCCAACCTTCGAGAGAACTCCGGGTGTGCCGCCTCCATGTCGGCCTCCCTGGACGTCCTCTCCATGAGCGCCTCGAAAGATACCGGAGGCGTCCTCTTCAGCTTCATGGCGAAGAACCCGGGCTGGAGACCCAGGGTGAAGGCTACCATCATGGTGTGCCCTGGCATCTCCTGCATCTAGGACAGTTCCTCCTAAAACCTATCCATGTAGCTTCCCAGAGTCTCGCCTGCCCCCTGCTTAATGCGAAACAAAGACTTCGCCTCCTTCTTCCTCTTCCTCGATGTGGTGAACCTCAGCATGAACCCCCGACGCAGGTCCTCGAAACAGTAAATGGAGCTGGTCGGGAGCCGGTGGAACCACTCTCTTGCTTTCTCCTTGAGGGTGATGGCAAAGAGTCGACACTTAAACCCGTCTGACATTTGTCGGATCGAAACCACGTCTTCGAAACACTGGACGTGTTGGACCGGATCTCCCTTCTCGGTGTAGTAGGTCATCTCCGGCTCCCGGAACCCTTCTGGAGCTGGGGCAGAAGAGACAAGCTCGCTGAAGGGGCTTCCACCCATAGCTGGGCGAGCTGGGTACTCCTCCCCTATCGTCTCGCTTAAATAGTACTCGCATGTCGAGCCGAGGAATAGAACTCGCCACCGCAGCTCGCGCTCTCCCCCTCCAGCGACCTCCTTCCCAGCTCGCCGGATAGGCGCGTCGTTGCCCAAGGCCGGGACGGCGACTACAGGAACTGCTGGTGTCGTGCTCTCTGCCCGCATGCCGAGTGCGACTCTGACGAGTCCGGGGACTTCCTCTCTGAGCTCTGCCAACATCACCACTGCGGGAGGGGGAGGGGGTGGCGAGTTGCCCCTGCCTGAACCTTGTCCATCATCTCTAGCCATCGAACTTGCGGGAGATTTTCTTTGCTGATCACGCTCCACACTCACCGCACCAAAATGTTGAAACTGAGAATTCAGTCTCGAGGAGTTCACCCTTGGGGAAGGGATGATCACACACAAACTTCTCTTCCGCGAGCCCTAAAAACTATGGAAGAAGGACTAGGGACAGACCCAAGGCTCCAGCACGGAGGTCCCTCCACACACCCTGATGATCTTAGAGTGCTTCCCCTCCTTAGCATATTACTGAAGCTAAGGTACCTCAGAAAGCGCTATAAGACCGGGCACAAATAAGCATGCCTTTCTGAGGTACCCCTTGGGTCCTATTTATAGGATTCTGAAAACGGCCTGCAGATAGCCAACCTCCGTTGTTTGGAATAGTTATGTGCAGGCCACCTGAGTCTGCCAACAGCGAGACTTCGCTGTTCTAACTGGATATGGGTAGGCCCGCAGGGGCAAAATGGTAAAATACACCCCAAAAAGCGCAGGGCGAATATCCCCCACTGCCTCTACTCGACAAGGGCGGCGAGTGCCTGATGGAGCTGGCACTCGCTGCCTCAGCTCGGCAAGGGCAGCGAGTGCCTGATGGAGCTGGCACTCGCTGCCTTAGCTCGGCACCTTGGCAAGCTCGGACACGACCTACACTACTCGCCTGTCGTGGCTTCGACGAACGGCTCGGAGTTCGTCGAACTAGGCTCGATGAACCCCACTACGAGTTGGGGCTCCCTGGTTGCCTCGACGAGCTGGACCGGGTGTCGAGGCGAGCTGGGCTCACGATGTCGGGGTGGGGGCGTCGAGTATACTTGACTCACTCGATGTCGGGCTGAAGGCGCTGAGTGAACTCGCTGCTCGGGATGGGGGCGTCGAGTGAACTCTATGCCCAGGACCCAGTTCGCCCAAGGCTTGGGCTCGGCTCGGCTTACCCCACTCGCCGGATAATAGTGATCCTATCATTTGTGATCCTATCATAGTGATCCTATCATTTGTGCATATCTATGTTGATCAACAGGTTTATTAATGTTTTTACAAAGTTTTATGCTCGAATCATAAGAAGTAGATGTAGGAGCGAAATTATACAAGTTAAATTTATTCAGCATTTTCTCAATTGAGTGTGAAAGAGATAAAGATACACTAGAATTAATTTTAAGTTTCATTCTTAATATAATATTAGTTACTCCCAAATCCTTCATATTAAATTTGTAAGACAGATTATTTTTAGTTTCATTAACTATTTTAATTGAATTTTCAAATATTAAGATATCATTTACATAGAGACACAGCAAGACAATTCTATTTTTGTCTTGTTTAGCATAGATACATTTGTCGAATTCATTGGATTTAAAACCAAAGGATAAGACGACATAATCAAATTTTTGATGTCATTGCTTTGGTGCTTGTTTTAATCCATAAAGAGATTTAATTAATTTGCAAACCTTGGTTTCTTGGTCTTTGACCACAAAACCTTCGGTTTGAGACACGTAAACTTCTTCATCTAAGTCTTTATGCAAGAAAGCGGTCTTGACATCCATTTGATGAATAATCATCTTATGGATCAAAGCTAAGGCGACTAAAATACGAAGTGAAGTGATTCTAGCTACAAGAGCATATGTATCTAAATGATTTATTCCTTGTTTTTAAGCATAGCCTTTAGCAATAAGGCGAGCCTTATATTTGTTTATGGAATCATCTGGATTTAGTTTCTGCCTAAAGATCCATTTACAACCTATGACTTTGGCACCGGAAGGTAGATTGGCTAGAATCCATGTTTTATTTTCTAGAATGGAATTAATTTCTAAGTTTATTGTTTCATTCCAAAAAGGGTAATCAGATAAGGTCATGGCTTCCTCATATGTATTAGGTTCTCTTTTAACTAAATAGGTGAAGTAGTCTTCTCCAAAAGTTTTTTATGTTCTAATTCTTTTATTTCTTCTAAGTTCATCATTTTCTAATTTATCTAAAACAAGAAGGTTGGCTTGAACTAGTTGAAGATTGAGACGTGTTATTTAATTTGTATGGAAATTTATCTTCAAAATAAACTGCGTCTCTGGCTTTTATAATAGTGTTATTAGATATTTCACTAATAATAGAATTAGTTATAATGAATCTATTAGCACTACTATCATAAGTATATCCTATAAAAATAGAGTCTAATGTTTTAGATCATATTTTCTTTTTTGGGGGTTCTGGAATTGATACCTTAGCCAAACACCCACACACTCGAAGAATTTAGAGGTTAGGTTTTCTTAATTTAAAATAATTCATAAGGGGTTTTATCACTTTGTTTTGAAGGAATACTATTAAGAATGAAAGAAGAGGTGAGCAACGCTTCTCCCCAAATGTTTTTCGGGGCATAGGACTCGGCTCATCAAGGTCCGATTTTTTACGTTCAGCTACACCATTCTATCGGGGTGAATATGTATCAGTCACTTGATGTATTATTCCATGTTCTTGGCAAAATTGGGTTAGTTCATTTTAAGTGTATTCTCCACCACAGTCGGATTTAAGAATCTTAATGGATGACCCTAATTGATTTTCTACTTCAGCTTTGAAAATCTTAAAATATGAAAAACTTCATCTTTAGTTTTTAACAAATACATGTAACAATACTTGGTAAAATCATCTATGAAGATTATAAAATATTTATTTTCACCTTTAGTAGGTTGACGGTTTGAGCCACACACATCTGAGTGAATTAACTCTAACGGTTTTGAAGTTTTTTCAACTAATTCAAATGGCTTTCTAGAAAATTTTGCTTGCACACAAATTTCATATTTAGCACTTAACGTAATATTTATTTTAGGAATTAGATTTAAAGTCATCGTTCTTTTTATATAATCAGAATGCATGTGTTCTAGTCTAGCATGCCGAAAACTAGATGAAGAACCAGGAGTTAATGAAGAAGAAATTTGATTTACTTCCAAATCAGCAACATTTAGTTTGAATAAACCATCACATACAAATCATTTACTAATAAAAACATCATTCAAAGTTATTACAACTTTATTTGACTCTAATACAATCTTATAGTCATTTTTCACTAATAAGGAATCGCTCACAAGATTCTTCCTAACTCTCTACATATAAAGCACATCATGCAAGGCTAATGTCTTCCTGAATGTCAACCTAAGATCCACTCGTCTGCGTCCTAGTATTTGTGTCGATGAAGCATCCCCTAAGATCATGCTTCCTCCACTGATGTCCCGGAAGGTGATAAAACAAGAACAATCAAAACAAGTATGAACATTTGCTTCAGAATCAAGCCATCAATCTGATGAACAAGTGTGAAGAAGACTAGGAGTATAATCTAACATGAAGATAGGCTGATCCGGTGCTTGGATCATGTTTGCTTGAGGCTTGGATCCATGGGATTTGCCAACCACAAGTTCAGTCTTCTTGTAGAAGCAATTGGTTTACAAGTGATTTGTGCAGCCACAAATGAAGCATCATTTCCCTTTACTTGGGTTTTGGTTTGAAGAATCTAGCTTAGGATGATTTTGTTTTTGATGGAGGGAACTTGGACAGAAAGGTTTCTTATGAATTTTGCCCTTGACTTTAAAGTGATGATGTGAGGTTGTCATGAGATTCAATCAGATTTACTTTGGGAACATGGTCTTTGAGTGTTTTAGAATTTTTACTCTTATGTTCCTCCTTTATGCGAAAAGCATTTTGGATTTCAGCATAAGTGAGACTTGATTGTTCATGTCTTAGTCTACTGCTAAAGCCAGAACAAGAATCGAAAAGAGAATCAATAAGACATGCCACTAAATAATTTTCAAAAAGGATTGAGCCATCAGCTCGGATCTTGGACAACATCTCTTCTAGTTGATGGAGTTGTGGATTGATAGCTTGGAGACATCAATCTTGAATTTATGGAAGTTGGAAACATTATAGCGTTCTATACCTGCATTGTCTAGGTTATAGCGCGCTTCAAGAGCATACCGCAATTCCTTAGCCGTACGATATTGAAGGAAAATATCGTAAAGGCTATCAGACAAGGAACTTAAGATTCGATTACGACAATGATATTCTACATCTACCAGATCTCTATAAGGGACACGTTTGACATATGTTCTAGTGGTGTTTGCACTAGAGGATGACGACGATGGAAGGGATAAGGCGACTGCAGTTGCAGCGTTGGGGTTTTTGATTTCTACAATGGGAGGATCAAATATTGCAGATAACAGACCTAGGGTATTGAGCCAGTATTCTACTTGAGCTTGCCAACGACGAAAATCATTTCCTTGAAATCTCTCTAGTTTAATCACGGTTGAATCCTCAGATCTAGAAGTCATTATAGATTTCTGAAATTTAAAATATCAACAATAAATTATTGTAGATATGAAAATAAAAATAGAGAAAATCATTTTGTATTTGATTTTATTTATCTTGTTATTCTTGGACTTCCCAATGAATATCCAATGAGGGGCTCTCACTAGTACTTGGCGGTTTGTGGGATGATAGTCCAACACGATCCATTCGCAAGAGATTATGTGATGTGAATATAACAACTTCTTTAGATTGTGAGAATATTTTTGATGTATATTCCTGAATAATATATAATTTTTTGTTTTGAATACAATTAATAATAATACTAATTAGTAGATTTTGAAAACAAGATTCTAAAACTTATATAAACAGAAGAGGTGAGAAATAAAATTCAGAATATAATATAAGTTTAAAATCGAGCATGAGTAAAGCGTGTGATCACTGCCCTAAAGAAATTGCACCACCCTCTGACAAGGCTTTCAACCTATTAGAGCTTGTTGGTTTGATGGTCTAATCTCAGCGGCTTGTAGTTCGGGCGGTTAGGCAGTTTGTCCAGGCGGTCTGATTGTGTGGCGATTTGGTTTGTGGCAGCGGTTATGTCTGGTGGCTATCTTGGCAGTCTGTCTGTTTAGTAGTGTTGTGGTTTGGTAGTCGGCTTCCTGCAGGGCTTTCCAGTCTTGGAGATCTTCACGCAGCTGCGGTCTGTAGGCTAGCCGCAGCTGCGA
Source organism: Platanthera zijinensis (assembly GCA_039513925.1). Taxonomy (NCBI): domain Eukaryota; kingdom Viridiplantae; phylum Streptophyta; class Magnoliopsida; order Asparagales; family Orchidaceae; genus Platanthera; species Platanthera zijinensis. The sequence goes on along the minus strand of CM077091.1, from coordinate 5,487,657 downwards.
TCTAATGGTTAACCGCAGCAGCGGTCTGGAGACTTGCTGCATAAGCGGCATGATGGTTAGCCGCAACAGTTGCCTAAAGACTTGCCGCAGCAGCGGCCTGGAGACTTGCTGCAGCAGCGGCCTAGTGGCTTACCATAGAAGCAGTGATGGGAGTCCGCAATTATGGTCTGGTGGCAACCCACAGTTGCGGTCTATCGGCTAGTAGCGGCGGTCTAGCGGTCTTCAGTAGCGATTTGGCGGCTTACCTCTGTTGCTACTATGTGATCAGCAGCTTTGTACAGTGTTACGATTTGACAATGTCAAACCGCATAAGCCATGCAGATTGTATTTAGTCTCACATCACTTGTTGTATTTTCTCATCTCCCCCATTTTTTATAAATAAGGGGGCATACTTATGCATTGTTTATTTTTTTGAGCAATAAAATTTGCCTTTATTTAGCTCTTTTTTGCATTGTATCAGAGCCAGGTTCCGATCCTGGGACCTATGGGTTATGGGCCCACCACGCTTCTGCTGTGCAAATTTGATTTTGTCTCAAAGGCTATGATTGCTACTAGGACTGTGAGTGGTGGCCTCTTCTTTCTTGACAATGTTATTATTCTTTCTGCTTCTTCTTCCCTCCGGCAATGACATCATCGTCTTGGTCATCCTCCTTCTCGCCTCATCTACTAACTTCTCCCAGATCTTCCTCAAGAAGATTCCCCTTTGAATTGTGAAGCATGTCAGTTTGGTAAACATCATCGCTCTACTTTCCCAGCATGAACGGGACGTAGTTCTTCGCATCCTTTTGAACTAGGTCACTCTGACATTTGGGGTCCCGCTCCTACTGTCACTGTTGGTAGAGGTAGCTTGTACTTTGTCACCTTCTTGATGATTTCTCTAGGTGTACTTGGTTGTATCTTTTGAAAGAGTGTTCTGAACTTTACTTTGTGTTTACCACTTTTTATAATGAGATTTTCAAACGGTTTAATTTGCCTATTCAAGTTCTTCGTACTGATAATGCGAAAGAATATATAAGCCGTCAATTTTCTGATTTTTTTACGAGCTACGGTTTGGTTCATCAAACTACTTGCCTCCATACCTCTCAACAGAATGGCGTTGCTGAACGCAAGAACCGCCATCTCACTTCCTCCCAAAATTAAGGGTACGCATTCTCAGCATATCCTCCATTATACGATTTGCCCTCTCCGTTTGACCATCGGTTTGAGGATGGAATGTCGTACTAAACTTGAGCTTTGTGCCCAGACTCTTCTGTACTAGCCTCCAATCCTTAGATGTAAATCGTCCATCACGATCACTAAGAATGCTCTTTGGAACCCTGGTCAATCGCACAATATTACGAATATACAATTCCACCAACTTCTCTATGCTGTCCTCCTTCCGATTCAGAATGAAGTGGGCCACTTTGGTCAAGCAATCCACAACCACCCAAATCGCATCGTTACCCTGCTATGATTGAGGTAAACCATGCACAAAATCTATGGAGATGTCGTCAAATTTCCACTCAGGGATAGGAAGGGGCTTTAGGAACTCGCTCGGTCTCTGACACTCAGCTTTCACTAAGGAAGTCTGGCACTGACTCACATACAAAGCTACATCTCGCTTCATCCCAGGCCACCAAAAGGATTTCCTCATATCCAAGTACATCTTCGTACTGCCCGAGTGAATGGAGTACTTCGTAAAGTGGGCCTCAAACATCAACTCTTCACGGAGCTTGTCGAACTGCGGTACACATACCCTTCCCTTCCTCTTTAAGATCCCATCAACCATATCCAAGGGACTACCCTCGCCTTTTTGAGCTTCCGCCACCAATGGCTGGAACGCTGCATCGACACTGGTCACTTCCCGGATATGATTGGATAAGTCGCTCTGCAACTCTTTCCAGTTTAACCGAGCCACGCTAGAGTCACCTCTCGCTACACAATCAATGTCAAGGGACTCAAAGTCCCGCACCAACTGCTCATCATGAGATTCAATCCAATTCCCTTGTCCTGCATATTTATGACTCAAGGCATCGGCCACCACGTTGGCCTTGCCTTGCGTATACTGAATCGTCATGTCATAGTCTCCAAGAAACTCGACCCACCTGCGTTGCCGCATGTTCAGGTCTTTTTGATCCAAAAGGTACTTCAGGCTTTTGTGGTCCGTGAAGATCTCCACCTTCACACCGTACACATAGTGCCGCCATAACTTTAATGCAAAAATTACCGTCGCCAGCTCCAAGTCATGGACGGGGTAATTCTTCTCATGAGGTTTCAACTATCTGGACCCAAAGGCTATCACATTGTCATGTTGTACTAACACGCAACCCAAACTGCAACTCGACGCGTCGCTTAAAATCTGAAATCCTTCTGTACCTTTCGAAAGGCTTAGGATTGAAGCCGACATCAGCCTTTCTTTCAAGGTATAAAACGCTCATTTGCACTCCTGAGTTCACACAAACTTCTGGTCCTTACGAGTCAGAGAAGTGAGGGTTAGAGCTATACGCGAGAAGTTTTCCACAAACCTTCTATAGTACCCAGCTAGTCCAAGGAAACTTCTGACTTTCGCCACAATTCTCAGAACTAGCCAATCCCTGATGGCCTCAACTTTCATCGGATCCACCACCACCCCATCACCACTAATCACATGTTCCAAAACTTCACGCTCTCTAACCAGAACTCGCACTTCGAGAACTTAGCATAAAGTTGGTTCTCTCTCAAAACCTGCAAGACTACTCACAAGTGAGTCTCATGATCTGCCTCCGATTTGGAGTGTACCAAAATATCATCAATGAAGACCATCACAAACAAGTCTAAGTACTCCTGAAACACTCGGCTCATCAAATTCATGAATACTGATGGTGCATTCGTCAACCCGAACGGCATCACCGAGAACTCGAAGTGGTCATACCTCGTACCAAACATTATCTTGTGTATGTCCTCATCTCTAATCTGCAACTGGTAATACCCTGACTTCAAGTCCAACTTGGAGTACACCATCGACCCCACCAACTGGTCGAATAGGTCATCTATCCATGGAATCAGATACTTATTCTTAACAGTCAGTTTATTCAGCTCACGGTAGTCTATGCACAACCTCATACTACCATCTTTATTCTTTACGAACAACACTGACGCGCTCTACGATGAAGAGCTTGTCCTAATATACCCCTGCTCCAACAACTCCTGCAGTTGAACCTTGAGCTCGGCCAGCTCCTTCGGTGTAATCCTAAAAGAAGGATGTGACATCGGCCTAGCTTCTGGCACAAACTCAATCGAGAAATCGATCTCCCACCGAGGAGGTGCTCCTGGAAGCTCCTCAGGAAACACATCCTCGAATTCTGCCACCACCGACACTTCTCTAATTGATAACTTAGAAAGGTGCACTTCCAATAAAGCTACAAATGCAACTCCTCCCCGGTTAACTGCATTCACCAATTACATGGCTGAAATCAGGGAGCAGGCCACCCCACTAAGGCCCTCAAACTTGACTTCATCCTTTCCTTCACTTCTCGGGGTCACCATCTTTGATAGGCAGTCAATACTGGCCCGCTGCTCTGCAATCCAGTCTATTCCCAAAATCACATCAAACTCGGCTAACAGTAGGACTACTGCTACCAACATGAAGTCAACTCCATCTAGATTCCAACCAATGCGCCCTTTCGTCCCCGTAGTGACGGAAGATCCATTGGGCATGTTAAGCTCTGCGTCCGCCAAAAAGGGCTCGACCCCAATTCTCCGGATAAAGCTTTTTGCAAGAAAGGAGTGCAACGCTCTCGTGTCGAACAAAACCCTAGCGAAATAACTGGAAACTAGTTCGAAGCCTAGTACACATGCAACACACATAAAATGTCGTGAAAGTCTTAAGCTAAAGAGAAGCGAACTTAAATTTTTCCATACTTGTCACCACATCAGTTTGTCGAATCGCTTCCTGCTGCCAAAGATTATAAGCTCTTGGCTGCACGGGATGGAAACGGGAAGCGCTCGACTCCATCATTTCCATTTCCCCATGGTACTAGAACTGGAACGCACTGACTGCTCCTATCTTGGCTCTGGTTCAGCACCTTCCTCAGTACAATATTGAGCTATATGATCTGGCTTGCCACACGTGTAGCATGTTAGTGGTCCCTTGAAACGAGATCCCCCCAACGTCGTACTGCTCTTCTCTCCTAACCTGAAGGGACGGGGTTTCTTTCTCCACTTATTCCCTTCTGACTTCCACTGAGATTGAGAAGGCCTTCATTCTTCCTGTTTCACTATATGACCCTTACGGCGTTGAGTTCGCTCCATATCACTTTCCAACGTCCCAACGACCTCAACCAACTTATTGAAGCCCGCATTCTCTAAAGCTATTAGTGGTTGTCTCAGATTTTCTCTCAAACCATGATAGAAGAGGTTGTCCCTCTCCTCATCATCAGACATGGTCATTCTCGTATAATGACCTAAACGAGTAAATTCCTGCACGTACTCATCCACGATTTTGTCTCGATGCAACAAGTGTGGAAACTACCTTTGAAGAGCTAGCCTTGTCGATGATGGAATATACTTCCTTAAGAAGGCATTCACAAACTCATCCATAGATGGGGTGTGTCCAAGAAACTGGCGGTCGCTATGGCTTACCCACCACAGTTTTGTGTCACCTTCTAGCATGAAGGTCGCGAATTGGGATTGCATATCCTGTGGTGTTTATACCGCTCTCAAGAGTTCCTGAATCCTTGCCAACCAGTCCTCGGCATTAGTCAGTGTGTCGACACCCTTGAACGTTGGAGGATGGAAACTTAGGAAATACTTCATCTGCCGGTCTCCTCATCCGACGACAACTCTCTCAGCCAACGACTCTGCAGGCCTAGCTCCTCTGCCTGGTGTGACCAATGTCATCACCGGGATAACGGGAGTCGTTACCTGAGCAACAAGGGTCACAACTTGTGTTGTCATCGCAGCTTGGGCCGCTACCATTGCCTCTGCTAACATGTGATAGAAATTTGTCGGGGATACACACATGCCCTTAGGACCCGGAGTAGTAGCACTGCTCGCCAAAGGCTCCTCTCATGGCCTCGACGTCCCCACCTCGTCGTTAGCACCCTTAGCAAAAGCAAGGTAAAACTAGAATCAGGTTCCATTCGCAAAACTCAAACACAAGGACATTCGCGGTCCCGCAATACTCCTATATGGATAACTTCTTTACGTGATCTGATTATGTCATACAGACCACTAAACCTTACCTTGGACACTAACTTGGCTCTGATACCAAATTTTAACACCTCCCCTGTAATGACCATATAATATGAGTCCGGTCGGGGCCCCACAACATACAGACGTCATAGCTAGAGCATTATAAAGTGATATAAAGAACTACGCATCTCAAAACACAGATAACCAGACAGCGGAAACACATAACCAACCCAGAAGTTATCCACAATCAAAGGAGTCCAAACACGACCTTAAGGCCTTACATCATCAAAAATCCAAAACCAAATCAACAACCAACATAGCTGTTGAAACCAAAAACTTGGTCTCTCGTGGAGTTCGGGGTCCCAAGAAAGGGGTGACCTCACACCTACTACACTCAGGAGAACGTCACAGGCCAAAGGCTCAGGAAACTAGGAACAGACCCTCGGCTCTAGCGTGGAGGTCCCACCACAAACCCGGAAGGTCACAAGAGAACTTCCCCTCCCTCACCAATGGCTGAGCTGGGTACCTTGGAGAGCTCTCAAACTCTACCAAGAAAATGAAACCAAGGGAGGAGGAAGCCAAAAACTCATTCTCTCCAAAGGTACCCAAGGGGGTCTATTTATAGTTTTTCCAAGCCTGGGGACCAAAAGGTCCAAAATACCCCTAAGGCAAATAGGCCCTAGGCCAATAGAAAACACCCACACCGGGGGGGTTAAAGTGGTAATTCCACCCCGAGGGCATAACGATAAACCACTCCACTCTTCTCTCACCTTGACACCGGGCGGCCTGGGCGAGTTGGGCAGCCTGACGAGAGAGGCGGCCTGCGAGCTGAGGCTGGGCAATAGTGAGGCTGGGCGAGTGCAGCTAGGAGAGAAGTGGCTAGGAGGGCTCGACAACCTGGCGAGAGCGGTGTCCTGCGAGGCGAGCTGGCGATAGCGAGGCTGGGCGAGAAGCGGCTAGGCGGGCTCGATAACCTGGCGAGAGAGGTGGCCTGCGAGGCGAGCTGGCGACAGCGAGGCTGGGCGAGTGGGGCTAAGAGAGAAGCGGCTAGGCGGGCTCGGAAACCTGGCGAGAGCGGCGGCTTGCGAGGCGAGCTGGCGACAGCGAGGTTGGGCGAGTGCGGCTAGTCGAGAAGCGGCTAGGCGGGCTCGACAACCTGGCGAGAGCGGTGGCCTGCGAGGCGAGCTGGCGATAGCGAGGCTGGGCGAGTGCGGCTAGGCGAGAAGCAGCTAGGCGGGCTCGGCAACCTGGCGAGAGCGGCGGCCTGCGAGGCGAGCTGACGGCCTGCGAGGCAAGCTAGCGATAGCGAGGCTGGGCGAGTGCGGCTAGGCGAGAAGCGGCTAGGCGGGCTCGGCAACCTGGCGAGAGTGGCGTCCTGTGAGGCGAGAGGGCGACAGCGAGGCTGGGCGAGTGCGGCTATGCGCGAAACGGTTAGGCGGGCATGACAACCTGGCGACAGCGGCGGCCTGCGAGGCAAGCTGGCGACAGCGAGGCTGGGCGAGTGCGGCTAGGCGAGAAGCAGCTAGGCGGGCTCGGCAACCTGGCAAGAGCGGCGGCCTTCGCATGCTCGGCGACTAGGCGGACTGCGGGCAGCGACCTCGCGAGCTCGGCGACTAGCGGACTCCGGGCAGCGACCTCGCGAGCTCGGTGACTAAGCGGGTACTGACCGGGACGACCACTCAAAGGGGCCGGGGGGAGATAAATTTTTCCTCCCTCTACTAGTATATGACAAGGGCTAGACCTAAATTGGCCACCGAGAGTGCAAAATCTCTCAAAAGCTTAAAAAACATATAGCCGGTCCTGCGCCAACCGAGGGGACCCTACTCTGCGAATACGGGGTTGTACAATAGCAATATGCCTTAGCATTCCTAGGCTACCTCGTCGTGCAAACCGGATTACAGTTCACAGAACAAAACATTCAACAGTTCATACACAAATAAAAGAGAGGACTCTTCGTGAGGCTTAGGCCTTTTTGGCCGGTGAGCTTGCTCCAGCGTGCGATCCTTGCCCTGAAAAAGTTTTTTTGTAACATGGGTCAGCAAAGGCTGACCTCAACTGTGTAACCAACACATCTCCTCCTAGTCGTCCCTAGCAGACCCCGGAGCACTTCATCACCCTGCAGGTCAACACTTTGTATGCATATGAGATTAAACATAAATAAACATGAATAAACAGGTTTGGATGTCTCACACATCAAGCACGTTTCTAATTTGAGTATTTAAAAAAGGAGGCCTACAATGCAGCATGTATGCAAACCTGGATTTCACCCAAGGCATCTTATAACGTGAATGAATCTAACACATCATCGCGTATATCACTTCACAATCATCCATACGAGTACTTCCAATTTCCCCGATCAACATTCAAGCCACAACACGAAACTCTTGCTTAGGCCCCACCCGCCCATAGGTCTCAAAACACGAGCTTGCCTGCAAGCTCTGACTCGCATGTCAGTTCCGTCACACAAACAAACCGATGCTGAGAACTCTTGCTTGACCCTGCCCGCTCATGGGCTTCATCGTCTGGGCTTGTACAAAGCTTGTCGTTATCATCAATTTCACAGAAGGCGACTTGTCTCGCCGGGACACTCTCCACACATGACTTGTAACGTCACGGGTTAGCCATCCGACCACAGAGAGCAAGTCACAATCAGCCTTATCAATTCCACCCTAAATCACCATTCGTTCTCACACGAAAAAGAGGGCAAATATCACAAACAACATCTTGCCGCAATCAGATTTCTAGCAAAATCCCCAGTCTCATCATGCAACATCATCGCATCGGACAAACGGTCGCAATTACAGCTTCACCCACAATGCTTAATCCACTAACTGGGCGGATTTCTAGTCCAACAACATGTCAGGGACAGACTCAATCGACCTGGTGGCTCCTCTTAAACCATAGCGACCCGAACCCGTCTCATTTGAGAGATCTAGTGCCAAAATGCTTGAAGGAAAGCAAAACGCAACGGATGTCATGCACATAACCTAAAAACTGATAGGAGAAATTGAAGGATGTAGTGTTTTGAAAGTTGTGAATTCCTTCTTTCTTTTGTGCATGATCTAAAACGTTTTCACATTATGTTCGGGAAGATGCTCTTGGTCCTGAACTATAGAACTCTGAGTTTATCACATCACATAATCTTGTGTTATTTCTCATAATCGTGGTAATCAAAGAGGAACATTGATTGTCGAGTTAAGATTTTCATATCAATTAAAGTGCATTGTTGTTCTATGAATGTTGATAAATGATTGGTGTTTAATCATATGGATATTTGTGTGTATCTTATACATATTTAGTTTGACCTATCCAATATTGTAACATTATATGGATTGTGTTTAGTGTCATTAATGTTCTCAATGTGTCTTATGAATCAAAGATATAAGGTGTGGAGATTTATCGCATCGGTGTCAACAATGTGATTACAATTGAAGACTATCTCTTGATAGTGATAAATATTGTGATTCGTTGCTCATACTTGTGCATGAGAAATCTTCATATCAAAATATCATCTGTCCCTCAATTTTTTTGGGTTATGATATTGGCGGGCCCCTTGGTAAAGTGAGACGGAGAAAGGTGAATATTGTGCGAAAATGACATGGTCTGGTTTTGCACAATATTTATAATATCATGTGACAAAGATAGGCATGGGTCATCAAGATCTGTTACCTTGTTGTTGTGTTGTTGTAGCGACTATAATGCAATGATAAAACCTCTTGTAGTCCATAATATAAATTGTTATATTATCGCCAAGTCGACACGGTTCCTCTGTAAGGTCACACCATATGAACGGGAACAGTATCAGTTCGACTTATATTGTGTATTTGATTTCATACAACATGCGATCAATATACCATAATAAGTGCGTTTTTAAAATGTCGTTCTTTGACATGCTTAGACCAAGATGAGTTGTAATATTGTGCGACTATTAAGCAATGTGATGAATTGGTTCATCATGTTTTTGATAGCGAGGCGGCACATTTTATTATCTCAAATCAACTAAGCTAATCTAATTGTATTTAGGTTAGTTCATGAGCATAATGAAGGGTTGATCTTTACCCAAGATCAAAGACCTAACTCATGGGGTATATAAACTCTTTTGCTCAAGGGTTAAGTGAACAAGATAGGGTTTCACGATTTTTTGGTTTTTTGCTCCTAGAACCTACCTGACGGCGGAGTTTTTCACATTTTCTTGGAGCTGCCCGATAACAAGGAGCAGCGGCTCTAAGGTTCTCGGCTCCAGGACTTCTCTGGTGACCTGCTCGGGCTGGTGTACTCCTCGGGTGAACCCGAGCGCTTGCCACCCTTGACTGGTGACTACGTACTCGTCTCTTCTTCCCGGTGACTAAGTGTCGTTTAGCCACTTGGGGTCTCCGGCATCTTGAAGAAGAACGTCTAAGCTTCTTCCCCCTACTCCTTCTATCAACGGAGTAGATCATTTTGACTGTTCGGGTTCAAGGTGAACCGAGAGGTGAGGCGGTCGGCCTCATTGTTGTTGTGGAATCATTTCTAACCTCACCGCCGCATACTCCTCTCCACCTAGAGATTTATTTCTCTAGAGGTATGATCTTCTCTATCCCTTTTGTTTGATGTTTGGATATTATTTTTCTTCTCCGTGGCTTTTCCCATGTCCATGAGTATAGGAAATCCTTCAGTGGTATCAGAGGTTGGTTACGGATTTAGTCATAGCCATGGTGCTAGTTTTGTACTAGTGCTCTTTTGTTTTGGTTTCGTCATGTCTAAAGCTCCGATCGGATTTTTCATGATCCATTCTGTAAGTATCATGTGGAGATCTTTTCAATTTTTGTGAGAAAAATATATATATATAAAAGGGAATGATCTAGGTGATCCTTGGAGCTTAGGCGACATGTACCATCCAAAACTTGGTTTCTTTTTTTGGAGGAGTTATAGTTTTTTATTTCGATATTGATCTCCGGAATGTATTCTTTGAGATGGATGTAATAATTAGAATGTCTTGTGTTAAGTTTTTTTTATTATCCCTTTGCTCTTTAAAGAAATTAGCAAATTAAAAAGTTAAGATTGGCTTTCCTTCTCATCTTATCCACTTAAGCTAGTACCTTTGACTGATCATGAGTGTGATTTCAATTACTAGACATAGTGGAGCTTGTGTAAACTTAAAATTAGGCCGCAAGTGAGTGAATATTTTGTGAGATACAGCTTGCTCATTTTGTGGGAATATCTTGGCTGCACTAGTTGCCCAATAAAATGAGTTTTCATAAACAAAATTTTCAAGATCTAGGCTTGAATCTTTTGGAAAAGAGTTCTTTTTATTTAACAAGCATGTTAATTTCAAGAGTCATAAGATTTAAGACTTGCTTAAAAGGTTATGATTGGTGTCTTGTACCCACCTGGACAAACAAAATGGATGAGTCTGCTTATTTAGAAAGGATCTTGTGTGGATGCTATATATTTTTGATATAGCATTGTTATTTTTTTCATGAACTCTTATTCTCTTTCTCAATTTTTTTAGAGAAACATGTCAACCCTTCCAAATTTTTTGTGTTCCATAATTGATAAGAGTCCTCTTGCTAATGACAGGTCAAACTACTCTGATTGGATCCTCATGTTGAATATCGTGTTGCGTTTGGAAAATCTCCAACTAATTCTTGATGGTCATTTCCCAGAAGAGAAGGAGAAAGGCAAGCCAACTGATGTTGAAAAGGAGGAACAAAAGAAATGGAATGACCAACAGCGTGTTGTGCAGACACTGATCTTGGCCAGCATTGGTGATCAGTTGCAGAGAAAATTTCTTGATACTCCTGCCAAGGAAATCGTAGGACAATTGGAGAAGATGTTCACTGATAGTGCTCGGAAAGAGCGTTATAATATCACCATAGCACTCACAAGGTGCAAGATGATGGAGGGTGAATCTTTCTCAGTGCACTTCCTTAAGGTGCAGGGCTATCTAGAGAAATTGGAGAAATTGAATTCTCAAATTCCTAAGGGCATTGTTGAGGATATCATATTGGGTTCTCTTCCCTACTGCTTCAAGGATTTCATAATGCATTATCATATGTGTGAGAGGAAGATGACCATAAATGAGCTCCATAATGCCCTCAAAACAGCTGGGGTGGACATGGGTAAGACAAAGGTAAATTCTGTCTTGGTCGTTGTGTCTAGTAGCAAGAAGCATTTCAAGAATAAAAATAACATCACAAACAAGACCTCAAGTAAAGATTTATCATTCAATAATGGAGGAGCTCAAGCGAGCACCTCCACGGGAAGCAAAGTGAAGAACTGTCCAACGTCTGTCGCCGAATGCTTCCATTTTCATGATAAAGGACACTACAAGATGAATTTCCTCGAGTATAAGCGTGACTTGGATGAAGGCAAGATTGAGCGCAAGCATCCCAAAGGTATATTTGTTATTAAATTAAATCTAAACTTGGCCACAACTATCCTAGATTGGGTAATGGATTCTGGATCATGTGATCACTTAGTTTCTAATGTGCATTCACTAAGGGATAGGAGACCACTCTCCAAGGGAGAAGTTATTCTGAAGGTTGGAAATGCTGTGAGCATCTCTGCTATTGTTGTGGGCAACCTTGACCTTCACTTACCTAGTGGTTTATGTTTAATTTTAAACAATGTTTATCATGTCCCTTCTGTATTTTGAAACATCATTTATGTGTCATGCTTGGACACGGAAGGTTTTTGTTTTGTGATAAACAATTCACAAATGACTATTAAGAAGGATGGTCTATTTTATGCAAATGCTTTCATTTTAAATGGTTTATATTTGCTCAATTTAGTTGAAGATAAACTCATTCTGAATGTCAACAACAAAAGACCAAGATATCTCATATAAATGAGAATCTTATGGCACCATCGTCTTGGTCACATAAATAAAAAACACATAAGGAAATTGCATCAAGCTAATCTTTTGGATTCATTTGACTTTGATGCAATTGGAACATGTGAATCATGTTTAACTGGTAAGATGACCAAGACACCTTTCAATAAGAAAGGTACAAGAGCAAACAATTTATTGGAATTGATACACTCTGTTGTATGTGGTCCAATGAGCTTTAGTGCAAGAGATGGTTATAGGTACTTCATCACCTTCACAGATGATCATAGTCGTTATGGCTATGTTTTTCTTTTGAAGCATAAAAGTGAATCCCTTGAGAAATTCAAGGAATACAAGAATGAAATAGAGAACCAGCTTGATAAGAAAATTAAAATCTTGAGAACTGGTTGTGGAGGTGAGTACTTGAGCAATATGTTCATTACTTACCTAAAGGAGTGTGGTATTGTATCCCAACTTACTCCACCTGGCACCCCGCAGTGGAATGGTGTCTCCAAAAGGAAAAAAAACGAACCCTACTAGACATGGTTCGTTCCATGTTGTGTCAGACCGATCTGCCTTTATACTTTTGTGGTCATGCAGTCCTCACTGTAGCTCTCACATTAATCCGTGTTCCAACAAAATCTATTGAAAAAACTCCTCATGATATGTGGGTGGGCAAGCCTCCCATTATATCTTTTCTCAGAATTTAGGGTTGCGAGGCGTATGTCAAGCGTATGTTGTCGACAAAATAAGAACCCAAAGCGGATAAATGTTTCTTCATAGGATACCCGAGGGAAACGAAAGGGTATAACTTTTGTCACAAGCCAACGAATACCATATTCGTAAAGAAGGGTGCAACATTCTTAGAGAAAGAATTTCTTGAAAGAATTAAAGGCCGTGACAGTAGGGTGATACTTGAGGAAATTCAAGAGGACCTACTAAGGTGTGATCATGAGATGAATCTTAACATTCAAGATGATCACGACATGTCACATAAAGTCCATTTGCTCTGTGGGAGTATGAGCAATCCACGTCCACAAATATTTGTTTAGGAAGTCCATACTACACCACCAAGCAACCACTTGACTTGTGTTGAGCATGAATTAATTCCACAAGAGATTGTGGAAGAAATTTGGGAGACTCAAGAGGAGTTTAATGAGCAAAAGGAATTAAGAAGGTCCTCAAGGGTGAAGAGAAAATCTAACCTTTACATGGGTTTTCATGAAGTCTTAGTTATTGACTCTGAAGACCCCTTAACTTATGAAGAAGCATTTAATAGGATAAATTCATGTGTCTGGCAAGAAGCCATGAGATCTGAAATACAATCCATGTATGACAACTAAGTGTGGAACTTGGTTTACCTTCCCGATGGAAAGAAGTCCATTCCTAACAAGTGGATTTTTAAGAGGAAGATGGACATGAATGGCAACATGAGAACCTATAAGGCAAGACTCGTGGCAAAAGGGTTCAGTCAAGTCCAAGGGATTGACTATGATGAAACATTTTCGCCAGTTGTAATGTTCAAAACGATTCGGATCATGTTGGCTATTGCTTCTTTTTATGATTATGAAATATGGCAGTTGGATGTCAAAACAGGGTTTCTGAATAGAAAACTTGATGAGGATGTATTCATGAAGCAACCTAAAGGTTTTAAAGATCCGGATAATAACAACAAAGTATGCAAAATTTGGAGGGCCATTTATGGCTTGAAGCAAGCATCGAGGAGTTGGAACAAACGCTTTGATGAAGAGGTTAAAACCCTTGGGTTTAGTCAAAGTAAGGAAGAACCTTGTGTATACAAGAAGACCAGTGGGAGTCACATTATTTTCTTAGTTTTATATGTCAATGATATTTTATTAATGGGGAATGAATTATCTTTAATGAAACAAAGAAGAGACTTATTGAAAACAACTTTTTCAATGAAGGACATGGGTCAAGCCCAATATATCTTGGGAATTAAGATATATAGGGACCAGTTGCAGAGACTCATTGTCCTAAGTCAAAGTATTTATATTGACAAAATCTTAGAAAGGTTTCACATGGAGAACTCTAAGAAAGGAAATGTGCCAATGAAAATGTTTGTACAACTTGGCAAGTCTCACTACGCTACAACGCAAAAAGACATTGAATACATTGAAAATGTGCCCTATGCCTCGGATATAGGTTCCATTATGTATGTCATGACCTGTACGAGACCGGATGTCGCGTACGCTCTGAGCATGACTAGCTGACATCAGGCTTCGCCTGGTCCTAATCATTGGACTATCGTCAAAAATATTCTTAGGTACCTTAAAAGGACCAAGAATAAGTTTCTTATTTTGGTGGACATAAGGATCTAGCTGCTGAAGGTTACACCAATGCTAATTTTATGTCTGATGTGGATGACAGGAGATCTTAATCTTGGTTCCTGTTTCTTCTGAATGGTGGGGCCATGAGTTGGCGCAGTTGCAAATAATCAACTACAGATAACTCAACCACTGTAGCAGAAGCCATGGCAGTTGCAGAAGCTAGCAAGGAGGGAGTTTGGATAAAGAAGTTCCTTCAGGAACTTGGAGTAGTTGCATCGAGTGAAGGGCCCTTGAAATTATTTTGCGACAATAGCGCTTCCATTTCTCAAATCAAGGGGCCAAAGTCACATCATAAAACAAAATACATGGATTGGAAGTATTTTGTCACACGCGACTTCATTGATGAAGGCAAGATTGCTCTTTTATGGATAGGCACAAACAGCAACACAGCTGAGCCCTTCCTGAAACCTTTATCTCAAGCCAAAGGCAAAGTTCATTTCGAATTCATGGAGTTACAAGACCATGGAGAGTGGCTTGTTGAATGATTTCATAGGTTGCTCCTCTCATTTTATTTTCTTTGGTTAAGAAACTTTAAAAACAAGTGGGAGATTGAAGGATGTAGTGTTTTAAAAGTTGTGAATTCCTTCTTTTCTTTTGTTCATGATCTAAAATGTTTTCACATTTTGTTCCTTGATTATGTGTTGTATCTCATATTATGTTCGGGAAGATGCTCTTGGTCCTGAACTATAGAACCCTGAGTTATCACTTCACATAATCTTGTGTTGCTCCTCACAATCGTGGTAATCAAGGAGGAACATTGATTGTCGAGTTAAGATTGTCATATCGATTGAAGTACATTGTAGTTCTATGAATGTTGATAATATTTAGTTTGACCTATCCAATGTTGTAACAATATATGGATTATGTTTAGTGTCATTAATGTTCTCAATGTGTCTTATGAATCAAAGATATGAGGTGTGGAGATTTATCACATCGGTGTCAACAATGTGATTACAATTGAAGACTATCTCATGATAGTGATAAATATTGTGATTTGTTGCTCATGTTTGTGCGTGAGAAATCTTCATTTCAAAATATCATCTGTCCCTCAATTTTTCGGGTTATGATATTGACGAGCCCCTTGGTAAAATGATATTGTTATGCATGATATATAACTGACGTAGTTATAAATACAATTTGCTTATGAGACCGAGAAAGATGAATATTGTGCGAAAATGACACAGTCTGATTGTGCATAATATTTATAATATCATGTGACAAAGGTAGACACAAGTCATCAAGATCTGTTACCTTGTTGTCGTGTTGTTGTGGTGACTATAATGCATTGATAAAGCCTCTTGTAGTCCATAATATAAGTTGTTATATTATCGCCAAGTCGGCATGGTTCCTCTATAAGGTCACACCATATGAACCGGAACAGTCTCAGTTCGACTTATATTGTGTATTTGATTTTATACAGCATGCAATCGAGATACCATAATAAGTGCATTTTTAAAATGTCGTTCTTCGACATGCTTAGACCAAGACGAGTTGTAATATTGTGCGACTATTAAGCGATGTGATGAATTGGTTCATCGTGTTTTTGATAGCGAGGCGACACATTTTATTATCTCAAATCAATAATGCTAACCTAATTGTATTGAGGTTAGTTCATGAGCAAAATGAAGGGTTGATCTTTACCCAAGATCAAATCCCTAACTCATGGGGTATATAAACTCTTTTGCTCAAGGGTTAAGTGAACAAGATAGGGTTTCACGGTTTTTTGGTTTTTTGCTCCTGGAACCTACCCAGCGGCAGAGTTTTTCATGTTTTCCTAGAGCTGCCCGATAACAAGGAGCAGCGCCTCTAAGGTTCTCGGCTCCAGGACTGCTCCGGCGACCTGCTCGGGCTGGTGTGCTCCTTGGGTGAACTCGAGCCCTTCTCATCCTTGACTGGTGCCTTTGTACTCATCTCTTCTTCCCAGTGACTAAGTGTGGCTCAGCCACTTGGGGTCTCCGGTGGCTTGAAGAAGAAGGTCTAAGCTTCTTCCCTCTACTCCTATCAACGGAGTAGATCGTTTTGACTGTTCGGGTTCAAGGTGAACCGAGAGGTGAGGCGATCGGCCTCATTGTTATTGTGGAATCGTTTCTAACCTCACCGCCGCATACACCTCTCCACCTAGAGATTTTTTTTAGAGGTATGATCTTCTCTATCCCTTGTGGTGGATGTTTGGATATTTTTTTCTTCTTCGTGGCTTTTCCCATGTCCATGAGTATAGGAAATTCTTCAGAAATGTTGTTACCTTACAACTCCTCTTCCTAGCCATGGAAATCTTGATTTGTACGGATGAAAGTGTGCGCCTTCAAGCCCTCTCCACGAATCCGGCCTCGGATCGACGAACAGAGCTCTGAAGCTTCGTCAATGGCAGAAGATACTCTTCTTCTTCCTCCTCCAAACTCTCCCTCAAAACCCTAATGATGAGAGAAGATGGGGAAGATGAACCCTTCAGCCATACTTAAGACTCAAGAACGGAGGGCTCTTGTCCATAGGATCTGTAAGACCCCAACCTCGGAGTTGATCGCGGGGCGATCAATCAACGCTTTTGGAGGTCTGAACAGGGGCACACGGCCAGGCACACGGCCGTGTGCCTACCCATGTTCGGTGGTTTTGTGCAGTCTCGAGTCAGAGAAGTACACGGCCTGAGACACACGGCCGTGTCTCAAGCCGTGTGTGGGGCACACGGCCTCGAACACGGCCGTGTTCGAAGCCGTGTTCTGGAAGCCCGACGATCGTCCTGAAGCTCCAGGTAATACGGCCCGTGGCACACGGCCGTGTCAGGACCCGTGTCGATCGGCGAATGAACTACACGGCCAGGCACACGGCCGTGTGCCAACCCGTGTTCGGCCCAGATTTTGTTATTTTGGATCTAATCTCGGCCGTTCATTCCCTTGGATCTGGATCCGACGGTGGGGGCTGCTCCTGGGGGGTTATTAGCCGGGAAATGGGGGGAGAAACCCTCATTTTCATCTTGAGTTCTCTTTCTACATCCTAGAGAGAGGGAAGAGCTCCATTGGTGGTGTGAGGCCAAAATCCGGCCGTCGGAGGAGGTTCGAACCTCCAAATCGCGATCCGAGCCCAGATCCGCGGAGGCGACGACGTTGCGAAGCTTTCTAGCCGCGTAGTTTGCGATGGCGCCGCGGAAAAACGCAAGGGTAACGATTCTTTATCTTGGGCATGTGATGCCCTCTTTTCCTTGCATAGGGAGCCCGCTCTCGCGAGTGAGCGAAGAGTTGGAGCGCTCCATGGGGTAGATATGTGAAGTCCCCCTTGTGTAGAGTCCGTATGCGTAAACGGACATAGGCATTGTGTGTGAAGCCTATTCGGACGTGTTGGTCGGAATCGGTGATGTTGCATTGCATTTGAACCGGGCAAGACTCCGGATGTTTGGGTGTTTTCGGGTTTTTCTACGTGGTAGATTGCGTCAGGGAATCTTAGAGATTAACTCTAAGGTGCACCCGGAAAACTGGGCAAAAGCGGGGTTTGCCAACACGGAGGCCGGGGAGCCAACGTGAACATAACTGGGTTATGTGATTTTGTAGCGGAAATGGGACTCGGTGAGTCTTGACCTGCGCATATGGCTTAAATTGCCGTTGTGGTATGAGCACGGGTCAAGCGGAACCGTACCCGGTCTATGTCGTTCGGTAGGACCGTTGGCATGGACGAGGGTCTTCGGCGGTCTATGGCTTAAATTATCGTGACCAAGGCTAAGGAGACAAATTGCTCATATGGATGACCGTCCTAGAGGCGGTGGTGGAGCGGGAACGTCTATGGCTTGAATTGACGTGACGTTGGCCGGTTCGCCGAGAATGTGCCCTGAGTGCACGGGGTGTGTGGCCGTGCGAGCCTACGCCTGTGGTGATGTGCAATTACCTTTTATAAATGCCTATACTAATAAAGTGCAGGGAAAGAGCATCCCCGCCCCGATTGTGGGGGCGGGATCGTTACAATTTGGTCAGCTTTGCTGACCGTTGCTATTGTTTGCCACCGGGCGGTGGTTTGTTGCTTGCAGGTGCTGCGGAGCCGAGCGGGAAATAGCGGGCTAAAGCCCTTGTTGCTGTGCCGGCCCTCGAAGGCCTAATTTGTTATGTTTTTCCCGTTCACTTATGTATGGCCGGCCTGCGAGTCGAGGTCTGAAAACACTATTTTGTTAAGTGAACAATGTAAGGCCTTAAGGCCAGTTCTCTCTTGTGTATGTACTCATTCCTGGGTTGTAGTGGACATTCATGCTCTGTGGCAGGGTTCTTATCTTTTTGCAACTTAATTAAATTGCTTCCGCTAGGTGTTGTGTAGGACGCTCTGATTGGTTGTATGGTTTCAACGCGTAACCAACCGGTCTGTCCGTAGTATATGGCGTCGGGCCCCGGCCGGACCTACTGCTATATGCTATGTGACGGATAGGGGTGTTACAAATTGGTATCAGACTTCTGGTTTCGGTCACGCTTAAATGAATTCGTGGACGAATTCACTTTAAGGGGTGGTGAGCACATTGTGTGCGTCATCGTTATAACATGAAAAGAACCCATGAATGTCCACTTAGGAATGAAAATACACATGTTTGAGGAACCTGCGTGTTCCTATAATTGCTGTTTGCAGTAGTGTTTGGTCGCTTATCGGTGTTTTTGCACGATTATAGGTGACCAGAAGTGGCGCTGGGCCGTCTGAACGGCCAGGTTCTGAGGCGAGCAGTGCGCCAAGCGATACGCCCGCAACACCTTTGTCTGCCGAGACCATTAGGTTGGTGGCAGAAGCGGTCATGGCAATGATTAATGCACAGCCTGCAAGGCAGGTGCAGCAGCCTGCTCCTGCTGTAGAGCAAGTACCGCTTCAGACGGCAGAGCAAAGGAGGGTTGAGCAGGTGGTGGTGGAGCCAGAGTTGCCTCGGAGAGCAACTGAAAAACAACTGAAGCATGTCATGGGCTTTCATCCACCGGTGTTCACGGGGGCAGAAACCCCGACCCAAGCAGAGGATTGGCTCTCAAGGGTCAACAGGGTGATGACTGCGACGGAAACTGAAGAGTGGCAGAAGACCACTATAGCGACATTCCTTTTGGATGGGGACGCAAGACTGTGGTGGGAGGGCCTAGAGCTGCATCAGTTGAGGGCAAGGCCATTGGCCGAAGTCCCGATGGAGGAGTTTGCGAGACTATTTATGGCTCGATACCTCCCCTCGGCGCAGAGGATCGCGCTAGAGAGCGAATTCCAGAAGCTGGTGCAGGGTGATAGCACCGTTGATGAATACCTCCACGAGTTTACTCGGTTGGGGAGATATGTCGGCGCTACCTTCGCAGACGAGGAGCGCAAGACGAGCCGCTTTTATGAAGGGCTAAGGGATGATTTGAGGTTGCTGCTGTCGGGGCCCAAGACGCAGGGTTTCATGACCCTGGTCAGTTCGGCCCGGTCCTTGGAGAAGGATATGAGAAACGTGCAAGCGAAGAAGGAGAGGGAATCTGGTGGCAAGAAATCAGAGTTCAAGGCGTCGACTACATCGAAGTCGGGCTACCGTAGATTCTTCAAGAAGGCTAAGACTTCGGGTCCAGCTCCTTCTGCAGGTGCCTCGGGGACAACTACCAATCGAACCCCGGGCGCTTGTTTCACGTGTGGAAAGCCGGGGCACTTTGCCCGTGACTGCTGGAGTGGACGCTCAAAGTCCGAAAGGAAACAAGGAGCTACCTACGAGGAAAAGGGCAAAGCGGTGGAGTCGACCGCGTCCCACTATGCTCCGACTCAGCCTAGAGTCTACAACTTGGGCCAGCAGGAGGCCATCAAGCAAGCGGATGTGGTGACAGGTATGAGTTAATTTATGCAAGTTGACTTGAGAATACTATTACCTATTGCTTGTTAAGCTAATGTCTTTTGCTTAGGCTTTGTGTTGATTAGCGATAGTCCGGCACGGGCACTGTTCGACACTGGTGCTTCGCATTCTTTCTTGTCCGAACAGTTTATATCGCGCATCGGAGTCCCTTCTTCGATGGCGAAGGACAAGTTAGATGTGTTGCTACCGAATGGGTGCTCGATGCGTGCGGACAGAGTGTGCGTCGTGAAGGTTCACATAGGGAGCCAAGAGTTCGACTTGCTAGCGTCATTATTGCCGTTAGTAGAGTTCGATGTTATCTTTGGAATGGATTGGCTGTCAGAGCAGAAGGATTGGATCGATTGCGACCGTAAGGAGGTCAAGCTGGGTGTAGGGCGGGAGACTACTTTCGAGGGGCTTAAGGGGTCGAGCAAGACACTAATGTCTGCTCTTCAGGTGGTGAAGGCAGTTCGTGCTGGTGCAGAGCTGTTCTTTGCGATAGTGGGGGCTGTGGAGCCAAAGTCCCCGTTGGATAGCATCCCCGTGGTTTGCGAATACCCCGATGTGTTCCCAGATAGCCTTCCCGGAGCCCCACCGCAGCGAGAGATTGATTTTACGATCGAGCTCGTGCGGGGTGCCAAACCCGTGTCACGTGCTCCTTATAGGTTGGCGCCAAAGGAGATGGCGGAGTTGAAGGTTCAGTTGGAGGAACTGATGGAGCAAGGTTATGTGCGTCCAAGCTCGTCGCCTTGGAGCGCACCGGTCCTCTTCGTTAAAAAGAAGGACGGAAGTATACGGCTGTGCATCGACTACAGAGAATTGAACAAGTTGACAGAAAAGAATAAGTACCCGATCCCGAGGATTGATGATCTCTTTGATCAGTTAGTCGGATCGTCGGTATACTCCAAGTTGGACTTGAAGTCGGGGTACTATCAGCTGAGGATCAGGGAGTGTGATATCCCGAAGACGGCGTTCAGTACGAGGTATGGGCATTTCGAGTTCACGGTCATGCCGTTTGGACTGACAAATGCGCCATCGGTGTTTATGGATCTGATGAACAGGACGTTCAGAGATTTCCTGGATCGCTTTGTGATCGTCTTTATTGACGATATTTTGGTATACTCGCAGTGCGAAGAAGACCACTTCAAGCATTTGCATTTGGTGTTGGAGACTTTGAGGAGGAATGAGCTTTACGCAAAGTTCTCCAAGTGCGAGTTCTGGCTACCCTCGGTAGCGTTCCTTGGTCATATAGTGAGTGGGGAAGGTATAGCGGTGGATCCAGCGAAGATTGTTGCGATACGGGAGTGGCCTGCGTTATCTTCTGTCGCGGAAGTCCGTAGTTTTCTCGGGCTTGCCGGATATTACAGGCGCTTCGTAGAGAACTTCTCGCGGGTAGCGTTACCTCTCACGAAGTTGACAAGGAAGGATCAGAAATTCTTGTGGACGCAAGAGTGCGTGCAAGCTTTCGAGGAGCTGAAGAGGCGGTTGACCACGGCGCCAGTGCTTAGTTCGCCGAGTGGGACCGAGGGCTTTGAGGTGTATAGCGACGCTTCGGGTAGTGGCTTGGGCTGCGTGTTGTTGCAGCATGGAAGTGTGATCGCGTATGGATCGCGTCAGCTGAAAGTGCATGAAAGAAATTATCCGGTGCACGACTTGGAGTTGGCGGCCGTGATTTTTGCACTCAAGTTATGGAGGCACTACCTATACGGCGTAAGAGTCGATATATACACCGATCACAAGAGCCTAAAATACTTGTTGGATCAAAATGACCTTAATATGAGGCAGAGGAGGTGGATGGAGTTCCTGGGGGACTACACCTTCAAGATACATTATGTACCCGGGAAGGGCAACGCAGTTGCGGATGCGCTGAGCCGCAGGGCTCCCGCCCGAGCCAACTGGTTGTCGGTGCATGATGAGCAGCTAGTGCGGGAGTTGGAGGAGCTTGAGATCTGTTGCGTTGACAAGCAGACGAGCGCCAAAGCAATGTTAAACTGGACAGAGGTGCAGTATGACCTGGCTGACCGGGTTCGGCAGGCTTTGGAGTTAGATGACTCCATGAAAGAGCTTATGGAGGCCGCTCTGGATGGGTCAAATTCCCAGTTCTCGGTGGATGATGGTTTGTTAAGAAAGGATCATTGGTTGTGCGTCCCGAGTGGGGGTAACCTTCGGGCGGAGTTGATGTACGAGGCTCATCATACCAAGTACTCAATCCACCCAGGGAGCACGAAGATGTATCGTGATCTCAAGAAGCTGTTTTGGTGGCCAGAGCTTAAGAAAGATGTGGCGTTGTACGTGGCTAAATGCCAAACGTGCGCCTTGGTGAAGGCGGAGTGCCAAAAGCCAGGAGGATTTCTGAAATCCTTGCCTATACCGGAGTGGAAATTCGACGACATATCCATGGACTTTGTGCACGGGTTGCCAAGGTCGCAGAAGGGGAACGACGCCATCTGGGTGATCGTAGATCGACTAACCAAAGTGTCGCATTTCATTCCGCATAGGAAGGATGATCCTGTGGAGAGATTGGCAAAATTGTATGTCGACAATATTGTTAGGCTGCATGGTGTGCCCCGTAGCATTGTGAGTGATCGCGATGGGCGGTTCACGTCAAATGATTGGAGGTTGGTGCAGCAGATGCTGGGGACAAAGTTAAAGTTCAGTACAGTTTTCCATCCGCAGACGGATGGGCAGACCGAGAGGGTCAATAGAACGATGGAGGACATGCTCCGCATGTGTGTTCTAGACTTCGGGAAGCATTGGGAAGACCACCTTTATTTGGTGGAGTTCGCGTACAACAACAGCTACCAAGCGAGTATACAAATGGCGCCCTTCGAGGCCCTGTATGGTAGGAAGTGTCGCACGCCGTTATCGTGGCTTGAAGCGGGTGAGGCAAGGTTGTACAAGAAGCAGGAGGTGGAGAGTGCTACCTCGTTAGTGCGGATCATTCGGGAGCGCTTGTTGATCGCTCAGGACCGGCATGCGAAGTATTACAATGCCAAGCACCGGAACGTGGAGTTCGCGGTAGGCGATTGGGTATACCTGAAAGTGAAGCCGTTCAAGGGGGTTTCGCGGGTGAGACGCTTGAAGAAGCTGAGCCCAAGATACCTTGGACCTTTTGAGGTCCTGGAGCGAGTCGGCGAAGCTGCATACCGTTTGAAGCTATCAGTGGAGTTGAGTGGATTACATGATGTGTTCCACATTTCTGTGTTGCGGAAGGCGGTGCAAGAGCCTTCGCAGGTGATCGCGGATGATCAAGTACCGGTTGAGGAAGGGTTGACAACGAAAGTCAAGCCCATATCTATTGAGGATTTCGAAGTCAAGCGGCTTCGGAACAAGGAAATCAGAATGGTGAAGGTCCGTTGGGATAACTGCGGACGCGAGGAGCTCTCTTGGGAGCGAGAGCAGACAATGCGCGAGGAGTACCCCGAGTTGTTCCCCTCAGGTACTCGTTATGTTTATGTTTGTGTGTAGTCTCTGTTCTTAATTTCGGGACGAAATTCTCTTAAGGGGGAGGGAGTTGTAAGACCCCAACCTCGGAGTTGATCGCGGGGCGATCAATCAACGCTTTTGGAGGTCTGAACAGGGGCACACGGCCAGGCACACGGCCGTGTGCCTACCCATGTTCAGTGGTTTTGTGCAGTCTCGAGTCAGAGAAGTACACGGCCTGAGACACACGGCCGTGTCTCAAGCCGTGTGTGGGGCACACGGCCTCGAACACGGCCGTGTTCGAAGCCGTGTTCTAGAAGCCCGACGATCGTCCTGAAGCTCCAGGTAACACGGCCCGTGGCACACGGCCGTGTCAGGACCCGTGTCGATCGGCGAATGAACTACACGGCCAGGCACACGGCCGTGTGCCAACCCGTGTTCGGCCCAGATTTTGTTATTTTGGATCTAATCTCGGCCGTTCATTCCCTTGGATCTGGATCCGACGGTGGGGGCTGCTCCTGGGGGGTTATTAGCCGGGAAATGGGGGGAGAAACCCTCATTTTCATCTTGAGTTCTCTTTCTACATCCTAGAGAGAGGGGAGAGCTCCATTGGTGGTGTGAGGCCAAAATCCGGCCGCCGGAGGAGGTTCGAACCTCCAAATCGCGATCCGAGCCCAGATCCGCGGAGGCGACGACGTTGCGAAGCTTTCTAGCCGCGTAGTTTGCGATGGTGCCGCGGAAAAACGCAAGGCTAACGATTCTTTATCTTGGGCATGTGAAGCCCTCTTTTCCTTGCATAGGGATCCCGCTCTCGCGAGTGAGCGAAGAGTTGGAGCGCTCCATGGGGTAGATATGTGAAGTCCCCCTTGTGTAGAGTCCGTATGCGTAAACGGACATATGCATTGTGTGTGAAGCCTATTCGGACGTGTTGGTCCGAATCGGTGATGTTGCATTGCATTTGAACCGGGCAAGACTCCGGATGTTTGGGTGTTTTCGGGTTTTTCTACGTGGTAGATTGCGTCAGGGAATCTTAGAGATTAACTCTAAGGTGCACCCGGAAAACTGGGCAAAAGCGGGTTTTGCCAACACGGAGGCCGGGGAGCCAACGTGAACATAACTGGGTTATGTGATTTTGTAGCGGAAACGGGACTCGGTGAGTCTTGACCTGCGCATATGGCTTAAATTGCCGTTGCGGTATGAGCACGGGTCAAGCGGAACCGTACCCGGTCTATGTCGTTCGGTAGGACCGTTGGCATGGACGAGGGTCTTCGGCGGTCTATGGCTTAAATTGTCGTGACCAAGGCTAAGGAGACAAATTGCTCATATGGATGACCGTCCTAGAGGCGGTGGTGGAGCGGGAACGTCTATGGCTTGAATTGACGTGACGTTGGCCGGTTCGCCGAGAATGTGCCCTGAGTGCACGGGGTGTGTGGCCGTGCGAGCCTACGCCTGTGGTGATGTGCAATTACCTTTTATAAATGCCTATACTAATAAAGTGCAGGGAAAGAGCATCCCCGCCCCGATTGTGGGGGCGGGATCGTTACAATTTGGTCAGCTTTGCTGACCGTTGCTATTGTTTGCCACCGGGCGGTGGTTTGTTGCTTGCAGGTGCTGCGGAGCCGAGCGGGAAATAGCGGGCTAAAGCCCTTGTTGCTGTGCCGGCCCTCGAAGGCCTAATTTGTTATGTTTTTCCCGTTCACTCATGTATGGCCGGCCTGCGAGTCGAGGTCTGAAAACACTATTTTGTTAAGTGAACAATGTAAGGCCTTAAGGCCAGTTCTCTCTTGTGTATGTACTCATTCCTGGGTTGTAGTGGACATTCATGCTCTGTGGCAGGGTTCTTATCTTTTTGCAACTTAATTAAATTGCTTCCGCTAGGTGTTGTGTAGGACGCTCTGATTGGTTGTATGGTTTCAACGCGTAACCAACCGGTCTGTCCGTAGTATATGGCGTCGGGCCCCGGCCGGACCTACTGCTATATGCTATGTGACGGATAGGGGTGTTACAGGATCGAATCCTAAGAAGATTGGATGACCAAAAATCAGTAATTACGGAACTGCTTCTGTTTGCTACCGCCAAGCGGTAGCTACATACCGCATCGCGGTAGCTACCTACTGCGTTGCGGTAGCTCACAGACAACATAGCCACTCAGAACTCCCCACTACCGCCAGCGGTAGAAATATCGCCGCGCGGTAGCCTCTCAACGCTTTTGTCTTGATGATTTGTCTCGATGAAAAGGGACTACTGTCGGGCGGTAGCTACTTAACACCGCGCGCTACCACTCGATGCTTCGTCTTGACGCTTTTGTCTCGACGAAAAAGGAATATTTTCGGGCGGTAGCTATCTACCGCTACGCGGTAGCTCCCAGAGTCTCAAAAGGGAAAAAATAGGGTGTTATTGAGAGTGTCCTCAAGTTGGAGAGACGGAGTGACATGGACTGTTCCAGTTCCACAAACAGGGGATGAAGAACCATCCGCAATAAAAACTGGAGGTGGCCGGTTATGTTTGTCTAAATGTGAGAAAAGATGAGAATTGCACGTCATATGATTAGTAGCGCCAGAGTCAATGAGTCACCTACCCTTAGTGACCATATGAGTACTACCTGAAGAGGAGGCAAGAGAAGTTGACTTCTTCGAGGTGGTGTCACCCGCAGGAGGGAGGAGATGAGGATGCTTGACCCAGCAGTGATCAATGAGATGGTCTATCTTTCCACAGTGAGAGCAGAGATATTTTGACGGTCCATGTCCACCGGAGTTACCTCCATGGCCACTAGGAATGTCATGACGAGCTTGATGAGCAATAGTGTCAGGAGGAGGTGGAGAGTTAAGTAAAGAATGCTGAAGAAGGGAGTGACAGCAGAGATGCGCGTAGTAGTGACATCCAGACTAGGAGTGTCAGCATCCCCGATAATTTTTTGCCGGATCATATCATAAGACTCGGGCAAACGAAGCAGATAACACACTTCCAGATGTTCCTGAAAGTGTTTCTGTTGCCTGGCAAAATCAGCAGAGAAGGAGTGATGTTGAAGAAGCTCAGCACCAAGAGTTTGCACCTCCTGATAGGCAGTAGCAAGAGTCACCATGGGACGGGAAAATAGATCTGCATGCATACAACGTGTATATGCACGAAGTTTGGACTCCCTTAGAGTATAGAACAACAAGATGAGTTCATGCAGTCTTAACAGTCTCATCATGACGAATCGCAGGAAGGCACTCATCAGAAAGGTTATTGGCAAGCCATGTTCTAACTAGAGCATCACTGACATCCCAATCATCAAAAGCAATAGTCCCTCGTGCAAGAGGATCATCAATGAGATGATGGCGCATATGCTGAGAGCATAACAAAAACACCAAGGAAACACTCTAATTCGGATAATTTGGGTCAGTGAGCTTGAAAGTAGTACCCAGATTGCCGGAAGGAGTGGGAATAGAAGTAGTTAGAACAGGAGGCACAGATAAAGTGAAGAAAGAGAAGGTCAGAGTCTCCATAGGTAGTAGAGAAAAAACGGATAGTAACGACTATCCACACGGACAAAGAGAGACCGCTCAAAAAAAGGGAGAACGTGAAAAGCACGAACAAGAGAAGGTAGAGAAACTCTAACCACACAATTAGAGAAAGAGGCCGCAAAAAAAGAGTGTGGTTAAGAAAGAAAACCATAGAAACCACAAGGGAAGAAGAAGAGCAAGCGGTTAAAAAACAGGAGACCACTTGCACTCCTCATGCCCAAAAAACATAAACCGGAGAAAATGGTCTGATGAGCTCTGATACCATGTGAAAAAAACTAACTAAAGAGATTTTTTATTGCTCCAAAAAGATGATTAATACAAGGGTATGCCCTCTATTTATAAAAAATGGGGTAGAGAGAAAAACAAGAGAGAGAATACATAACGTCTGTCACATGCGAATGAACGTATAGATAAAAAAACAGACCACGCAGGTTGTGCGGTTAGACAAGCTAACCGCACGATTACACAGAGCTCGAGATGATATCAACTGGGTTGCTCTGGTCTCTATCTATCAAGATGTAGAGGACAACTCCTGGGGCAACATTTGTGGTTAGATTGAATCTAACTGCCAGACCACAACTTCAATAACACTTGGGAACCTCCAAACTTCAATTGTGGTCAAGCCTTTGCTGATCACCCAAAGGCATAATTGTGGTAAACATACAGGACCACCTGGGGCGATTAGGCAGGTACTAACCGCCAGACCGTAATTGTGACTAAACTTAGCTGGCCGCCAAACTTGGCTCTAACAGAACAGTAATAAGACCTTGATAGTCACCAAACCGCACTGTTGTTAACTCTCGCTGACCTTCAGACCGCACTGCGGTTAACTCTTTCTGACCATCAGACCGCACTGCGGTTAACTCTTTCTGACCATCAGACCGCACTGTTGAACACCGGTGCAGTTACAAAGCCAACTGCCAGACCGCCAAACCAGGTCGTCAGAACTAGAGCCAGATCAATGACTGACTGACCGCTAAACCAAACCGACAGTCCGCCAATCCTGTTCGCTAGATCGCTCAGACTCCACATGTTCTAACAAAGAGAAAATTCAGAGTCTGGAAAAGAATCCAAATGAAGTAGAGAATGAGAAAATTTATAGATTTTTAAAAATGTGGTCATGTAATTTTGTCCTGTAAATACAGGACGGACGAATAGGAATGACCGGATTTGAGCACGTGGATCATCATTTTTAGAGAAATGACGACCTTACCCTTAGGTCAGAAAAGGCCCGCCCAGAAAAATAGGCGGCCTAGCGGGTCGGTGGTCGGGCGAGGCCGGCTACCGCCCCATCCCCCCCTCACGTTGAGCGGCCAAGGGGGGCTTCCGACCTTGGGGGAGGTCGGCCGAGGCCGCCCTTAGGCCGGGCGGCCAAGGGGAGACCGACCCTTGCGGGACCGGCCACATCAAAGGCCGCCCGAGTGTCGGGCTGCCTAGGGGCAGCCGACCCTGGGGTGGTTGGCCATGACTGAGTTCGTCCGGGTGCAGGGCTGCTTAGGGGCGGTCAGCCCTTGCGGGGTCGGTCGAGGCCGCCCGTGCGTCGGGCGGCCAAGGGGATGACGGCCCTTGCGGGGCCGGCCGAGGCTAAGACTGCCCGTGGCCAGGATGCCTAGGGGAGGCCAGCCCTTGCGGGGATGACCGAGGCTGAGACCGCCAGTGGCTGGGCGGCCTAGGGGCTACCAGACCTTGCGGGGCCGGTCGAGGCCGTGGCCGCCCGTGGTCGGGCAGCCTAGGGGTGGCCGGACCTTGAGTGGCCGGCCGAGGCCGAGGTCGCCTGTGGCCGGGCAGCCAAGAGGCAATCGGCCCTTGTGGGGTCAGCGAGGGATCGGTCGCCGCACGGGATCCTGCGCGGCGGTTGTGATCTCATGCGCGGCGGTTATCGCACAGATTGGGTGTGCGGATTGCACACATGGTAGTTAGGCCCATAACTCTCCACTTCGCTAGTGGGGAGAGAGGAAATTCCGGTTATTTGCAGTCGTGGTTTCTATAAATTATGGTTGACCTCATAAAAATGTATTACTTGTAATTGTTGATTTTAGTTTAAGCGACTAATTTTTTTTACAATTTTTTTCTATATTCCAGTTCTATTGATTTTCTAGTTTTGTGGGTTTTCTTTTTATCGGAATAGTACACATAATTTATTTCATCTTTGATATATATAATGTTATTATAGAACTTAAGCCATGATGTGTGAGAAGTATTGCCTGAACTGACATAATTGTGTGAAGTCATTTCTTGGATTACTATTTTAGCTTCTTACAGTCATCTTATAACTTGTTTTTACAGTTTTTCGGGGTTGTATATATTGTGCTAGTTGTACTTTTTAAGCAAGCTTTTAAGAATCTGACCGGAAAACTAATCGATGAGATTAAAGGTTCAAGTTCCGACTGTTCGGATCGGGGTTGAATCGTAAAGCTAAATAATAAAATATTACATATCATGAATCATAAGTTCATATCATATTATATATCTTCCACATATCAAATTGAGGTCAAATATAATCGGTTTATTAGAAAAAATAATTTTTAAATAATTGAATAATTATATATATAGTAAGGTACGTATGTTTATAATATAAATATCTACATCAATACTATATATATATATATTACAAATATTTTTTTTTATTATTTTTAAATTTTGTATAAATATTTTTTGAATATATATATATTATATATTGTGTTGTATTCGGAGACGATTTGTACCGTATAAATTTTTTTGTAAAGATGTAAATTTATTAATCCACTCAGTTGCCTGATAACCGGGCCGGTTTCCAGTTAACCGGTCTAAACGCCGGTTAACCGGTTCTTGGCCGGTTTTCAGTGGAGACGGTTTTAAGAACCTGACCGGACCGCCCCGTGAACCGGTCCTCGGTCTGACCGGTTGAATCGGCCCGGTTTTTTAAACGTTATTTTTAAGACTCCGTTTGGCACGATGGTGGCAATCGTAAACACATGGGATAAACCGTCATTTAAAGATTATCTAACAAACATCATCTGTTTGAACATAAATGTGGATCAAATTTCTTAGATGGGCGTTAACGAATGAGAATTTAACCCCCCATGTTCATGACCGTCACCACAGTGCCAAACGGAGCCTAAGTATATATCAGTCGATCTACTTGTTATAATTGGGTGAGCATGTGCCTTTGTGTTATTTGTAAGTACCTATAGAGATTTTTGTATGTGAACAACTCATAATTGTAAAAAAATAGCAATTGTTAATTTGTACATACTAACATTTGTAAAAATGTATTGTTTGTAATTGTTAGTGTGTTTTTTTACATTTGTTTTCAATATTTTAGTTGTAAGTTTTTTTATGATTCTCTTTTACATTATATTTTTCTTATAGAGAGAAGGAGCAGTAGGAATTTTGGAACGTGAGGAGCAGTAGGAATTTTGGACGACGAGCCCAGGGCGGCCGGTGGCTGGCGAGCCTGCAGCCGTCGGCCGCCCCGCTGTAAAAAAAATGCAACATCGAAGGCGCTTTTGCAGTGGGGAGTCCGACGGCTGTGGGCTCGTCGGACACCGGCCACCCTGGGCTCATCGGCGTGGACGCCAACGACCTCACAGCGTTCGGTAGCCGACGAGCTCACATTCACCGACTGCCCTGCTGTAAAATCGCCGTTGCGTGTAAATTCCTTGTATCTACGGCACGCGGATATACATCAACTCCTATATATAATTATATATATATATGTATCAGTAGTAATGGGCAAAAAGCCCGGGCCCGGAAAGCCCACCCGGGCCCGGCCCGGCAAAAGCCCGGATAGGCCCGGCCCGGGAACAACCCGGCCCGGGCCAAGGCCGGGCTTGGGACCCTTACCAGGCCCCCATTTTTGCCGGATACCCGGCCCGGTGCCTGGCCCGGGCCGGGTCGGGCAAAGCCCGGGCGCCGGGCTAAGGCTAGCCCGGCGCCAGGCTAAAGAAAAAAATCCCGCCAGGCGGGATTAAACCCGCCTGATCTGGCAGTTTATTTGAATTCAGGTTTGCCTGAGCCGGGACCGGCCCGGCCCGGGCCGGCCTGAAGGGCCTAATCGGGCTCCCCTTTTGAGAGGGAGTCCGGCCCGGCCCGAATCAAATTGGACTCGGGCCGAGCCCGGTTGGGAAAATCCCGGGCCAGACCTGGTCGGGCCAAGCCCGTCCCGACCGGGCTTTTTACGCATGACTAATATATGTAATATATATGCTGTTATTATATATTTCTTTTTAATCGCAACACTGTTTCACCACTGTTCATCCACAATACTTTAGTCCCACATTGTGGGTAGTTAATTTTTTTAGTGTTTAAATAATAGGATCTCGAGCCTTCTTTGAAATTTAACATAAAGTGGGTGGGCTGAGCGGACGGGCTTTCCAGATTAGGCGGTGTAGCTTTCCAATGCGGGCGGGCTTTCCAGATTTAGGCGGTGGGCTATATATATTAATTGTGTGTTGTTTTCGGGTTGCTTAAATCTAATGCTCTAGCTAGAGTTGTCATGCTTCCAGTTCGGTTCCGGTTCTACTAAAATCATGAACCGAACCACTAAGATAACGGTTCTTCAAATTAGGACCAAAACCTTATTTGGTTTGACCGGTTTTGGTTCTGGTTTCGGTTCCAGCTTAATTTTTGGAACCGTCGTGTCAACGGTTCCAATTACGGTTCAATAAGAACCAAAATCAAACTGGCCACTATCGGTTCGATCCGGCTCCATGCGGTTCGGTCTCGTTCCAATCAGTTCCAACTAAAATCAAAATCAAGTTTGACAAAATGAAATAAAAGCGGACTGCAAAAAGTAAAACTCAAAACAATATCAAAATAAAAATAATTATGTTGCGCACTTCTCGACGATCTTTTCCGCGGTCGGTGGGATAATATCAATTATACTCCTACGCGTGTAGACTTGTCACGAATTCTAGTTGGCTTGTGAACGTCTCATTGTCATGCTCAACCGTAACAACCGCCTACAATTAGTTGTCTTTCATGATTATTAATAAATAGTAGTTGTATATCTTCTATATTTTTTAAATAAAATATTTCAAAAAAAATATGTAAGTAAAATTGAAAATATATTATATAACTGTATAAATATAAAAAATGCACTGCAAAAATTGACTTCAAACCGCACCAATGTCAAACTATACCATACGATTTTTATGCGGTGAAGTTTTGTTCAGTCCAAAATCGACCCCCTTTAGTGTGATTGCGGTTTGGATTCAAACTGCACCAGCTTCACTCGTAATAGTAAGTATAAATATTATAGATAAATTATAAAATAATAACAATATAATAATAATAATAAAAATAAACAGGGTGCGGTTCGGTTCTACTTCGGTCCGATTTGGATCGGGTCTAAAAATCTTGAAACCGCTTGAGACTTGTATGTTGTGGTTCCGGTTCCGGTTCCGATCCAGATAATAAAATGTAAGAACCACACTCAGACCAATGTTGTTCACGGTTCCAAAATTCAAACTGGAACCCGAATAATTTGCGAACGGTTCGGTCTGGTTCTTTGCGGTTCCGGTTCGATTCCGGTTCGGTTTGCGGTTTTCGGTTTTAAGTGAAACCTCTAGCTCTAGCTGACCTTCTAGTGTATATTTTTTCAAAGTTATAGGGGTAAAATGGTAAGTTATTTTTTCAAAATTATAGGGGTAAAATGGTAACTTAACATTGTAGGGTAGGAGTCATATCAAATTTATAGGTTTATGTCATCATACTACTATAGGTTTAGGAGCCCTATGAAAAAGTAGATGGACGATCCAGATTGATTGGATGGTATGTTGGGTGGTATGCATGATCAAACGACTGTGATGTTATGACTGAACCAAATCGGACGGTTCAGATTGATTTGATGGTATATCGAGTTACACGGTATGACGAAACGATAGGGGTAAAATGGTAATTTAACATTGTAGGGTATGTGTCATATCAAATTTATAGGTTTAGGACATCCTACTACTATAGGTTTAGGAGCCCTATGAAAAAGTAGACGGACGGTTTGTTGAAAATTTAAACGAAGCGCATTAGGTCATAAACTTGCAGAATATATATGATTAAAATTAAACAACTTGATGTAGCATATGTGCCCAGGATCAAAATAAACATAATTAATTATTTCCTACGCAACTGTGTAGCAAAAAATCAATCACTTATAAATTATGCAATCACAAATTATGAAGTTAATGAAAGGACACACAGTACACTATAAAAGAAATGAGGAAAATCAATGAAATCGCGTGCCCTTTTTAGATTCGGCTTCGCGACATGCAATTGATGTCATCCTCAACAATGCACTAGTATTTCTACGGATAAAGTGTCAGCGGCTCTTGATGAGAAATTCAACATACAACAACACTGGATGCAAAAATATTTGCTAAATTACAATTTGCAATGGAATTTTTGGCACTTAACACCCCCCAATTGGGAGTGTTTGGCGCATTGCACCCCAACATTCAAATCTCGGCACTTACCACCCTCCAAATGGGATTCTTTGGCACTTTGCACCCTCATGTCATTTAATAAATATTATGTCATTTTTTAATTCCGAAAATTGAATGTAGAAGGGTCAATTTCATCCTTTTTAAATCATTCCATTTATCGTTACCAAAAATGTTATTGTTATTCTCAACCCAATTTGCTCCATTTTCTATTGCTCCCGCGAAGCCAATTTGGGGATGAAATAGTGGTTTCTTTTCAACAATATATTATCTCCCCGAAATATTATTCGTAGATCAAATAATTGATTTTGTACCCAATAATTCTATCGAAACGCACTTTCAACCATTTAGAAGATTCATAAGAATATTTTGTAATGACTTTTTTATATAATTGTTTTTAAACACACTTTTTTTTATTATATATCCATATGATTGATGTCTTAGCGCTTAGGGATCTTCCCGGTGCCGATTTTTAAATTTTGCAGATATTAACGATATATGTATATATTATAGAAAAGTAGTCCAATTTTTGAAGTTCTTTTTTTGTAATAAGACGTTAAAGCAGCGATATCCCAAATCTTCACATATGTGGTTCGTTAACTACATAGCAGTAACATTAACATCAAATTCGGTGCACAGTAATACTAACCATAATTCGTAAGACAATCTCATTACACAAAACAGTCACATAATTTCAAAATAAGCTTGAAGTGATGAAAATTTTCACTTCACAGTCCCCGTCATTGACTTTCTCATGGAAATCCAATTTCGTTACATAAAGTCTTCAAATCCTGCATAGAATACATAAGAATTACAATGTGCCAATATAAAAAATCATAATTTTAACGTATGATTGCAACATCATATTCTAACCTGTTATAAAAGATGGCAGTGATGAATTTGGTGATTTCGTATATGTATCTTGTGATGCAATGTTCTTTTTTACCTACAAAAAAAATATTTTACTTGTTTATTTTAGTAGTTCAATAATATTATAAATGAAATCTAATAATAAATCACTGACCGGTAACTTTGATCTAGTAGTTGAGGTTGTTGGTATAGGATGACCACAACTTTTTTTGGTATGCCCCGCCACGCCACAGTTGGAGCTTGTATATTTAGTACCATGCCTTTTCAAACCATATTTTTTATGTTCTAACTCATCTTGCTCCCTCCTTCTTGCATGCAATGAAGGCCTTCCATTTTTTTTCCCTTTCACATTCCATGGAACCAAAAGATTTAAGTAAGTTGGAGGTCATTCCTTTTGTCCCTTTATTGGATTCAACATATGCTCATATGCCTTTAAAAATGTGGTCTTTCTATACCAGAAATCAACATAATCTTCAACTTTCTCTCTTTTAAAAAATATACAAGCAATAGCGTGCACACACGGAATCCCACTAAGGTCCCATTTATTGCAACTGCAGCTTTTTGAGCCAAACTCCACTGTCCATTTATCACCTCTCCACCCCTTCACTTCAAACTTATCCAGACCTTTATGTATTTGCTTGAAATTATTATACATGTGTCTAACACAAAATCGGTGCTCTGCATTTGGTAAAAATTCTTCGACCGCTCTTATTAGTCCTTTTTTCTTATCAAAAATAATTGTCCAAACATAATTGTTTTGAATGTTCAAGTCTTGTATTAGTAGACCAATAAACCACTCCCAAGACTTTCTGTTTTCTTTTAAAACCATTGCATAGGCTATAGGATACATTCCATTATTGCCATCAATGCCAACTGCGCATAGTAGAACACCTCCATTTGAGGTCTTAAGATGAGTACCATCTAGACCTAAAACTGGTCTACATCCGGCAAGGAATCCCAATTTTAAAGCACCCCAACATTTATATAATCGCTTGAAAATACATGTTTGGGTGGTTGATACTTCCTTACATTGAACCTTTACTGTAGTGTTCAGATTGGTGCGTCGTATTTCCTCGCAATAACTCCAAACGCTAGCATATTGCTCCAATTATGAACCATGAATTAGTTTGTTTGCATATTTTTTAGCTCTATACATTTTCCAAATAGATAGAGAGGTTCTGTTTTTCATTTGCATCATCTCTTGCATAGATGTAACTGGCCATTCCGGGTTACTCCTTAAATGATCTTGATATTTTTTTTGCAAGGAAATCAGATGTGCAATGTTTAGAGCTTGGGGCCCTATAACATAAATGTTCTCCTTTGATGGTCTTTACTTGAAAAGTCCTATCATTTTTTGAAATGAAGGAAGCATACATTACCCAACCACACTCACATGTAACTTGTACTTTGTCACTGCAATTCTTTGTAAACTTTATAGGCTTTCCTTGCATGTTTGAGTATGTTCTCACCGCCTCTCTAAAATCATCAATCGTATTAAAGCACATGCCTACTTCAAACTAAAAATTACAGTCGTTTGCATTGCCTTGATATATTTGATAACATAAGGTTTTTCCTTTATTAGCCTTAAATTATGGAAGGACTTTTTTTCTTCAGGTGATCTATGATTTGATTGACGGTGTCGTTCAATCCAACCCATTCAACAGCTTCATCAACATACTCATCATAGTCCAAATCATCAATGTCAAAATCAACATCTTCAAAATCATCGCTAAAAGTGGAGTCATTTTCATCTGTGTCCTCTTCATTGCTAATTGATTCACTATCTTGCATAAGTTCAACTATCGGCCCTCCATGGTCGTGTTCATCGTCACTAGTTCTTTCTGGCATATCACAGTCAAACACAGCTTCAATGGTTTCAACATAGATATCCACTACCCTTTCAACATTGATATACCTAACCAGATTTATCACGTCATCATCATTCACTAAAAAAATCAAATTATTACTGTCGAGAAATCCAACACTACAATAATAAAATATCACCCACCCCATGTGACCAACTAGTTGAGCCATATCGTGCAAATCTTTCAACACTAAACAATTATAATCACAGAAATCGAAGAAGCTAATTACATCAGGCCTATATGACATTTTAATGGAACCAACGAACATCCCTGAATGATGAAGCCTGATAGTAAATAGAGATGCTTCAAATGACATGTAACATGTGCCCGCTCTTGAATCATTCTCTCTCAACATCCAGACCATTCTATGAATAAAACCAATGAAATTTATAAATAAAACTTCTAGAAATTAGGGCTACAAACATTTTAATATGGCTTGCCTATGTAGATAAATGAGTAAAAAGCAATCTTTAATCATATTAAATAGCATGAACTAACCAAAATGTATGAACGTGCATGCCCTTATAATTATTTGCATGGATAAGTGACTGCAAGTTATCCAAAACAACTAAAACAACAAATGTTACAAATAAAAATATCACAAGAGGTCATTAGGTTACAAACCCTAAAAAAATCAAAAAAATATACCTCGGTAGATTTTGAAACAGCGACGGGAAGAATGGCGCCGGGAAGAGTGCTCAAGTCGCTGGGCTTTCGTCGGGGAAACACTCGTCGGAGAGGGTCGGGTTATCGTCGGAGAGATATCTGGTGGTCGGCCGCTTCGGTGGTCGGCGGCTTCGGAGGCTTCAGCGACTTCTGGGGCTGCTGTGGGCGAAAGAGTGAGGGAAGGGTAATCGGGAGTAGAGAAAGATATTTAGGTTTAGGTTATGATTCTTCCAATGTACCAAATATGCCCTTATCCTTTATAAAAAAAATGATTTCATAACTTTTTAAAAATCTGAACATAATATGAGGGTGCAAAGCGCCAAAGAATCCCATTTGGAGGGTGGTATGCGCCAAGATTTGAATGTTGGGGTGCAATGTGCCAAACACCCCCAATTGGGGGGTGTTAAGTGCAAAAATCCATTTGCAATGTCTCACTTTCACAAACCCAAAGTCTTTTCCTGGTTTTAGATGACTGTTCTTGTACCCTAAAAAGAAAAAGTTATACTTCTTGATCTAAGAAGGAAATTCCCAAATTCACTGTCTTTCCTCTTCAGTGTGCTGTTCTGAAATCAGGAAAAATGAAAATACAAGCAGCGTTTCACAAAAGTTACTCTTTATCCGTGGAGATATGGCCTTCTAATCCCGTGAGGGGAAAAGGAAGTTGCTCCTATTGGTTCTCCATCTGAAAAAAAACTCAATACTGGCGGAAGAAGCATTCGTCGGTCTGGACGGAATTGCAGATTTCTGCTTTTCCTGACTTCTTCCACGTCTTTACTGCACCCTAGACTGAATCAGCGATGGCAGAGCCATAGTCACGGCAAGGGATGAAGAAGGGTCAGTTTCTTTCGAAGGTGGCGGTGGTAAAAAGAGCTGTGAGAATGGAGCTGTGGGAATGAAACTGTTCAAAATTGAGAAATAGTTTAATAAAACAACGATGGTAGAGCTGTTCAGAATGAAGAAATAGTTTGGTAAAACAGCGGTGACGTTTCTATTACATTTAATTATAAAAAAATTACTAATACACTAATTAAAATTAGTTATAATTAATATTTATTATAAATTTAATTTAATAATAATAATAGTAAATATCATAATCATAATATAATAATCATAATAAAAATAACAATCATAATCCTAATAATAGCAATA
Organism: Platanthera zijinensis; assembly: GCA_039513925.1. Taxonomy (NCBI): domain Eukaryota; kingdom Viridiplantae; phylum Streptophyta; class Magnoliopsida; order Asparagales; family Orchidaceae; genus Platanthera; species Platanthera zijinensis. The sequence continues at coordinate 5,449,661 of CM077091.1, read as the reverse complement.
ATAATAATCCTAATCCAAATAATAATAAGTTAATAACAATATAATATATAATAATATGATATATGATAATATTATAATATTTGGTAACTGTTCATCTTCTCATTTCAACCCCCGGTCGAAAGGAAGTAGCGGCGTTATGGATGCTCAACCGTTCTCCGCCGTCCCTCGCCGGAGCACGGCTCCGCCTTCTTTCACCGGAGCATGGCTAAGCCGACCCTCCCCGTTCCAGATTTGCACGCGCCTCTTGGTTGGGGGAGGAGAAAGCGGGTTTGGCGTTGGAAAGCTCCATTGAAAAGGAGTTGAGAAGAGTTGTCGGAAAGCTACGTTGGCAACGGAAGATTTGGGCTCCGTTGGCGATGGAATGCAGATACAAACAGCAAAAAAAAATTCCTTGCTGCCCGACAACAACGGAGCAGGAACGTGGAAACAAACTAAGGGCCCGTTTGACAACAGGATCCGGCGGCACCCCGGCGAGGAGAGAGGGAACAGCCGTCCGCAACGGTCGACTGGTGCTCGGTCCGCCAGTCACAAAACGCCCAGTTTGCCCCCCTTTCACGCCGGCCGTCCGCAGCTGGAGCTCCCGAAGACCTACCAAACAAGCTTTCGCCGTTTCATCCTGGACGGAATGGTGCCCCGCCGGAATCCCAAACATAGCCTAACCCGAACACGATCGATCCAAACGGAGTAACAACAAGCGAAAAGAAATGGAAAAGGAATAGTAACCGCAAACACTGATTCACTTTTATTCACATATGGATCACAAACTTAACCGGTTCTCTAATCTCTCCTTTAATAGGCAAGGAGGGCTAGAGTTATTGAGGAAGAAAATACCAAAAAGTTCCTCTATTTATCCTTAATGTCCAAGTCGTCCCCAAAACTTAATTGGGTGCACGAAATTGAACCAGGTCAATCTGAACGTGTCAAGAGTAAGACCTAACTTGTGTAACTGAAGATCAAAATAATCTAGTCCACCTATCACGGGTTTCGACTATTCACGCAAACCAACTTTAACGCACACTCGCGAGAGATATAAATGAACTCAAACTAACGCACACACTTGATCGAGACGACTCGATTGAATTAGTCCATTTATAATTGAGAAAACGTACATGGTCCGATTGATTAGATGGTATGTCGGGTGATATGCATGATCGAACGGCTACGATGCTATGACCAAACCAAATAGGACGGTTCAGATTGATTTGATGGTATGCCGAGTTACACGATATGACGAAACAATATTTCTTTGTATATAATATAGATTATATAAATCACGTTCCTAATTTTTTTTTCTTTAAAACACGTCTTGCTGTTTTCTCTCTCTCTCTCTTTTGATGAAATGCCCAAATATTATCCTAGAACTCTGAAGCCACAACAAGTTGGACCGAAATCGAATAGTTCGGGTCAGTTTCAAATAGGTTTAATTCGGGTCTAGTTTCCATAATACTAGAATCGATAATTCAGTTCGGTTCTCAATTTCACTGGTGGGTACCACCCAAGAATCGAAAATCAATGTTAAAGGAAAAATTTTTGAGACAATGATTATAATTGCATGTCGGGGATTGTTATTCTCAGATCGAATATGACTGTTCGCAAATTATTACTATTCCCAGCTCCAAAAAGAACTAAATTTATTATCCGCAGAGATTATTGTTATTCACAAATCAGCATAAAAAAGTAAAAAATAGAACTAAAAGAAATTCTGTCAAAAAATGTCCTCACTTTCAATCGAGTATTATGAAAAAAACTCCTAGTAACATAGTAAATCTAAAAGAAATGTTCAAACACATAAAACACCTTTTTGAGAACATAGAAGCCAAAATGTCAACTTCCTAACACTGCTCTATAACATAAAAGCCAAAGAAATTCAGTGAGGCAGGAGCATGACAGATTCTTGCGTCATGATTCAATTGGTGTTGGACAACAGACTTTGGCGAAAGCAGAATTTCTGTATCACTCTTTGCGACATTTTCTCGAACACCTGAGAAGCAGTTTTGATCAACATCAATCTGCAAGGATCTGCTTCCACTAAAACTGTAACATCCAGATTCATGTTAGACCCCTCGCGCGCGTTTTTGAGTCAAGAGAGTTGACTCAAGCTCGGGGTACACTGGTTGGCGGGCGTCGAGTGTTCACAACGCCTCTCGACGAGCGTCGAGTGCGTCGACTAGATTCGACGAGCGTCGAGTGATACTCGACGCATACAGCGCTTTGACTTAGAGGACACAGGTCACGGGTATGCTGTGAGATCAGGCTTGAGGAGTTTTGTCCGTCAAGTCAAGTCAGATTCGTAGGAATTCGTCGAATATATTCGCCAAATTCGTTGAGTCATACTCAACGAATTCGACGAGAATAACTTAAACGATTCTGTGGAACAAGTGTAATCCGTCGAATATCATCGCGGATATCCAACGAATTTGTCGAGTGATACTCGACGAATGCGTCTAATGGGACTTGGTGTTCTTTCAAACTGGTTCGGTTGTATTAGAGAAACTCGTCGAAAGGAAGGCAATTCGTCGAATCTCGTCGGAGATACTCGACGAATTCGTCGAGTTAGACTCAACAAATTTGTCGGATTTGCCTTGAAGTGTTGAGCCAATTCGTCGAGACTACACAGAGGCTTCCTACGATTCGTCGAGTTTACATGACGAATTTGACTCAGATAATTTCGGCCAGACTATGGTTACGGGTTGAACCGGGTTCGGGTCCAGTGCTAAACGTGGCCCTTGTGACCGGCCTTTTCAAGGGGACTTATTTAATGTAATGATGTGCGGTCCACTGACAGTGTGACATGTGGCGGGGTAACCTGAACCCTAATATTTACTTATAAAAAGGAATACTCGAAAATCCTTGCCGAGCTCCTTCTTGCTGAATCGTTCCTTTCGGTGCCGAGCTCGACGAGAACGAAGCGGTTGCCGGAGGTGGACTTCCTGGAGGAACTCCGAACTCTCTCTCTGTGAAGACGATGTCGAAGAGGAGTCAAACACCACCATGCCGCCAAGATGAAGAACACGATCCATGGTCAGAAAACAAGTGAGCTTCCTGTAGGCCCCCCCCCACCTTTGCCCCGGGTCGGGCTGGAGGGGATCTTACTTTCCCAAGAAGTCCACCCAGTGCTCCTTAAGAGGCAACACCCTACACTACTGAGCACTAGTTAGTTGTCTTGCCCGACTTGAATCACAACTTTCATATCACATCACAGAGTATTACAGAAGCATTAACAGGAAAACACAGCAAATATATATAACAATATATATTTAACAGAAGCACAAAAGGCCATAGCCACTGTTTATACATAGAGCCCCTAGGCTATAATAGTACTACGACAAGCCACTCCTCTCTCTCTCTCAACTCTGCTCGCTAGTACTCACGTCTCGAAACTCGGGAGATGATGGGGGTGCATCTGCTCGGGTTGTCCTATCAGTTGGAGCGTCGCTGGCACCACCCGAGCCAAGCTCCAGGTCAGGTGGTGGTCGTAGGAGGTTAGCCCCTCCCAACGCTGGCAGTGGAATTGAGGAAGGGTTTAACCATCAGGGATGACTATCCCTGGTGGTGGACGGCTAAGGTGCCGCCGGAAAATGCTGCTCCGGCGACACCCGTGTAGTTTTTCCTCTGCTTTTTCTCCGGCGGCGGTTGGTCGCCGGGCCACCACCAGTGAGGAGCCCTGCCACCGGTGCGCTGGCCGGGGGTGGTTGCATGGCCGGAGAAGTCACCAGAGAGGTAGGGTGGTGCGGTGGCGCTGGGAGCAGAGCCACTGCCACCCTGCTCTCAATTTAGCAATTTCCGGCAGTGGCCGACGGCTTGCCAGGCCGCCGGACCACCGCCCAGATGTTCGTCGGCCCCCGACGAACCGATCGGGGTCGACACCGACGCCCATCAGTGGCTGGCTGACAGTTGTATAGGGCCACCTCCTTCGTCATCGGCGGGATGAAATAACTGTCGTCCAAATCCCGGTGATGAGATGGACGGCGGTGATATCCTCTCCCCCCCCCCCCCCCCCCCGCCTCATCTTCTGTCCCCCCCCCCCCCACAACAGATCTGCGGTTGATCCGCCGTGGGGAAGCGCTAGCTAATATCCCTGTTTGGCGCAATCCTAGCCGCAGGATCAGCTTGATCTGCTATATGTAGACCAATGATAATCAGTATATTGAATATTTTCTATAAAAAAATATAGGCTGTCAGGGAAAGAGTTTTGAACATGAAAGTTGTTCCCCTCAATAAGGGTTTTCTCCTAAAAAAATTTGATAATTTTTGGAATTTATTTGGTATTTTTAAAAGTTCAAATAATTTTTATTTGGCCAAATTAGAGGCCCAAAATTACTCAAAAAAAATTTGAGAAAAATTGCATGCTCATTTTATGCCTTGATAAATGTTGCATTAAAATTTGGAAACCTTGGAATAAATATTTGTTGGTACCCTAGTTTGGATTTGAGTTCAGTCCTCTCCTTCTGTCTCTTGACCCAAGATTTATCTATGGTCAAAGGTTAGTTGTTTAGTTAGTTTGCTCTAGATTTAGAGTTGTCACTTTTCCAGGTGAAAATTTGGTTAAGTTATTTTTTGTTCGACTATGGTCGAACGTCGCTCGACTATCGCCTATCGACTGGTCGACGATCGTCTATCAGTTGCTCGACGTTTGTCTGTCAGCAGATCGTCTATCTCTGAGTTAGTTCAACTCTTGGTAGCTCGACGTTCTGTGGAATTTTCCTCGCCGATCGTCGAACCCAGCTCGACGTCTTTTGACCAGACAGATTTCTTGATAGTTCGACTATCTGCTTGGATAGTTCAACTGTCTGATAGTTCGACTATCTATTTGATAGGTCGACTATCTATTTCGTTTGATAGTTCGACTATCTGTTTGATAGGTCGACTATCTGTTTGATAGGTCGACTATCTGCTCTGTTTGATAGTTCGACTATCTGCTTGGATAGTTCAACTGTCTGATAGTTCGACTATCTATTTGATAGGTTGACTATCTGTTTTCTTTGATAGTTCGACTATCTGTTTGATAGGTCGACTATCTGTTTTCTTTGATAGTTCGACTATCTGTTTGATAGGTCGACTATCTGTGTTGCTTGATAGTTCGACTATCTGTTTGGATAGTTCAACTATCTGATAGTTCGACTATCTGTTTGATAGGTCGACTATCCGCTTTTTTTGATAGTTCGACTATCTGTTTGATAGGTCGACTATCCGCTTTCTTTGATAGTTCGACTATCTGTTTGATAGGTCGACTATCTGCTTTCTTTGGTAGTTCGACTATCTGTCTTGATAGATCGAATATCTGATAGCTCGACTATCTGTTCTGATAGATCAACTATCTGCTGTGGTAGTTCGACTATCTGCTTGGGTAGTTCGACTATCTGTATCATTCGACTATCTGTTTGATAGGTCGACGATCTCTGTGCTTCGTTCGATGATCTCCGAGGGTTGTTCGACGTTTTGCTGTATGCCTTTAATAATTTTGTCCTCTTCTATTTTATGATTTTTTTCATATTTATTTGGCATATTATTTCTATAAAGTTGTGATATTATTTCCATGCAATATCTGCTCCATTCCTTATGCATGAGCCAATCTTATCTGACAAAGTATTTTGTCTTATTAGTTGAAATGTAATTTCTGCTTTATCTGTCAGGCTGTCCTTTATAGCCGTTAGACTCAGAAAGTCTTTTCTGGCTGTAAAGAGTTCTTTCTAATGTGACCTTTTTCTAGCCCCTTCTTATCTGATTGGTTATGCAGCTTCTTAGAAAGCTTTATCCTCTTATAGTATGTCTGTCTGCAGGATTTGTTTTTGCTTTATGCTTTTTGCAGCCAAGTTTGCTGATGCCAGAAGAAGACAAAGATTCAAACTCAAATTAAAGTCGTTACAAAGGCTCATATAAAAAGAGCTTCTTTTGAAAGAAAAAAATACACACAGTACCCAGATCATATACTCTCAGCAGCATAGAGAAATAGAAAAAGCAAGAAAGTTCTAAAGCTCTTAGCATTTCTTATTCAACTGAGAAGATCAAAGCTCTTCTGTATTCTTCTTCATCCTTAGTTCATCCTGCTTACAGGAAGACTTTCACTCAGAGGCCTTTAGAAGAAGAAGAAGAAGAAAGGAAGCTGTTTGAAGAAGAACACCTATTCCATATCAAGAATCTTCTCCAGCTTCTCCTTCAGAACTTCAAGACAATTCTTTGTCTTAGTTCAGAAGTGTTCCTGCACCTTGAAGCAAGACTCTTTCCTGGATATTCTCTAAGCCAGGGGGAGCCTTGATTCTTTAGAGCTTCTTGCTCTGTGCAATCCACTAGCTTCTCTAATTTGTTTAACAATAGAGAAGAAGCCTTAACTTTCTCAACCTCCTGTACAAAGGGTTATTACACCCTTCAAAAGTGAATAATTGGTGGCAGGGCACCTGATCAAAAACCTGTGTTGGATTTTGAGCTCCTGATCAAAAGCTCAAAGGGTCTACTTGATCTACCTGAAGCAGATCAGTTGGTGGCAGGGCACCTGAACAAAAACCTGTAGTGGATTCCTACCAGGGTGGTAGAAGAGTGTACATACCTATTTAGAGGGAACCACTATAAATTTCTTGTGTCGCCCGTGCTGTTTATTTAATTCATTGTACTGTGGCTGTGAGTAGAATTAACTAGGATTGCTAGTTGTTGTGATAGGATCCCAAGCTTAACTGTAATTACAGTTAGCTCTCTCTTGTGCACTACACTTTGTGTTAGGCTCTAGGGTTATCAATATCTCTAAACTAATTCCGTAAATTAACTCTAAAGGAGTTGAGTTGGGTGTTCTAATTTTTGAATACTTTATTCACCCCCCCCCCCCTCTAGAGTTGTATCTATCATCACTTTCAATTGGTATCAGAGGGAGGTTGACTGACTGTATAGGCTAACACCTAAGTCACAAGATCCTGATAGATACCAAGCTTATAGATATTCACTTTATGGCCCAGTCCAAGGATTACTCAAGCACCAGACCTCCAACATGCAACTTAGCTAAGTTTAGCATCTGGAAGGCAAGGATTAAGTTATATATGAACTTTATTGATGAAAGTATTTTTGCTTCTATTTTAACAGGACCACCAAGAGCACCTGCTGCAGCTATTGCTTCATCATCAACTGATATGAGTGAAGTGCCTCCTCCAGATTACAACGATGAATACAAAAAGGCAAAGATAGCAGATGCCAAAGCAATGAATATTCTGGCTCAGACAATGTATGATGAAGTATTCCAGAAAGTTGCTGACTGTCCCTCAGCAAAAGCAATGTGGGATACACTGAACCAGATTGTAGCTGGTTCAGCTGATGAAAGGAAGGACAGAAGGGCCAACCTTATCTCCCAGTATGAAAAGTTCAAGAAAACTGATGCTGAATCAGTTGAAGCAATGTACACCCGGCTCAGCTCAATCATCAATGAGCTGAGGACTCTTGACAAGGATATATCATTGACAGAGGTCAATGATAAGATTCTGATGTGCTTCCCCAGCACATGGGATCTGAGGATCAGGCCTATCAAGGAGGCCAGAAGTACAACTGAAATCTCAACAGAAGCTCTCCTTGGCAAGCTCAAGTCTTTTGAGCAAGTGCTGAAGACCAAGGAAGCTGAGGCTAAAGCAAAGACTCCAACTCCAACAAGAAAAGAGCAATCTCTTGCTCTCAAAGCTGCTGAAGCTTCTGAAGGAAGCCAATCCAATGAGGAACTAATGATATTATTTGCCAAGAGATTTCTCAAGATGGGAAGGAAAGACTTCAGAAAGAAATCTTCAAGATATGAATATAAACCAAGGTATGATCGTACTCCTACTAAAAAAATAATTTGCTATGGTTGCAGGAAGCCTGGACATATTCTTTCAGACTGTCCAGAGGAAAAGAATAAAGAGAAAAGGAAAGACAAAGATCAGCACAGGAAGCATTCCAAGCCATCCTCCTACAAGAACAAAAAGAAGGAGAGAGGTTTTGTTGCTGAAACCTGGAGCGATTCTAATGAGGAATCTTCCTCCTCAAGCTCCAGTGAGGATGAGGAAGAAAAGAAGGCAAAGGAAGTTTGCCTGATGGCAATTGATGCCTGCAGCAATCACTCAGCTACAGAGAGTTCAGATTCTGATGAAGAAATGCCAACAGAAGATGAGGTATTGTCTTCTTACGATTTTACATCTGATGAATTTAAATCAGATTTTAAATCTTTGTATTTAGATTTAATTAGTTCTGAAAAGGAAATTAAGGACCTTAGAAGTAAACTTGCTGAATCTGAACTTATCTCTAATGAAAACATTAGGTTAACAGCAGAACTCACTAATTCTAGTGAAGAAATAAAATTCCTTAAGAATGAATTAGCTAAGTCCAAAAGATTAGAATAATCTTTAAATGGTAGAAGCCTTAAGCTGCTTGAAATAACCAGCATGTCTAACACTAGGTCAGGCAATAACAAATTAGGCTTAGGAGCTTCATCTAGTGAACCCCCAATTATTCTTAAAAACCATCTTTCAACTCCAGTGAATTTTGTTTCAGCTAGTGGAATAAAAAACACTGAGTAAGTTAATCAGGTTAATAAAGCTTTAAATAAAGCTAAGAGAGAGAAAAGAAAACAAAAGTTTAAGGAAATACAAAGAGCGTCGAACACTGCTCGACGATCGCAGGCATAGTGGCCGAACGGAGATCGACGATCTGAGCACCCATCGTCGAACGTTGATCGACGTTTTCAACATGAATTTCAAAACTTCAACCAGAACTTTAGAAACCCGAATGTAAATAGAAACCCTAGGTTCATTGACCCATCATCAGCATGGAGAATCCCACCTAGGAGATCTTACCCGTTAGGTTATCACCCTCAACCTGCTTATTCATTTATTTCCAGTTTTTCTTATGTGAAAAACAAGGGACCCAAGGTTACCTGGGTCCACAATGTTTAACTTATTTTTTTACAGGTAAAGACCTATCCTATCACTCAGAATAAGTGGTATTTGGATAGTGGTTGCTCCAAGTATATGACAGGAAATAAAGAACATCTGTCAAGGTTCAAGGCCAAGCTTGGCCTAAAGGTGATCTTTGGAGATTCAAGCTGTGGTCAAACTGAAGGCTATGGCAGGATGACAATTGGAGCTATAACATTCAAGAGAGTTGCTTATGTAACTGGACTGAAGCATAATCTAATTTCAGTAAGTCAGTTATGTGATGCTGGATACCAGGTATCATTTTCTAACTCTCTTTGTAATATTACTTTAAATAATAATGTTGTGTTAGTAGGTATTAGACAAGGTAACATTTATTTAGTAGATTTTAACTCAACTCACTCTGAAATCTACTTATTTAATGAAGTAACAAATAACAATACCTTATGGCATAAAAGGCTTAGCCATGTTAACCTCAAGAATATATCTAGGTTATCTAAACACAACCTTGTTAGAGGTTTACCTTCTTGCCCCTACAAGAAGGAGAGCCTATGCAAGGCTTGTCAGTTAGGCAAGCAAACCAAGAATTCATTTAAGTCAGTAAATAAAAGTGATTCACCTAGAATCCTGTATTTATTACATTTGGACCTCTTTGGCCCAATAAATGTACAGAGTCTAGGAGGGAAGTATTACACTTTAGTAATTGTAGATGACTTCTCTAGATTCACTTAGGTGTTCTTTTTTAGAACTAAGGCTGATAACTTCAAAGTCCTTACAGATTTTCTATTATGTGTGCAGACTGAGTACTCTACTCATGTGGCCTTGATCAGAAGTGATCATGGTACTGAGTTTGACTCTCTTCTCATGCAAGAATTCTGTGAGAGAGAAGGTATCAAACATAGCTTCTCAGCTCCTAAAACTCCCCAACAAAATGGGGTAGTTGAAAGGAAAAATCGAACACTAATTGAAGTTGCTAGCACATTGTTGGCAGATGCTAATATGCCTCTTTCCTATTGGGCAGAAGCTGTTAGTACAGCCAACTATGTCTTGAATAGAAGTCTGATACACAAGCTTAAGTGTAAAACTCCTTATGAGTTGCTTAAAGGAAAGAAACCTAAAATAAATTATTGTAGAGTATTTGGTTGTGTAGTTTATATTCATAATAATAATAAAGAATACCTTAGAAAATTTGAAGCAAAAGCTTCAATGAGAATTTTTCTTGGATATTCCCAAGTAAGCAAAGCTTATAGGGTTTTTAATAAATCAGCTTCTAAAATTGAAGAGTCTGTTCATGTGTCTTTTGATGAATCTCAGATGTTTTACAAGGAGAAGGAAACTTCCCCTTCCTCAAGCTCATTGCAGGTACCAGAATCTAACAAAGATATCACTCAAGAGATTCTCCATCTATCAACTCTTCATATCCCTGAGTCAGACAGTGATGAAGACTTTATAGAAGTTGTTGTTGTACCACCAATAGTAGATCAAATTCCTCCTAAGGAATTAATCCCAACTATTGCTGAATATCACATCCCACCTGCTGATGTTGTCACACTTAGAGATCATCCTACATCTCAAGTGATTGGAGACATATCAGCTGGTGTTCAAACAAGACATCAATTAAGACAGGATGTGATGCATGCTTGTTTCCTTTCACAGATTGAGCCCCTCACCATTAAAGATGCTGAGCTAGATCCCCACTGGATCATTGCTATGCAAGAGGAACTCAATCAGTTTGAAAGATGTAAAGTATGGACTTTGGTTCCAAGACCTAAAGGCCAACTGATCATAGGCACCAAGTGGGTGTATAGAAACAAGTTGGATGCAAATGGAATCATTGAAAGGAACAAAGCTAGGCTTGTAGCTCAGGGCTACAGACAGAAGGAAGGTATAGATTATGACCAAACCTTTGCTCCTATTGCAAGGCTAGAGGCAATAAGGATCTTTCTAGCCTATGCAGCCTATATGAAGTTTAAGGTCTTTCAGATGGATGTCAAAAGTGCCTTTCTAAATGGTGAGCTAAAGGAAAAGGTATTTGTTGAACAACCACCTGGGTTTGTTTCTTCAACTCAGCCCTCACATGTTTTCAAGTTGCAAAAAGCTCTTTATGGACTCAAACAAGCACCCAGAGCCTGGTATGAGACTCTAGCTAGTTTCCTGTTAGAGCACAACTTTGTTAGGGGAGTAGTTGATAATACCCTTTTCGTTAAGCACCACAAGGACACAATCCTGTTAGTTCAAGTGTATGTGGATGACATTATTTTTGGTTCCACTGATCCCAAACTGTGCAAAAAGTTCTCTGACTTGATGCATTCTAAGTTTGAGATAAGTAGTATGGGTGAGCTGTCTTACTTTCTTGGTCTCCAAGTAAAGCAAGATGCTGATGGCATCTTCATCTCCCAATCCAAATATGCTAAGGAATTGGTAAAGAAGTTTGGGATGGCTGATGCTTCAGCAATGCATACACCTATGGCTATTAATGTAGTTATAGATTCTGATGATCAGGGAAAATCTGTTGATCAAAAGAATTATAAGGTCATTGTTGGTTCCCTATTATATTTAACTGCAAGTAGGCCAGATATAATGTTTGTTACATGCCTATGTGCTAGGTTCCAGGTCAACCCCAAGGAATCTCATCTGATTCTTCTCAAGAGAATCTTAAGATACCTGAAGGGATGTCCAAATCTAGGACTATGGTACCCAGCTGAGTCAGAATTTGAGTTAATTGGATACTCTGATTCTGATTATGCTGGTTGTAGAGTTGACAGGAAAAGTACCTCAGGAACTTGCTAGTTCCTGGGAGAGAGATTGGTCTCTTGGTTCTGTAAGAAGCAGGCTTCTGTCTCAACTTCAACTGTAGAGGCTGAATATATAGCAGCTGCTAGTTGTTGTTCACAGATCCTGTGGATTCAAAACCAGCTTTTGGATTATGGGTACACACATAAGAACACAAAAATCATGTGTGATAGTACCAGTGCTATCTCAATTACACAAAATCCTGTGCACCACTCTAGAACGAAACATATTGAGATCCGGCACCATTTCCTGAGAGATTGTGTGGAAAAGAACAAGATCAGCCTTGAGTTCATATCCACTGACCTTTAGAGAGGTGATATATTCACCAAGCCCTTAGATGAACAGAAGCATCTGTTCTTTTTGGTTCAACTAGGCATGATTAATGGAAGAGACTAAGTGTGACGTCTGCCTTGTTGAAACCTGCTTGAAGATCGTCGAACGACGTTCGAAGATAGTTGATCAGATCAAGCCTATCGTAGACCTGTGGTTGATGATGGCTTATTTGCTTGAAGATCGTCGACCGGTGTTCGAAGATCGTCGAACAGGTCGAGCCTATCGTCGAACTTTGGTTGACGACAGCTTATTATTTGTGAAGACAGAAATAGTCGAACGATGAATCGACTACTCTGCTTAAGGAACGATCATCGAACGACCGTTCGACCATCGTCTCCAGTATCTTTTAAATAGATCGACGATCGTTGTTTTAATATAAAGTCGATGGTCGACCTAGGTTAAGAGATCTTTCTTTTTATCGTCGACGGAGAACGTCTTCTCGCATTCCGTCTTCCTGCTTGCTCTTTGTCTCGCGATTTCTGTTGTTTCGCCTTCGCCGTCTCCCTCGTCTTCTCCAGCCTCTTCAATGGCGATCGCTCCAGCCCTTTTGTCCGTAGTGAAGTTCGATGCAGACTTCAGTGTGGACTTCGATTCCTTCAGCTGCTGTGAATCTGCAATTGTGGAAATTCTCAACCTATGCAAAGATCAAGGTTTGGAAAAGCTCATGTCCTCCAGGATAAAGATAAACATTCAAGAGATTAAAGAATGGGCTTTCACTTTGTCCTCCAATGACGAATCAATGACCGGAACAATAGGCGGAGAAGAGGTAACTTTGACTCCCGCCATTTTAACTGAAATTTTTGGATTGTTAAATGGGGAAGAAGATTACGAGCAAGATACCCCAGAGTTTGGGAGAATGCTGACAGAGTTAGGACATGCCGACGGCATTCCTACTAAGCTACTAAAGGTAAATTTTCCGCTGAAGATAAAGTTCCTTGCTGAACTCGTCAGAAAAGTGCTACTGGGAAAGCACTCTGCCCATGACAATATTACAAGGCAACAGTTTGCCCTAATGTGTGCAATTGTGAACAAAAAGAAGATTAACTGGGCAGGAGTATTGTTTGATTTAATAAGGAAAAAGAACAGCAAGAAGGAAGTCACCCTAGGTAGGGTGCTTGGGATTTTTCTGAAGGAAAAATATCCTCATTTGTTAGTTTCAGCAGCTACTTCCATCAATGCCAGCAAGAAGATGGACCCAACCTTGTTCGCCAAGTGGAAAAGGACTTTTCTGAAGCCCGCTCCAGCAGGGGTTGCTCCAGCTGCATCTGAGAGCACCAGGACTACTTCAGTCACTCCTCTCCTACAAGAAGCTGGCTCAGCAAATCTCTCCCTTCCATCTTCTTCATCTGCATTACCGTCTACTTCAGTTGAAGTTCCATCAACTTCAATTTAAGTACGACCTTCTGCTTCTCATCTTCCTGATTCATCTATAATTCTCCATGCATCACCTCATGCATCTCCTCTCCCTCCTCATCTTGCTAGGATATCTCATCCTAGTTTTGATTTATTGGCTTTTGAGTTTTCTACTCCTCCTCATTCTCCAATTCCTTCTTCAGATCACATTGATCTTCTTGCATCCACCCATCATTCTCCAGTTCACTCTCCATCTCCAGTTCACTCTCCAGTTCATCAAGAATACACCATTCCTGCTGATCATCCATCCACTGAGATTCCCCCATCATCATTTGAAATCACTCCAGCATTCATTTCTAGCATCTTGGAGTTAATTACTCCTTCAATCAAAATAATGATTGAAGAGGCAATTGCTCCCCTTGCATCCTCCATCTCTTCTTTGACTGCTGTCATCCCAGCTCTATCAAAATCTGCTGAGCCCTCTTCATCTAGGGGCCTGGTTTCAGTTTCTATTGAAATCAGGCAGGGGGAGATGCTTTATGAAGATGCCTCTGAGCTGCCCTTGGCCTCCCCTCTAGCAGATCCTCCTGCAGTTGTAGTGAAAGAGATAGAAGAATCAGCTCCTCCTCCATTGTCTAAAAAAGAAATTTCTGATGCTGTAATGAAGTCTGAATTCATTGTCAAAGTTTGCCTAGAAGAATGCTCCACTCCCCTGGTCGCCTTATACCTAGAAGGAGTTATTACTTCCTTCCTAGATGAATTATGGGAGTTAGGACACTCAAAGGACAATTCTGAAGGTATCCCTTTTACTCACTTTTTAGACTTGATAACTGACATGCTAGTATGGGAATACCTGGAAGGAATGATTCGATGTTATTTAGCAAATTTTTGTTCATAATACTACAGATATAATGGAAGAAGTATTAGATGTCCAAGAGCTTGATCACCAACCAGCTCCAGAAGTTCAAACTGAACCAGAACCAAGTGTTCAAGATTCTGAGGTTGCTCTGCCAGCTCAGTTAGCAGTGCAAGTAGAACTGGTCCCCATGATAGTTTCTGATCAACAAGGAAAGGCTTTTCAGATGTTCAAATTGAAAAGTCTACCATCTGGGATGACTCTCCTGGATTGGATTTAGATACCCTTCTGGCACAGGATGCCATGAAAGAAGAATTAGAAAAAGCTGCCCTAAAAGAGAAGGAAAGAGCTGTGTAAGAGGCAATTGATCCGTATGATCTTCCTATTTCTTCAAATTCTGAGGATGAGATTGATTCTGATGAATCTAATGAGTCCAAGAGAAAGAGATCTGCTAAGAAGAAAAGGGAAGCTGTGGCTCCTCCTCCTCCAAATCCTGATAATGATACTCCCTATTATATCCTGAAAGGCATTGATCCTAAATCTAAAGAATTCCAACACTGGATGGCATTTTCTAAAAAAATAGCAGAAGCAAAGAAAGAAGTCAAAGAGGTATCACAGTCATGTCCCAAGATGGACTCCTAGAGGTCCTCCTCCTCCACCTCCCAGTGCAGGAGCCTCTGGAAACCTATCTGCAAATCCTTCTGCTCAGTCTGACAGGTTCAACCCATCTCAGTCATCACAAAGGAAAAGTTCTCAAGGATATCAAGGTAGAACTCAATCTGGCTATCAAAGACCTGATGCTGATGTTAAGGAACAAGTGAAGGAGGTATTTTATCAAAGACCAACTTTTTCTCCTCCTCCTTCCAAAGAATTCAAGAGCACAACCTCTCCAAAGCCAGATCATGCTGTGAAGGCTGTTTCAAAAGTTAAGCGAATTATTTTCTCTGAAAAATCTAGCAAGATATTTGCTGAGTTTGCTCCTCCTTCTTATCTAGTTATTCAGGATAAAGAGCCAGCTGAAAGTCTGCTAGATATGTCTATTAAATTTAAAGCTGTGAAACTTATTGATACAACCTCTGAAAATGTGTATGAAAGCCCAGAGCTTGATCCTGATTTCAGGATGGCTCGATTTCTTGAACTTGTTGGTTCAGCCCAAATTAAGAAAGTCAAAGCTGAAGGCAAAGACACTGCAGGATTAACCACTATGTCCAAATTCAGAATGAAGGAGCTTGATAAATTCCAGGTTAGACCTGAGGTATTTGACCCTTCAAAATACATGGAAAAGCATCCTGAAGCAGTTGTCCCAAGGGCATCAGAATCTAAAATCATTGGAGAGCAAGATTTAAAGTTGTCAAAGAAAGAAGCTCTAGATCCTTCTAGGAAGATTACTTTTATTCCTAGTTCTTCTGAACCTAAACCTAATTCTGAAACATCTTAAAATTTCATTGATTGACAGTTATTTGCTTATCTGTTTGATTGATGTTATCTATTTAGCCATTTCCCTTCATGTACTTTATTTGTTTTCAGTAATTAGTTTTATGTTTATTTGTTGTTGAGAGACTTAACTCAAATAGGGGGAGATTGTTGGTACCCTAGTTTGGATTTGAGTTCAGTCCTCTCCTTCTATCTCTTGACCCAAGATTTATCTATGGTCAAAGGTTAGTTGTTTAGTTAGTTTGCTCTAGATTTAGAGTTGTCACTTTTCCAGATGAAAATTTGGTTAAGTTGTTTTTTGTTCGACTATGGTCGAACGTCGCTCGACTATCGTCTATCGACTAGTCGACGATCGTCTATCAGTTGCTCGACGTTTGTCTGTCAGCAGATCATCTATCTCTGAGTTAGTTCAACTCTTGGTAGCTCGACGTTCTGTGGAATCTGCCTCGCCGATCGTCGAACCCAGCTCGACGTCTTTTGACCAGACAGATTTCTTGATAGTTCGACTATCTGCTTGGATAGTTCAACTGTCTGATAGTTCGACTATCTGTTTGATAGGTCGACTATCTGTTTCGTTTGATAGTTCGACTATCTGTTTGATAGGTCGACTATCTGCTCTGTTTGATAGTTCGACTATCTGCTTGGATAGTTCAACTGTCTGATAGTTCGACTATCTATTTGATAGGTCAACTATCTGTTTTCTTTGATAGTTCGACTATCTGTTTGATAGGTCGACTATCTGTTTTCTTTGATAGTTCGACTATCTGTTTGATAGGTCGACTATCTGTGTTGCTTGATAGTTCGACTATCTGTTTGGATAGTTCAACTATCTGATAGTTCGACTATCTGTTTGATAGGTCGACTATCCGCTTTTTTTGATAGTTCGACTATCTATTTGATAGGTCGACTATCCGCTTTCTTTGATAGTTCGACTATCTGTTTGATAGGTCGACTATCTGCTTTCTTTGGTAGTTCGACTATCTGTCTTGATAGATCGACTATCTGATAGCTCCACTATCTGTTCTGATAGATCAACTATCTGCTGTGGTAGTTCGACTATCTGCTTGGGTAGTTCGACTATCTGTATCGTTCGACTATCTGTCTGATAGGTCGACGATCTCTATGCTTCGTTCGACGATCTCCGAGGGTCGTTCGACATTTTGCTGTATGCCTTTAATAATTTTGTCCTCTTCTATTTTATGATTTATTTCATATTTATTTGGCATATTATTTCTGTAAAGTTGTGATATTATTTCCATGCAATATCTGCTCCATTCCTTATGCATGAGCCAATCTTATCTGACAAAGTATTTTGTCTTATTAGTTGAAATGTAATTTCTGCTTTATCTGCCAGGCTGTCCTTTATAGCCGTTAGACTCAGAAAGTCTTTTCTGGCTGTAAAGAGTTCTTTCTGATGTGACCTTTTTCTATCCCCTTCTTATCTGATTGGTTATGCAGCTTCTTAGAAAGCTGTATCCTCTTATAGTATGTCTGTCTGCAGGATTTGTTTTTGCTTTATGCTTTTTGTAGTCAAGTTTGTTGATGCCAGAAGAAGACAAAGATTCAAACTCAAATTAAAGCCGTTACAAAGGCTCATATAAAAAGTGCTTCTTTTGAAAGAAAAAATACACACAGTACCCAGATCATATACTCTCAGTAGCATAGAGAAATAGAAAAAGCAAGAAAGTTCTACAGCTCTCAGCATTTCTTATTCAACTGAGAAGATCAAAGCTCTTCTGTATTCTTCTTCATCCTGAGTTCATCCTGCTTACAGGAAGACTTTCACTCAGAGGCCTTTAGAAGAAGAAGAAGAAGAAAGGAAGCTGTTTGAAGAAGAACACCTATTCCATATCAAGAATCTTCTCCAACTTCTCCTTCAGAACTTCAAGACAATTCTTTGTCTTAGTTCAGAAGTGTTCCTGCACCCTGAAGCAATACTCTTTCCTGGATATTCTCTAAGCCAGGGGGAGCCTTGATTCTTTAGAGCTTCTTGCTCTGTGCAATCCACTAGCTTCTCTAATTTGTTTAACAATAGAGAAGAAGCCTTAACTTTCTCAACCTCCTGTCCAAAGGGTTATTACTCCCTTCAAAAGTGAACCATTGGTGGCAGGGCACCTGATCAAAAACCTGTGTTGGATTTTGAGCTCCTGATCAAAAGCTCAAAGGGTCTACTTGATCTACCTGAAGCAGATCAGTTGGTGGCAGGGCACCTGAACAAAAACCTGTAGTGGATTCCTACCAGGGTGGTAGAAGAGTGGACGTACCTATTTAGAGGGAACCACTATAAATTCCTTGTGTCGTCTGTGCTGTTTATTTAATTCATTGTACTGTGGCTGTGAGTAGAATTAACTAGGATTGCTAGTTGTTGTGATAGGATCCCAAGCTTAACTGTAATTACAGTTAGCTCTCTCTTGTGCACTACACTTTGTGTTAGGCTCTAGGGTTATCAATATCTCTAAACTAATTCCGCAAATTAACTCTAAGGGAGATGAGTTGGGTGTTCTAATTTTTGAATACTTTATTCACCCCCCCCCCCCCCTCTAGAGTTGTATCTATCATCACTTTCAATATTGAAGCTTTTCTAATTTAATGGAACCTAGGTTCGTGCTCGAAAATCAAAACGTCCAATTTTCTCAAAATAAAAATCGAAGCGCACGACCAACTTTTTAGTCAACAATTGGTTCAAATCATTTCACCAACGAGAGTAGTCGGGGAGACTGCCCAAGCTCTGAGCATTCTGAGGTTTCGTGAACTACTGAGTGTCCCGCTTATATTCGTTATAAAGCTCGCAAGTAATTTGGACAAGTTTGAAAAATGAATATACAAGCAATCATGCTCGACGAATAATAAAGGTGTAACCATTAAATTCTTCAAGTCTGATTAAGCTACAACAATAAATGGGACAAGTGAACTATTATCAGACCTAAATAATGGGTGAAACCCAAATAAAACCTCCTAAGAACGGAGTTTGAAGTGAACTAAAACCTCCTAAGAACGGAGATGGAACAGAAGCCTCCTTAATGGAGTGATTGTACTACTAACTATTTTCTTTATGATTTTTTCCAGTTTAGCACTGATCCAGTGCCTTTATTTATTTCAGTTCAGTACTTTCATTTCAGTACTCCAGTCTCGAACTAGTCCTATTTATTTCAACCCAGTTCTTTAAGTACTATTCCAGTCCTGTACCGGTCAAGTTCTTTTTAGTACTTACTTTCAATTTTGTTCCTTCAGTTTAGTACTACTCCAGCTTTATACTATGTAACAACTCCACCCGTTAAATAACATATAATAGAAGGTCCGGCCGGGGCCCCACACTATATGCCACAAATGACGGCGATGTCACATGTTAATACCAAAATACCATCGCACCCTAACTCAGAGCATTCTAGCGAAAGCTTATTACTTGCAAGAACCCAACCAATGAATGTCCACTACATATATAAATAGCACATTTATATATAACACTAGGAATGTATACAAGAACACACCGCTCACGTCCTTAAGGCCTTACATGTTTCTTTTTTCAAAATATGGTTTCATATATCGACACGCAGGCCGGCCACACATGAAATCCAATTCTTCGCATGGCCTTCAAGGGCCTACAAGCAGGAGCAGCAAGGGCTTCAGCCCGCTACATCCAAGTCAGCCCGCAACACCTGCACATGGACGTCCACCCCAAGGGTGATAAACAAAGCAACGGTCATCATTCAGCTGACCAATTACACTATATATATCTGCCACAACCACATCACAAACGCTGGCCTTCGTGCCAGACACTCCATGCACTCAGGGCACGCTTACGGTGTACCAAAATCCTCCAGGTCCCACCACCGGTTAGAGGTTATTAGCTTGTTTATCGGGCATAAGCCTCCAAACACACGCTGGAGACCTCATGCACCCATCTCACTCAGAGGCTTTCACCTCACGGCAACAGTGAGCACGATAGATCGACCTACGCACGTAGTACAACACGTCGGGAAGGCCCACAACCCCCCATTTGCACTGCTACCAACCGACCGCTCACAACAATCCTACACTGAACTTGTTGGGTGGCCCATCCCACTCAGAGGTTCTAAACTTGTTGGCAATGAGCATCAACCTCCAAACCCCTGTTGGAGACCTCTCGCGCCCATCCCACTCAGAGGTGCCTGTAATCCATCTCTCATAACACAAACACAGTGCCGCTTTCCAATCCATCATCCAGCTCGTGCCGAGCATACAACCAAAGGAGCTATGCAAAGCTTCCTTACCACAATTCACAAGCGTCCACACAATCTCCGCAAATTACTCGTTATATACACGGAGTCTTCTCCGGTTCGCAGCATCACCAATCTATACTACCCATCCAGATGGGCTTCACACAGCATGCCTATTCCGTACTACACATTTCTGGATCTAGATGCAGACTCAATCTGTTGTAATCGCTTATGCTTTCCACCTCTTAGTGGAGGATTCCATGCACATGCATAAAGTAGTACTTCACTTGTCTAAGAAGAAGATCGTTACCCTTGACAATCGCTTCGGAGCTATGACAAACTGGCCAGATGGAAATCACCGCAACGGCGTTCCCTCCACATCCCTGGCCTCGGATCTCGAGTCGGACCGATGTAGCTCCACCGGCGACCGGAATCCTTCTCCCTTCTCCTCCTTCAAGCTCTACTTTCTCTCTTCTTAGAAAGAGAATGGCCAAGGCAATAGATTGAGAAATACTTCTCAATCCATGGTATTATAACTATCGGAAGAAGCTTGGACCACAGGATCCAGGATGAAGGAAATGGACGGCCATGATCTGCCCTCAAATATCTATTTTTGGGCTGACACGGCTTGTGACACGCCCGTGTCACAGGCCGTGTTCCCTAAGCGATTAAGGAACCGACTCCATCCAGACCAGGATACGGGATTAGACATGCCTGTGTCAACTCCTGACACGCCCGTGTCACGAGGTACACGCCCGTGTCACGAGGTACACGCCCGTGTTGAGGGGCGTGTCCCTCAATCAACACAGGTTCAACAATCCCGAAAAGGATACGGCTAAGGCACACGCCTGTGTCCTTAGCCGTGTGCCAAACACTCCCCTGTGACACGCCCGTGTCACAGGCCGTGTGCCACACTCGACGCAGCCCGGTTATAAACCGGAGCAGGACACGGCCTCGGACACGCCCGTGTCCCTGACCGTGTCGCCTTTACACTCCCTGGGACACGCCTGTGTCCCAGGCCAAGTGCCTCACTCGAGACACACTCGAGACCCACTCGAGTACCCGGAGCTGGACATGCCCTGGGACACGCCCGTGTCCCAGACCGTGTCACCCAGCTTGAACTCCAAATTGGAATTTGGGGTGTTACAACCCTCCCCTCCTTATAGAAATTTCGTCTTGAAATTTAGCTCAGCGGTAGACACCAACACAATAATCCCAAAAATGTACCTGTATACACAAAACCAATCCGGGCTAGATCTCAGAGGCCGCCGCTTATCTTGCCCCACGACATCGCACAAACGAAGTCTTTTACAAACAACAAACATACAACAGGTACAAAAGTAATGTACACTATTGACTTTATTTCCGCTCGTCTGCGTCCTTCAATAATCCTCTTTACGGCCTCCTTTAATGCCAGATTATAGACGCTCTACCCATAATCCAACCAACAACCAACAACTTCTTGATTCACGATCACAATATGTTGATATGCGCACAACGAAGATCGTATTTATTATTATCGATATGAACACAAAAGTACAGATAGTTATTCCCTTCTTGCTTCGTGTCGTCTAAGGGTCACTTTTGCAGTTTCGGGCTTTATGTCCTTCCTTGCCACACGAGTAGCAAATTATTGGAGGTCGCCCTGCAACTGCTTCAGTCTTAACTTTATTTGCCCTTGGTATCGGACCATAATAGCATTTGCGAGCACGATGCCCCACCTTACCACAAGAAAAATA
Organism: Platanthera zijinensis; assembly: GCA_039513925.1. Taxonomy (NCBI): domain Eukaryota; kingdom Viridiplantae; phylum Streptophyta; class Magnoliopsida; order Asparagales; family Orchidaceae; genus Platanthera; species Platanthera zijinensis. The sequence goes on along the minus strand of CM077091.1, from coordinate 5,428,078 downwards.
AATATGTGGAGCACGCCTTTTCTTTGTTCCCATGATGGAGGAAGTGGTTGGTTCCAACAGATGTAATTGCTTATTCCACGTATGATCATATGCTTTTGGCATGTTTGCAAAGGTTGGCACATTGACACTGTGCCTCGCTCTGAACTTCTTTAAGGCCCTTTCCAAAGACTTAGCTTCCATTACCAAGGCACAAAATCCAAGCAACTTTGGCCCCAACAATAAACGTCGTAGTTCATCGCGCAGACCATCATAAAATCTGTTGGTCTTAATCTCCTCGGTTTCAAACACAAACTCTGCATGTTGTCTCAACTCAACAAATGCATGAAAATACTCCTCGACCGTATATGGTCCTTGGATCAGACACATATTCAATGGCAGGATCAATGCTCCTTCCCTAAGGTGTACATGTCCCTCATGGTGGGCCTTGATCATCGCAAAAACGACATCCGTGATCAACCTGACCATCTCTACCGAAGGAGGAGGTGTGGGCACCTCAGCTGGTGCCGCACTCTCAACCGAACGATGGGGCTCAGACTGCGCAGCTCCACACCTTGTCACCTATACGTGAACAAGACATCATTAACCTCCAATCCAAGACGGCAAACATGCCTAATATACACGCTCACATTCCTAGTGGATATTCTTGAGTTCATTAGTGTTAAAACAGTTTGCACGTACACGTGATCGCCACCCCACAAAAGAATTCGACCATGAATTCGAAAGAGGAAGACCTAGAACCTCTGATACCAAAATATAACGACTCCACCCGTTAAATAACATATAATAGAAGATCCAGCCGGGCCCCCACACTATATGCCACAAACAGACGGTGAGGTCACAGGTTAATACCAAAATACCATCGCACCCTAACCCAGAGCATTCTAGCGGAAGCTTATTACTTGCAAAAACCCAACCAATGAATGTCCACTAAATATATAAATAGCACAATTATATATAACACCGGGAATGTATATAAGCATACACCGCTCACGGCCTTAAGGTCTTACATGTTTCTCTTTACAAAATATGGTTTCATACATCGGCACGCAGGCCAGCCACACATGAAATATAATTCTTCGCATGGCCTTCAAGGGCCTACAAGCAGCAGCAGCAAGGGCTTCAGCCTGCTCAATCCAAGTCAACCCGCAACACCTGCACATGGACGTCCACCCCAAGGGTGATAAACAAAGCAACGTTCATCATTCAGCTGACCAATTATAACGACCCTACCCCCTTACCCGAGGAAGTGGTTCCTTCTCTGCATGCATTACAATCACACAACATATATATATCTGCCACAACCACATCACAAACGTTGGCCTTCGTGCCAGACGCTCCGTGCACTCAGGGCATGCTTACGGTGTACCAAAATCCTCCAAGTCCCACCACTGGTTATAGGTTATTAGCTTGTTGGTCGGGCATAAGCCTCCAAACACACGCTGGAGACCTCACACACCCATCCCACTCAGAGGCATTCACCTCACGGCAACAGTGAGCACGATAGATTGACCTACACTCGTAGTACAACATGTCTGGAAGGCCCGTAGCCCTCCATTTGCAGTGCTACCAACCGACCGCTCACAACGATCCTACACTGAACTTGTTGGGTGGCCCATCCCACTCAGAGGTTCTTAACTTGTTGGCCATGGGCATCATCCTCCAAACCCCTGTTGGAGACCTCTTGCGCCCATCCCACTCAGAGGTGCCCGTAATCCATCTCTCATAACACAGGCACATAGTGCTACTTTCTAATCCATCATCCAGCTCGTGTCGAGCATACAACCAAAGGAGCTAAGCAAAGCTTCCTTACCACAATTCACAAGCGTCCTCACAATCTCTGCAAATTACTCGTTATATACACCGAGTCTTCTCCGGTTCGCAGCATCACCAATCTAGACTACCCGTCCAGATGGGCTTCGCACAGCATGTCTATTCCGTACTACACATTTCCGAATCTAGATGCAGACTCAACCCGCTGGAATCGCTTACGCTTTCCACCTCTTGGTGGAGGATTCCATGCACATGCATAAAGTAGGACTTCACTTGTCCAATAAGGAGATCGTTACCCTTGACGATCGCTTCAGAGCCATGACAAACTGGCCGGTTGGAAATCATCGCAACGGCCTTGCCTCCACGACGTTGGCCTCGGATCTCGAGTCAGGCCGTTGTAGCTCCACCGGCGGTCGGAATCCTTCTCCCTTATCCTCTTTCAAGCTCTCCCTTCTCTCTTCTTAGAAATAGAATGGCCAAGGAAATAGAATGAGAAATACTTCTCAATCCATGGTCTTATAACTGCGGGAAGAAGCTTGGACCACAAGATCCAGATGAAGGAAATGGACGACAACGATCTGCCCTCAAATATCTATTTTTGGGCTGACATGGCTTGTGACACGCCCGTGTCATAGGCCGTGTTCCCTAAGCAGTTAATGAACCGACTCTATCCAGACTAGGACACACGCTTAGACACGCCCGTGTCAACTCCTGACATGCCCATGTCACGAGGTACACGACCGTATCACGAGGTACACGCCCGTTTCATGAGGTACACGCCCGTGTTGAGGGGCATGTCCCTCAATCGACACAGGATCAATAATCCCGAAAAGGACATGACTAAGACACACGCCTGCATCCTTAGCCGTGTGCCAAACACGCCCCTGTAACTCACCCGTTTCACAGGTCATGTGCCATACTCGACACAGCCTGGTTACCAACCCAAGCAGGACACGGCCTCGGACACGCCCGTGTCCCTGGCCGTGTTGCCTTGACACGCCCTGGGACACGCCCGTGTCCCAGGCCGTGTGCCTCACTCGAGACACACTTGAGACCCACTCGAGTACCCAGAGCTGGACACGCCCGTGTCCTAGGCCGTGTCACCCAGCCTGAACTCCAAATTGGAATTTGGGGTGTTATATACTGGTCCCACTTTATTTCAGCATTTCAATTCAACAGATTATACAAACAGTAATTTCTATTACCTCACTCCCGCTCCTGCACAGGTTCCGCCCTAACGGGCAATAATTTGATAGGTTGAGCCTTAGTTGGGGATAACGGGAGTCGATCTGTTCCTCCTGAGTTAAGCCCAAATAAGTGCTCTCGCGCTCCTTATCAAAAGTTGAGCTAAGTGATGTTTGCCCGAAATATTTAAGGCATAGTAGGGCAAACCGCTGGAAACCCGGCACAGGATAACGAGCTATCTTTTATGTTTTACTTGTAAATTGTGTACGGTAAAAGGCCGTCAGTCACTCCTACAGACTGATCGTACTGGTTCGGGAAGTTTGACGACTGAAGGAGACATGGAGATGGTGACCAGCCATTATGTTTTCCTCACCGTTAGGTTTCCTCCACTGGTCGGCCAAAATGTTGAATCGCCGGATGTCGCTCACATCCAAATGTACACAGAGATGTATGTTAGGGCCTGGGCTGTATAGTATGACCACCCCCAGAAGTGGCAGGATTGGCCACTATCACCGATGGCCACATCGGTGAGCCCCGTGGAGATCACTACCTTGCTTGAAGAGAAGCAGTCCATGTTATGTCGACATAGGGTATGTGTGCGGCTATGAATGTCTGCGGTGTGTGCGCGACTATGAATTCCTGTGGTGTGTGTGTGATTATGAATGCATGCGATGTTTGCGCGGCTGTGAATTCCTGCGGTATGAATACAGGTTGTGAATTCCTGATGTGCTGATGTGCTAGTAGAGTTTTAATTATAACTATTGTATATTATTGTTGCTATTCCAATTATACTATACATCACCTCTTTTTATGGTTACTTCTAGTTTATATATGAAATGTTGTACTAAATCTTTCTTGCTTCGTCTATCTTACTTTTTTGGGTGCGTGCACTCATCCCCAGGATATGGATCTGGGGAGGAGATTTGATTCCACTTAGCTCTGTGACTAACAGTTATCTTAATAACCATTCACAGGAGATGGAGCACCATAGGGATCAGTTAATGCAAACAACACCCCAGCTGATAGGACTACCTGAGCAAATGTACCCCCATCGTCTCCTGAGTTTTGAGACGTGAGTACTAACGAGCAGAGTTGAGAGAGAGGAATTTCTAGTTGTAATACTATTATAGCCTGCGGGCTCCATGTATAAATAATGGCTACGGCCTTTTATGCTTTCTGTTTAAATATATATTGTTATATATATTTGTTGAAGTTTCCTGTTAATACTTCCGCAATACTCTGTGATTTGATATGAATGTTGTGATTCAATCCGAACAAGGCGACCAAATAGTGCTATGTAGTGTAGGGTATTATCCCTTAAGGAGCACTGGGTGGACGTCTTGGGCAAGTAAGATCCCCTCTGGCCTGACCCGGGCAAAGGTTGTGGGCTTACAAATGTATCAAAGCCATCACAATCCATCCTTGTGGAGCAGTCTCAGGATCCCTCTGTCCCTCGCTTCGTTCCTTTGTTCAGGACGAACCATGCAGCGGAAGATGGTAGACCCTAGTGTAGAGGTTTAGGGATTCTGGACTATACGATAGCACACCCACGCACCTTTGTTTCCGCTTTGTTATTCTTTTACAAATTTCCCCCTATTTTTGTAAAATATTGACATTTATTTCATGTTACTTCTCCAAATACCGGAGTCCAGTAACGGGAGATCCTCCTCCAGAGGATATGTCCCTGCCACCCCACCTCCGGAGTCGGTTGCCCCCACAGTCGTATTGTTCATCGAGACAGACTTAGGGCAAACATTGACAGCTATTTTGGCGACATTCCGGCCAGCTTTGTCAAAGCCACCACAGCAGTTAGTGGTACCCACTGACCTACTAACGACCTTCAGGGGGCTAAGGTATCCCACCTTTAGAGGCACGAAGGCTGCTTTACAGACAGAGGAGTGGGTTGAGCGTATAAAGGAGCTGTTGGTAGGAATGGTGTGCCCGATAGTAGCTGTAGTGTAACTAGTTAGGAATTTATTAGAGGGATATGCTAGAGACTGGTGGAGAGCAGCCAGCCGCTCGACATTTAGAGGACGACCATTGAGCAATATCCTGTGGGGGGATTTTTTAGAGGCTTTTCTAGAGCAGTTCATCTCGGATGTCGACCGAGCTGTGTTGCAGGAGAGGTTCCTACACATCCGTCAGGGTGACCGGACGATGCTAGACAATGAGAGAGTTCATCCACCCGGCACGTTTTGCTGGGAACTTAGCAGCCACGGTCGGAGATAGAGCTGCTCGCTTCTACCAAGGCTTGCGAGATGACCTGAGGGAGACCTTGATTATGATCTCTCAGTCCACCTTCCACACCATAGCGACTCACGCTGCGACGTTAGAGTTAGATCAGAGGATGGTGGCCCAGCAGCGCCGAGGATAGATTGAGGTCGATAGAGGTCAGGGATGAGATAGAGGAGTTGCTCCCCACCGACAAGAGAGAGACCGCAGACAGAGACAACGCAGATAGCCATATAGGCGCCCACCAGCACCACCAGCACCCCCAGCACTGTAGTAGGAGCCTAGGCCAGCTCTAATTCCACAACCAGCGCCGATAGCCCGACAAGATGTTCCCTTTTCCGGGGATTTCTTCCCGTGCCAACAGCCAGGACACATGAAAGCTTTTGTCCACAGGCGGCGGGAAGGCCAGTATTAGGAGCTGTTTAGGGGAGACAGGCAGCACGAGGACAGGGCCAGAGGGTCCGCAGAGGTAGAGCTAACAGGAGAGGTCAGTAGGGTCGAGTAGCACCCTTGGAGGCTTATGCCTTAGATCTCCAGCACGGACCAGCCCCCGATGTAGTGATAGGTATATATCTAAGACAATAGAGATATGTCAGATATTACTACCTATGTATTAGCTTTTAAGCATGTATATATCTATATCGGATATACGGTTTATAATGTCCATATCTACTCCTTACTTCTACAGGACTACTTCTAGTAAAAGGATACCCCGCAAAAACTCTCTTTGATATTGGAGCAACACACTCCTTTGTATCTCAAGACTTTATTACATCTAAGGAAAATTTCATCCACTCGTCTGGACTGTGTATACAGATTTGTCTACCAGACGGATCGGACATGACGTTTACGGAAAAATGCTCATTCTAGGCCATAATAAGGGACGTGGAATTCAAAATTTATGCGAAGATCCTAACAATAACCGGATTCGACCTCATACTGGGAATGGACTGGCTGGCTGAGCATAAGGCCCAAATAAGTTGTTCAACCCGAGAGGTCAAGCTTCAAAACCCAGACGGACAGGTCGTTACACTGATAGGTATACCCTCTATCTCTCGTATTGTTTTGACTTCCGCTCAGACTATGAGATCATTCCGGCAGAAAGATGAAGTATTTCTTATCTACTTCGAAATGGAGAATAAGAATCAAGTACTCGTCAAGGTGTTAGTTGTATGAAATTTTCCATATGTGCTTCTAGAGTTCCTCCCAGGTTTTCCCACGCAGTGAGAAGTCGATTTCCAGATCGAGCTTGTGACTGAAGCTCGACCAGTGTTGCGAGCACCTTACCGGATGTCCCCCAAGGAATATGCTGAGTTGAAGATCAAGATTCAAGAATTGATAGATGCTAGATTTGTCCGCCCAATTTCCTCACCCTGGGGAGCCCCTGTACTGTTTGTAAAGAAGAAGGACAGGACGTTGCGTTTATACATAGACTATAAGGAACTGAACAAGCTTACTATACGGAATACGTATTTGCTCCCAAGGATCGACGAGTTGTTTGATCAACTCCAAGGAGCATATGTATTCTCCAAGATGGACTTAAGATCTGGCTACTATCAGCTTCGGGTCTAGGAGGAAGACATTTCCAAAACTGCCTTTAGCTCTCGCTACGGGCTATTCGAGTTTATATGAATGCCGCTTGGGATCACCAATGCCCCCTTCGCCTTTATGGCTCTCATGAATAAGGTGTTCGAACCCTTTCTAGATCTTTTCGTGATTGTCTTCATCGACGACATCTTGATCTACTCAAAAACCAAGGCCGATCATTCTAAGCATCTACGGATGGTGTTACTTAAACTTCGGGAGCACTCTCTCTTCTCCAAGTTAAGTAAGTGTGAATTATGGTTAGAAGAAGTTGGATTTTTGGGGCATACAATCAACAAAAATGGTGTGGCGGTGGACCAAGCCAAAATCCAAGTATTTCAGAATTGGTCGTTGCTTAAGTCGGCGGCAGATATTCGAAGTTTTCTCGGTCTTGCTAGTTACTATCGAAAATTTATAGAAGGGTTCTCTAAATTGTGTTACCCCTCACCGCCCTCACAAGTAAAGATGTTACGTTCCGGTGGACACCAAAATGTGAGGCTGTGTTCGTATAGCTAAAGAAATGGCTAACCTCTTCCCCGATCCTTACGATCCCTTCAGGAACTGAAGGATTTCAGATATATACAGATGCATCCCTGAAAGGATTAGGAGATGTTTTAATGCAACATTGTAAGGTAGTGGCTTATGCTTCTCGCCAGTTAAAGCAACATGAGCTGAACTACGCAGCCCATAGCTTGGATTTGGGCACCGTCGTCTTCACCCTTAAGATTTGGAGGCACTACCTGTACGGAGTAAGGTGCGAAATTTTCTCTGACCATAAGAGACTCAAATACATATTTACCCAGAAAGATTTGAACCTCCGACAGCATTGCTGGTTGGAATTTCTATGTGATTATGATTTTGCTCTCTAGTACCACCCCGAGAAGGCCAATACAAAAGACGAAAACCTTCAACGAGACTGGCGAGTGGCTGACGCACTGAGCCGCCAGCCCTCAACAGCCGAAAACTGGATGGAGCAAATTCCAAGAGATTGGTTTCAGTCCCTGATGTATTTGGAGATTACTCTTGTTACTTGTAGAGATCCGGAAGAATACCAAGCACAGCTTTATTGGATGGAAATCCAATGCGATATCTGAGATCGAATACGAGAAGCCCAGAAGATCAACTCGGAAGTGGCTCCAATCATCTAGTCCCTACAAGGTGGAGCACAAGAAGAGTTTAACCTACACTATGGGATCTTGCAATTCAAGAACTGTGTATTTATCCCCTCTATTGGGTGAATCCGAGATGAAATCCTTCGAGAGGCGCACTAGTCAAGGTACTATATCCATCCTGGTATGGTTAAAATGTAGGTTGATCTACGCAGGACTATTTACTAGCCCGGAATGAAGAGGGACGTCACCAACTTTGTGGATCAGTGTCAGACTTGCCAGAGAATTAAAGCTGAGTGTCGTAACCCAGGAGGCCTGTTGCAACCCCTGCCGATACCAAAATGGAAATTTTAGGACATTTCTATGGACTTCATCCACGGCTTACCCCGATCCCGTGCCAGAAATGACTCCATATGGGTCGTCGTAGATCGGCTTACCAAAGTGGCGCGGTTTATTCCAAGCCGGCAGGATGATGGAGTTGACATCCTGGCCAAGTTATTCATAGAATAAGTAGTCAAGTTCCATGGAGTGTCGAAGTCCATTGTGTCAGATCGTGATGGACGTTTCACATCCAAGGAATGGAGGTGGGTACAGGCATACTTGGGAACCAAGTTGGCCTTCAGTATCGCCTTCCACTCGTAGACAGATGGGTAGACGGAAAGGACAACTCAAATAATTGAGGATCTACTCTGACTTTGCATAGTAGAGCACAACGAGCTATGGGAGAGGTTGCTGCCTTTAGTCGAGTTTTCATATAATAATAGCTATCAAGTCAGCATCAAGATGGCCCCATACGAGACTTTATATGGATGACGTTGCCGAACTCCTCTAACATGGGCTCAAGATGAGGACCCAGAAGCCTTGTGAGTGGCTTATATTGATGATACCACGACAGTAATACGGCTAATACAAGAACGAATGCGGGAAGCATAGAGTCGACAAGCTAAATATTATGATGCATGACACCAACCAGTGGAGTTTAATGTGATGGAAATGGTGTTCTTAAAAATCAAATTCATGTATGGTATCTCTCGTTTAAGGAAACAGAAAAGGCTAGATCCCCGTTTCTTGAGCTCTATCAGGTGATAAAGCGCGTTGGCCTCATTGCATATCGATTAACCTTGCCCCAGAATTGAGAAACCATCATGATGTGTTCCATGCCTCATCCTTAAGGCGAGTTATTCGACAACCATACCAGCATCTACCTACCCCACCATTGCAACTACAATCTGATAGATCTATCTGACTTGAACCAGTCAGGGTAGTGGATCATAAAGTGAAGAATCCACATAACAAGGTCGTTCCGATGGTCAAATTATTGTGGTCAAATCACGGACAAGATGAGTATACAGGGGAACTAGAGGCGCTCGTCCGAGAAAAATACCCGGAACTATTTTCCCAGGTATGTTATTTCTTTTTCCCCTACTTTGAGCAAATTTTTGGGGATGAAAATCCTTTTATTTTTATTGGATTATAACATCCCAACTCTTATTGGGCCACCGGAACCCTAAGCAGGGTATATAGAGCTAGAAAACTCCGATTTAAGTTCCGTCAGTTCCTATGGCTTTGTATAACCCATACAAGTGCATTGGAACTCATTCCGCTGAACTTCGAGTTCTTATGGTAAGTAGGTTCATTCCTCGTAAAACGTCGCGAAAATGAGATTTTTGGATAATGACCTAGAGAACTCTGAGTTGAGTTCTGTAAATTCCTATGGCTTCGTATAGTCAATACGAACCCACTAGAACTTGTTGTGTCGCAATTTGAAGTCTAATGACGAATATCAGCAATTTGACCGTTTTAGCGCACCGTAGCGCGCAGATTTTGGATAATTAGCAAGCGAACTCTGATTCGACTTCGGTGAGTGGCATTGGACTCGTATGATCAATACGAAGTTAACTGATTTTGTCCCGATAAATTTCAAATACGAATAGTCAACCCATGGTCAAATCAAGCATAATCGTGCACAGAAAAGCGTGCACACAAAAATTATGACACGACACCCCAACTTTGACCCGGTTCCCGATGACATGGACCTATTTTGACTTTGACCAGCAAGGGGGACCCACCTAGGGTTGGCTATGGTCAACCCCCACTAAAAACTCATTTTTGGATTTTTTTACTAAAGAGGTGCTCACCTCCCCTTCAATAATGGCTAAGGCCCTACCCTCTCTCACTCCTTAGGCCACCAAACCAGCAACTTGGTGGGAAATGAGCCATGGTCCAAGGTAGGCCCAATTTATCCCTTCCCCTCCTCTTTTCTCTCCTTAAGAACCAAGGCCCAAGCCCACCTCTTCTTCCCCTAGATTGCTGCCACCTAGGGCCACCCTGATGGTGCCACATGGCCAGCCCAAGTGGAGGGGAGGAGAAGATCTCCTCCCCTCATGGGGATTTTTCCCACATTGGGTAGGGGAGGGGTGGTTACCCTCCACAATCCTATAAAAGGCCTTGCTCAGCCTCCTTCCCTCCATATAAACCCAAACAAGCCAGGGTCCCCTCAACCGGAGTCCATCTCGGCAGAAAATTTTCCACCACTTGAGCTCCACCACCACCTCCAATGGCGCCTCAACTGGGACCGTCCCAAACCCCCCAACCACATGTGGAAGCTCTTCCCCTCCTCCTCCCTCATCTTTTTGACGTGTTGCATGCGCCTCCGACGGCTGGAGCACCGCCGACACCACCCGAGCAAAGCTACAGGTCGGATGGTGGTCGTAGGAGGTTAACCCATCTCAACACCGGCAGTGGCGATGGGGAAGGTTTAAACAATCGAGGATGATAATCCCCAGTGGTGGACGGTCGAGGCGCCACCGAAAAATTCCTCTCTGACGGCACCCGTGGAGTAGAGTTTTTCCTCTACTTTTGCTCCGACTGCGGTTGGTCACCAGGAGAGGATCCCTACCCCCGGTGCGCCGGTCTGGGGTGGTTGTGTTGCCAGAGAAGTCACCGAAGAGGCAGGGCAGCGCGGTGGCGCTGGGAGCAGAGCCACCTCCACCCTTCTCTCAGTTTAGTAATTTCCGGCGGTGGCTGGCGGCAGGCTGCCAGACCACCACCCAGAAGTTTGTCGGCCCCCAGTGAACCAATCGGGGGATGCGTCGGCGCCCAGCAGTGGCCAGCCAGCAGTAGCAGAGGGCCACCACCTTCGTCATCGGCGGGATGAAATCACCGCCGTCCAAATCCTGGTGATGAGATGGACGGCAGTGATATCCTCTCCCCCCTGCCTCATCTTTTGTGCCCCCCATAACAGATTCGCGGTTGATCTGCTGTGGGGAAGCGCTGTCTAATATCCCTGTCTGGCGCAAACCTAGCCGCAGGATCTGCTTGATCTGTTATATGCAGACAAATGATAATCAGAATATTGAATATTTTCTATAAAAAAATATAGGCTCCTTGGGGAAAAGTTTTGAACATGAAAGTTGTTTCCCTCAATAAGGGCATTCCTCAAAAAGTTTGAGAACTTTTGGAATTTATTTGGTATTTTTAAAAGTCCAAATAAGTTTTATTTGGCCAAATTAGAGGCTCAAAATTACTTAAAATTTTTTTGAGAAAAATTGTATGCTCATTTTAGGCCTTCATAAAGGGTGCATTAAAATTTAGAAAACTTGGGATAAATATTGAAGCATTTCCAATTTAATGGAACCTAGGATCGCGCTCGAAAATCAACACGTCCGATTTTCTCAAAATAAAAATCAAAGCGTGCGACCAACTTTTTAGTCAACAATAGGTTCAAATCATTTCACCAACAAGAGTGCCCGAGGATACTACCCAAGCTCTGAGCATTCTGAGGTATCGTGAACTACTGAGCGTCCCACCTATATCCATTATAAAGCTCCCATGTAATTTGGACAAGTTTGAAAAATGAATATACAAGCAATCATGCTCGATGAATAATAAAGGTGTAACCCTTAAATTCTTCAGGTCTGATTAAGCCACAATAATAAAAGGGGCAACAGAACTATTATCATACCTAAATAATGGGTGAAACCCAAATAAAACCTCCTGAGAACGGAGTTTGAACTGAACTAAAACCTCCTAAGAATGGAGATGGAACAGAAGCCTACTGAATGGAGTGATTGGACTACTAACCATTTTCTTTAGGATTTATTCTAGTTTAGCACTGGTCTAGTGCCTTTATTTATTTTAGTTCAGTACTTTCATTTCAGTACTCTAGTCTCGAAGTGGTCTTATTTATTTCAGCTCAGTTCTTTAAGTACTATTTCAGTCTCGTACTGGTCAAGTTCTTTTTAGTACTTACTTTAAATTATGTTCCTTCAGTTCAGTACTACTCTAGTTTCATACTGGTCCCACTTTATTTCAGCATTTCAATTCAACAGATTATACTAACAGCAATTTCTATTACCGCACTCCCGCTCCTGCATAGGTTCCGCCCTAACGGGCGGTATTTTGATAGGTTGAGCCTTAGTTGGGGAAAACGGGAGTCGAGCTCAGAGTGCAAATTTGGAAAGTCATTCTCAGTACGTAGTTCGCAGAGCTCAGGTCGACGAACTTGAATTCTCAGGTTGACGATCTTGGATCTCAGGTCGACGAATTCCGTTCTGAGGTCGATGATTTCTGTCCCGCTTAAGAATGAGAAGTTTTCTTCCTTCTGTCCCCTATTTTTTATATTAATTAGCAGTAATATTCCTAAGTAATTAATGCTCATATTCCTTTGAATATAACCATTATTGGCAGCATTAATTATGGTATTCATCAGAGTAATTACTTGCTTATTTTATTAGGGATAGTTGGGAAAACTCATTTAAGACTTATTCCAGTCGTTTGTATTCTCCAGATTAGCCAGTAATTAATGTCAGAATTCAAAATTAAAAGGAGAAATTGACTGCATAATATAAAAGAGATTCTCTATTTTCAGTCGATACAATACAAAGAATAACATAGAACAATATACTCACAGAGCATTACAGAGAAGAAAACCCAGAGCACTAAAACAGATCATGATCATTCAGAACTTTCTTCTGTGTGCTGAAAACATTTCTGTTCTTTCCCTTGTTAATACTGTATTCACCCCCCCCCCCCCCTCCCCCTCTAGAGTAAGTCAGATCTAACCCCTCCTTTCAATTGGTATCAGAGGGTGTGTTTCTTTGGTTGCATAAGTTAACACTTGAACCAAGATCCTTATTAGATCAGATTTTTTCCTTTCCTAGGTTTTCTGTTATCACAAAATGACACAGAACAAAGACTATGCAAGCACCAGACCTCCAGTGTGCAACTTAAATAAGTTTGTCATCTGGAAGGCAAGAATCAAGTTTTACATGAATTCTATTGATGAAGACATTTTTAATTCTATTTTGACAGGACCCCTCAACCTACAGCAGAGACTGCATCTACATCAACTTCAAGCACTCATGCAGTTCCACCACCTGAGTGGACTGATGCTCAGAAGAAAGTCAAGATAGCGGATGCAAAAGCTATGAATATACTGGCTCAAACCATGTCTGATGATATCTTCCAAAAGGTGGCTGAATGCACTTGAATAAAACAAATCTGTGACTCTCTAAACCAGATGGTGGCAGGTTCAGCTGATGAGAGAAAGGATAGAAGATCCAACCACATCTCACAGTATGAGAACTTCAAAAAGGAAGAATCTGAGTCAGTGGCTGATATGTATAACAGACTAAGTGTTATCATCAGTGAGTTAAAAACCCTGGATAAAGACATCTCATTGACTTAGATAAATGACAAAATTCTAATGTGCTTCCCCAGCACTTGGGATTCCAGGATCTTGCTTATTAAGGAAGCCAAAAGACTTAATGAGATTTCCATAGAATCTCTATTGGGAAAGCCCAAGTCCTATAAGCAGCTGATTAAGTCCAAAGAGGCTGCAGAGCAAGAGACTCCTTCATCAGGCAGAAAGGAGCAAAGTATAGCATTCAAAGTTAATGAAGAATCAAAAGCCCCAACAGTCAATGATGAATTCCTAAGTATCTTAGCCAAGAGATTTTACAAAATGGGCAAGAGGGACTTCAGAAGTAAGTCATCAAGGCATGATGACAAACCCAGGTATGACAAAACACCAACTAAAGAAGTGGTTTGTTTTGGCTGCAGGAAACCTGGACACTTCATCTCAGAGTGTCCAGAAAATCAAAGGAAGGATAGAAGAAAAGAAAAGGAGACCAGCAAATAGCTTTACAGCAATCCCTCCTCTAGCAAGCATAAAAGAAAGGAGAAAGGTTTTGTTGCTGAAACCTGCAGTGACACTGAAGAAGAATCTTCATCTTCCAGCTCTAGTGAAGATGAAGAGGAAGCTAAAGCAAAGGAAGTTTGCTTGATGGTCATTGATGCATCAAGCACCCATTTTGATGCTGACCAGCCAGACACTGAAGAACCTCTATCTGAAGAGGATCAGGTATTGTCCTCATTTGATTTTAATTTTGAAAACTTTAGAACAGAATTCAAATCCTTGTGCATAGACTTAATAAACTCTGAAAAAGAAATTAAGCAACTTAGAGAGAAAGTAAATAAACAAGAAAACCTGCTATCAGAAAATAACAAATTAAAGGATGAAATCACCTTAGCTAATAAACAAATCATTAAATTAAAATCTGAATTATCTGAGGCAAGGCAACTTGAAGAATCCCTAAATGGGAGAAGCATCAAGTTGATGAACATCACAAGCACAGTGAATGTCAGACTTAATGGCAAGCTGGGTTTAGGTGCTTCATCAAGTCAACCCCCAATAATTCAGAAAAATATATTAACAACTCCCATAAAATTTGTTTCTGAAAAAGGTAAGGAGAAAATAGAAGATAATAATCCTAATCAAACAGAACTTAAGTACAAGAATAAGAAAAAAAGAAAGAGTAAGAAAAATAAAAAACAGAACAATGTTTAACAGATTTAATCAAACTCAGATCGACGAAATGTGTACAGTTCGTCGAACTCAAGTCGACAAACTCCGAACGCAAACTTCTACTATAACTATTCTCTGAACTGCGATCGACGAAACCAGTATGGTTCGTCGACCAGAGATCGATAATATTGGGGCCCAGAAAATGAATACTTTCATTCTCTGAGTGGAGTTCGACGAACTCATCCCCAATCGTTGACCTCAGATCGACGAACGTACCAGAATTCGTCGACCCCAGTTTATAGTAATAAAAACTTTAATTCCAACAGGATTTTCAATCAACCTAGAAAAAATATTAATCTTTTTAACCAATGGATAATTCCACCCAGAAAATATCATCCTTTAGGTTATAAAAATCAACCTGAATTTTCATATATTTCTAGCTTTAATTATGTAAATCAACAAGGACCCAAGGTAACCTGGGTCAAGAATATCTGATCTGTTTTTGTGCAGGTGAAAGACTATCCTACCATAGAGGAACAGTGGTATCTGGATAGTGGTTGTTCAAAACACATGACTAGAAGCAAGGATAATCAATCCAACTACAAGTCCAAGCTAGGTCCTAAAGTTGTCTTTGGTGACTCCAACTGTGGCATAACTAAAGGATATGGAGATGTAAAGATTGGAGTTATCACATTAAAGAAAGTAGCTTATGTAAGTAGATTAAAGCACAAACAAATTTCCAATAGTCAACTCTGTGATAAAGGGTTTCAGGTATCTTTTGATAAATCCTCTTGCATTATTTCTTCTGCTGACAACAAAATTATGTTAATTGGCTCTAGAGTAGAAAATATTTACATAGTTAATTTCAAATCATCTAAAACTGAAATTTGCTTGTTCAATCAAATTAATAATAATAATGAACTTTGGCATAGAAGATTAGGTCATGTTAACTTAAAAAAACATTGCTAAGTTATCTAGAGACAACCTTATAATAGGATTGCCTTCTTACCCCTACAAGAAGGAAAGCTTTTGCAAGGCTTGTCAGTTAGACAAGCAAACTAAAATAGTTTCAAAGTCATTAATAAGAGTGATTCACCTAGAATTTTGTATTTGCTCCACATGGATCTTTTTGGACCCATTGTTTTACAAAGCCTAGGAGGAAAGTCTTATCCTTTAGTGATTGTTGATGACTTCTCAAGGTTCACTTGAGTGTTCTTCTTGAGAAATAAGTCAGATAACTTCAAGGTTCTTACAGATTTTCTCAAGAGCATACAGATTGAGTACTCTACTCCAGTTGTATTGATCAGAAGTGATCATGTTACTGAGTTTGAGTCTCTTCTTATGCAAGAGTTCTGTGAGAAGGAAGGTATCAGGCAATATTTCTCTGCTCCTAGAACTCCTCAACAAAATGGGGTAGCTGAAAGGAAAAAACAGAACACTCATTGAAGCTGCAGGCACATTAATTATAGATGCTCACCTGCCCCTATCCTTTTGGGCAGAGGTTGTGAGCACAACAAACTATGTCTTGAACAGAAGTTTGATACATAAACTAAAGGGCAAGACCCCCTTATGAACTACTCAAAGGGAAGAAACCTAAAGTAGATTATTTTAGAGTTTTTGGTTGTGTTTGTTACATTCATAACAATAACAAGAAATACATTCGAAAGTTTGAAGTCAAGGCTGAAGTTGGAATTTTTCTTGTATATTCCCAAGTAATCAAGGCTTATAGGGTTTATAACAAATCAACAATGAAAATGGAAGAGTCTATTCATATTTCTTTTGATGAGACTAACATGTTTTACAAGGAGAAGATAGCTTCTACCACTAAAACTTTGCAGGTACCTAACTTGTGTGAGAAGTTAGATGAAGTGGCCCTCACCAATGAGGCTATTACACATTATTCTCCACATATTGCTGACGAAAGTGATGATGAAGATACTGAATTCAATGAAGAGCCAACAATAGCTAACTTAATTCCACAAGAGGAATTAACTCCCCAAGTTGTTGAACAACAAGCTCCTCCTATTGAGATAGTTACACTTAGAGATCACCCTTTATCTCAAGTGATTGGAGACTTATCAGTGGGTGTGCAGACAAGGCATCAACTCCACCAGGACATGATGCATGCCTGCTTCATATCTTAAATTGAGCTCCAATCCATTAAAGATGCTGAGCAAGATCCACACTGGATCATTACAATGCAAGAGGAGCTCAACTAGTTTGAGAGATGTAGAGTTTGGGATTTAGTTCCAAGACCAAAAGACTACCCAGTCATTGAAACTAAAGGGGTATTTAGAAACAAATTAGATGCTCAAGGTTCTATTATAAGGAACAAGGCAAGGCTAGTAGCTCAAGGCTATAGGCAAGAGGAAGGCATTGACTATGATCAGACATTTACTCCTGTTGCAAGGCTTGAGGCCATAAGAATCTTCCTTGCATATGCTGCCTACAAAAAGTTCAAGGTCTACCAAATGGATGTTAAGAGTGCATTTCTGAATGGTGAACTCAAAGAAGAGGTTTATGTGGAACAACCACCAAGTTTTATCTCTTTAACTTATCCCCCTTATGTTTTTAAATTGCATAAAGCTCTCTATGGTCTAAAGAAAGCTCCAAGAGCTCGGTATGAAACCTTAGCTAGCTTTATTTTAGAGCATAAATTTTCTAGAGGCATGGTAGAAAGGACTTTATTTTTCAAGCATCATCATGATAAAATTCTGTTAGTACAAATATATGTAGATGACATCATATTTTGTTCTACAGATCCCAAACTATGCAAAAGGTTTTCCAACCTTATGCATTCTAAGTTTGAGATGAGTAGCATGGGTGAGCTCTCCTACTTCCTTGCTCTCCAAGTGAAGCAGAACCCTGATGACATTTTCATATCTCAATCAAAGTATGATAAAGAGCTGATAAGAAGGTTTGGGATGGCTGATGCCTCAACTAAGAAAACACTTATGGCTACAAATGATGTGGTTGATTCTGATAAACATAAGAAACCTGTTGATCAGAAATTATATAGGGTCATTGTTGGGTCCCTATTATATCTCATAGCAAGTAGGCTAGATATTATGTTTGCTACCTGTCTTTGTGCTAGGTTCCAAGTGAACCCTAAAGACTCTCACCTTATTTTGCTAAAAAGGATTTTAAGATATATAAAGAGTTGCCCTAATTTAGGACTCTGGTATCCAACTGAGTCAGAGTTTGAGTTACCTGGATACTTAGATGTTGACTTTACTGGGTGTAGAGTGGACAGGAAGAGCATATTTGGAACATGTCAGTTCCTTGGTGCTAAACTTGTCTCCTGGTTTTGTAAAAAGCAGACATCTGTGTCTACATCAACAGTAGAAGCTGAATACATGGCAGCTAGCAGTTGCTATTCACAGATGTTATGGATACAAAATCAACTCTTGGATTATGGATACAACTTAAATAATTAAACTATATTATATGATAGTACCAGTGCTATTTCCATAGCACAGAATCCAGTGCTTCATAGTAGGACAAAACATATAGATGTAAGGCATCATTTCATTAGGGAGTGTGTAGACAAAAAGAAAATTAATCTCATCTTCATCCCTACTGATTTGCAAATGGCAGATATCTTCACCAAATTCTTGGATAAGAAGAAACATATATCCTTTATGAATCAGTTAGGCATGATGAATGGAGATGGATTAATTTAATTTTTTGTCTGTGGTCGAAGAATTTTGCCACAGTTCGTCAACCGGAGATCGACGAACTGAGAAAAGTTCTTGAGAAAATTCATCGACCTGAGATCGACGAACTCTCTCTGTGTGAAGTCATTTTTGTCGACCTGAGATCGACGATCTAGCTTCAGAAAATTTTTGTCGACCTGAGAACGACGAAAAGTTTTCCCTTCTTCAAACTGAGATCGACGAACTCTTTTGTCAATAAAATATTTCGTCGACCTTAGATCAAAGAATTTTTTTTTCTTTTTCTTAGGACGGAGTTTTTCATTTCATATTCTGAAAAACCTTATATCTAGGTTTTCTTCGAGCTCCATCTCGTGCTTTCTGTTCCCCTTGCACTTGATCTCTCTATTTCTCTTTTGCAGGTGATCATGGCGATTTTAGTGAGCTCTCTTACGGCAAGGAAGTTTGACATGGGTTTTGATATAGATTTTGAGTCATTCCAACATTCCGACCAGATCTTCTTGGAAATTCTAAAATTATTTGAAGATCAACAGTTAAAGAATCTGATGACCACCAGAATGAAGATTGCTGCAATAGAAGTTCGGGAATGGGTTTTCACTTCTTCCTCTCCAGATGATGATACTATGACGGAAATCATATCGGGTAACGCAGTATCTCTTACCCCCGCTATCTTAACTGAAATTTTTGGATTAGTTAATGGAGAAGAAGAGTTAGAGATTGATAATTCTGAATTTGATGAGATGTTGATTAAGATGGGTTATGCTGGAGAAACACCCAATAAACTGCTGAAGAAACATTTATCTGCTGACTACATGTTTCTAGCAGATTTTATAGGCAAGGTACTGCTGGGCAAGCACATAGCCCATGACTACATCACTAGGCATCAATTCCTTGTGATGTGCGCAGTTGTGAACAAGAAGGCCGTGAATTGGGCTATAATCATGTTTGAGATGATTAAGAAGAAAAATACCAAGAAAGAGGTGTGTTTTGGAAGAATTCTTGGAATCTTCCTTTAGGCCAAGGCTACTAAATCCCTGGTCTCCCCGACCATATTCATTAATGCATCCAAGAGTCTTACTTGCGCCTTATTTGTCAGGTGGGAGAGGAATATCTCCAAGGCTTCCTTCTCTTCCTCAAGACCTTCTGAGAGTACTAGGGCTGCTCCAGCCACTCCCCACCCTGCTAAAGATGTTTCCATTCCACCTCCACCTCCTCACGATCAAACACTTTCAATATCCCTCCAGCATACTTCTACTTCTCAAGCCCATACACCAACTCCTCCAGCTTCCCCAGTCCATCTTTCCTCACCAGTTCATACTTCAGTCCATTCTCCTATACCACATCAATCCCCTGAACATCAATCATCACCAATTCAATCTCTAGTGGATGCTACTACACCAGAGCATGTCACTCCTCCTCTATCCCCTCTTCCTTCACATCTTACTGACATCCCCCATCACAACCTATCATCCTTACCCTCATTTGATTTATTGGCATCCCCCATTAATTATCCATCACCACAAGATGAGCACATGCCAGATTCTTCACCCTCACATCCATCATCATCCACCCTCAATCCATCTATATCCACTCAAACCCCTCTTGAGTTAATGGACATAGATTCCCCCTCCATTTCCTCTTTTCTGCAAAACATCACTCATTTTCTAAAACAACTCATAGTAAAGGCTATTTCACCTCTTACTGCCTCCATTTCATCCCATGTTGCCAAACTCTCTGCCTCCTCTGATACCAATTGAAAGGAGGGGTTAGATCTGACTTACTCTAGAGGTGGGTGAATAGAGTATTAAAATTTTGGCTATTTTTAACTTTTATATCAGAGTGAAAGTAGGTGATACCAATAATATATAAAGAAAAGAAAAGCAGGCTAAGTTATTCTCTCTATCACATCCATAGCAAGAACAAACAGAAAATGATCACAACCAGACAACATAAGAATTTTAGAGTGGTTTCCCAACTGGGTATATCCACTCTTCTACCACCCTGGTAGAAATCCACTAGCAGGTTTTTGATCAGGTGACTGCCACCACAATATCTATTTGCAGGGAGATATTGCAACCCTTTAGACTTTTGATCAGGTGCCCAAAAACCAACCAAGTCTTTTGATCAGGTGACTTGACAACCAAGTGGTTAACTTTTGAAGGGAGTTAAAACCCTTTTACAGGATGTGAGAGGAGGTGATGGTGTCTTCTCTTTCTCTAATCAACTGAGAATACTAGTGGATCTTTGATGTTGACAAAGCTCCCCCTTAGATGTTGAATGGTTCAGGAAGACTGGAGCTTTGCTTTAGGGTGTAGATCTTCAGCCTTATTCTGTCAATGTCTAGGAATCTAGTAAACTGATGTTGAATGGATGTCTTTGAAGATTCCAGGCTTTGAAGATGAAGAAGACTCTTGATTTGTGATGAATGTTCTTCTTCAGATTTCAGGATTGACA
Source organism: Platanthera zijinensis (assembly GCA_039513925.1). Lineage (NCBI taxonomy): Eukaryota > Viridiplantae > Streptophyta > Magnoliopsida > Asparagales > Orchidaceae > Platanthera > Platanthera zijinensis. The sequence continues at coordinate 5,407,262 of CM077091.1, read as the reverse complement.
AGGGAAAGAAAAGAAATGTTTTCAGCACACAGAAGAAAGTTCTGAATGACTAGGATCTGTTTTAGTGCTCTAGGTTTTCTTCTTTATAATTCTCTATGAGTATATTGTTCTCTGTTATTCTCTGTATTATATCGACTGAAAAGAGAGAATCTCTTTTATATTTTGCAGTCAATTTATTCTTTGAATTTTGAATTCTGGCATTAATTGTTGGCTGATCTGGAGAATACAAACGACTAAAATAAGTCTTAAATGAGTTTCTCCAACTATCCCTAATAAAATAAGCAAGTAATTACCCTGATGAATACCATAATTAATGCTGCTAATAACGGTTATATTCAAAGGAATATGAGCATTAATTACTCATGAATATTACTGCTAATTAATATAGAAAGTAGGGGAAAGAAGGATGAAAACTTCTCATTCTGAAGCGAGACAGAAATTGTCGACCTCAGAACGGAATTCGTCGACCTAAGATCCAAGATCGTCGACCTGAGAATTCCAGTTCGTCGACCTGAGCTCTGCGAACTACGTATTGAGAATGACTTGCCAAATCTGCACTCTGAGTTCGTCGAGCTGAGAATATGTCTGAAGAAAACTAATTGTCGACCTGAGCTCAAATATCGTCGAGCTCAACTCAGAGAAATAACTCAGAGTTCATCGATCTGAGATCGACGATCGTCGAGCTGAGTTCGAAGAATTTCGAACTGAACAATCTGTTCTCTGAATCTTCTAAGTCTGAGTCTTCTGAGGTCCTCTGCTGGCTGGTCGATGAAGGTTAAACCTAATGACTTAGCCTAAACTCTAAGACTACTAGACTTGACTCTGGTTATACAAGGTGAGTCAGACTTAACCTAATTTAATGAACATAGCCCAAATCCAACAAGGGATCCAACAGATAATGGGAATCGAGTTGTTCCTCCTGAATTAAGCCCAAATAAGTGCTCTCGTGCTCCTTATCAAAAGTTGAGCTAAGTGTTATTTTCCTGAAATAATTAAGGCATAATAGGGCAAACCGCTGGAAACCCGGCACATGCTAACGAGCTATCTTTATGTTTTGCTTGTAAATTGTGTACGGTAAAATCCGGTGGGTCAATAAATCCCGTAGACTGATCGTACCGGTGTGGGAATTTTGATGACTCAAGGCGACAGGGAGATGAGTACCACGGGTGATCGGCCATTATGTTTTCCTCCCCATTAGGTTTCCTCCGCTGGTTGGCCAAAATATTGAATCGTCGGATGTCGCTCACATCCAAGTGTACACAGAGATGTACGTTGGGGCCTGGGCTGTGCAGTATGACCACCCCTAGAAGTGGTAAGGCTGGCCACTATCACCGACGACCACATCGGTGAGGCCCGTAGGGCTCGCTACCCTGCTTGAAGAGAAGCGGTCCATACTATGTCGACATAGGGTGTGTGTGTGTGTAACACCTCCATCCGTCAAATTCAATATAATAGAGGGTCTGGCTGGGGCCCCACACCATATTCCACAGACAGGTAGCGGGGTTACATGTTAATATCAAAATACTGTTACGAATCCTAAGTCAGAGTATTCTAGCGGAAGCTTTAAGGTTGCCCGAACTCAAATCAATTGAATGTCCACTATATATAAACCTTACATTTATATATATAATAGGAATACCAATTACAAATACACAAAATGTTACGGCCTTAAGGCCTTACCGTTATACTTGCCAAGTGTGGTTTACAAACATCGGCACGCAGGCCGGCCACATATGAAAACAATAAAAGTTTGCCTTTGGGCCTTCGAGGGCCAGCCAACTGCAGCACAAGGGCTTCAGGCCGCTACTTTCCACTTGGCTCTCCGGCACCTACAAATCACATCCCACCAAAACATGGCAAACAAAGTAACAGTCAACAAATGACGACCCGATTATAATGACCTCACCCCTTACTCGAGGCAGCGATTCTCCTTCCCTACAATAGCAGCATATATATATATATTGGCAACAACAATATGCATTTAAGCACTCATCACCACAGACGTAGGCTCAACGGCCACATGCCCCGTTCACTCGGGGCACATTCTCGGTGTACCAAACTTCCTGGATACCACCTCCCGTTCAGAGGTCCAAGACATAACGGTTCATTCTTGAGCATTTTAGTCTTTTTGGCCCTAAGCCTAAGACTCTCATTATGTCATCGACGACAGCCAGTTACTTTAGGCAATCTAATCAAGATAGACATAATGCATGTATAGTTCAGTCACTTCTCGTTGCTCAAATTGTCATGCCACTTCCGACAGACAAAGCAATCAAGGAAATAGACAAGACGCGGGTGGACCTGTTGAAGCAAAAAACTTGCCTCAACGAGAGTTCGGACCTATGGGTGTAGCTGGCACCTACTTCTCCCAAACCCAGACCCCTAACTAGTTACAAAGAACTAGGAACTGATCCTAAGCCTCGGCTGGGAGGTCCCTCCACTAACCTGGAAGAGATCTTGAGCGCTTCCCCTCCTAAGCCAATTGCTGGGCTAGGAGTACCCCAGAAAGCACTAGAAGGTTTTGAGAAATTATGAAAGCTTCCCTTATGTGGTACTATGCGGGTTATTTATAGATTTTTAGTATCCGGTCTGACAAAAGCGTAATTTTGATGTTCTAAAATTACTAAAATATCATGGGCTGGCCTGCCAATAGCCAAACTCCGTTGTTCTGAGGAGCTAAATGCATACCAAGGGGAATCTAGGTAATTTCACCTTTATACCCTACTTGGCTAGACCCTACCTGGCAGAAGCCTTTCCGCTGATCCCTGTGGGCCTCCCGCTTATCATAAGTGTGAGCCTTCCTGCCTCCCCCGGGTGGGAGCCAAAAGACTAAAGCGGCGAGAGGCGAGGGAAGCATCGCTCAATACCAAGAGCCAAAAATCTCCCACCGGCCCGAGGCGCAAGCCCTTTCGCCTGCCCTGGGCGGGAACCTTCTCGCCTACTTACTTATTTGATCCAATTTCAGCCCAAAGCTAGCCTAATCCAGGTCCTTGGGACATCTTGGTCCCACCTAGTGAATATGGGGTTGTACACAATCCCTGCTCTTTGCGAGCTAGCCTTGCGCTCAGAAATACACGTCCAAACACAGATATTTGTTGGGCGCTTGCTGACCTAGAAGAGAACCTTGGGTGGGCCTGTTAAAAGTCGCGAACAAACAACTAGAGTAGCGAACAAACGACTAGAAAACAAGCCAGAACTTTGAATAATTGAAATTTTTATTATCCAAAAAGATATCTTTTACAAAGGTATGACCTCCCTTTTATAGAATGGAGGAGAGAGGATAGAATACAAACTAATAATGTGGGACTAAAGCTATACAACAGTTCCGAGCGGCTAGAACAATAGACCGGAACAAGCCGCGCGGTTAGACAATATTCTAACCGCCCGGCAATACCAGAAGCAGGAGAGAGATGCGGTTGGAGACCGCTAGACCGCCCGGTTTCCAAGCCGCCGGAGATGAACCGTCAGACCGCTAGATACCACAGCAACAGTCTGGATATCAACCCGTCGGACACAAACCGCCAGACCGCCCGGTCTACAACCCGCCAGGCTCAAACCGCCAGACCGCCCGGTCTCATACTTCGACACTCCCCCTCAAGCTGGAGCAAAGATATCAATCATGCCCAGGTTGTCACAGATATGGAAGAAGGAAGTAGAAACCGGCTTGGTGAAGATATCTGCCAACTCTTTGTCGGAGGTGACGAACGGAGTGCAAATCTATCTCTTCAAGACCTCTTCTCGGATGAAATGGCAGTCGACCTCTATATGTTTCGTTCTCTCATGGAAGACCGGATTTTTGGATATGTATATAGCGGCCTTGTTGTCACAGAACATAGGTAGAGGATAGTCGTAGACCTCTCCTAGGTCAAGCATGAGAGCCCGCAACCATTTTAACTCACACGTGGTTGACGCCATACTCCGGTATTCAGCTTCTGCACTGGACCTTGAGACAACAGACTGCTTCTTGCTCTTCCAGCTCACAAGATTACCTCCAACAAATGTGCAAAAGCCCGATGTAGATTTACGGTCACATTTATCATCCGCATAGCTTGAGTCTGAGTAGGCTTCAACTCTCAGATGACCACGCTTCTGAAAGAGTAGCCCTTTTCCTGGTGCTTCTTTGACATACTCTAGTATCTTCAAGGCAGACTGAAGATGGCATTCCCTGGGAGCTTGCATGAACTGACTGACCTTGCCTACAGCATAGGCGATGTCAGGTCTGGTCACCGTGAGATAAATGAGTTTGCCCACTAGACGTCTATACCTGGTGGCATCGAATATAAGAGGTGAGTCATCTGTCCACATTTTGTCCTCTCCAGTGGCCATGGGATACCTGGCCGGTTTGGCACCGGTCAATCCTGCCTCTTGTAGAAGATCAAGAGCATACTTCTGTTGGGAGAGAACCAACGAGTCAGGCTTCCGAGAGATTTCTATCCCCAAAAAATATTTCGGGGAGCCCATATCCTTCGTGACTAAGTGTTGACGGAGGTGTTTCTTTGTCAAGTCCACCCCAGCCTGGTCATCGCCGGTAAGAAGAATATCATCCACATACACCGCCAAAACCACAAGGCCCGATGCGGTTTTGCGAATAAACAATGAGTGATCGGCTGAACTTCTTGTAAAGTCAATGGCAGCCACAATGCCACTAAACTTGTCGAACCATGCCCGAGGGCTTTGTTTTAGGCCGTAGATGGCCTTCTTCAACTGGCATACTCGTGTCTCCCCCTGAGCAACATACCCAGGAGGTTGCTCCATATAGACATCCTCCTGAAGATCCCCATACAGAAAAGCATTCTTGACATCAAGCTGGGAAATAGCCCACTCCCTGTTGACGACCACTGAAAGAAGAACCCGGATGGTGCTGAGGCGAGCAACCGGGGAGAAAGTATCAAAGTAGTCAACTCCATAAGTCTGAGTAAAGCCTTTGGCCACCAGCCGGGCTTTGTAACGATCCACAGTGCCGTCGGGGCGAAACTTCACAACGAACACCCAGCGGCAGCCAACCACATCAGTACCTATCAGTGGAGGAACAAGGGTCCAGGTACCCCTTTCATTAAGAGTGGCGATCTCCTCATCCATGGCAGATTTCCAATGAGGAATAACAAGAGGCTCTTGGTAAGTATGGGGAGTTGTAGTAGCCGAGATAGCCAAAGCAAAACACCTGCGAGAGGGAGTAAGCCGATCATAGGAAACAACAGCCGCAAGCGGGTGTTGGGTACACGCCCGCACCCCTTTGCGAAGAGCAATGGGAAGATCCAGGTCATCTCGTGCTTCAGGGACCGGAGCGTCCGTGGCGGAGAAAGCTGGCCCGGGACTAGAGAGAGATGGCTGTAGAGAAGAAGGTGGGGGTATAATAGAGAGAGAAGGAGACGGAGGAGGAGATGACATAAGAGGGGAGACGTCAATCTGCGTGGAAGGATCACTGAGAGATGGTGGAGAGTAAGAGACCGCAGGAGGAAGCGGGGATGGAGAAGAAAAGTAGGATGCATTTTCGAAGATGGTGACGTCCGCAGAAACAAACTGTTTGCGCAGAACGGGGTCAAAGCAACAATAGCCTTTTTGAGTGGTCGAATATCCCAAAAAGACACATTTTGTGGAACGGGGGGAAAGCTTGTCACGGGTAGCAGACGGAGCATGCACAAAGTCCGTACACCCAAAGATACGGAGAGGAAGAGAAAAGGGTTCCTTGCCCGGGTAGAGAATGGAGAAGGGGGTCTTCCCGTGGAGAACCAAAGAGGGAATGCGATTGATGAGATAGCAGGCAAGAAGAACAGCATAGCCCCAGTAGGAGCGAGGCACCTGCATCTGCGTCATTAGAGTGCGAGCGATATCAAGGAGGTGACGGTTTTTACGCTCCGCCACCCCATTTTGTTGGGAGGTGTAAACACAGCTAGTCTGATGAATAAGACCATGTTGCATACAAAAAGAGGAAAACTCATGACTGAGATATTCTTTTGCATTATCAGAGCGCAGCACTTTAATAGATAAAGAAAACTGAGTTTGAATCATATAATAAAAAGATTCTCATACAGATAATAGTTCAGAGCGATCTTTTAAAAGATACACCCAGGTACATCTAGAGAAATCATCAATAAAAGTTACAAAGTAAGAACTACCCCGACCAACGGTGAGAGTACGAGCAGGACCCCAGACATTAGAATGAATGAGATCAAAAGGGCGGGAGAAACCACGACCTTGCTTCGGCGGGAAGGAGGAGCGATGATGTTTGCCAAGCTGACACGCATCACAGTTGAGCGGAGGACTGGTATGAGGTAAGTGGGGAAGAAGCTGACGAAGAATCCCAGGAGGAGGATGTCCAAGGCGAAGATGCCATTGAAGCAGATCAATAGACGTGGAAGAGAAGGCGGACAGAGCGGAAGCATTGTCGAGGAAGTAGAGGCCGCCACTCTTAGTCCCAGTAGCAATCGTCCGTTGGGTCCTCGGGTCCTGAAAACAACAAGAAGTAGGAGTAAATAATACAGAGCACTGAAGTTTCTTGCATAAAGTAGTAACCGAGAGCAAATTTCAAGGGAACTTCGGGACATAGAGAGTGTCCACTAAGCGAAGCGACGGGGTAACTTGAACCATGCCCGTCCCGTGAACCGGGGAAGGGGAACCATCCGCAACAAGAACCGGGGGTAACCGATCATGCGTCTCTAGGAGAGAGAAACAATGAGGGTTTCCGGTCATGTGATTTGTAGCACCAGAGTCAATCAGCCATTTACCTTGGGTAACGACGTGTGCACTACCTGAGGTTGTGGTCACAGAAGCAGATGGCCGAGAGGAGGCGGAGGTTGAGGAAGAAGTATCACCGGAAGGACGAAGATGAGGATGTTTCTGCCAGCAGCGGTCAACAGAGTGGCCGGTACGACCACAGTGAGAGCAGAGAAACCTTGACGGACCGCGCGTGCCAGACTGGCTGCGGCCACTATTGCCACCCCGCTGAGCCTGGTGAGCATAAGAGTCCTGTGGAGGAGGGGAGGACAATAGAGGACATTAGAGCAGGGAAGTGACAGCGGCGATGCGAGCTGCGGTGGCATCCAAGGTGGGAGAGTCTGCTTCGCCCAAGATCTGCTGGAGGATCATATCAAATGACTCAGGGAGTCGTAGAAGATAACAAACAACCAGGAGTTCCTGGAAGTGTTTGTGCTGCTTGGCCAAGTCCGCGGAGAAAGGGAGATTCTGGAGGATTTCAGCTCCAAGAGCCTGAACTTGTTGATAAGCCGCAGCAGGAGACATGGAAGGGCGAGCGAAGAGATCCGCATAGAGAGTATAAATACGGGATGTCTGAGCCCCCTTCGAGTAGAGAGCAGCAAGGTGAAGCCACGCGGTCTTAACCATCTCATCATGGCGTATGACAGGAAGACATTCATCAGAGAGGCTGTTAGCCAACCACGTGCGGACAAGCGCATCACTGGCATCCCAGTCATCAAATTCAGCAGAGTTTGGAGGAAGAGGGTCATCGGTGAGATGATGACATTTGCGCTGAGAGCGAAGAAGAAAGGTGAAAGAAACACTCCAATCCGGATAGTTGGAGCCAACAAGTTTAGAAACCGTGCCAAGGTTGCCAGAGGAAGTAGGATGCGGAGCCGGAGTGGCGATAGGAGTAGTGGTAGTGGAGGTTTCAGAAAGAGCCATAGGAGAAAACAACGAGAAGCCGCGCGGTTAAAAGACAAGCCGCGCGAATAGGAAGAAGAGGGGCTGCGGCGGTCACGATGTCAGACACCAGCGGCCAGAGAAGCCACGACCAAGCCGCAGATCCAAGTAGGGAAAGAAGTCGAACGGCTAGAAGATAGTCCGCGCGAACAGAAGGGAGGAACAAACAAGGCGAATAAGGCAGCAGGTCGCAGCGATCAAAGTAACAGGTTGCTGTGACCGACAGGCAGGACAGGGCGCAAGCAGGCGGAAGAGACAAGCCGCGAGAACAGGTCGCGAGAAGAAGGGACAAACCGCGCGGACAGGGCGCAGAGAATCAGCAGGAGAAGATCGAGTTCTCTGATACCATGTTAAAAGTAGCGAACAAACAACCTGAGTAGCGAACAAACGACTAGAAAACAAGCCAGAACTTTGAATAATTGAAATTTTTATTATCCAAAAAGATATCTTTTACAAAGGTATGACCTCCCTTTTATAGAATGGAGGAGAGAGGATAGAATACAAACTAACAATGTGGGACTAAAGCTATATAACAGTTCCGAGCGGCTAGAACAACAGACCGGAATAAGCCGCGCGGTTAGACAATATTCTAACCGCCCGGCAATACCAGAAGCAGGAGAGAGATGCGGTTGGAGACCGCTAGACCGCCCGGTTTCCAAGCCGCCGGAGATGAACCGTCAGACCGCTAGACACCACAGCAATAGTCTAGATATCAACCCGTCGGACACAAACTGCCAGACCGCCCAGTCTACAACCCGCCAGGCTCAAACCGCCAGACCGCCCGGTCTCATACTTCGACAGGGCCATACCTTGCCCTTATATATATATATACGCCACCGGTCCAGCTCTTAGGACACCGTTAATGCGGTCGCCGAACCCGCCTTGCTGAGTCTGACACTCTTCCCTTCTCCCCGTCAGGCTCCAGAAACTGTCGCTGATAACTTTCCGACAGATACTGAGATGATTCATATCCCGGGCGAGAACCTACAGCTGGTCTCAGAGGCCATCCCCCCGACTAATCAAGTCCAACACATGATCCATCCCGACAACCTCTTTAGTCATTCATCTTGTACGACCTGCTTTCCTCTCGCTGACTCATTTTTTCGCAGTCCCCTCTCCCGGCAGCCCGAGGTTCACCCACCTGAGCCCCCGAACTCCCACGCCAAACGATCGCGATAACACAATAGTTGGTCATCCCCTTTCACCTGGAAGGGTTATCCCTGAATCAACCGCACCCACATTAGGGTCTTGGCCTCTAGCGGAAGGAGGTATTATCGCTCCCCAACTGGCCTAAACTATCGCTCTGAAGTGCGTGGCATACTCCTCAGGATGTGGCAAGCCGCTCCACCTTCTTTTTGGAAAAAGCACAGAAGATCAGCCCGGCCCTTCTCGCCAATCTGCGGCCAGGAGCCCACCCCCTGGCATAAGTAATCGCTCCTTGCCCAGTCTTTTCGCCCTCGCTTGATTTGACTAGGTTTTTCCTGTTAGATCCGACGGCTGCGGAGGTGGGAGCCGATAATGAAGAGGGGAGGGTCACGCCCCTGCCCTACCCCAGCGACATATAGGAATATCTGGACTCCGACGGGAGTGGTAGAACTTGGCGGAAGGGGATAACGGAAGTCCTGACCAAGCTCATTGCGATCCACCAAGACGATTTGCTAGCGTTGACGAGACTCGAAAAGTCGGTCGAGCAGCGGATGGCTCTGATCGAGAGGGACCACACTCACCTTCTCGGCGAACAGGGGAGCTAGGTTGAAAGTGAGGAGACATCCCCCGGAAGGTATATTGCGCGAGTTCGGTATCAGCTGCGCTTGGCCAACCAGGGGCTCACCGCCCTGACCGCTTACCACTACCCGCGGGTGCCGCTGAGATCTGGGAGGCGAGGTCGGGGTTGATGGCGTTGGGAGCAGTACTGAACTGCACCAGATCTCGCTTCATCTAGCCCCAAACTATCGGCCTACCCTTCCCGCTTGTACCCATTCCAACTATCAAAACATTATTTATAATTGCTATTTCTAGGGCTCTCGCCTGCCGAGACGCCTTTGGTATATACATATGTTTTTTCCTTTTCTTTCTTCTCTTTTGCACTTTGTTATTTTGTTTATCTTGCCGAGAGCCTGGCTCCCGGACCCCTTTTGCCTTTCATATTTGTATGCAGCTTTTCTCTTACCCGGGGTCCCTCCCGGAAGCTCTCGTCGCTTGCAGGTGCGAGAGGCATCGACGAGACAGGGTGGAATATAAAGAGTCTAAATATCTAAATTTCTTGACCGCGCTGCCTAGGAAATTCCTAATGATTTCTTCTCTCTATATAAATGGGCAAGTACACCAATTACATTTACCTGACTCTGTGCCTTCGTCTTCCCTTTCTCTCGCCGCCCTCTACTACTCAGAGCCTCTCGCCTACTAGCCCTTTCTCTCCATTTCCGCCCCGCTCTTCAAGATGCCTGGCGAGACCAAAGGTCGTTCTAAATGTGCGCAGACCTTCCTAGACCATAGCTTTACGCCCTGCCGGCTGACCCAGGAATACCTCTTGATAGTCGAGAACTTCATCCTGCCAAAGTTTGTTGTGAGAAACCAAGGGAATGAGGACAGGGTCAACCTTGCGCCGGTAGGGGAGCTCGCCATCCCCTTAGAACATTTCTAAGTGGGGTTCCGCCTACCCCTCTGGCCGGAGGTGCGTCAGGCCCTTTGCTACTACGAGGTAGTTCCAGTCCAGCTCAACCCCAACTTCGTCGCCATCCTGATAGCTTTTGCCTGCTATATGCATGTGGAAAGGATCGAGTTTTGCCTGTCCGTCTTCTGAAAGCTGTTCAACTTCTGGTCCAAAGGTGGGGCGGTTTTCTTCTTTGGGAAATTGGTGAAGACTGGCGGCCTCGCCAATAAAAACCACCATTGGGCCCAGAAATTCGTCTTTGTTTCTGGGCATTTCGGCAGTATTCCCCGATGAGGCCTAGACTCTCTCCTGCCAGTCCCTCCCGGCGAAGGTAACTTTTCGCCCTATATTTGCTACCCTTCATCATAGATCAAGAATTTTAATCGCTAAAGCTTTCGCAGGTGAGCGGGAAATTCCCCTCCGGCAGCCCTTCGATGAGGTCAAGGATTTTGCCAGCACCCTGGCTCTCGCCAAATCCGCCACCCAAGCCTACCGAAAGGAGCCCGGCTCCTCATACGCACCAAGTGGCCGAAAGTAGAAGCCCAACTCCACTCCTCTAGCTCCTCCAAAGAAGAGAATAAGTGTGGCGGACAAGGGCAAGTCCCTTGCTATGACTCCGGCCGAGACCCTGCCTGCCACTGGCGAAGCAATTGTCGTAGGGCAGGTTGTCGAGATCCCCACAGGGCAGGCTGCCGAGACCCCCCGCTTAGGCCCCCGCCAACCCAGTGCCGAAAGGGCATCGGAATGTCGGCATCGGCGGGAACTTGTTTGATGAAGAGGGTCAGCCCCTGCTCCAGTGGGACCCCGAAGTCAATCGGGCTTCCATCTCATCAATTCTCCCCGACTGGGCAACACAGGACACGATTTCCGGCGATTCCCTCGCACCGAGCTTCGGGCTTTACAATCGAAAAGATGCCCGGATGTTTGACCAGGAGGTTACCCGGTCTCTCGCCTACATCACCGCCAGAGCATAGATGCGTGCATTTATGCTCGCACACAAGACAGTGCGGCGCGGCATCGCCCTCGAGCGCAACCTTGTCGACGCACTCAAATCAAGGGAAATCACTATTATTGAGACGACCACCCTGAAGGCCGATCTAGTGGCTTCCCAGCAGCTCCTCGCCCTCCGCCCGACGACGGAGGTATGCAAATCTTCAAAGCACTTTCGCCTTACGGCAATCTCATGCTAGTGCTAATCCCAAAAATCCCCGCAGGATTCCGCCCAGGACCAGCTTTTGCGGGCGAGGGTGGCCCGCCTCGAATGCAATAATAAGCTGCTGAAGACAGAGCTCAAGCTTGCCCAAGGAGTCAAGGCGCCGATCCCGCCCTCCTTGGGCGAGAGGCTCCACTTCTCAGAGTATGAAATCGAAGTGATGATGCAGGATAACGCGCAGAATGCATGCGCGATGGTGATCGAGGTGTTGCGAGAATCGGGCCTCTTGAACGAAGGTGGAGAGACCCTTACCGTGCGCGGGGTCCTTCCCTGGCTGTTCGAACCCATTCCCAATCCCGCGGTAGGGGGAGAGTTCTAGGAGGAAGGTGCGCCAGAGCTTGGCCAGGATGACGGGTCTGGCGGCAGCTCTTCTGGCGAGACCCCCAGTGGTAGCTCCGGTGAAAGCTCTAGCAGGACCTCCAGCGGCCCTGCCTGACGGCCTCTTGTCCCTTTCCCTATTATATCTTAAACTTGTAGTTTTTCATGATTTTCATGTAATGGGCGAGGCCCCCATGTAACCTTTTGGTATACTTGTATGTAATGACAGTTTTTCTGCTTTTGTTGAAATGGTCTTGTGCCTTTTTCTCTTGTGTTTTGCTTGCGGTAGGCTTTAGCGCTCTCGCTAGAGACTTAGGCTCTTAGGTGGTAACCGCGGACCTACCCCCTACCGAGAGAGAATTCATCTAGTAGGCTCGACCGGAAAGGGTTTTACCGAGAGGCACTTGCCGGGAGGGTCTCGCCCCTGGAGCCTGTCGTCAATCTGGCCCTACCCTTATTTCAAGTTGGTTGCTCTCACTTTGGCACCCTTGCGTATGACTCAGGCATTTCAGGCGATAACCTTCACCCGTTCATAACGCAGGAAAACTTCGCCAAGGATGGCGCGACGAATGGTCGTGCTGAGAAGCCTTTGACGAAAGGACATGTACCGAGAGGCCGCGAGTTTTCCCTTCTCAACTTTGGAACTAGAGTTGGCTGTTTGAAAGCCTGCTAGTAAGACTCCTTGCGATGCTCGTTATGGGCTCCACTACCCCGTCGGCTAGGTGAGAGCCTGACGGAGGGAGTGGCCCCTGATTTACTTATTCTTCCTTTTCGTCCTGTCAACTAGTGAGCCTTCATCCCAACCGGCTTGATGGGAGCCCGGCCGGCGGGCCTAGTTGGTTCTGCTAAAAATCATAAATTATATCCCTTCCCCTAAGCGAGCCTACAGCTCTGCCAGCTAGTGAGAGCCTAGAAGCAGGTTTGCTCGGGGCCGAGTTACCCCCCAGATGGGCCTACAGCCCTGCCAGCTAGTGAGAGCTTAGACAGCGGGTCTACCCGGGGCCGAGTGTACCTTCCATCCCTGTCAGCTAATAGGAGCCTGAGCAGCAAGATCCTCTCGGGGTCTTGAAAACTACCGCCATCTCTTCCTTTCCCCCTAAGCAAGCCTACGACCCTGTCAGCTAGTGAGAGCCTAGCAGCGGGTCTACTCAGGGTCGAGTGCACCTTCCAGCCCTGCCATTTAATGGGAGCTTGAGCAGCGGGATTCTCTCGGGGTCTTGCAAACTACAACCATCTCTTCCTTTCTCCCAAGAAAGCTTAAGGCCCTGCCAGCTAGTGAGAGCCTGATAGTGGGTCTACTCGGGGCCGAGTGCGCCTTCCAGCCCTGCCAGCTATTGAGAGCCTGAGCAACGGGATTGTAACGCCCCAAAAATCGTAAACAAACCGGTCGCATCCTAAGGAATTTTTTGTGCCTAAATAGGGGCACACGGCCTGGGACACGGGCGTGTCTAAGGTCATGTCCTTCTGTGTTGGTCGGGCTGTGTCCAGTAAAGAACACGGCAGGAAACACGATTTTGGAACAATATCGACACGGGCGTGTCAGGGGTGACACGAGCTAGTCCTTACCCGTGTCAATACCCGTGTCCTTCTCGGGTTAAAAACCTGGGGTGTGTTGCCAGGAGTTCACGACCAGGTTATATGGGCGTGTCCCATTTAACACGGGCATGTCCTTGCCAGTGTCCACCAAGCGACGTGACGGTTTGCGTGGCGGTTATCTGTGACACGCCCCAAGGTCACGGGCATGTCAGGACCCGACACGGGCGTGTCAGGTTGAGACACGGGCGTGTCTCAACCCATGTCTTTTTATGTGCTCGACGATCGTGCCTGGATCGGGGCATATGGCCTGGAACACGGCCGTGTGCAAGGCCGTGTTCGGCCCAGGATTGAGAGATTTCAGGCGAATCTGAGCCGTTCATTTTCTAGAAACAAGATCTGACGGCCCAGATGTGTTCCTGCTTTAATAAGGCCAGGAATAGAGGATTAATTCCTCATTATCTCTTAAGCATTCCCTTTCTAAGGAATTAAAGAGAGAAAAGACCGGTTGAGGAAGGAAGAGGAGGAATCCAGCCACCGGCGGAGCATCGGAGCACTGAGCCGAGAACCGAGACCGGATCCGCGGAGGAAATTCCCTTGTGAAGCTTTCCATCCGGATAGATTTCCATGGAGCAAAAGAGAACTTCAAGGGTAACGATTCTCTACTTGAGCATGTGAAGCTCTCTTTCTTTCTACATAGGAAACCCGCTACCGCGAGTGTGCGGTGAGTGTGCGGTATTCCTTGGGGTAGATATGAATAGTCTTCCTTGTGTTGTATATAGAGTCCGGAATCAAAGTACAGACATAGGTATTGTGTGTGAAGCCTACCCGAACGTGTTGGTCTGGATCGGTGATGTTGCATATTGTATGGATTGCCGGAGAAGACTCTGTTCTATGTGTTTTTCAGGTTTCTACATGGTAGATTGCAGCAGAGATCCTTGGGGATTAACTCCAAGGCGCACCCAAAAAACTGAGCGGAAACGTTGTTCTGCTAACTTGGCAGTCGGGGAGCCAGCCTTGTACATAAATGGGTTATGTGATGATTTGGAATGTATTAGGATCCGGGAGAAGCTTGGCCCGCGCGTACGTCTTAAAGTGACTAGGCGGAGTGAGCAACGGGCAAGTGGAAGCGGACCTGGGCTATACGGTTCGGTGCTATAAGCCCAAAAGTGGAACTGGCCATTGGCAGAGTCGGGAGTCTTAGACGGTGGTCAGAAAGACTAAAGTGCTCACGATGTTGCCATCCCTGGGATGGTGGTGCAGCCACAGAATTTACCGGATTCACCGAAAATGTGCCCTGAGTGCACGAGGTGTTGGCCGTGCGAGCCTACACCTATGGCGAAGTATGTTTGCACTTTGTTGTTTAGCTGGGCTAATGAAATGCAAGGAAGGAGCACCGCCATCCCAAGTAAGGGGCGGGTTCGTTATAATTTGGTCAGCTTTAGCTGACCATTGCTTTGTTTGCCACCGTGCGGTGGAATGTTGCTTGCAGGTGCTGCGGAGCCAGGTACCAAATAGCGGGTTGAAGCCAAGGCTGCTGAGCTGGCCCTCGAAGGTCAAAGCGAATTGTTGTTTTATTTTTGTTATGTGTGGCCGGCCTGCTAGCCGATGTATGTAAAACATTACTTTGTTAAGTGAACTCTTGTAAGGCCATAAGGCCAAGTACTTTCAGTGTATTTGTTATTTCATTCCTATGGTGGTAAGTGGACATTCATGATAGTTGTTATTCAATTACGGGTTCTTTCAAACTGTTTAAAAGCTTCCGGTAGAATGCTCTGAGTTAGGGTGAGTAGTTGTAGTTGATTTTTTATATTCTTATGTAACCCTTCCGACTGTCCGTGGTATATGGTGTCGGGTTCCAGCTGGACCTTCTGCTATATGCTATACGACGGATGGGAGTGTTACAATTTGGTATCAGAGTAAGGTGTCGGTCTTCTTTATTTGAATTTGTGGGCTAATTCTTTTAAGGGGAGGTGAGCACATGTATGTGCGTCATCGTTATAACATAAAAGAACCCATGAATGTGCACTTAGGAATGAAAATACACTTGTTTGGAGGAACCTGAGTGTTCTAATGATTGCTTTTAGCAATCTGTATGTCGCATAATCGATGGTTATGCTATATAGGTGACTAGGAGTGGTGCGGGGCAGACACAAGGTCAGCACTCCACGAAGAGTAGCGCACTTAACAACATGCCTGAGAACCTTCTTTCTGTTGAAACCATAAGAAGGATAGTTGAAGTGGTATTCGTTGTGACTAAAGATCAACTTGGAGGGCAAGTGCAGCCCCCTGTCCCTGGGGTGGCTTCAACACCGAGTGGTGTGATGGAACAACTAGCATGTATAAGACCTTTGGATCAGCAGTTGAACATGCTTTTAGTGCAGGGTATGCACTCAGTTGAGGAGTATTTGCAGGCATTTCGTATCATAAGTCGCTACCCAGAGTTTGAGTTAGAGAACGAGCAGACTATTGCTAATAGATTCTACAACGGTCTGCGCGATGAATTACGACTGCTACTCATAGGACCAAAGCTACTTGGATTCTGAGCGTTAGTGGAGTCGGCTAGAGCTTTGGAAGAAGATCTGGCCAGAATCAACTAGACATCAGTGTTCAGGTTACCAAACTCCCCAGGTCCCGCAAAATCTGTATACCTAAAGAGGAGTAAAGTGAGGCCTGAAGTATCTACTATTCAAGCTCCATATTATTGTTATAAATGTGGAATGTTTGGTCACTTTGCCCGAGATTGTCGTAGAGACAATCCGAGGATAGAGAAAATTATGGAGAGAGTCCAAGAGAAGAAATACTCTAGTGCAAAGAAGACAGAGTTCAAGGTGCTGACCTCCTCAAAGTCCGGTTTTCGTAGATGGTATAAGAAGGCTAGGATTTTGGGTCTAGTTCCTTCTTTTGGTGCGTCTGGAACAACTATTGGTCGAGACCCGGGCGCATGTTTTTACTGTGGGAAGCTGGGACACTTTGCCTGAGAGTGTCGGAGTGGACGTCTGAAGTCCGATAAGAAGCCTAGAGCAACCTACGAAGAGAAGGGCAAGGGGTTGGAGGCAACTACATCTCAATATGCTCCATCCCAACCTAGAGTGAACAGCTTTGGCCATCAGGAGGCCATGGAACATGTTGACATGGTGACAGGTATGGTTTAATTTTTGGTAGGTCAGCTTTAGATACTTATTTCCTTACGCATGTTAGCCTATGATTGGTTGTGATAGGATTTGTATTGATTTTCTGAGTGTCCGGTGAAAGCACTATTCATCATGGAAACTTCCCATTCCTTTTTGTCTAAAGGATGGGTATCGCACATTGGAGTTCCTTCTTCGATGGCAAGAGACAAATCGAAAGTACTATTGTCTAACGGGTGCTCTATACACGCAAATAGAGTCTATTGTATGGAGTTACGGATAGGGAGTCAGGAGTTTGACTTGCAAGCGTCGCTACTGCTGTTTGTAGAATTCGACGTAATCTTTGGTATGGACTGGCTCTCGGAGCAGCGTGCGTACATCAATTTCAACCGTAAGGTGGTCAGATTGGTACTAGCTATAGGTTGTGAGATGTTAGAACTAAAGTACAAATTCAAGAGCTGGTGGAACAGGGTTATGTGCATCCAAGTTTATTGCCTTGAAGCACACCGGTCCTCTTGTTAAAAGGAGGATGGAAGCTTACAACTCTGTAATGATTTCTAGAAGTTGATTAAGTTAACGGAAAAAAATAAGTATCCAATCCCAAGAAGTGATGATCTGTTCGACCAACTCGGTGGGTCAACTGTATACTCAAGTTGGATCTGAAATCCAGATACTATTAATTATCGTTAAGGGAAAGTGATATTCCCAAAATGGCATACAACACACGATATGGGCGTTATGAGTTCATCATCATGCCGTTTGTGCTGACAAATGCGTCGTCCGTGTTTATGGATTTGATGAATAGGGAGTTCAGTGAGTACCTGAACCAGTTCGTGATAACCTTTATCGATGACATACTGGTATACTTTCAGTATGAGGGTGATCATTACAAGCATCTGAATTCGGTATTGGAGACATTGAGGACAAATTAGCTGTATGCCAAGTTCTCCAAGTGCAAGTTTTGGTTACCCTCAGTAGCGTTTATTGGTCACGTCTTGAGTGGAGAAATTATCGTGGTAGATCTGTCAAAGATATTTGTGATACATGAGTTGTCTGTGTTGTCTATGTTGGCAAAAAGTCCGAAGTTTTCTAAAACTGGCCGGCTAGTGCATACTCTTCATAGAGAACTTCTAGCGGATAGCATTACCCCTCACGACTTTGACGAAGAAAGATCAAAAGTTTGTGTGGTCGCTGGAGTGCGCGCAAGCTTTCGAAGAGCTGAAAAGTCGGTTGACCTCGACAACTATTCCATGTTCATCGAGTGGGACCGAAGGATTTGAGATTTACAGTGATGCTTACGGCAGTGTCTTGTGTTGTGTTCTGCTACAGCATGGGAGTGTAATAATATATAGCTCGTGTTAGTTGGAGGTACGTGAGAGGATTTATCTGGTCCATAACTTGGAGTTAGTGGCCGTGATATTCGCCCTAAAGCTGTAAAGACACTACCTATACGGTGTGAAGGTCTATATCTTAATCGATCACAAGAGCCTGAAGTACTTAATGGATCAAAAGGACTTAAACATGTGGCAGCGGAGGTGGAGGGAGTTCCTGGGGGACTACGCCTTCGACATATATTTTGGTGCGTGATTTGGAGGCATTGGAGATCGCTTGCGTTGACTAGCAGACTAATGCCGAGGCGAAATTGTATTGGATAGAGGTGCAGTATGACCTAGCTGATAGGATTCGGCGGGCTTTGGTTCAGGATAGCAGTATGAAGCAGATCTTAGATGAATCTTTAGATGGGTCAAATTCCCAATTTGCTGTTGAGGATGGGCTGCTGAGGAGGGATGGTCGCCTATGCATCCCAAGTGCGGATAATCTTCAGGAGGAGTTGATGTACGAGGCTCATCATTCAAAGTACTCAATCCACCCGAGGAGCACAAAAATGTATAAAGACATGAAGAAGTTGTTCTGGTGGCCAGGATTAAAGAAGGATGTAGCACTTTATGTGGCCAAGTGCCAAACATGTGCCTTGGTGAAGGCAGACTGCCAGAAGCCCGGAGGTTTCTTGAAGTCCTTGCCTATCTCGAAGTGGAAGTTCGACGACATTTTTATGGATTTTGTGCATGGTTTGCCAAAGTCGCAGAGGGGAAACGATGCCATCTTGGTGGTCGTTGATAGATTGACAAAAGTGTCGCACTTCATTCTAAATAGGAAGGAAGATCTGGTGGAAAAGTTAGCCAAACTTTATGTGGATAATATTGTACGATTGCATGGTGTGCCTCACAGTATTATTAGTGACCGAGATGGACGCTTCACGTCAAATGACTGGAGGCTGGTGCATAGATTGGTGGGAACTAGGCTGAGTTTCGGCACAACCTTCCATCCGCAGACGGATGGTCAGACCGAGAGGGTCAACAGGACAATGGAGGACATGCTCTGCATGTGCGTCTTGGATTTCGAAAAGCAGTAGGAAGACCACATGTACATGGTGGAGTTTGCATATAACAACAGCTATCAAGCGAGTATTTGAATGGCTCCTTTCGAGGCCTTGTATGGGAGAAAGTGTCGCAAGCCATTGTTTTGGTTGGAGACAGGCGAGTCTAAGTTATACAAACGTCAAGCGGTGGAAGACGCCACTTCAATGATACGTATAATTCAGGAACGGTTGAAGATCGCTCAGGACAGGCAGGCAAAATACTATAACGCCAAGCATAGGAACGTGGAGTTCGGTGTTGGCGACTGGGTGTATTTGAAAATCAAGCAATTCAAGGGTGTCTAGCGGGTTCGACTCTTGAAGAAGCTGAGTCCGGGATACCTTGGACCATTTGAGATCTTTGAGCGGGTTGGCGAAGTAGTATATCGATTAAAGCTGTCAGTGGGGTTGAGTGGGCTACACGATGTGTTCCACATATCGGTGTTACGGAAGGCGGTGCAAGAGCCTTCGCAGGTCGTTTCGGTCGATCAAGTGCCGGTTGATAACGGATTGATGACAAAGGTCAAGCAAGTACGCATTGAAGATTTTGAAGTCAAACGACTCTGCAATAAGGAAATCTGAATGGTTAAAGTCCGTTGGGATAACTGCAGACATGAGGAGCTTTCATGGGAGCGAGAGCAGACTATGTTGGAGGAATACCCCGAGTTATTCCACTCAGGTAACATTTAAATTTTGTGTACCTATACATAATTTTGGGACAAAATTCTTTTAAGGGGGGAGATTTGTAACGCCCCGAAAATCGTAAACGAACCGGTCGCATCCTAAGGAATTTTTGGTGCCTAAATAGGGGCACACGGCCTGGGACATGGGCGTGTCTAAGGTCGTGTCCTTCTGTGTTGTCCGGGCTATGTCCAGTAAAGAACACGGCAGGAAACACGGTTTTGGAACAGTATCGACATGGGCGTGTCAGGGGTGACACAGGCGTGTCCTTACCCGTGTCACCACCCATGTCCTTCTCGGGTTGAAAACCTGGGGTGTGTTGTCAGGAGTGCACGGCCGGTTACACGGGCATGTACTGATCGACACAGGTGTATACTAATCGACACGGGCGTGTCCAATTTGACACGGGCATGTCCTTGCCCATGTCCACCAAGCGACGTGACGGTTGGCGTGGCGGTTATCTGTGCCACGCCCCAAGGTCACGGGCGTTTTGGGACGCTACACGGGCGTGTCAGGTTGAGACACGGGCGTGTCTCAACCCGTGTCTTTTTCTGTGCTCGACGATCGTGCCTGGATCGGGGCACAAGGCCTGGAACACGGTCATGTGCAAGGCCGTGATCGGCCCAGGATTGAGAGATTTCAGGCGAATCTGAGCCAATCATTTTCTTTAAACAAGATCTGACAGCCCAGATGTGTTCCTACTTTAATAAGGCTGGGAATAGAGGATTAATTCCTCATTATCTCTTAAGCATTCTCTTTCTAAGGAGTTAGAGAGAGGAGAGATCGGTTGGGGAAGGAAGAGGAGGAATCCGGCCACCGGCGGAGCATCGGAGCACCGAGTCGAGAACCGAGACCAGATCCGCAAAAGAAATTCCCTTACGAAGCTTTCCATCCGGATAGATTTCCATGGCGCAAAAGCAAACTTCAAGGGTAACGATTCTCTACTTGAGCATGTGAAGCTCTCTTTCTTTCTGCATAGGAAACCCGCTACCGCGAGTGTGTGGTGAGTGTGCGGTGTTCCTTGGGGTAGATGTGAATAGTCCCCCCTTGTGTTGCATATAGTGTCCGAAATCGAAGTACGGACATAGGTATTGTGTGTGAAGCCTACCCAGATGTGTTTGTCTGGATCGGTGATGTTGCATATTGTATGGATTGCCGGAGAAGACTCCGTACTATGTGTTTTTGGGGTTTCTACATGGTAGATTGCAGAGGGATCGTTTGGGATTAACTCCAAGGCGCACCCGGAAAACTGAGCGGAAACGTAGTTCTGCTAACTTGGCGGCCGGGGAGCCAGCCTTGTACATAACCGGGTTATGTGATGATTGGAAATGTATTAGGATCCGGGAGAAACTTGGCCCGCGCGTACGTCTTAAAGTGACTAGGTGGAGTGAGCAACGGGCAAGTGGAAGCGGACCTGGGCTATGCGGTTTGGTGCTAGAAGCCCAAAAGTGGAACTGGCTGTTGGCATAGTCGGGAGTCTTAGACGGTGGTCAGAAAGACTAAAATGCTCACAATGTTGTCATCCTGGGGATGGTGGTGAAGCCACGCAATTTACCGGATTCTCCGAAAATGTGCCCTGAGTGCATGAGGTGTTGGTCGTACGAGCCTACACATGTGGCGAAGTATGTTTGCACTTTGTTGTTTAGCTGGGCTAATGAAATGCAGGGAAGGAGCACCGCCGTCCCGATTAAGGGGCGGGTTCGTTATAATTTGGTCAGCTTTAGCTGACCATTGCTTTGTTTGCCACCGTGCAGTGGAATGTTGCTTGCAGGTGCTGCGGAGCCAGGTACCAAATAGAGGGCTGAAGCCCATGCTGTTGAGCTGGCCCTCGGAGGCCAAAGCGAATTATTGTCTTACTTTTGTCATGTGTAGCCGGCCTGCGAGCCGATGTATATAAAACATTACTTTATTAAGTGAACTCTTATAAGGTCATAAGGCCAAGTACTTTCAGTGTATTTGTTATTTCATTCCTATGGTGGTAAGTGGACATTCATGATAGTTGTTATTCAATTATGGGTTCTTTCAAACTATTTAAAAGCTTCCGCTAGAATGCTCTGAGTTAGGGCGAGTAGTTGTAGTTGATTTTTGATATTCTTATGTAACCCTTCTGACTGTCCATGGTATATGGCGTCGGGTTCCAGCTGGACATTCTGCTATATACCATACGAAGGATGGGGGTGTTACAGGGATCCTCTCGGGGTATTTCCTTACCCCCATGCATGCCTACAACCCTGCCAGCTAGTGAGAGCCTAGACAGCGGGTCTACCCGGGACCGAGTGTGTCTTCCAGCCCTGCCAGCTAATGGAAGCCTGAGCAGCGGGATCCTCTCGGGGTCTTGCAAACTACAACCATCTCTTCCTTCCCCCCCCCCCCCCAAGCGATCATATGGCTATGCCATCTAGTGAGAGCCTGTCAGCGGGTCTAGTCGGGGCCGAGTGCGCCTTCCAGCCTTGCCAGCTAATGGGAGTCTGAGAAGCGGGATCCTATCGGGGTATTCCCTACCCCCCCCCCCCAGGCGAGCCTACAACCCTACCATCTAGTGAGAGCCTGAACAGCGGGTCTACCCGAGGCCGAGTGCGCCTTTCAGCCATGCTAGCTAATGGGAGCCTGAGCAGCGGGATCCTCTCGGGGTCTTGCAAATAACCACCATCTCTTCCTTTTCGCCCAAGAAAGCCTACGATAATGCCAGCTAGTAAGAGCCTGGCAGCGGGTCTACTTAGGGCCGAGTATGCCTTCCATCCCTACCAGCTAATGGGAGCCTGAGCAGCGGGATCCTCTCGGGGTATTCCCTTACCCTCAGATGAGTCTACAGCCCTGCTAGCTAATGAGAGCCTGGACAGCGGGTCTACCTGGGGTCGAGTGTGTCTTTCAGCCCTGCCAGCTAATGGGAGCCTGAGCAGCGGGATCCTCTCGCGGTCTTGCAAACTACCATCATCTCTTCCTTTCCCCCCAAGTGATCCTATGGCTCTGCCATCTAGTGTGAACCCCAAAGAGGGTCTACTCGAGGCCGAGTACGTCTTCCAGCCCTGCCAGCTAATGGGATCCTTAGCAGCGGGATCCTCTCTGGGTATTCCCTTCCCCCCCCCCCCAGGAGAGCCTACAACCCTGCCAGCTAGTGAGAGCCTAGACAGCGGGTCTACCCGGGGCCGAGTGCGCTTTCCATCCCTGCCTGCTAATGGGAGCCTGAGCAGCGGGATCCTCTCGGGGTCTTGCAAACTACCACCATCTCATCCTTTCTGCCCAAGCGAGCTTATGACCCTGCCAGCTAGTGAGAGCCTAACAGCGGGTCTACTCGGGGCCGAGTACGCCTTCCAGCCCTACCAGCTAATGGGATCTTGAGCAGCGGGATCCTCTCGGGGTATTCCCTTACCCCCCCTAGGCGTGCCTATAGCCCTGCTAACTAGTGAGAGCCTAGACAGTAGGTCTACCCAGGGCCGAGTACGCCTTCCAGCCCTGCCAGCTAATGGGAGCCTGAGTAGCGGGATCCTCTCGGGGTCTTGCAAACTACCACCATCTCTTCCATTCCCCCAAATAGATCCTACGTCCCTGCCAGCTAGTGAGATCCTGACAGCGGGTCTACTCAGGGCCGAGTGCGCTTTCCATCCCTGTCAGCTAATGGGAGCCTAAGCAGCGAGATCCTCTCGGGGTATTCCCTTACCCCCCCCCCCCAGGCGAGCCTACAACCCTGACAGCTAGTGAGAGCCTGGACAACAGGTCTACCTGGGGCCAAGTGTGCCTTCTTGCCTTTCCAGCTAATGGGAGCCTGAGCAGCGGGATCCTCTCGGGGTCTTGGCAAAACATACATTTTCCACACATAACCACAAGAGAAAACGAGCTTGTAACCATTCAATGAATTCATTATAGTAGAATGTACAACCTTACCCAAATCAAGGTTAGAAGTGCTTTAAGTCATCCCCACTCCAAGAATGGCTCATGGACACCCCTCCCACATCCTGGAGGTAGTATCCCCCCGACCCCAAGTTCTTCTTAACTATATAAGGACCCTCCCAGTTGGGGTTGAGCTTTCCTATAGCCGCCAACCTACCCGCGGCGTCGACCTTCTTAAGAACCAGATCACCTTCCTTGAACTGCTTGATGCGAACATGCTTGTCAAAGTACCTTGCCATTCGTCTTTTGACCTCTTCCTGCCTGATGGCAGCCGCACTGCAAAGTTCTTCCACCATATCCAGCGAGAGTCACAGCTCCCCCTTATTCTCCTCCTTCCATGCCTCGTCCCCTTTGCTGGCGACCGCAACTCGCGGGGATTGAACTTCAAATTCCACGGGAAGGACCGCCTCACTGCCATGCGAGAGATTGAAAGGGGTCTCTCTAGTGGCCTTGTTTGGGGTTGTTCGCAAAGCCCACAACACCGAGGGAGTTGTTCCACCTAACTCCCCCTCAGGTTCTCCACCTTCTTATTGAGCAGGTTCACTATGATTTTGTTTGCCGCCTCCACCTGGTCGTTTCTCCTTTGGTGGTGGACGAAGGCAAACTGAAGGTCGATTCCCAACTGGGTGCAAAAGCTGATGAATTCCTCGCTGGCAAACTGAGGCTCATTGTTCGTGACAATGGCCTAAGGCAACCCGTGCCTGCAGATGATCTCCCCCCACACGAAATTCCTGATGAACTAAGAGATCACTTTTGCCAACGCCTTGACCTCCAGCCACTTCGAGAAGTAATCAATCATTAGTAAAAGAAACCTCCTATGCCCACTCACCGGGGGAATGGACCAACTAGATCCATTCCCCAGATTGCGAAAGGCCATGACGTGGTGGTGCTTCGGAGTCGTTGGCCAGGCAAGAGTTAGAGGGGACATATAGCTGGAATTTTTGGCACCTCCTCGCAAACTCCGCCGCATATTTTCTTAGGGATGGCCAAAATTACCCCTGCCAGACCACCCTTGCTTCCAAGGTTATTCCCCCCCCCCCTGAGTGGCTGCCACACTAGCTCGAGTGCGCTTCCTCTAAAATTCTTGGGATCTCTTCCTCCGCCACACATCGGGCAAAAAGCCCCAACAACATCTTTCGATACAGCCCTCCTTCATACACGAGGTAGTGCGCTACCTTGTGCCTAAAGCCTTTCGCATCCTTGGTCCCTTTAGGAGGGTTGCCTGTCGTGAAGTAGGCTATGAAGGGATCCACCCACGAGGGTCGTTGATCTACCTCCATCAACTCCCCCTCCTCAATCGTCGGACGAAATAGCTCGGTCAAGGTCCCCCCCCCCCCCACCGGGGGGTCCAAACTTGGCCAATCGGTCGGCCGCTTAATTCTCTTCCCTGGGGACGTGCTGGATTGAGAACGCTCGGAACCCTCTGACAATCATTCTTACCTTGGATAAGTACTTCAGGAGGATGGGCTCCCGGGCTTCATATTCACCCCTGATCTCGGATGCCACCACTAATGAATCTGTATGCACTTCTACGTCATGAATCGCGAGCTCCTTGGCCAACCGCAACCCGGGTATGATGGCCTCATACTCTGTTTGATTGTTTATGACCGGGAAGTGCAGCTTCACTACTTACTCTATGGTTACCCCTTGAGGGCTTACCAATACTACCCCTCCCCCCAGGGAATGTTTCCCCGAGGCTCCATTAACAAACATCTGGCATGCCTTCCGTGGCAGTGCCTCCTATCCCTCCAACTCTATGATGTAGTTAGCCAAGAAATCAGCCAACCGCCCAGAGTACGAAAGAGACGTCAAACTCACTGAGCTCGATCGAACACTTGGCCAACCGCCTGGAGTACTCCAACCCCTCAAATATCTTGTGTAATGGATGGTCTGTCACCACCTTGATTGAATAAGCTTTGAAATATGGCCAGAGTTTCCTGGACGAGATGATTAGGGAGAAAGCCAACTTCTCTATGATGGGGTAGCGGAGCTCCGCCTTCTTCAAGATCCTACTGACAAAGTAGATTTGCAGTTGTTTCTTCCCCTCTTCCCTTACCAATACAGAACTTACGGCCTCTTTCCCTACCCTAGGTATAAATATAGATCATCCCCCTCCTTCGGGCTCTGAAGGAGTGGGGCTTGAGAGAGATGGCTCTTCAGTGCTTGGAAAGCCTCTTCACATTCCCCTGTCTACTCAAACTTTTGGTTCCCCCGAAGCGCCTTGAATAAGGGTGAACACCTCTCTCCGGCTCGAGAGAGAAACCGACTCAACCCGGCGAGTTTGCCCATCAAATGCTGAACCTCCTTGGTGTTGCGAGGTGATTCCAACTCCACGATGGCCTTCACCTTATCCGGGTTAAGTTATACCCCTGCTGGGGTCAGAAGGTGTCCAAGGAATTTGCCTCGGCTTGCCCCAAAGACACACTTCTGGGGATTCAGCCTCATCTTGAACTTCCACAAGGTCGCGAACGTCTCCTCCAAGTCAAGTAGGTGTGAACCACACCCCCACTCTTTACCATGAGGTCATCAACATAAACCTTCAGGTTCCTACCCCTCTGACTTTTGAACACCTGATCTATCATGCGTGGTAGGTAGCCCCTGCATTCTTTATCCCAAAGGGCATCATCTTGTAGCTGAAGCATCCATCCCTTATAATGAAGAAGACATTCATGACGTCGGGGGGATGCATTCGAATCTGGTGGTAACCTGAAAAAGCATCCAAAAAACTCATAATAGAAAAACTGACGGCTGAATCAACTAGCGCGTTGATTCGAGGCAGGGGTAGCAATCCTTTGTGCATGATTTATTTAACAAAGCAAAGTATACACACATATGCCACCTTCCATCCCCTTTTTTACCATTACCATATTGAAGACCCAGCCTGGATATTGGATCTCCGAGATAAAACCTACATTTAGAAGCTTCTTGACCTCCTCGCGGATGGGTTCCTCCAGCTTGGTAGCGATGGTCCTCATCTTCTGGCAGATGGGGCGCATCTTGTAACACCCCGAAACTCAAAAGAGGGACGGGTGACGTTTTAAGCCAAGTATGGGTTTTAGATCAGGTGTCACGGGCGTGACACGGGTGTGTCACGGGCATGACATGGGTGTGTCACGGGCGTGTAACGGGCGTGTCATGGGCGTGATCGACCTCGGGTCGTGGGGTCGA